>JAUIMM010000378.1:0-1224166 GCA_031769625.1 Taudactylus pleione
CTTCTCCATACTGTACTTTCATCTACTTCTTATTCCCCAATAGGGCACCTCACATTTATGCTCTGCTGCTTATGTGGGTGTTATGGTCGCTAATGTAGCAATGTGTATTATCCATGTCCTTGTCTCATCTTGTCTTTTCTTGTATTGTACTGTAAGTCACTGGTCACCTATTTGTTAATGCTTTGTGAGGCGCTGCGGAACACTTGTGGCACCATATATAAATAAGTGATAATACTAATGTGATTGAGATTATCAGGGTTGCTGTAGCGAGGAGGTGAGATTAATTTGCGGGGCCGAGAAGAATAGAGTGTGGAGACTGTTCAGTCTCCAGTGCTAGGAGGGGAACCTCTAGGAGGTGGGCAGGGAGGGAGTTTAATGAGATGTGGATGCAGGTGAGGTGAGGTGAAGTGACAGGGTGAGGAGGGTGGGAGGAGAGATTAGCTGAGGGGTAGTAGGACGATGGTGGGGTAGAAGAGAATGAAAGTGGAGTAATAGGAGAGGAGGGGGAGGAAGGCCCACAGAGAAGAGAAGATAAGGGAAAGAGGAAGTGGAGGAGACCAGGGGGAAAGGATAATGGTGGAAGCAGGGTGCCCAACAGAGAATTAGGTAGAGTGAAAGGGGGAGTTGAAGAAAACATGGTCATAGTGTGGCTGAGGTAAATAGGGGAAGGGAAACAAAGTAGGAATGAAGTATTAATGTGGGAGAAAGTGGAGGAGTTTTGCAGAAATGCAAGTGAAAGGACAGTGTAGAAAAGGTGTATGCACAACAAAAGTTTATTATTGAGTGGAATAAAAGTGGAGATTTAACAGGTGCAGAAATTGAAGTAGACTGATAGATGATGTGAGACTAGGCAAAAGAGCTAAGATACAAATACAGTGTTTATAAATATAAAGAGGTAAACTGACATTGGTTATCACAAACCTCTCAATGCATACTGTATCTGTGCCAAAGAGTCAGCTCAAATAGTAGCAAATGAGACACAAAGTTATTGCAGCGACCAAACAGGGAGTTCAGTTATGAATGTCCTGGTTATGTAGAGAGCAGGTGATTGTAGTAAAGAGATTTTAAATCAATTTCGTCATCCAACTTTGGGGGTGATCCAGTTTAGGACAGAATTGCAAAGCTGCACGCAAGAAGTTTTGCAATTCTGACCTTGTAAATATGCAAATGCAGCAGTGTATGTCACCCCCTGCTCCATTCGCGATAACCATTGGCCAGCCAGCTGAGTTAGCCTCAAGGCTGGCTTGCGAGGCCAGGAAACTGCATCCGTAGATGCAGCCCCTGGCCTAGCCACTCTCTGGAAACAGGGCGGATGTCGGAATGGCGGACGACCGTGTCCCCTCACCGCCTGTCAATCAGGCAGGGGCTTAGAAGGGGCTGCGTGCGATCAAGCAGGACCCGTTCTGCACATTTCCCGATGTGTGCTATACTGAATTAGACCCTTTGTCCATATATTGTTTAAAGAGTAGTGTTCTTCTGTTTCACTTCAGTTTAACACCAGTATAACGCCAAAATTAGATTTCAAATGTAAAGTGCACTTTTACATTTTGCACTTATGATAATATGCACTACAGCCTAATAATGACCATTAACCACTTAACTGACAATTTATTTTTCTAAAAAATAACGCTCTTAAATTGACAACTTTATTTTTTATGAGTGAATTAGGTGAAGAACATCTATTTCAACTTATCCAAAATTATTTCATTACAAAAAAAAAAAATATTTTTTAAAATATTTGTAAAAAACAAACAAAATCTATTTGAAACATCTGAGTACTAACATCGGAAGCATTGCGACCACTGCAACTTTTCAATTCACAGAGACTTCAGGCACCAAGTACACTTTGGGGTGAGGGGGGGAATTCATTAACCTTTTTCAGCAGTGATCGGCAGCACAGCAGACACTGGGGAGGGTGCAGGCAAGCAGGGGGCCCCACATACAGGACAGGAATATATGTATTGTAACACAACAAACACAACTTCTTCATCATCATGCCCCCCCTCCTCCCAGAAATACAATTTCATGGCCTCGGCCAGCCCAGCTCCCTCCCCTGGCCCACACTGAGCGAAACCTGTGTCCCTCCCCACAGTCAGAACGCTGAACAACAGCAGTCAGTCACTCTGCAGCAGGGGCAGGCAGGCAGCCAGGCTGCAGCGCCGGCACCAGGCTGAGGTAATGACATGGCTCTACCTCCCTCCCGACTCTTGTCTCCCATCTCACTGTGGTCTTCTCACTCAAGTCCTAAGGTGCCTCAGACTGCCTCCGCTTAGCCGCCCAGCGCCATATGAACTAGTACTCAGCACTGCGCGGGCTGAAGAAAGCTGCCGATGCGGACACTGCTGGAATCCTGATAATCCTGGGATTCAAATCCTGGAATTTTTTTAGGCTAAATACCAGGATCCCATGAATGCTGATGCTGGAATTGGCTTCCCTATCTAAAACTTTCATTTATTTTAATTCTATACTTGAAGAAAACCAAACCACTGGCCCAGTGAAGAAACTACCGCCATCACAGGGATGGCAGTCGCTGTTGAGCCCGCCCAGAGTTGCCATGCAGTATGCTAGCACTATATAAATGTTGCTAATAATAAAAATCACAAGCAACTGGATAAATCCTGACCTTGACATTTTAAAGTCACCAATGTAGCTTTTTTTGGGGACAAACAGCCTCTTTCATTTATAACAGTATTGAGAAGGCAAGGAATTTTGGTAAAGATCATTTTATTCTGTGCATGTTATATTAGCCGGTCTTGGATTTATTATTTTTTATTTTTTTTATTCGCAATAAACTAGAAAGTATTTTTGTAGGTGAATTCTTTATTTTTTCTACAAAAGTGCACAGGAAGCACAGTGGCTAATGGTGCAATCCACATTTTAAATCCACAAAAATGTATGCAGAATTTGTTAGAGGATGGTATAAACCAAATAAAGACCCTGCAGGAGAGATTAAGATTTAAAGGGATCCTGTAATGTAATTTTTAAAAATGTAACATTAATAGTACAGCATAAATGCAATGTACAGTTATTAACAACTATACCATTATTGTGGGAGAAATGAGCTGTAGCACTGCTCCTTCCGCTCCGAGCATTATATAAAGTAGCTGCTGTGTGGACGGATCCTATGTTTGTGCTTAAAGTACAATGGGCGAAATGTATTATAGCGGTATGGCTTTGCCTCTTTACCGAGGCGCAGCAGTACCCATGATATGTTTAAATCTCTCGCCTGCCGGAGTGAAGGAGAACCCCCCCCCACCCTTCATCAGTCCCTTCCCGGAGCCCTCAGAACATCATCCTAGTGTTGATGCTCTGTCTCTCACCTCCCAGCCAGCTGCACTGGGCAGGCGCGAGATCTCACATGCAGCCTGGAACCGGCAGCCGCCGCAGTCAGGGACAGTGCTGTCTTTGCTGTGGTGATAGAATGACAGCTGCAGCTGTTGAATTCGATAACTGCAGCTGACGGAATGGTCAGTGCCACTGACCGTTCATTCATTGGGTGGCACATTGACTCACTATCTTGTAGATCACAGCGCCTATGACTGGCGCATAGCTCCCCTGTCATTTACAACCCACCCACATTAATACTTGGGGGAGAAATGGTATCTGCGCTGTGATAGGATCACTGGTAAAGTGGTCTGTGACAGGGACATTTATCCCAGATTCCTGTCTTATGTGTTTTAAATCCCCAGGTGAAAGTCTGCAGTGTAGCAGGCTTGAGTCTCGGCTTTTTGAAAAGCCGGTTTGGGACCTGGGGGGTTGTGGGTGAGAGGAGAGGGAGGGCTCCACCCACGGCCACTCCAGGTTTTGGTTCTCGCAGCCTGGTATCAGGCTTGTTAGTTTTCCACCTGAGAGTGACCAATATAAGCCTAGTGTGTTGAGGGCTGATTGTCTCACCTGGGAGAGCAGACAGGGAGTTTGCTCAGAGACACTTGAAAACCTAACTGTAAGTGTTGTGCTGTGCTTTTGTTGCTGGTGAGGGCATTAGGCCCTGCCAGGTTCTGGTAGTGAGGGAACTACCTGTGAAGTTAGTGCCCCGACAGGGCTAGGATTTACGTTTATGTTTTCTTTGTGTTATTTCTGACATTGCACAATAAAGACTGGCGCCGACCAGCTTGTACTTGCATCCAGTCTGGCGTACTGTTTCCCAGCTGCTGTGTGTGAAAGGAAGGAGTCCTCTACCCAGGAGAGGGACCCCCTAACCTAACTGTGTCACAATATGGTGGAGAATGCGGGCACCCACACACACTGAAGTTGCAGCGAGAGGAAGACTTTCCGTTTAAAAATTAAAGGGACAGACACCCAATTTGTGAGTGTGGAAATAACACTCACAAATTGGGTGTCCTTGAAGTCCCATAGAGGAGGCGTCAGCCAATGCTCAGAGAGGCAAGGTTCAGCTCCCAACCTACACCCCAGAACAAAATGGAGGAAATTATTAAGGCCTTGCTCCAAGCTACAGGAGCTCAGCAGGAGACGAACCAACTTCAGCAGGAATCTACCAGGGCTCAGCAGGAAGCTACAGCAGCTCAGCAGGAATCTACCAGGGCTCAGCAGGAATCCACCAGGGTGCAACTGTTGGCCTTGGAGACAGCCCAGAGGCAACAACAGGTCGCAATCGCGGAAAACAGCCAGGCCATAAGAGAGGTGGTACAGCACCTGGTCGCCCGGCCCAGAGATGTTAATACTGGTCCTCCCACCACCACTCACTCCGTACGAGCCAGTCACTTCCTCCAAAAGATGACTTCGGGCGATGATGTGGAGGCCTATCTCGCTGCATTTGAAAGAACGGCCGAAAGGGAGAGTTGGCCCCAGGAGCAGTGGGCAAGTCTGGTGGCACCTTTTTTGCCTGGGGAGCCACAAAAAGCATATTTCGACTTATGCCTGGCTGATGCCAAGGACTATAAAAAACTAAAACAGGAGATCCTATCTCGCTTGGGAGTCACCACCTTTGTTCGTGCCCAACGGGTCCACTGCTGGGAGTTCCATATGGACAAGCCTCCACGTTCACAGATGCATGACCTCGTCCATCTGTCCTCAAAATGGCTAAAGCCCGAGACGCTGACGGGACCACAGATCGTGGAAAGGGTCGTGATGGACCGGTACCTGCGATCGTTACTTGCGACTCTGCGCAAGTGGGTGAGCCATGCAGACCCTAAGACCGCGGACCAGTTGGTCGAGCTAGTGGAGAGGTACGTGGCGGCTGAGGAGCTGATGAGTATGCCCCACGAGCTCCGATGGCGCACCGGCGAACTGTTCCAGGGGAGAAGGGTGCTGGGCGGTGGAATGTACCTAAGACTGAGGGTGTAGAACCTGGAGATAGGCCTGCCGGGCCAGGAAGGTTCTTGCCCCGGAAACGACTAGACATTAATATGATTCAGTGTTTCCGGTGTGGTGACTTCGGCCATATTTCCGCTAATTGTTCACTTACAACTGAACCTATGCAATGTGATACTGCTCATGTCTACCGCAGGGGGTCTTTCTTTGCACAGACAGCCTGTACGGCTGACCGGCAGGCTGAGACTGATAAGCACATGTGTGTACTCACTGTAGATGGCAACCGAGTAGAGGCACTGTTAGACTCTGGTAGCTTGGTGACACTTATAAAAGCTGAGCTGGTGAACCCCTTGAGGCGTAAGGGGAAAACTGTTGGTGTGACCTGCATACATGGGGATACTCGATATTATGTTGCTGCCGAGGTGAACATCGAGACACCATGTGGTTCTGCTATAGTTTCTGTGGGTTTGGTGCCTGGTCTGATGTGCGATGCAATATTGGGGAGAGACTTTGCTCACTTCTGGAAGTTGTGGGAAAGTCGTTTTGTTCCAGAAGTGAACAACCCCGATCCATTTGAGAAGGTTGTCGATGTAGTGGAGGAGGGAGTTTCTTCTGAGCCAGAGTTATTCCCTTTTTTCTACTATGATTGGCGAACTAGAGAATGCGGAGCGTGACGGTGGTCCGCCAACTGATGTGCCTCCCATTGAGGTGGGAAGTGTTGTTGGGCCAGTTGATCGTCTGCCTGATTTAGAGGTCAGAAGAGAGGTCTTTGCCGTGGAGCAGTTGAATGACCCTACTTTGGTAAAAGCCAGGGAGAATGTAAAAGTAGTTGATGGTAAACCCATAGACCATGATAGTCCTTTGTCCTATCCCCACATGGCAATGTGTCAGGATTGGTTATATCAGGTGACTAAGAAGGGGGAAGATGTTGTGGAACAACTAATAGTTCCCAAAGCCTACAGAAGAACATTGTTGGATTTGGCCCATGGTCGTATCACGGCAGGTCATCTAGGGGTAGAGAAAACCACTGAGCGAATAATGCAGAGGTTTTTCTGGCCCGGGCTTCATAAAGAGGTATCTGACTTTTGCGCATCCTGCCCTGAGTGTCAGTATCATGCTCCCAGACCACGTTTTAATGGACCACTAGTTCCATTGCCTATTATAGAGGTGCCGATAGTGAGAGAGCACCTGAAACAGGCTCAACAGGCACAGCAGAGGGTATACAACCGCAAGGCTCGGTTACGCAGCTTTGCTCGTGGGGACAGAGTGTTAGTGTTGGTTCCCACGGTGGAAAATAAACTTTTGGCTAAATGGCAAGGGCCCTTTGAAATCTTAGAAAGAGTGGGACAGGTCAATTACAAAGTTTACCAGCCGGGGAAAAAGAGACCCGGAACAGATATACCATATAAATCTGTTAAAGCCCTGGAAAGATAGAACGGTACTGTTGGCCGTCCGAGCCCCTCCAGTAAGTCCAGGGCCCTTAGTTTCCGAAGTGACAGTGGCAAAAACCCTGTCAGCAATTCAACAACGAGAGGTCAAGGAGTTTCTGGTCAGAAATAGGGTGCTGTTCTCTGACGTACCTGGGAAAACCTCGGTCGTTAAACATGACATCATCACTGACCCAGGGGTTAAAGTTAATCTAAAGCCCTATATTACCAGAAGCACGAAGAGCATCGGTGTCCAAAGAAATTAAAAATATGCTAGAGTTAGGGGTTATTGAAGTATCACATAGTGAATGGTCAAGTCCCATTGTGTTGATTCCAAAGCCCGACGGGAGTGTGCGTTTCTGCAATGACTTCCGAAAGTTGAACAGTGTTTCAAAATTCGATGCCTACTCGGTGCCACAGTGGAGAAGGAGGCGTTGGCCATAAAGTGGGCATTAGAGGCTCTTGGTTGGAAGAAAGTTCAAATTGATCACTGACCATGCCCCTTTGAAGTGGATGTCCGAAAATAAGGACAGTAATGCGAGAATTACGAGATGGTTCTTGGCGTTACAAACTTTTACATTTTCAGTGGAACACAGGCCAGGGGGCCTGTTGTCTAAAGCAGACGCGTTGTCACGCTTTCATTGTTTGGGGGCTTCAGTTGTTCCGCCCCATAGGTCGAAATAAAGGGGGGGGGATATGTGATAGGATCACTGGTAAAGTGGTCTGTGACAGGTACATTTATCCCAGATTCCTGTCTTATGTGTTTTAAATCCCCAGGAGAAAGTCTGCAGTGTAGCAGGCTTGAGTCTCGGCTTTTTGAAAAGCCGGTTTGGGACCTGGGGGTTGTGGGTGAGAGGAGAGGGAGGGCTCCACCCACGGCCACTCCAGGTTTTGGTTCTCGCAGCCTGGTATCAGGCTTGTTAGTTTTCCACCTGAGAGTGGCCAATATAAGCCTAGTGTGTTGAGGGCTGATTGTCTCACCTGGGAGAGCAGACAGGGAGTTTGCTCAGAGACACTTGAAAACCTAACTGTAAGTGTTGTGCTGTGCTTTTGTTGCTGGTGAGGGCATTAGGCCCTGCCAGGTTCTGGTAGTGAGGGAACTACCTGTGAAGTTAGTGCCCCGACAGGGCTAGGATTTTTGTTTATGTTTTCTTTGTTATTTCTGACATTGCACAATAAAGACTGGCGCCGACCAGCTTGTACTTGCATCCAGTCTGGCGTACTGTTTCCCAGCTGCTGTGTGTGAAAGGAAGGAGTCCTCTACCCAGGAGAGGGACCCCCTAACCTAACTGTGTCACAGCGCACATTACATGCGCTGAAAGCACTAATCCCCCTAATGCCGGATAATACATGTCCCCCAATGTCTGACTGTTCACATAATATCAGGCTACTTGATGTCTCATAGCATAATGGTCATATTTCAGACAGTGCAGGGGATTATTACAGTAATGTCTACACAATTTTTTTCATAGCTTCCATAACTAATGCTGCCGCTGACTACTCACTTTGCCCATTTTTCTGCCTAGTATGGTAGGCAGGTTCTGCTTTTAACTCCATAGGCTATGAGCAGAATTTAATGTTCAGGCAGCTTTTGTGTATAATTGAGTCTGCCCCTAAATGTACCTTTATATTCTGTTATGTTTTCTGTTCAGATTTAATATGCAACTGTGTGCAGGGAATGGCAATAAGTTTAGGGGCTCAAAATGGTATTAATGAGGAAACAAAGTTAAGATTGTAGCTGTAGCATCTAATTTTCCGTGACCCTTTACATCTTGACTATCTGGTGGAGAGATGATGGAGATTGTTAGTGACTTCTATCTATCTAGGTGCTGTTCTAGATAAATCCTAGAGATGTGATGAGAGATCACAACAGTGGAAAACTGCAATGATTCTTGGAACAGGGTAGTCGATGGGACAGTATTGTTGATGGGCTTGTCTATAAAGGGTAATGCAGGATTGTGTATAGCTTTAAGGCTCCCCATATGTATTATTCAGTATGTTACTTTAGTTATGTAGTTTAAATATTGAAGTTTCGTATAGCTTACATTTTGAAATGTAACCCCTTATTAAAGTAAGTTTATTTGTTGTAGCAAGAAGCTAACCCAGAGTCCCCAGGTTACTGTGAATCTGTTTTATTCTGTCTATTTTACAGTTTGCATGCCAGTGATGAGTCTTCCAGCTTTGCACATCAAGCTTAGAGCAGGGGTGACCAACCAGTCAGAGGCAATGTGCCCAAAAATATCTGTAGGTATGTCAAAGAGCCCAGATCATGCGCGCGCAGAAGTCGCACGTACAAAAAGGGGTGTAGACTTGTGCCATCTAGGCCACGCCCCTGGTATGTTTGTAGGAGCATGTAAAAGCGCATACAGACAATTGCCGTGGAGGGAAAGAAAAAGCCAGAACAATATAAAAAACCTTAAAAAAAAACAGATTCCCATAAAATTCACTGAAACACGCCACATCCACATAAAATACACTGAAAAAGCCATATCCACAAATAATACACTGAAAAAGCCACATCCACATAAAATACACCAAAAAAGCCATATCCACAGAAAATACATTGAAAAAAAAGAACAAGAAAGGCCCCCCTCAGAGGCCTTTCATGTGTCACTTCAGCCCTCCGTGTGTCACTCCAGACACCCCCCCGTGTGTCCCTCCAGACACCCCCCCCCGTGTGTCACTCCAGACACCCCCCCGTGTGTCCCTCCAGACACCCCCCCGTGTGTCCCTCCAGACACCCCCCCGTGTGTCCCTCCAGACACCCCCCCCCGTGTGTCCCTCCAGACACCCCCCCCCGTGTGTCCCTCCAGACACCCCCCCCCGTGTGTCCCTCCAGACACCCCCCCGTGTGTCCCTCCAGACACCCCCCCCCGTGTGTCACTCCAGACCCCCCCCCGTGTGTCACTCCAGACCCCCCCCCGTGTGTCACTCCAGACCCCCCCCCCGTGTGTCACTCCAGACCCCCCCCCCGTGTGTCACTCCAGACCCCCCCCCCGTGTGTCACTCCAGACCCCCCCCCCGTGTGTCACTCCAGACCCCCCCCCCGTGTGTCACTCCAGACCCCCCCCCGTGTGTCACTCCAGACCCCCCCCCGTGTGTCACTCCAGACCCCCCCCCCGTGTGTCACTCCAGACCCCCCCCCGTGTGTCACTCCAGACCCCCCCCCCCGTGTGTCACTCCAGACCCCCCCCCCCGTGTGTCACTCCAGACCCCCCCCCCGTGTGTCACTCCAGACCCCCCCCCCGTGTGTCACTCCAGACCCCCCCCCGTGTGTCACTCCAGACCCCCCCCCGTGTGTCACTCCAGACCCCCCCCCCGTGTGTCACTCCAGACCCCCCCCCCGTGTGTCACTCCAGACCCCCCCGTGTGTCACTCCAGACCCCCCCGTGTGTCACTCCAGACCCCCCCGTGTGTCACTCCAGACACCCCCCCGTGTGTCCCTCCAGACACCCCCCCCGTGTGTCCCTCCAGACACCCCCCCCGTGTGTCCCTCCAGACACCCCCCCCGTGTGTCCCTCCAGACACCCCCCCCGTGTGTCCCTCCAGACACCCCCCCCGTGTGTCCCTCCAGACACCCCCCCCGTGTGTCCCTCCAGACACCCCCCCCGTGTGTCCCTCCAGACACCCCCCCCGTGTGTCCCTCCAGACACCCCCCCCGTGTGTCCCTCCAGACACCCCCCCCCGTGTGTCCCTCCAGACACCCCCCCCGTGTGTCCCTCCAGACACCCCCCCCGTGTGTCCCTCCAGACACCCCCCCCGTGTGTCCCTCCAGACACCCCCCCCGTGTGTCCCTCCAGACACCCCCCCCCCCCGTGTGTCCCTCCAGACACCCCCCCCCGTGTGTCACTCCAGACACCCCCCCCCGTGTGTCACTCCAGACACCCCCCCCGTGTGTCACTCCGGACACCCCCCCCCGTGTGTCACTCCAGACACCCCCCCCGTGTGTCACTCCAGACACCCCCCCGTGTGTCACTCCAGACACCCCCCCCCCCGTGTGTCACTCCAGACACCCCCCCCCCCGTGTGTCACTCCAGACACCCCCCCCCGTGTGTCACTCCAGACACCCCCCCCCCCCGTGTGTCACTCCAGACACCCCCCCCCGTGTGTCACTCCAGACACCCCCCCCCGTGTGTCACTCCAGACACCCCCCCCCGTGTGTCACTCCAGACACCCCCCCCCGTGTGTCACTCCAGACCCCCCCCCCGTGTGTCACTCCAGACCCCCCCCCCCCGTGTGTCACTCCAGACCCCCCCCCCCCCGTGTGTCACTCCAGACCCCCCCCCCCCGTGTGTCACTCCAGACCCCCCCCCCCGTGTGTCACTCCAGACCCCCCCCCCCGTGTGTCACTCCAGACCCCCCCGTGTGTCACTCCAGACACCCCCCCCGTGTGTCACTCCGGACACCCCCCCCGTGTGTCACTCCGGACACCCCCCCCCGTGTGTCACTCCAGACACCCCCCCCCCGTGTGTCACTCCAGACACCCCCCCCCGTGTGTCACTCCAGACACCCCCCCGTGTGTCACTCCAGACCCCCCCCCCCCCGTGTGTCACTCCAGACCCCCCCCCCGTGTGTCACTCCAGACCCCCCCCCGTGTGTCACTCCAGACCCCCCCCCCCGTGTGTCACTCCAGACCCCCCCCCCGTGTGTCACTCCAGACCCTCCCCCCGTGTGTCACTCCAGACCCTCCCCCCGTGTGTCACTCCAGACCCTCCCCCCGTGTGTCACTCCAGACCCTCCCCCCGTGTGTCACTCCAGACCCTCCCCCCGTGTGTCACTCCAGACCCTCCCCCCGTGTGTCACTCCAGACCCTCCCCCCGTGTGTCACTCCAGACACCCCCCCCCCGTGTGTCACTCCAGACACCCCCCCCCCGTGTGTCACTCCAGACACTCAAGAGCCACAGGTAGAGAATAGCTCTGGTTGCCATACCCTAACTTACATTAATTCAAGTTAAAACTCTATAATGCTAAGTTTACTAGTTATAAATTATCCATTATTTCCATGTTTTCTCTCTCTTAAAATGCTGCACAATTTATACTGAATACTTTAGATGAGAAGATTAAGATACATACAGTACCAGTCAAAGGTTTGGACGCACATTCTCATTCAATGGTTTTTGTTTATTTAGATTATTTTCAACTTGATCATTTGTTTTTCAACAAGACAATGACCCCAAACACACCTCCAGGCTATGTAAGGGCTACTTGACCAAGAAGGAAAGTGATGGAGTGCTGCGTCAGATGACCTGGCCTCCACAATCACCCAGCCTAAACCCAATTGAGCTGGTTTGGGATGAGTTGGACTGCAGAGTAAAGGAAAAACAGCCAACAAGTGCTCAGCACCTCTGGGAACTCAGTCAAGTCTGTTGGAAAGCCATTCCAGGAGACTACCTCATGAAGCTGATTGAGAGAATGCCGAGAGTGTGCAAAGCTGTCATCCAGACAAAAGAGGGCTACTTTGAGGAATCTAAAATATAAATGATTTGTTTAACACTTTTTTTTGTTTACAACATAATTCCATATGTGTTCTTTCATAGTTTTGATGTCTTCAGTATTAATCTACTATGTTGAAAATAATTGAAATAAACAAAAAGCATTGAATGAGAAGGTGTGTCCAAACTTTTGACTGGTACTGTACATTGTGAATGTCTAAGCCACTGATCTGGAGGCTCTTTGGCATTGAAGATTTCATTAAATGAAATATTCTGCTTAATTTAATTTGCCAGCACTGTCCCTGCAGGCGGTCAACTATTTTCATGGCATATGTTCTTGTTTTAATCTTCTGATTAAAATACTGGATTTTGATCCATGAGTCATTAAGAGGTGGCCCAAACAGGCCTCCGTGTTTAAATGGTAGCCAGAAGCCATTATATTCCATTATATCCATTAATCCATCATGTTCCTTGTAAATTCACATACTCCATGCAACTGTAATTGGCTAATTGTTTCGCTAGATATTTTAGTTCATTCTGCATATAATTGCTTTAGACTGTTTTTTACTTAGAAAACAAAGATACACACATATTGGGAGTATCTTTGTAGTAAAATCCATTCCATTATGCAGTGTTTTATTTATGCATAAGTGGGAGCTTCCCCCTAAAAGTGACCCCTCTGACAGCTAAGTCTTATCAAAGTGGAGCTAGATTTCTTGGCTCCTAACCAGTCTCTCCAGCAAGATGCTGTTTCCCTTATAAGGAAATGGTGAATGCTGGAAACTACCATTCACTGTACAGCAAGATCTGTTCATTTCATAGGTGTTTTCCACCTTCATATTTCGTAGTTGTATTGGTATTCACATAATCTGCAAATTTTTCTCAGTAGTTATTTCCGTCTGGCTACCTTTTTTTGCATTTCAGCCATGTCTTTATATTAATGGGCTGTGTTTTATTTTACACGTAGATACTGCATAGCAGCCCCATGCTATGGGACACATTCCTCTGAGTTAGGTTGAGAAAGGCATATATAAAACACACCCTGGATGACCTATATATTGCTGCTCCTTATCCGTCGCTTGTCTTTCCCTGTCTATAAGCACAGGAAGGTCAGATGGTAGTTTGTTGCTTTCTGTAGTGCAGGGGCTTACTTTCTCATCAATCCCAGTGATGCACCAACTGATTTTGCTGGACTGGAAGGGATGGATTACTCAGTTACACCAGTCTGCTGTTTTCAAAAGAGTGCGCATAAATGGGACAATGGTTTTTTGCCCATGCGCTCGCTTTCCTCGCAACATGAGAAAGGATCTAGATTTCCTCTCTCACCTGAACTACTTTTTTGGCATATACAAATAGAGGAATGGCGTCCGGAAGCAGGTTGGATCCTAAACAGCTGAAAGGCCAACTCAAGGGAAGCCTCTAAGTTTTGGGGTGTTTTCATATGGTGCACTGAGGTTAGACTATTGTCAGGTTTTTTTCTTTTCAGTACCGTTAGAGAACGTACCCTAAACAGGAAAGCTAGTACATCCCAACAAGGTAAAATCTGTGCTCTCTGTAATGGAAATGTTTCTGCGCAAATTGCAACATTGCCAATTCTCAAACTGAGGGAATACTTTGCCACCGAGGAAGATCTGTGTGAACAAGATCTCTTCTTACAGGTTTGGATCTTTTGGATGCTCATTCTCCTTATGAAAGGGATTATGGAGGTATATTTGGAAGGCTGCTCAAGTGAAGAATCTGGGGAACTTAAAGAAACGCCTGAAATTCTGCTTGAAAACACATCCATGTGGATGACTGAAATGACAGCATCCATATCAGAACAAAGGTCCCTTTTGGAGGAGCACAGGAATAAGAACAGTCTTTCTGGCACATCAAGTTGTAAAATATTTAATCCATAAGGAATTGGAATCACCTGGAGAAACAGCAGTCTAATGCTAAATGACTAGAACCCATTTATCCCCTTATTGAGGAAGTAAAGGCAGCCACAGCCAGCATGTTTGCTAGAACTACACTTTTGCTTGAAGGTCATTTTTGAGACCCCAAGTATAAAGAAATGGAAAGTGATTTTGTAATGAGTCCAATTTCCTCAGGAATCACATTGAAATATGGTTTTACAATAGCTTCAGTGGCTAGAGGGTCTCATTCAGACCCGCTCGCGAGCGCAGGATGCTCGCAAGCGGGTCGATGGTACCCAAATGCGCATGCGCACGACGGAGGGAGCTCCGTCGTGCGCATGCGCGAGACTCGAATAACGACGGCCAAGCTGTTGTTATGGGTCTCGTACTAAAGGGGGCGTGCTGTCGATGGTGACTGACAGCACGCCCCCTTTAGGGGGCGTGGTTGCCAGACAGAGGCGTTCCCATGGGAACGCCTACCGTCTGGGTCCGGCCCCACTGACATCACTAGTGATGTCAGTGGGAGTGAGTTTGGCTCTGATGGAGCCAAAATCACTCCTGGGCTTGCGGCAGCGAGACCCAACCGCAGGGTCTCGTCGCAAGCCCGATGGTCGCGATGGTCTTGACCATCGCGACCATCATCATGGACGCTCGCATAAGTTGTGGGTGGTCACCCACAGCTATGCGAGCGTCCAAGAGCCCGCTCCATTTTTAGGTAGGAGGGCCCTGATTCAGAGCGAGCGCTCTGGTCAGAGCGTCCGGCTCTGAATCAGGCCCAGAGTTCTAAGGTTATGAGGAGATGCTGTAAACTCCACAAGGATATCGGGGAGAAGGTAAACTGTACCTGAAGTATGGGAAAAATAAACCGAGAAATAGATGTCCTGTGTGAAGCTTTGATAGACACCATTGTTTGTTCAGCACGATCTAGGGCATAAGCAGTAGCATCCAGAAAAGCCCTCTGGTTAGGCCTTTGGGTGGCAGATGCCCAATCTAAACATAATTTCGAAAATTCCCTTCAAATTGGAGGTAAGCTATTTGTAGAGAAACTAGACTCTGTGGAAATTCAATTTGTGATAGTGGCAGAAAAGTGCTGGCTTTCGGTCCATTTCCCTGGTAATTTGCAGCCACCAACATTGCAGATTTTGCCTTGCAACCCATGTCAGTCCTTACAATGAGGTGCACCGAAGCAGTACAATAGGGAGGGCCATAAAGAAAAATCATGCTATATATGCTACATAATCAATTATTTATTTAAGTGGCTGTGTGTTGAACATGTCCCCAAACTGAGACGCTGATTCAATTGGTTTTAGATGCCTCCTGCTGGGCACCTATACGGAGCAATTCAATTGGTTCTCCATTCGGGTGCCCATTAGTATTAATCGCAGCTACAAGCACCGGGTTTAGCCGCGCACAGCAGCTAAACCAATCTAAAGAAGTTGTTAGTGCACCCAAACCTCCATTTGGGCGCCCCCAAAAACAGACTTGGCACACAGCCTAAGGAGGCTTTGAGAAGAAATGTCTCCCCCCACAGTGTTAGGCATCTGAAAGGAGCAGCAATTGAATTAGTCCGTTGGGCAACTGTTTGTATAGACGCCTAGCGGGTGGCACCCAAACAATTGAATCGCCCCTTGAGTTCAGCAGATGGTAATTTATCCAAACGGAATGGGCCTTTGCCCTCTTTACCCAAGAAGATGCCACCACTCAAGTAGAGTAAGCTTAATATTTTTGGCACTTCATGTCCATCTCTTTTGTACAACTACATGATTATTTGTCCAAAATAACCTTTCTGTATACCCAAGACTATTTGTCCTGGATACACCATCACTGTCACTGTGGGTGTGAAAAAAAATAAAATTCACCAGTGTCTCTCCCGAGTAAGAGAAAAAAATAAATATAAAAAAAAAAATATATATATATATATATATATATACACAATTTTTTTTTTATTTTTTTTTTTGGGTAATAAGATCAGGGTAGGAGGACCCACTCCTGGGTAAATGGACACCTCCAAACACACAACAGCCAGGAGACGGCACACCAGTCCAGTTTTTCATGCAAGCTAGCAGCAGCTGGTTTTTATTGTGCAGTATAAAAACAGAAATAAATAATAAAAATAAATCCTAGCCCGTCTGGGCACTAACTAAACAACAGATACAACAACTTAATAATATCCATACTGTATTAAGGTAGGTATCCACTTGCCGAAATGAACGATAACGTTATCATTCAATTGCTCATTAATCTTGCACTAATCGGGCATGAAAATGTCAGAAACGACCAGCGATGCGCACTCCCGCTGGTCGTTTCCGACTTCAATCATCGCCTGAACAATGCTGGTCAGTCTGCCGATAACGACAGATTGACCATGTGATGAGGGAGGGAAAGAGGAACGACTATGATTACAATGTTGTAATCGTACTGTTGTTTCACTATCTGCTAGTGGATACGCACCTTAAGTTTTCAAGTATTCTGTCTTGAGAAAGTCCCCAACTGCTAGGGACAAAACACATTGACATAAGCATCCAGCAATCATTCCTGCACGTACCGAGTACTGCACAAACATTGGCAGACCATTTCTACCTTATTGATGCAGCAGAGCTATAATATAGATCTATATCAAGTTTTGTGTTCACATTTATGCATTTCTGTTGATTCTGAAGAATGCATGAATACATTCTCACTGCAGATCCTTACCATATTCCCTGTGTTTTTTGTGCTTTTCCTTCTTCCAGGCAACATGTGTTCTCCGCTTTTACCAGAGAGTTCCTGGCTGCACCTTACACAGACCAGATCTTCCACTTAATCATTCCAGCGCTGGCGGATGTACACAATGCTTTCCCGTATGAACGCTATCTGAGTGCGCTGCTAGGTGAAAAACGCCAGTGCCCACTGAAATGTGACCCGGCTCCCTGGCTTTTTTATTTTGTGCTGACAGTTGGGGAAACATACTTAGGTATGTAGTAAATAGTATATATTTTCTGTGGTATTTATATATCTTTATTTTTCTCTGTGCAAGTTGCAAAATTGTCTAATTTTTGGGGATGACCTATAGTAGTAATGTAGCTTGGGATGCAAGTAAATGCCTGGTATACAATTATATATTTGGGTTATTCGCTGTTAAGGGGGATTTAACAGCACCTCCTAGAAGAAGGGAAGAGACGGCTGAAACGCGTTGAGGTTACACCAAAACACAAACCTCCAAGCATTAAGAACACTGCGAGAAGTCTGCATAGAAATGTAACAAGTCGGCTCACTTTTTTATTTTCACTGAGCCGCGATCACATGACCAGGAACCCAGAAGCAACAGAGATCGAGGAAGATGGCACTCGGACGTCGAGCCGGCAAGTAAGGGGAGTGGATATTTGGCAAACAGTACTGAGGTGAGTCTCCGATTAGAAGGTGGTGCCCGGCCACCGGTTCCAACGAGCCTCTAGCTGGAACATCTCCTCCCAAAGCACTGGCTAGCCCCCTCCGAGTTACGGGACCCAGTGTGCGTCTGACCACAGGCACACAGCCGGGTGCCCCGTCCGAAGGGTAGAACGTCAAGCCAGGAGGCCCTCTCCACTGTCCCAGCATCCCAGCTCCCCGTTCCTGAGAAGATCACCCCAGGCAGCACTCAAAAGGTTTTTAACCAACGGTACCGCTCCCTTTTTTTCTGTGTGTGACATTCCACCAACAGATAAGCGGGTCACCGCAATCTGTTTGAACATGACAGTGTTCTGATCACCTTGGAGTTTTCCCTTTTTGATTCATTGCTATACATATTGCCCATACAGGAGCCTGTTCCAACAAGCTCCAGCAGTATGATTTAAGTGGACAATATACACATCCACAATTTACTCTTAAGCTAAGAAGATTTATTGGTGTTATATATACATATATCTCTCTGTTTTTATCCTCATCAATGTACCATTATTTTGTATTTTTCAGTGTTGTATACATTAGTGTGATATACAGTTGTTCATTTCTTCATTAAGTAAAGATATATTTTTATTTTTAATTTCCATTTGTACATCATTATGTCACCACCAGGACGTGCATAATAACACCAACCCTCTTCCCATATTCCAATAACACCCCCTGAAGGGTCCAACACATACCACTAAGATACTCCCACAAGGTTAGGCTGAGCGCTACATTCATTAGTTTTCAGACTGTGTGTATATTTATTTAGGTACGGGTGCCTATCTGACTGTATAGCAGCTCGCTGGTTACACAGAGCCCAATGCGCAGAAATAACCCATCCTAAAGGGGATTTAAGTTTATACCCTTTTTGTGTGGATATTTACAGATTTTTAGAAGTAGGAACATCCTCATGCGTAACATTACATTTTCTACACTGTAACCAGTAGTCTCTCAATAATTTAGAATTGAACTTTATTTAGTTGTGTTATTAAATACAATAGTGTCACAATGTATGGCATTGCTGTTTCATTCCAGGCACTTTGTCAGAAGAGGGAATGCTTTTGTACTTAAGAGTACTTCAGACTTTTCTCTCACAGTTACCAGTATCTTCTGCTACAAACCAGCAAGAACTAAATAGTGATTCTGAAGATGAGGACGAAGATATCAGCAAGATGGTCACCACGATTGTAAGCTCTTCAGTCCTAATAAACAATTCTCCTTAATTGATCTGTTTTCCCCAATGATGACAGGGGACCATTCAGGGTTATTTTAACAAAACAAAAACTAAAAGAAACGTTTTAACTTGAGCTGTGTACACATAGATACGATTGGTGTGGACACTCGTTTTTCATGTAATTGGTGACTTATCGGCTCATATAGGGGAATAAAAAGAGCTGTATAGATTGTTTGCAGTAGTTATTTTGCCATGCCAACATATCCCGATGCTACTGTCTGCAATTATACACTCAACATTACGAGATTGATTAATTATATCTGCTTATGCTCTGATAGCTCTTTCCAGATACAAATTTTTTATGGTAGATTTGCAAGCTAGAGTCCAGATCATGGTGGATGCTTGTGTACACACAGATACAGCAGATCTAAAAATGCATAATTCACACATGACCTTTTAATTTCCTATTTCCCCATAGATTGTAAGCTTTACCTCTTTGTCTGTCTGGTGTGATATCTTGGGGGTAATTAGCTCGGCAGAGAGTGGATTGGTGCAGTGTTTAGGTGCTTAATGAGGGTCCACACACAGCTTTCAAGTAAAATAAATGAGATGGTGCTGTACTTCCAGCAGGGAAAAACAGGTTTAACACAAAGGAACAGAAAATAATAAACAACCTAGCCCCTGTTTAGGGCATCTAACTCACTTCTTGAGCCGTCTCTATCGTGGTGCAGCTAGTCTGCCAACAAAGTTTCTGCCTGCTTCTTGCAGGTCTATCACCGGCTCCAGCCTAGCTTGGCTTGGCTGCCACAGCTACACAAATACAGTCTGGGTGGCCTTCCCTGTATCCTACAGATTTAGGCCCTGGTTTCTTCAGCCTGCAGCTTCACTGCTTTCTTGTCACACAGTCTGAGAGTTTGTGGTCCCGCCTTGCCTCCTGCAAGGTCCAGACACAGGCCTCCTGGCCCCCAATGGCTCGCTTAGCTTCACTGGGCACTCTGGCTGCCATAGTCCCACATAGACTGTTTCCCACAGCAGCCTGACTGGTCTGCCTTCTCATCAGCCCACACCTGAGCTCTATCCACAAGGCAGCAATTAGGCATCTTCCCACAATGCTTTTCTAGTCTGTGTGGGCAGATCTCCCCTGCCCCACTCAGAATCTGCTGCTCACCAGTGCCACCTCTGGTGATACTGCCACACTGGTATTACCCAGTTTTGTTTTATTACTGTTTGTTGCCAATTGTAAAGGACAACGGAATATGCTTGCGTTGTAGTAGTAACCGTAACTAGTAATAACATCAATATTTATATATTTTTTTGGTTTATTTCAACTATTGGCATAACTAGCTAGAGATGGAGAGACTGACAGCCTGTCAGTCTTGCTTTGCAGAAATTAACTCTGTGTTAACTTGTACACAGAGGTGGTGCAGGTGATTTGCACAGTAGCTTTAATGGCTATGCTTAGTTTTTGGACCTCAGTCAGATCCCATTAAGACAGTCCTGACACAGGCTAGCAGGTATGCTGACACCAATAATTTTACAACTGTATGAGAAACATGTGCCTTCCAAGGCCATTTCCATAGCATGTATGTGTCATTTGTGGGCGGTTTTCTTTGGCAGATCTGCATTTTCTTCTCTTGTCCTCCTAGTGTCTGGTGAAGGTAGCCTGCTTGCTTACCAAAACCAGTTAAGCAAAAAAGTTCAGTGCTTTCATCCCTTGTTTTCACATGTTGTATGCATCTGTTAAAATACAGAAGCATAAGCATATATTGAATATCACTTTTTCCCCTAGGGTGATGGCAAGATATCCGTGCAATATATCACAGAAGAGTGCCTAAAGAGACTGGATACTAAACACCAGACAAACACCCTGCTCAACATGGTCTGGAGAGACTCCGCCAGCGAGGAGGTCTTCACTCTGATGGCCTCAATCTGCCACACACTAATGGTGCAGCATCGCATGATGGTCCCAAAAGTCAGGTAAGTGGTCAGACTACCAGATCTTCGTCTTCCGGATACTTGAACGGAGATGTACTTTCATTATGGAGAAGCCTGTGTAGCACATGCTTATTGTAATACATTTGAGGCCTGCCCATAATGTATTGCTTTGTAAAAATGTTATGCCATTTCCATTCTATATTGTACATAAGGGGTACATGAGTCAAACACAACACCATACCACCTACGCGTGATGATCTATTCCTACATTCAGAGATGTTCTGTTTGCAGCATGACTTGTGTTCTTATGTTTTAGCCACAAAAGCATTTAAAATTACATCTACTAGGTTTTCCCGCCATTACCTCACTCTGTTTAAGGGCCATTATGGCGTAGTCCTTGCACCATTTTGACCAGCGTATTTCCACTGCTTGCTTTCACATTTTACAACATTGCATAATTTTCCCTGAAAATGTTTATTCCACTTCAGTATATTCACTGTATGCACCACTCTTGGATGCTATAGATAAAGTAGATAGATAGATATGACCTTGCCTTCCCCACTTGAAGAGTCACAAAGGTGAGGTGGAAATGACAACAGTCAAATAATAAAAGAAAGCAAGTGTTTTCTTGCAAAATAAATGTTCTATTTAAATTGGGGGAGCATAAAAATGGATATAAGTATATATTTGGTTCATTTTAAACCACTTTTAAAAAACCTTCAAAATACACCTCTAACGCCCATCTGCAATCTTAAATACACCTATCCCACTCATACAGCACCCCCATATACCTGTCCCACATCAATTAACCCATTTTTCTGCACTTTGCACTTTTCACCCCAAAAATGACATGTCATTATTGGCCAAATTAAGCTAATGGGCCAGCCTCTAGGCAGGTTTAGTATAAACAATGTGAATAATGAAATAACACAGCAGTTGGTGATTGAGGTCCCCGCTGATATGTGGCTGCAAATAACTGACACAGTTTCCAGACTGCCCAACAGGTCACATGTTCCAGGTCACCCAGCAGGTGCACAGGGAGAGTTCAGTAACTCACATTTTCCAGAGCACAATGGTGATGCATTGTAAATGGCGGGTGGACATTTTGCCGCATAACTGTAAACAAAGCAACCAATTACAACGCCAATATTTTTCTGCAAATCTATGGACCAAGACTTTTAATTTGGTATATAACGTGCCATCCTCAGACAATGGCATCATAGAAATATGTTACTCCATAAAAGTCGTTCTTCTGCTATTAATATATAGATAATGGGTGGGATCACTGAGGCATGACAAAGATGATCCAGGCATGTGCAGGAAGTGTTCCTGTTAATGGAATTACATTGGTGGAGGAGGGGCGTGGGCTGCATTAAGTTTAGAAACTAAATAAATCAGCATTTTATGGAAGAAGTCACAGCATGAGTGGCACCTTATACCCCTTTTCCACTGCCAGCAATAACCTGGGTTTTTGCTGTGTGAAAGGGCAGGGATGACACAAGCCGGGTCGAGTGACCCAGCATTTTAACCCTGGTCACGAGCAGGGTTGAACGCGATTTCAACCTGACTCGTGAAGCAGTGTGAACGGGTAACCCGGGTCCCATTCTCTGCATAGGAAGAGCCGGCCTTTGGAGATTATATCCTCTCCAAGCGCTAGTTCTTCTCGTAACACCAATGAGCATTAGTGCGCTAACGGCATTAGTCGGGCCGCCTAGGTCTCAGCCGGATCGCTCCCGGGATGGGCGCGTGAGCATCATCCCAGGTGCCACCCAGCAAACTAGTGGAAAAGGGGTATTACTTAGAATACATTCTGTTTGGGAGCAATCTGGGAGGTCCGACGTTCTTTAGATTCTGTGTGAGGTGGCTCTGTAGGGGTAAAGAATGACCTTCCCTTTTTTGGTTAATTTATTTTTTATCTCCCTTAGGGGCCGATGTACTAAGCCTTGGAGAGTAATAAAGTGGAGAGAAAGTACCAACCAATCAGCTACTAACTGTCATTTTTCAAACAAAGGCCCTGATTCAGAGCCGGACGCTCTGACCAGAGCGCTCGCTCTGAATCAGGGCCCACCTCCATAAATATGGAGCGTCCTCCTGGACGCTCGTATAGCTGTGGGTCACCACCCACAGCATATACGAGCGTGCAGGATGATGGTCGCGATGGTCTTGACCATCACGACTATCGCCACTGCGACCAGAAGCCTGCGGTTGAGTTTTTCAACCGCAGGGCCAGGAGTGATTTTGGCTCTATCAGAGCCAAAATCACTCCCACTGACATCACTAGTGATGTCAGTGGGGTCGGCTTCTGACGGTAGGCGTTCCCTTGGGAACGCCTCCGTCTCGCAGGCACGCCCCCGGCACGCCCACCAAAGGGGGTGTGCTGTCAATCAACATCGACAGCACGCACCCTTTGATCAGACACAACGAGCGAAGGAAAGTCCTTCGCTCGTCGCGTCCCGCGCATGTGCACGACGGAGCTCCCTCCGTCGTGCGCATGCGCAGTGCAGACCATCGACCCACTTGCGAGCGGACAGCCGCTCGCGAGTGGGTCTGAATCAGGCCCAAAGCCTTTAACGTTGCAGTTAGGAGCTGATTGGCTGGTACTTTATCTCTCTCCACTTTATCACTCTCCAAGCTTATTACATCTCCCCCTTAATCTTAATGCAATGATCTTCATTCAACGTACTTCAAACACGGCAGAATGGTCAGGTGTAGCTCGACTGCACTGGCAAACTGCATTGCATTTTAGATTACCTATATTTTGCTGTAAAACATAACAAACTTTGTTTCTGATGTTCAGAAAATGTGCCTCCATACATTTCATATTTGTGTAACACGGCAACAGCAAATGTAACTGTTGTGGATTAGACAAAGGTAATGATCTATGGCAATGGTTCTCAAACTCTGTCCTCAGGACCCCAAACAGTTCACGTTTTGTAGGTCACCCAGCAGGTGCACAGGTGTATTCCTTACTCACTGACATATTTTAAAAGATGCACAGGTGGAGCTAATAATTTCATTTGTGATTCTGTGAAGAGACCTAGAAAATATGCACTGTTTGGGGTCCTAAGGACAGAGGGCCTGATTCAGACCCGTTCGTGAGCGCTCGCAAGCGGGTCATTGGTGGCCCAGTGCGCATGCGTACGACGGAGCCGGCTCCGTCATGCGCATGTGCGAGACCCGGATAGCGACGGGCAAACCGTCGCTCCGGGTCTTGTACCAAAGGGGGTGTGCTGTCGATGTTGAGTGACAGCACGCCCCCTTTGGTGGGCGTGGCTGTCCAGACGGAGGCGTTCCCATGGGAACGCCTACCTTCTGGGGCCGGCCCCACTGACATCACAAGTGATGTCAGTGGGAGTGCTTTCGGCTCTGTTTGAGCCGAAAGCACTCCAGGGCTTGCGGCAAGGGTCTCGTCGCAAACCCGATGGTCGCGATGGTCTTGACCATCGCGACCATCTTCCTGGCCGCTCGCTATAGCTGTGGGTGGTCACCCACAGCTATACGAGCGGCCAGGAGGCCGCTCTAAAAATCAAGAAGGACGGCCCTGATTCAGTGCGAGCGCTCTGTCAGAGCGTCCGGCTCTGAATCAGGGCCAGAGTTTGAGAACTTGTGATCCTTGGAATAGTAGTACATGGTTTCAGCAAAAATGCAATTTGTTTTGTAAGCACATTATAGGTAAACATCAAGAATGCACAGTGTTTTACCAGTGCTTAAAGAAACCTTAAATAAACTATATATACCGGTACGTAGGTAGGCAGTCATACACTTTTCCTTTACTAGAAGAGTGCGAAAGCTATGTTATAGCTCCTGGTTTAAGTGGCTTTATCTGGTTGCATGTCACAATGTAATGAAGGCATCTGTCTGCAAAACCTATTAATACTCACACTGACCTATCAATCTTAATGAGATGTGCTAATATATCATTGTATCATTGCCAGCATATTGTGATGTCACCTGTCATTCTCAGACCTGAACATGCTCCGTACAGGCAGAGATTTCAGCCACAACTCTGCAATGTTGCTCAAAGCCTGAAGAGAGGCATTACTTCAAATAATATATAAAATATATTTCTTCTCCTGTGTTAGGCACAATTAAGCAAATAACATGGTTGAGTTTACAGTATTTAAAAGTGTATTTTTTTTTCTTCCCTTTGCTCAAAGAGCTGTGGTAGCTGACTTTTTTTTTACTTTTACATGTCTTCAGTTACTGAATGTGTCTCCTCTGCATACCAGAGGTACAGGCATTTTTCAGTGTGTTTTTTATTATGTGGCCAATTGTGGGCATGTCACCAGCCGAGGAGCACTGAACAGGCATCATCATTTTGCTGCCCTACATGATATGTTCCATAGATCTTGCCATTGGTGGGATAGTCATGTGCAGCTTGTTGGCTAACAATGGATTGTGTTACATGGGTAATGAGTTGGAGAACTCCAATGGATGTTGTACTTCAGTAGATATACCTGAGTGATTACAAGTGACGTCCTGTTCATCAGGGTAGAGAGACCGTAAAACTGAAGTTCAGTTCAACAAGGCATTGATGTGAATCTGTTTCAGCCATAATGCTAACAACACCGCAGCAATCTCATTAGGGTCTGTCTTGGGCGACTGATGTTTATTGCTGTCAGGAAGTAAGATGTCAGGGAAGCTGTCATCCTTCGATTAGGGCTGTTGGCTTCTTTTTTTCTGTACTACCGTATATACTCGAGTATAAGCCGAGTTTTTCAGCACATTTTTTGTGCTGAAAAAGTACCCCCTCGGCTTATACTTGAGTGAAGTGTAGCGCTGACCGGACGGAGTTTGGTCAGCGCTACACAGCACAAACACACAGCCGCCGGAGCCGGCAGCTGCGTGTTTGCTGTAATCAGCAGCCGCTGAGAGTCTGTCAGACTCTCATCGGCTGCTGCTGCTCCCATGCAAAGCGGCCGGAGGAGCTGTTAGCGGCGGGACCAGGAGCGGGAGTTTCAGGTAAGTGATTTTTTTTTTTTAATTATTATTCTTATTACGTCTCTCTCTACTGGGGGGGGGGGGGGACTACAGGGGGCACTACCAGGGGGCGATTACTACAGGGGGCGCTACCAGGGGGCGATTACTACAGGGGGCACTACCAGGAGGTGATTACTACAGGGGGCACTAAAAGGGGGGATTACCACTGGGGGAACTACCACAGGGGGATTACTACAGGGGGCACTACCAGGGGGGGATTACTACAGGGGGCACTAAAAGAGGGGATTACCACTGGGGGTACTGCCAGGGGTGGATTACTACTGGGGGCACTAAAGGGGGGGATTACCACTGGGGGCACTAAAAGGGGGGGATTACTACTGGAGGCACTGAAAGGGAGGATTACCACTGGCGGCACTACCAGGAGGGATTACTACTTTGGTCACAACCAGGGGGAATTACTACTGGGTACACTACCAGCTGCTGCCATTTCCCACCCTAGGCTTATACTCGAGTCAGTAAGTTTTCCCAGTTTTTTGTGGTAAAAGTAGGTACCTCGGTTTATATTCGGGTCGACTTATACTCGAGTATATACGATAATATCGTTAAAGCAGGAAGTGAGAAGTAAGATCATAAGATTCTTGTGAAAAACATTTTTGTACCTTGAATAGAAACTATGCAGTTACGTTACTGTATGATACCCGCTTCATGTTCAAGTGTGTTTTTCTGTGAGTATACTAAACATTACTGCTTTTTATGTTATGCTAAGAGTGGCCGGCATATGTGTATAAAATACACCTATCCGCTCTCAATAGAAATAAAAGCCTGTTCCTAGGATGCAATCATGTGATGTGTTTCATCAATAGTCAACGTGTTGCCTGTCTGCGTATAGAGTACGCTGGAATGAGTGCGCAGCTACCTGCGAAGCAGCCGTTGTCTCGCACAAGATTTCTATTTAGGTGTTTAGCAACAACTCATATACAGGGCTTCATCTTAATACTACCCGCCTCCACATTTATAATTCCAACCATGCATGGCATAAATGTAGTTTCAAATTTATTCAAATGTGTCAACCTCATTATATCGCTACTCTCACTTCCTCCCCAGTTTTGGTATTTATTTTAAGATGGTGCCATAAAGTGGGAGTACTGCCTGTTATTACAAATAATAACACTACAAATAGCAAAAAGAGGAAATTGTTAATTAAAAAGTAAATCATTGGTCCTGAAGTCGATTCCTAATATTAATCTGTTTCACAGGACATAAAAGTTTAAGAGCTGGTCTGGAGGGGTCCAGTTAGTCTGTGTTAGAGGGAGAGAACCTCAGAGGGCCGGAGTGACCCTACTGAGACTGTATATTGCAGGGTGATAAACTTTCCTTTTTCTGTCGCAATGATTTTGTGCTGGAACGCCATCCAAATGAACAGTAATGCAGATCATTATATTTAATTACAACATATATTATTGATAACATCTTGAGATCTTTGAAACTACTCAAAGCACAGTGCCAAATATGACATTAGTGAATGCACAAGTCCTATGCTTACAGTATGATTCTCTGGGGGTCATTGTAGTTACAGAGCGTGTGTAGCATGCGGTCTGCTAGCTTTAATTTGTATGTAAACCCCAACATATCATTCATTGTGATGGAAACTGTGGTAAGCAATGACTAGGAGAGAAGGATAGATATTGGCATGATATGAAAGGATAGAAAATGTGGATTTCAGAGCATGACATTGGGTGTATGACCTTTATAAATATTTATAATGTACCTCGGTGCTACTATAAAAATTTATTATTATAAAAGCCTGTCCATCATTCAAGCCCACGTTATACGTACAAACAGGGATGTGAGCATGCATCTAGGCCATAGGTTCCCAAAAGCGGTCCTCAAGGTACCCCAAAAGTTCAGGTTTTAGAGAGATCCATGGTTGAGCACAGGTGGTTGGGGCTGCTTGTCTTCAGCGTGACTGGCAGGTGGCGCTTCCAATGGGAAGCCACCTCCAGTCACAGTCAAGCCACTGTTCGCATCGCTGTGTGAATGATACATTTGAAGGTAAAAAGTTGCACGTAAAGACGCTCGGCGCTACCGAGTCACACCACGGCATAGCACGACTAGAAGGGCTGTTTAGCGCGCAAGGAAGCTAGATGTATGAGGACACATCTGTGTTTACAAGGGAAATTGTTAGCCGTCAGCCGTCTTCTGTATTCCAGTCTGGTTATGTATTGGTATAAACACACAACTGCTGCCTAATCAATTGGGCTTTTTGCAATTGAATTAGATCTCAAGGTTATTTGTCTGCGATTTACTTGTAAAATGATGGGTTTTTTTTTCTTTTTAAATAAATTGTTACAGCTTTCAAATAATTTATTTCTACTTATTCTGCTATTGATTTTTTTTTTCCTTTTTTATGTCAAGTGGGCAAATGAGGGAACTCTACGTGTTGGCATGTCACTTACCGAACAAGTATGCTGATGATTGTGTTTCATAGGCAAATGTCACGCTAAAAAATCTAGACTCTTTTACAAAGTAACACCAAGATGTAGTGTTTGATTCAATTTAGAAGTCAATTTAACCTTGGTTTTCCCATAGCTACAAACAACCAATATATGTTGTGGCTCCCCAGGGCATGTCAGGTCTGCACTATTGATTCCACTAATCTTTAAAGTGCATTACAAGTCTTAGTCTACTTAGCTGCTCTATTCATTTGCGGCTTTATCAGGAGACGTTTCAATTCAGAGGCTTTTTAATGTTGATTGGTTCGTCAAACGACCGCTTGTGAGCTGCCTATATATCCTTGTCTGCATTTAACTACAGTTCTCAGATGGGCTGAACATGCATATTCTAGATCAGGAGTAAGCAACCTGTGGCTCGCCAGCTGCTGTGGAACCTATAGTCACATCATGAGGTTTTCAGGGCATGCAGGAGTTTGTAGTTACACAATAGCTAAAGAACCATAATTTGTCTCTGCTTAATCTAGACCAGTGGTACTCAACTCCAGTCTTCAAGTAACAGCAACAGGTCATGTTTTGTGGATTTCTTAAATCATGCACAGGTTAGTTAATCTATTTGTTGGGTCAGTAATTCTCCCACCTGATTCCATAAAGACATTCCCAAAACATAACCTGTTGGGAAAACTTGAGGGTTGAGGTTGAGAATAACTTTTCTACATTAAATAAAATCTCACAAGTTACATATTTCTTGATATATATTAATGATATACTTTTCATTAAACGCTTGTTTGCATCTGCTGCGGCCATGTCAGTAGAGCCTGATCAGCTGCTGGAAGCTGATCTTCCAGCAGCTGCTTGGCTCAGCCCACCTAGCGGCCCCATGGTTGCTTGCACTGCCTCTCCTCAGCCCTCTCATGCCGACCAGGCTTCAGAAGGAGAACAACCCTAAAATGATTGTCCACCTGCTGCTGCAGGAAAACAGTCTTTCTGCAGCAGGGCTATATTTATTTATAATCTGATAATTCAAAGTAAATAAATAAATGAAACCATAATTGACTGTAATTGGGGACACTTTCTATGTGTGTGTTGCTATAGTTCTTCCAGATTGGTGCTAACATTTCTCCTCCTCCCTGAATTCAGACCCTGTATAACTTTTACGTCATTGGACACCTGTAAGGGTAGAAGGGCTGACACTTATAGATTGAGCCAATGTCATGCAGCATGGCCACGTTTGTTACAAAACAATAGCAGCCCAATGACCATAGTGTATTGCAGGTATAATGAGAATAGCCAGTGTGGAATGAAAGGGGATGTAGTCTGCAGGTGGTCAGAATACCGGCACCGGAATCCCAACAGCAGTCGGAATCCTGGCTCCAGAATTCCGACCGCTGACATCCCGATCATGAAGTATTAGGGGGAGGGTTAGGTTTAGCATTGGGGTTAAGCAAATTAACCCGATACTAGAGTGATGGTCTGACAAGTAATTAAAAAATGTACCCCGTTTTGGAGATGACAGTGATTTTTGGTCTCTTACTTATGTTACCCTCGATAACTGCAGTAACCCATTCTGAAAATGTTCCATTTATAATCACACCCTGGACTTCATGTAAATAGTGCACTGGAGGTGCACAGCAGAACGACTAGGCTTTCCACTGAGAACTCTAGATGGTTCACTAACTGGGATGTAGTCAACATCCCGGCGCATACAGCGCTGGCAGTCAGAATCCCGGGTCCCGGAATCACCGATGGGGAGTAATAGAGTTATGCACTAGGGGGAGGGTTCGAGTTAGGCTGTGGGAAAGGTGGGTTAGGGGCAGGGTTAGGTTTAGGATACTTACCTAATCCTGTCAGGATTCTGACTGCTGGTATCCCAACCGCTGGGATCTCGTTCCCAACCCGACTGAAAGTACTGCGGCACACTTTATGGGTAAAGGGTGGTTTCTGTGCTTTTTACAGACCTTTCTTGATGGATGCACATATACTGTATGTGGAACACGTCCTTCATAACACAGCACCTCCGTCTCCTGCACTTAGTGGGGGCAGCCATTTTGTTGGACCTAATGGATGAGTGTACAGCTCTTCTATTCACTAGACACTGAAGTGTTTCTAAGATGTTTCTAGGATGCATTCTCTGGAGTTACAGATTGTATAATAATAGTTATTTGTCTTAAATGGCGTGCAAGGCTATTCCTGGAAACACAAAAAATACATGGTAACATCTGGCTGTGATGTTTCAGATTATGTGTAGAGGGTCTTAAACCCAAGAGCAGAGAATGTAGCGATTCTCAAGCCCAAGAGTAATGAAAAAAAAAGACACTGTTTTTTGGCGGGTACTCTTACAAGAAAATAGAATTAATATTGTAATAGATGAAAAGTATATTTTACTAAAACATAACTTTTAATAACCCTTCATAAAAAGAGTATATTATAGATATACTCTATTACCTAAAAATTATATTCAACATAAATGAATGCAATATGCAATGAAAATACGGCGGCACAAGTTGCAATGATCCTTTGTCATAATATATATTAAATTCAATATCTCAACTGATATAGCTGAACACATACCAATTAGATCTCATATTCCATCATATGAGATCTACCAAAGTGGAATAATAAATTATATCCTAATCAATTAAATATCAATTAAAATCCTCTAATTCTGTTTTATTAAATGAGTCACAAACAAAGTATATTGAACCAGGAAAATAAAATTACAGTTTTTTTTGTTTTTTTTAAGAATGATCTCTTTGTTACCAGGGATATGGGAAATAAATCTGATCATAAGCAGAGTTAATCAGTCAAATGATTATTGGGTTATAGATCTTGCAATTAAATCACAAATTCCATTTTGTTGGTGTTGTGTACACCCCGATAAAACAGACCCAACAATTAGTCTGGTTATTATATAAAAATGAAACTGAAAAACCTATATCATATCATCACATGTAAGGTAAATTCTTGCCGCCGATGTTGGAGCAACAGTGAATCTTAATTATACAATTAACCCAAATGTAGTTGAAGTCAATTCAGTATTAAAGATGGTAATAATTATTACACAACACAAATAACAGACCGAGCAATTAGTCTGATTTTTACATAAAGATGAAAGTTTAAAATGAGCATCATGTGATATCCCGTGTAGGATAAATTCTTGCTACTGATGTCAGGGCAACAATGGATCCTAATACTGCAATTATCCCCAATGTGGTTTAAATCAATTCAGTGTTAAAGACGGTAATATTTAAACAATTCACCACAATAACTTATTATAATTAGACAAGTAATAAACAACTGCAGAGAATAAATACCACTGTTAAGATATTTTTTCAGATGCCTGAAAGGAAGGGAGAATGGATAGAAAAAAATCCAAGGGGATGTCTTTGTCCCACAACTTCTACTTTCCCCTGTCTTGTAGAACATTGAACAGGGGATGAGGGGGTGACAGGCGCACTGCCCTGGGGGAGAGTTGGTGTGCGCTTCTGCTGTCCCGCAGGGAGCCGTGTCTCCCTTGTTACCATCGGGGCATTGCAGAGGAGGACATCGGTTCTATAGGGATGAGGGAGCACTGAAAGAAGAAAAGATACCTCCGGTCCGAATGATAACTGGAGTGAGAGAGCTCAACGTAGTGTCAGCTGTACAGCTTGCTTTGAGCAGAATCACTGACACGCGTTTCGCCAATTCTGGCTTGGTCACCTGATCGCCGTGAGGTTTGTTCTCTCTCTGACTCTATTAGAGCCTGTGTACAACCAATCACTGTGTCCATATTGAGATAGAAAGTGGTTTTGGCCAGTGGGGAGTGAATGTAGTGGGACCAATGGTAGATAAACAGTGAGGAAGGTGTATCTCCATGAGATTGAAATACCATATGTAAACATAACCCCAATCCTTTTAACCCTATATGAATAGCGCCCTTACCTAAATATTACCGTGGACAGTCATTTATTTGTATTAGCGCTATTCTGTTCTTATTAAAATATGTATTACCAGATCTAGAAGAATCAGTATAGCCAATAAGGATTAAAGAAGGGGGGCATATCTTCAACTTTAATCGGTACCAAATTAAATCGGAATTCAAGAAAGAAGAAAAGGGAAGTAGAATTTTGCCAATCTAGATACATTAAAAAGGCACAGCATCTGCCCATCCAAAAAATATAAATATTAGTCCATAATAAAATACAATTGATCATAGATGGATCCTACAGTTGATAAACTAAAACTTAATGACAGACTGTATTTATAGAATTATCATAGTAAAAAGGGGGGGGGGGGGGGAGAAACACAAAACAGTAATAAAATAATAAATTCATATACAATTATCCTTATCTTAATCAAAAAAGTATATATTAAAAATACGTAATTGTGAATCTATAAAACGGAGATAAATGGTGATAATAAAACTGAAGAAAGACTTTTCTAAAAAAGAAAATATTCTCGATTGATCACATTGAAAACGTACTCAGTGACACAGTATTAGGTATAAACAACCTGTAATGATGGGTATGAATACCATAAGGTGCTATAATAACAATAAAAGTCACAATTCTGAAAAATTTACAATTTAAATATAAGTGCCTAAAAAAATCATAAATAAAATTAAAAATGGTGAATATAAATGTAGATAATCTAAGAAAATAAATAGTGTTATCATGTATCTTGTAGTGGATAGTGTGCAATAAGAAAATGATTAGATCATAAATACAGAAATAAAATAAGAATAAATACCTGAGTAGTAAGATTAACATGTGTGATGTGTGAAACTAAATTCAAATGAAAACAAGCCATAAGAAAAATATAAAAAAAAAGTAAATTCATGAGTACATAGTGAGTGGAGTGTATAAGTCATTAAAAATGACCAGTGGGATAAAATAATATAAATATACGGTCTCAATCGAGCCTAATTATAGGTCTATGAGAGATCATGACGTTTAAGACCTTCTGCATAATTGTGAATCACAAATTCTATGGGAGCACCACCAACCAAGTGTCATCTTTAATGTTTACTTATAGATAGACCTATATGTTGGTTCATTTCATATCAAACATCTACCTCTATACTTATAAAGAACTAGTGCGGACTCATTACCTATATTGATACATGTTTCAGATGATGTCAGTGTAGGCGAAGGTGCATTTTGCAAATTGTAAGAGATTTCATGGTGTAAATGTAAATGGATTCAGTTTCTCCCACATTCTCGCAAGGAATACTAAGTTGAAATCTGGTATCTGGATAAAAAGATGCTATAACAAATTAGCCATCAATAGGATCTTGGCTTTCATTTGCAAAGAATACTGTAATTGCTACAGATTATATATAGCACAGTTTCTGCTTCAGATTTCATAAAGATCCCCATTTTCTAAACAGCATTTAAATTTGCATTACGGCTTTTCAACTTTGTGATATGTTAAAATATGGTTCAATGTGCAGAACTTTTAAATATAAAATACTCCTAAACATAGGCTTTGTAAATGTAATGCAAAGTAAATGCTTAATTCCTAGTCCTAAAGTCATCTAACATGTCAGTTGTCATAAGGGGTTAATTGATCTCTTCATACCCATTGTAGCTTCTTCCCTGGATGGCTTGTTGAGGTGTTGGCTAATTTTGGGCTAACTGTTTAACACTGATAACCCTTGGCTTTTATCCAGTGCTAATCTGTTAAATAAGCTGGGATCACTAACACCCAGGTGCGATATTGAACATGCCACACAGTACTTTATGTGAAAACTATGCATCCTTATTCCCAACATTCATGTGTCAATAGTGCATTCAGTGACCTTCCTTTCAGAGGAGGAATGAGCAAACCTATATTAGATCTTTTCCTTGTAATTGCCCTTTGATTGTTTTTCCTAGAGATTTACCATTGTATTGTAATTGTTGTCTTTGGTTTATCAGCTAAATACTATCTGTGCTGTAAAGGATGAATTGTCTAGAGCAAAGCACTGGACGTTTACAGCTGGGTGATAGGATACTTGAATAGATTGAGTACTGGCTGCCATGTTCTTTCGGTGACATCTTATAGCTTGGTAGAGGTGACAGTATTTTGAATCTTCCTTTTAAGCCTATTGTGTTAAATTCATTATCTTAAATTATTGTAGTGGGAAATAGGCCTATGTTTATGACCGAGGCATATTTAGGAGAAACTTGCATTCAGCTAATTAAGTTTTGTTGGTGTTTCTGCTGAATAAAAGCTTAATGAGTCATTTAATCATTGCATAGAAGGAATTTCGCACTTCATTTTACAGTCTTTAGGCAAACACGAATACGTTTTGTGCCATGGTTGGATGAAATGTCTTTAGGAACATAAGTTACATGCCCCATTCATTAGCCTTTTTTACATTTTGAACAATCCAGTGAGACAGTAAAATTTATTTTAAGGCACTTGTCACCCACACAGCTTGTGGCAGCCATTTGCTGAGCTGAAGTCAATTTCCCTGAGGCACGAGACTTTCATTTATACTTCCATGTTAATAAGAAGTGAAGTCTAGTGGTTAAGGAAATGTACCCATGCTACTACTATCTTTTCATACTTTGGCTAGTCAGGCAGATACTAGGTTCTGCATTACTGACAGACTGGAAATCTACAGATGCAGACCAAACAGAGGAAGGGGGGGGGGGGGGGTTGTCTGTATATTGAGAGGTGTGATGCCATCCGCTGGGCTGACCCACTGTTTAGGAAAAACTACTAAAGCAGATACTGTGTGCATATCAAGAAGAACCTTCAGATTGAAAATGTCATTGTGTGATCTATAATATTACTTCATTGTCCCCGGTTTTATGTCATCATTTTTTAGAATATTCTATATCTATATGCTTGCTATTTTCTAAATTATAAATTTAAATGGTTAAAGATTAAGCACTAGGTGCCAATATACATCAAAAAGAACTTCCTTATTTGAAAGTGATAAAATGCTTCGCTGCACATTTGTGGAGGAAATGACTTGTTTTATTGCACCTAATGTTTATCTATTTCACTAAAACACTAGACCTTCTATAATTATGGTTTATACTTGCTAAGTTGAAAAGTCTTTGCACAGATGTCATGAGGGCCACAGAGGCGTTCTGCCAAGAGCTTTGTTTAGTGTAGAAAGCGCAACTGGTCACTGAGCCATTTCCTCCTATGTCCATGCTAGTGCCTCCTATGTCCATGCTAGGTCACATTTCACAGTTACATTTTGGAGGTTGCTCTTCTGTTGAGTTTGTCACTATTAAGCGCCATTAAAAACAAACGTCCATGAAAATGTTGAAGAATAGGGAACGCTACCCCAAAAAGAGGTTACCAAATTAAAAACCTACTCCTATACTAAAACTTAATGTGATACTTAATAATGGTATTGTCAAATATTGGCCATATTTACAGTTGAGAGTAAGTTAATATATTTAGTAGCACTTCTTAATCCTCAAGGCTCTATTTTCTGCCCTCTGCTTTTTCTTTTTAATACCTTTTCTCTCATTGAACTAATGTGGTTTTTCAGCCTCAGCTACCACTTCTATGGTGTTACAATGCACAAATCATCCTCTCCTTCACCAACCTCTCCATCTTTTTTTATCTTGTGTGTCCATCTGCCTCTCTGCCGTCTCCACCTGGATAGCCCAATGCTTCCTAAATCTCATGTCCTAAAAGAAGCTCATTGCCTTCCCACCTTCTAGTGTCTTCTAATCTTCCTCTCGGTTACTATCACACACTCCCTCTGATGCCACCGTTGACTCCACCCTTAAGCTGGGTACACACTGGGCGATATATCAGCCATTCAATCGAACTTCCGATACATCAGGAGCACGTTGGCGGGTGTGTCCTCGATATGTCTCTGAACTAAATCGTTCAGACGTATCGCGTCGGCTGTGCAGAACAGCCAATGTCCAATATATCTGCAGACATATCGGTGCATCTGACTGTGTGTACAGGCGATGCGCCAACTGCCCATACACTTTCTGCAGGGACCTGGCAGTGGTTGAAATCTCAAATGGGTGGGCAAATTCAAAAGCCTGCCCAGTTGTGATGTCAGCGCTGAGAATGCAGACATATTGCCTGAACGACTGGTAAGTGTGTATGCACTTACCAAATGTTAGGTCAGCGGGTCGGCAGTTTGGCCGACTTGTGGGCTGTGTGTACCCCGCTTTAGCTTGGATCCAAAAATCCAGTTCCTTAAGGTGCGATTAAAATGAGCGATTGAACGGTAACGACAAATCGTGCATTAAAATGTCGAAAATGACCAGCGATGCGCACTCCCGCTGGTCATTTTCAACATCAATCATAGCCTGAACATGCAGGTCAATCTGCCGATAATGACAGGATTGTGCATGTTCGGGTATGAGGGAGGGTCGGCAACATATCGTTCAGTATAGTCACTAACAGGATGAGGAACGATTATACGATTACAATGTTTGAATCGTACTGTCGTTCCTCTATCTGTAAGTGGATACGCACCTTAACACTGGCTTGTTGCCTCCTCCATTGAAAATATTGCTGTTGACAACATTGTCACAGCCATATTCAATTCACTCTTGATCTCATGCTTTAACTACTGCACTCCAATTATTTTTGTTTAGTAGCAGCTTTTTATATAGCTCTGCAGCGCTTTACAGAGAATTTTTGGCCATTCACATCAGTCCCTGCCCCAGTGGAGCTTACAATCTATATTCCTTATCACATGCACACACGCATACACACTAGGGCAGAAACCCACTCAAGCACAGGGGGAATGTGCAAACTCCACACAGATAGAGCCATGGTGGGAATTGAACGTAGTACCTCAGTGCTGTGAGGCAGAAAAGATAACCATTACACCAACTGTGCAGCCAATGATATTGCAGAGAATAAGGACATAGGGAGGCAGCTGTCAATCTTCCTCACTAAGCGGGCGGTGCATTGATCCAGCTAGAGCAGAGGTCAGGGAACATTTTTACCATTTACCCCAAAATATATTTAGATACGCCGACGTTACCCCCTTGATTTGAAAGGAAGGAAATCATATAGTAGTGCCCCCATATAATGCCCCTGTAGTAGTGCCCCCATAGTTGTGCCCCTGTAGTAGTGCCCCCATAGTTATGCCCCCTGTAGTAGTGCCCCCATATAATGCCCCTGTAGTAGTGCCCCCATATAATGCCCCTGTAGTAGTGCCCCCATATAGTGCCCCTGTAGTAGTGCCCCAATAGTTATGCCCCCATATAATACCCCTGTAGTGCCGCTTGTACAAAAAAAAACCCACTGACCTTAATCCCTGCTTCTGCATCCGCCGCCGTCCTGTCCGCCCGGCTGCTCCTCGGAACTATGGGAGAGACGTCATGACGTCTCTCCCATAGTGCGCATGGAGAGAGCCGGAAGCTGGAGTTCAGAAGAGAACTCCAGCCTTCGGCTAATGTGGCGCTGCAGGGAAGGAGCCGGGCACCCACTGGTAATAACATCTCAGCGGGCGTTCCGGCTTAGAGCCTCCCTGCGGCACACCCGGGCATGCATATGAATCATTCTGTATTATAGAATAATTCATATGCATGCCCGGCTGTCCGTCCATTACCCCCAGGAATTTAATTTTTACCCCATGTGGGGTAATTTACCCCTGTTCCCTGACCACTGAACTAGAGAGTTGGAAGGAGGCTCCGCCTCCAATCCTCTGACGCTGGCTGCTGGAGTCTGAGGGCTGGGCACAACACCACCAGTCTCCTCCCACCAAATGGGCCGTACCCCCCTTCCCTTGACAGCCACCTCTTCCAGACATATGACCAGATCCCAGCAGCAGCTGGAGCAGAGATTTGGAGGCTGTAGGGCTGCAAAGATGGCTTGCTCTCGACTGCAACAGCAACACCAAGTAGTACTCCCATTCCTCCAACTCAGTGCCCCCCTCGCCCCCCAGCCCAGCGGCCTCCCCGATTCACTGACTTCCCCATTCCATTGTCTCCCCATTCTCTAGCCCAGTGTCCCCCACCATTTCAGATCCCCCCATCCCAGTGTCTTCTCCCTTCCCTCCCTAACAAACCCGCTGCCTATGCACTGCCACCTAGAAACCCCCAGCCAGCCCAATCACAGTGCCCTCTCATTGAGCCCAGTGTCCCCCCTTGTCCAGCCTAGTGTTCCTCTCCCGTCCCACCCACCCCATCTCACTGCCAGTACTTCCCATTCAGCCCATTGCACCCCTGCAGAATCACCCCCCCAACTTTCCCCCCTCATCGAGCCAGTTTCCCCCCACCCATATCACTGTTTCCTATCTTAAGAAGATGTAAAAAAAAAATATATATATATAATTAACGTGTAATGTTACAAACAAATAGTACTGATATGAGCACTAGTCCCTCTAGGAATTTGTGTAGACAAAGTTCTTATGTGTATCCGATTGTTCCACTATAATCCCGTTGTCACGGCGGCTGCTCGCAGTTCTCCAAATGGACCGTTGTTGTGCAGTCCCAGGGAAAATGAAATATAAAAGGTGAGAACAAGCGCCATATAGTGTAGTATATTTTATGAGCTAACTGCACACTCTTAAAAATTTTAATGCGCTTAAAAATTATATTATATATACAGATGTGTCCACATAAATCTATTCTCCATGCGCTACAAGTCGCACCACACAACGCGGGAGCTCCATGCCGAGCTTCTTTCATGCAACTTTTTACCTTCAAATGCGTTTTATTCACACAGTGCAGCTTCTGCTGATTAACATGATATGCAGCATGTCTATGTTTTGTGTGCGTCTGCGGGTGTATCTCCGTGTGAAATGCTACATTACAGTGCAGCGGCTGTAACACTATTGTAGCGTTTCGCATGCAGATACATCGCATGCACAGAGAACATAGGCATGCTGCATATTATTTTAATCAGAAGTTGCTGCTGCTATTTGCATCATTGTGTGAATAAGACGCATTTGAAGGTAAAAAGTCACCCAAGAAAGATGCTCAGCGCTACTGAGCCATGGCATGGATCGATTAGAAGGGCTGTTTAACGCGCAAGAAGACTAGATGTATGAGGCCGCCAGTTGATACAGACATCCGAATCCCAATAAGGAACTTAAGATAGGAGTTGAAATACCGACTCCTATCTTAAACCCGACGCCGAAGGACGCCAGCCCGAACGAGGTAAGTCCTGAGCGCCCTTTGCGTTAGCCGCAGGGGGCAGGGTTGGTTTGGGGAGCAGGTTAGGGTTAGGCACCCCTAGGGGGAAGTGTTAGGGTTAGGCATTCCCCTGGGAGAGTTAGGTTTAGGATACGGTAAGGGGGTTTTAGGGTAGGAACCCCTGGGGGGAGGTTAGGGCTAGGCACTGAGGGAGAGGTTAGGGTTAAGCACCACAAAGGGAGGGTTGGAGGGGGGTAAGGAAAGGGTGCTTACCTGCCCTGTCGATCTTCTCCCTTCGTGTTGCCGGGGTCGAGATATGAACCGGCGGCTATTCAGCAGTCGGGACTTCATACCCATTTCATATATATTTAGGTCAAGGTTCACAGTATCCACAGTGATGAGAAACTGTCACGTATCTTGTTGATACGCCCCTTGTGGCATGTGACCACGCCTATTTTTTGTTGCGGGGAGGGTGTCCCATTTTTCATCTTGCCCTGGGCGCCAAAGACCCTAGTTGCACCACTGGCAAACTGCCAGATGCTATTTATCATTTATCTTGCACCTTCTACAAGTTATAGAAAGGAAAAAGGGGTGATCCTGCACCAAACTCTAAAGCATGTAGCAAATGACAATAATCGCTCAATATGTACCAACAATACTGTGAAAATATCAAGTGGGTTAATACCAAGTTTTAAGTATTTAGTGTTGGTGGTGCTCCCCATGACTTGTCAAAACCTACCTGTATAGTCTGAAATACAAGGGAGCAAAACAAAGGAAAAAAAAACTCTTTTTGAGGGCACTCTTAATAATAATTCTGTTTAAAATAAAATTTTCATTAGGTATACATTAAAACAGAAATGAAAATACATACAGGTTGAGTCTCCCATATCCAAAATGCTTGGGACCAAGGGTATTTTGGATATCTGAATATTCCGTATTTTGGAATATTTGCATATCATAATGAAATATCTTGGGAATTGGACCCAAATATAAACACAGAATGCATATTTCATATTAACCTTATACACACAACCTGGAGGTAATTTTATACAATATTTTCATTAATTTTGTGGCTCAAACAAAGTTTGTGTACATTAAACCATTAAAAAGCAAAGGTTTCACTTTCTTAGTCAAGTTCAAAAAATTCTGTATTTCAGAATATTCTGTAATTCGGAATATTTGGTATGGGAGTCTCACCCTGTAATTGTTTTTCTGGTGATCAAAGAAAGGCACACAGAGAGGCCTTATAAGTATGCTCCTTTAAAAGAACGTTTATGCAATTAAATTCCACATCATACTCTGTATATGAGCGAAAATATTTTTTTTATTATCACCACCACCACCAATACTATAGTGTAGGTGTTCTTATATGGTAATATATAGGCACAGATAATTTATTAGTTTGTTAATACATAGTGTAATACCACAGGTAACCCGGTATTTCTTCAGCAAGAACATGCAGTAAAGATCTGAGAAAGCATGTGAGAGGCGCTGAAAAAGGCTGAGAAAAAGCCAATAAAGGGCAAGATAAGTTTAATCTGATAGCACAATATTGTCTGATTTCTTAGAAAGACAGCATATTGAGTTTAACTGTAAAGATAGCACATATGTCAGGTTTGTTATATTTTGCAAAAGTAGCATCAGTAACATCATCATTTTATAGTTTGATGCAGTGGCATGTTTTCTGGTCTCAAAATATATCATATCCTGAAAAGACAATAACAATAGTAGCAGTGTGAAACGGCCTGACACAGGGCCTGATTCAGAGCCGGACGCTATTTGCGCTCGCTCGTTCAGAAAAAGGGGCCGGATATTTAAATAGAGCGCTCGCTCTTTGCGGTCTGTTGACGCCTCTGTCTGAACGAGCGAACGAAACATGCGCTCGCTATTTTTAAAAAAACGACCCCTGGCCGCTCGCATCCTACGTCATCTCCGCTATTTATTAGATTAATCGAGTACATCGAAAGGCGTATGAACTGCTCGCAGTGCTTGTGGTAGGATTTTCCTACCGCAATCATGCGAGCAGTTCAGGCTAAAAGAGAACCAAGTGACGTGGCCGATGACGCTGCTTTGTTAATTATGCACACCCTTAAAACGCCCGTTTTGACCGTTTGGCACGCCTGCGTTCGGATCACCACTCCCCGTTTTCAAGCACCTTCCCCTGTTACCACCCACAAACGCCTCATTCTGTCATTTTGCGAACACACAATTTCCGACCACAATGACTGGTTCGCGCATGCGTATTACAACCCATACGCATGCGCAGTTGTGCTAACATCGCTCAGAGCGAACGAGCGGCCGCTTACGAGCGGCTCTGAATCAGGCCCACAGTGTCAGCTTTCCAGATCACAGTGGTTTTAGATTCTATTTTATCGTATAATATTTAGAACAACTACAATCTTATAGTTCCATCTAATCATACGGCCTGATATGTTGGCAAAAAGGTACAAGAGTAGACAATGACAATATTCACTCAATAGTTTCCTGCAAGATGGTTGTAGAAATGCAAACAGTGATGTTTTTCTTATATACTTGATAGTCTCATACAATTTCAGAAAAACACAGCAAATTATCCTGCTTTTTTAGACAATCCTTGAATATCAGGTTTGTCATGTGTTTTTATGAAAACCGTATCACAAATGGTATAGTTCTGCAGCCTGATGCAGTACCAGGTTTTCAGGTCTCAGCGTATCAGGTGTTATTATTTAGATATCAGAACAGCAGATAACAGAGCAATTCCATGTAATCAATATATTCAATATTCTGATATCCTCACAGACACCATGACCTCCTGCAATGTCACAGAACAACAGGGTTGGAGGAGGAAGCTGGTCCTGACAGCAGAAGCGTCTCTAACTTTCCCTTCCATTAAACTCAATAATGTTGTCTTTCTAAGAATGTAATACTTGATCATCTCTAAAAATATCAGACAATATTGTGCTATCGGATTAAACGTATCTTGCCCTTTATTGGCTTTTTCTCAGCCTTTTTCAGTGCCTCTCACATGCTTTCTCAGATCATTACTGCATGTTACTGCAAACCGGGTTACCTGTGGTATTACACTATGTATTAACAAACTAATAAATTATCTGTGCCTATGTATTACCATATAAGAACACCTACACTGTAGTATTGGTGGTAATAATAATACAAATATTTTAGCCCATATACTGAGCAATATTGGGAACTTATCCCCATTATGATGTGGAATTTAATTGCATAATTGTTCTTTTAAAGGAGGATACTTATAAGGCCTCTCTGTGTCTTTTTTTGATCACCAGAAAAACAATTTATATATTTTCATTTCTATTTTAATGCATACCTAATAAATTTAAATTTTAAACAGAATTATTAATGAGTGCCCCCCCAAACTTTTTTTTTTCTTTGTTATGCTCCCTTGTCAAAACCTACCTGTATAACCTTCTACAAGATAAGGGATGTAGTCATGTGCGGCCACCGGTCACAATCCCGACAGCAGAATGCCGTCTAGGGATTTATGATAGGAGTTGGAATATCGACGCCTATCATTCCGACGCCAGAATCCAGGACGATGCGTGACCGAAGGAGGTAAGTCCGGGGCGCCCGTCACGTTAGCCGCAGGAGGGGAGGGTTAGGTTTAGTGCAGTTAGCCCTGGTTTTGGGGGGTGGTTAGGGTTAGGCACCCCCTGGGAGGGCTAGGGAGCGGTAAGGGGGGCTTAGGGTTGGGCATCCCTGGGGGGAGGTTAGGGTTAGGCACCACTAATGGAGGGTTAGGGGGGGACGACAGGGGAGGTTAGCATACTTACCTGCCTCTGTCGGGATTTTCCTCCTGTCGGGCAGCCGCTGTAGGGGTTTGAACCCGTGATTTCAATCCCATTCCGAAGATAATAGCTAGAATCTGATTGTTTGCTATGGGCAACAACTTCACTTCTAAAAACCTGCACTTAACTATACCCTTAAGTGCTTATGAGCAGGCCCTTATCTATCCATTATCTCACATCTGTACCTACTTTGTCATCGTCATCTGTATTTTTTATGTTTTTATAAGCCATTTGATTTGGTGTGACTTGTAGCTGACTCTTCAGCATGCAGAGTTTTTTTTTGTGCCTTGCAAGGAGGAGGATTATGAATCCAGCAATGTTGCTCCTTGGCAAAACCATGTTGTGTTGCACTGGGAGCAAATTTAAAATGTTTGTACAGATCAGAGTAACAAGGGGGTGCCTCCTAGCCCAAATCCCAAGTACTGGGCTATATATATATATATATATATATATATATATATATATATATATACAGCATTTTCCTGCATAAAAAAGAGAGAATGTTGCATTTGCACCCCAGGCCTTGCAGCATTGTTTGTCCAGGTGCAAACTTGCAGCCATTTGCTCATAACTCCAATTTAGACCTACTATATTGTGTTGCTGTCATTTCATAGATAGTTTGTGAATAAGTGACCTTCCTTAGCTAAATCTATAACCATGGAAAAGATTGGCGCAATCCATAAATTGCTGATTTATATAGTTATTTATGAGGGTAAGGAAGATCTGTTATTGGAAACCTGTCTGTGAAATGTTGTTATGCTTACAGGCAGAACTGTGGTGTAGGATTCAGAGGATCCGAGGATAAACCTATATTCACTGCACAACTAAAACACATACGTGCATTCTATAAAATATAATTGGTGCAATTTATTTATACTCCAGTGACCGTATCACCATGGCAATAAGGGTAAAAAAATCATACTCCAGGAATATATTCACAGAAGAAACTATTTGAGTCCAATTACATCTGTTTTTTGAGCTTGGGCAATTTTGCAGGTGTCATTTGTGGCCCTAAGAGCAAGCTAGGGCCAGATTTGACAATGGTATGAAATAGGTGGGATTTAATTACAATCTTATGGAAATGGTAAAGATTGCTATATTTGTTTTACTTGGTATAGAAGCATACTACCTTAGTAGTAGGGTCATTATGATGATCTGTCTGGTTTACAGCAGTAACATTTTGTTTTATAGAACTTAAGACCAGTTTGTCCTTTTATCAACTAATGATTTTGTCATTAGATGACCTCTTATTGCAGCTAGGAGTAAAATGGCTGAACAGTTGGTGTGATGTTGGTAAATGCTGTTTATATTTGTTTTCTTTCAGACTTCTTTACAGTCTAGCCTTTAATGCAAGATTTTTAAGACACCTTTGGTACTTAATTTCTTCAATGACAACAAAAATGATTACAGGGTATGTACACCTAAATTACGTTTTTTTTTTTATTTGAATTTTGGCAGTTATAGATATGTTGTCTCATTATCTATTATCCATCTATCACATATATAAAGCTATCCCATACATTACCATCGACAGTGTTTGCCCATTACTGCTTTACTAATCCGATATGTCATTTTGTTACCAGGTCCATGGTGCCACTCCTCCAGGTGATTTCCAGGGGGTCCCCAATGTCATTAGAAGACTCTAATCGGATCATCCCTTTGTTTTACCTGTTCAGTTCATTATTTAGTCATTCCCTTATTTCTATACACGATAATGAATTCTTTGGTGACCCCATTGAAGGTAAGAGTGCTGAATACTTTCAGAACACATTTAAAGTGCACCTGTTTGCACATGCATGGGAGGCAGCCATTTTGGGTGACCTTTCGCCTACACACACTGTGAGGCAGCCATTTTGGGGCATTTATCTCCAATAACACAACAACGAGGCAGCCATTTTGAGTGCGTACCAATATTACCATTGATGCCACAAATCAATTCACCCAGAATTAATGACATCAGTAAGACGTTTTGAAACAGTTTGCATTGATAGTCTGCTATGTTGCTCTGCCATGGTTGCTTGAAAGTGCTTTTTTTTTTTTTTTTAAACATTGACTGTGCAACACATTTTTAACTCCAACAGAATACGTCATGCAATAAAGTGTTAAATATACTAAAATATATATTCATAACCTTGTTCACCATTTATGTCATGGTAAAATTTTAAATGCAGCCTTGATCTGTCTAGGCCGGTGTTTTTCAAACTCTGTCCTCATGGAACCCTAATGGGGCATGTCAAGGTATCTTCTGGAAAAGTTAGTACCACCTATAGATCTATTGTGATAGTCGATTAACACACCTGTGCTTCTGGTTGATGATCTGGAAAACATACACTGTTAGGGTTCCATGAGGACAGAGTTTGAGAAACACTGGTCTAGACCGTGTATTAATGGCGAATATTTTTTCCAAAAATGTTCCCAAAATTTATGGTGTTTTTTTTTGTGTTTTTCTTATCAAATTTTTAGTGTAATTTTATGAACAAATTTATCAATAAAATGATAGCATTCCATGCAACCACGCCAAGCAAGTGATTAAGACGCACCTATGGAGCAGCAAAATGTCCCTAGAAATAATAAACATATTGGAAACTACAGTTAGCAGACAAGTAATAGAAAACTTCTAGTTGGGTCACCATGTGGCCTTTATGCACAGTGGTATTGAGTCTACAAGAGTCGCTCAATTGATACCTGGTTTATGGTAGTGGAATAAGCAGCCTTAGGCATTGTTTTACATATTGCATGAATGGTTGTTTCTGTTCAGAACTGGTGTCTGAGATTGCCTTGACCTATAACATATGCTTGTCAAGCTCCTGAAATGATTAACGACAAGTACTTTGTGAGTGGAGCACTGTCATCCTGAAAGACACAAGACCCATTGCTAAACAAATGCTGCAAGGTGAGGTAAATGGTGATCACTCTGTACCATTAAGTAGGTGTCCAAAGTGCACTCAAACCATGCCAAGAGAAAGTTTCCCTCAACATAATTAAACCACCTGAACTCTTCATTGTTATAAACAAAGACTTAGGGCCATATTCAATTGCCTGCAAAAAAGCCGTTATCGGCGATACTTTTTCGCCGATGACGTCATTTTCTCCAATCTGGACTTATCCCCGTATTCAATTCCTCTGACTTTTCGCCGCTGCTGGAAGTCAGTGGTTCGAACCCTGCGAAAAAGTATAACCTGTGAATAGGTGTCGGGGAACAAAAAGCAGAATTGGGGTACTTCCAGAAACCACCCAGCACCCTTTGGACTGTCCCCCAAAGGTAAACTGTTTCAAATTTTTTTTTTAAAAAAGTTACCCAGGAAACCCCAAAAAAGTACTTTCGTTTTAGGGGCGAAAAAATAAAAACAAAGTTGGGGGACAAACTTCTAAACTAGTGAAATAGACTCGGGTTTCCCGGTCCCCAAGTATGCCACTGGTGTTTTTTTGATTGCAGGTGGTTGCGGCAGATTGATTCTTCACGATTTTTAAAAGTTCACATTAGCCACTTTAAAATATGCCTGCACCCATTTTCATGTACCCCAATTTTGCTGGGACTACTCATTTTACCCCCAAAAACTTGCTAAATGCTATTCTTCATCACTTTTCCAAAGACTCTAAACAGCACCTTTTGGGACCATTTAAACATCCAAAATACCTTCAGCAGGGCTAATCAGGGGTGCCCATAGTGAACCCCACATGCCACAGCATCTTTAGGGGGGTATCAGGCTGATTTCCCCAAAAATGACAGCACTTTTCGCTCACTTTGTTTTCACCGGGTCCCGTTTTCGGCGATTTGGAATTTAATACGGGGATACGCGTGGACGAGCGCGATACTTTTTCGCACCCTAAACCTCCGATGTTGGTGAAAAGTCCTGGAACCGACTTTTCGCATCAAATTGAATATGGCCCTTAGGGGTATTCAATTCAATTAGAGGCAAAAAGTCCGTTGCCTGACTTTTCGCCGACATGGGAGGTTTAGGGTGCGAAAAAGTATCGCACTCGTCCCCGCGTATCCCCGTATTCAATTCCAAATCAGCGAAAATGGGACCCAGCGAAAACGAAGTGAGCGAAAAGTGCTGTAATTTTTGGGGAAATCGGCCTGATACCCCCCTAAAGATGCTGTGGGGTGGGGGTCTCTGTATTTTCCAAGCGTCTCTGCGGAAGAAATTTGATGATACTTTAAAACCTGAAGTACCAATATTACCAAAGGATACCACTTTCTGGTGGCACCAGTCATTTGCTTCCTTCCAGTCCATTGCCTGTGCTCTTTGCACGTCTGAACTTGCTAACCTGCATTGCTAGACGTGACAAGTTTGGTGTTGGGGGGTGGGTAGATTAATCTATTGTTTGTATCTGAACACAATGGACCTTTTTATTTCATAATTAAATGTGTATTAATGCAGTTTTTATTGTGTATTTGATCATCATTTCTATTGTTTGGTGTAGCTGTTTTCTTTTTTGTTCTTAATGTATTCTTTCGCACATGAACTATATATGATCTGTTTTTCGTCTCTTTAGGAACATGGTCAAGTAGAGCAGTCACTCAAATGTAATTTTACAACTGTGAAAAATGGTTTAAATAAAATAAGTGCTGCTTTTTAAGCTGTTGCTTGATGGTTTACAAGAACTCCTGTTTAATTCTTTTGTAATATTTATTTTGTTTATTTTAGATATCAATGACTATTTACTCTTAATTGAAATGTATAAAAATGGTGATATTGTTGATGTTTGTATATAAAGGGATGTAGCCAGTACATGCGTGAAGATATGGGCACTTTGACTACAAATAACCTCTAGTAATGTAAATGCGTCCTTGTAGCATTGTTATACATATGTGACTGTGGGGGTGATGTATCAAACCTTATAAAGAGGACAAGTGGAGAAGTTGCCCATACCAACCCATCTCCACCTAGCTATCATTCATTCATCCATCCAGTGCAGCTAGAATCTGATTGGTTTCTTTGGGTAACGTCTCCATCTATACTCTTTAGAGGGTTTGATACATCTCCCCATGTACCTGTGTCATGCGTTTATTGCATTTTGTTTCCCTGCCCTTCCATAATAAAGTTTTTTTTTTTCTTTTTTTTCTTTTTGCTGCTAGTGACTGGTCAGAGACAATCATCAATGATGCCTTTCACATTAGAAGAGTTAGTCAGCCTATCCCGCTGCTTACGAGATGCTTGTTTAGGAATCATCAAGCTGGCTTACCCGGAGACCAAGCCGGAAGTGCGGGAGGAATACATGGCGGCCTTTCGGAGCATTGGAGTCACCACCAATGTTGAGATGCTGCAACGTATCCAAACAGAGCAAAAACGATGGATTCAGTTATTCAAGGTACCCATGAAATGTTCTTCTCAGCCTACCAGAGATGGCCTCTAACATTGGAGCCAGCAGAAAGTGGCAGAGCATTGTCATTGCAATCTGCAAATGTATTATGTGTTACATTTTTTTTTTTTTTTTGTGGCATACATGTTTGTGGTTGTTATTTTAAGATCTATTTACCTCCACTTTTTTATTTAGTTAATGGCCGTTCATATGGCCATTAGAAGTAGAGATAAGTGGGTCCGGTTCCCTGAGAACTGGACCCACATGAACTTCGTGATCTGGGCCGGGTTCTGAGTCCGACTCGGGTTTTCCCGCCTAACTCTGATCCCAAAACGAGGCAAAAAGGTCATCATCCCGCTGTCAGATACACGCGGGTTTTGGATACTATAAAGATGGTACCTGGTCATAGGTGCCATTTCACTCCGGCTGTGGAGAGTGAAATGAACAGACGTGCTGTGTCCGTCTAGGGGCAGTGTCTGCCTGCCGTGTTCGTCCTGGGGCAGTGTCTGCCTGCTGTGTCCGTCCAGGGGCAGGGGCTGCTTTTTTGTGCTGTACCCCAGTGTATTACATTATTATGTTTTTTTTACTGTGCTGCTACCGGTCAGACCGCAGTGTAATATTCATACACATATTGACACTGTGTGGATGCTCCACGGAGCTGTAAGGGCAGCTATGTGACCATCTGAAGCATCCTAAGGATGCACTGCTGCATAGATTCTGGCTGCAGGCAGGGTTCCTTTCTAGACACCCTGCTAGCCAGATGAGGCTAGCAGGAAAAAGCTCAGAGGGCCAGACCAAATGATTCCGAGGGCCTTATACGGCCCCCGGGCAGGAGGTTCCCCATCCCTGCTGTAAGTGGTAGCGCAGTGTATTATTCATAGAAAATATTGTGACACTAAGTGGAAACGCAATGTATTATTCAACATGTATTGTGATACTGTACGTGGTAGCGCAGTATATTCATAAAAATATTGTGACACTGTAGGTAATTGATACCACAGTGTAATATTTAAAATTGGTTCAAATTGACGTGCGCTGTACCCCACTTCATTATTGTTTGTTGATATGGAGAGCGATCAGTTGAGAGGAGAGCAGGAACCAAATACTAGTGCTGGTGCCAGTGCCACCAGTCATGACGATACTAGTCCTCCTACATCATCTACTAAAGCTGACCATGGGTATACAGGGCTTAAGTCAGGGCATCTAAAATCAAAGAAGCAAACACTTACAGTGGTAAAGAAAAAAAACACCAAAGGGAAAGTTAGCTGCAGAAAGACATAAAATTGGCAATATACCTTTCACCACACAAAGTGGCAAGGAAAGGCTAAGCCCTGGCCTTTATTTAAGACTGGTGGTTCTGCCTCTTATGATGATGTAAGCCCTTCTCCCTGTAGATGTTACAAAAAAAAAAAATGAAAATCGTGAAGGCACAGGAACCAACTGAGCACTCAGAAATGTCACAAATTCCTGAGGAGAGTCTAAGTGTGACAGTGGGTTCCATGTGTGAGCTTGACCTTTCCAAAACTGTACTCGAAGAGGAGCCCCCTTCCACCACTTGTACATCCTTTGCAAATGTGGGGATGAGCAGCACAAGTCAACATGCTGACATAGGAATCGAGGATGCTTCTGTGGAAGTGCACCAGGATGAGCAGGATATTTGTGTAGCTGACGCTAACAAGGATGATGAGGATGTTGTTTGTGTAAGTCAGGCCCTAGTGGATACCGTTGTTGACCATGATAAGGAAAAGTGCATAGTCATGCCTGGGCATAAAACAAATAAATTACTGTGTGGAATCATTTCTACCTAAATTCTGACAACAGTTGTCAAGCCATCTGTACCCATTGTCATGCCACAGTAAGTAAAGGTAGGGACCTTAACCATCTAGGAACCTAGATGGTTAAGTAAGTTTGCAAAATTCAGAAACTTTGGCTAAAAAAGGAATAACAAGCAGTCCAGCCTCAGCTAGCTCTCTTCTCTCTGCTAGATCCAAGCACCTGGCATCTTCACCACCAACACCTTCGTCAACCATATCCTCAATCATGTTCGGAACTAGTCCTGCATCCATTTTTATAAGGCTAACTGAGTCCTCTCCTATCCTGGATTCCTCAGAAGAATACTCGAGCGCAACGCATGCAGCTGCTTGGAGAGGATCTTCATCCCAGAAGGGGACCAGGAAGACTACTATGAGTAGTTAAAAAAAAAAATTGACTGTTAAACAATCCTTTGCAAGGGGGAGCAAGTATGACAGCAGTCACCCAGTTGCACAGCGGATCACTGACTCCATAACATCTATGCTGGTATTAGATGTGCGTCCGATATCCGCCATTAGTGCGGTGGGTTTTAAACAGTTAATTGAGATCCTGTGTCCCCGCTACCAAATCCCATCTAGGTTGCACTTCACTAGAAAAGCAATTGCCAGTCTGTACAGGGACGTTAAAAAAACCAACTTCATTTATGTCCTCCAAAATGCCGTTGTACCCACTGTCCACTTAACCACAGATATGTGGACAAGTGGAACAGGGCAAACGCATGATTACATGACTGTAACAGCCCACTGGGTGGGTGTATTGTCTTCAGCGTCAGCAGCAGCAGCTTCTAATAAACAGCAGCTCATTCAAAGGCAGGCTACTCTGTGTATCACCAGTTTCACTAAGAGTCATACCGCTGACAACCTCTTAGAAAAACTCAGGGAAATCGTTGCAAAATGGCTTTCCCCGCTTGGACTCTCCTCGGGTTTTGTGATTTCTGACGTCACCAATATTTTGAGAGCATTACAGCAGAGTGAATTCCAACATGTCCCATGTTTTGCCCACACAATCAACTTGGTGGTGCAAAATGTTTTAAAAAATGACTTGGTGATTCTCCCTGTGGCCCGCAAAATTTCAGACATTTTCGCCATTCAACAGTTGCATGTAGAATATTGCAGCACCTGCAACAAATGTTGAATTTGTACTGTCACCAGCTGAAGCAAGAGGTAGTTACAAGGTGGAACTCCAATCTTTATATGCTTAAGCGGGTGGAGGAACAGCAAAAAGCCATCCAAAGCTACACGACAAACTATGTCCTAGGAAGAGGAGGGGGATGTACTTTACTCAAGCTCAGTGGAAAATATTTTCCGTGTTGTGCAAAGTGCTGAAACCCTTCGAAGTAGTCACCTGTGAAGTGAGTTCAGACACTGCCAGCTTGAGTCAGGTAATTTCCCTAATTAGACTGTTGGAAAAGTAGCTTGAGAGACTGAAAAAGGAGCTGAAACGAAGCGATTCAGATAAGTATGTCGGACTTGTAGATCAGGTCCTTTATTCGCTTTGCCAGGATCCAAGGGTTGTCAGGATCTTACAATCGGATCAATACATTTTGGCGACCGTGCTGGACTCTAGGTTTAAGTCATACGTCGTGTCTTTCTTCCCAGCGGACACAGATCTGAAGAGATGCAAAGAGCTGCTGTTAAGGAAATTGTCAGCTCAAGCGGCATGTGATGCAGCGATGGCTCCTCCTTCAGTTTCTCCAGCAAGTGCGGCTGCCAAGAAAAAACGAAACTTTGGTCGGGTCTAAAAGAATTGCCTACAATCAATGAGACCTCTACCGTGACTCCACCTGATATGGTCACCATTCAAAGAATGGTTGAGGACTATTTTAATGATCGCATCCAAATAGGCATGTCAGACAGTCCGTTTCACTACTGGCAGGAAAAAAAAGGCAATTTGGAGGCCCTAGCACAAACTGGCTTTGCTTTACTTGAGCTGCCCACCCTCCAGTGTGTATTCCGAAAATGTTTTCAGCACAGCCAGGAACCTTGACAGCGTTCGGCGTAGGAGGCTACTTCTGCGAAATGTGGAAAAGATGATATTCATCAAAATGAACTACAAATTAAATTACATCCAGAAATTACAGAGGCACCTGAGGCTGTATTTGTGGGTTTCAGGGGGAACAACTTTATATTGTGTGAAGATGATGTACACACTGATGAGGGTGAGGATACGGATGATTATGATGGCGACAACATCTTGCCTCTGTAAAGCCAATTTGTGAGCAATGTCAGCTGCCCGTTGGTATCTTGTTTTGTGGGGGCCCAAACAAACTAATCGCTTCAGCCACAATTGGCAGTCCCTGTCTGTGAAGTGATTGATTTGTTAAATTGTGCATGTCTTGTTTACTATATACAACATAAGGGTGGGTGTAAGGGCCCAAGGACAATTCCATCTTGCACCTCTTTTCTATGTGCTGTTTGGGGCATTGCTGCCTGACATTTTTAATTGTATAGCTTATTAAACTGCCATCCTGTCTGCCACTCTGTGCCATTTTGGAAGCTGAACTGCCATATGTTAGTGCCGCTCACTGCTGTCGCTTAGCTTATTCAGCCAGTTAGCTTGATGCAACCTTTTGGCCTAAACTTGATGAAATCAATATTGTGAGCTGTGAGGTGGTCAAAATTGACTGGAAATAAATGTTATTGATGTTAATATTGTAGGAACAAAAACAGGCCCAAATTATGTGATTTCAGCTATTTTTATGATTTTTTTTTAGAAAAAAAATTCCAAACCAAAAAATGCAAGGGTGGTTTTGTAAAACCAAATCCAGATACAAAACCAAAACACGGGGGTCGGCACACATCCCTAATTAGAAGTAATACATTTTTATCTTCATTTTAACCCAACAAGTTATACGACTCTGTATTCAAGAGGGGTAAACCCTTCTATTTTTTTTTCCACATATCTTGAAAACACAAATAGTTGTAGCTTTGTTATTCTAGACCTCATTAGTTGGAACACAACTAAATTGATTTTTTTTCTGCATTTTTGTGACAAGACAGAAGTGCTAATGGTTTGAAATCCAGCTTTTTTTAGTAGCAAACTAGGATTTGTTTAATGTTGGGGTTAATGGAGTAAATGGAAAGTAAATCATTTTCTCGTGACACTAGAATAAATCTTTTGTTTCCTTGTTGTCTCTTTGCTTACCAATGTCAGCACTCGGAGCTTAGAAAAAACCACCACCACAATCTAGCAGAACAACGAATGCATCTAATGCAACTGAAAGAGCCACTTGACTTTTTTTTTTTTCTAAGCAAACAGATCCCGTCAGCTAAATAAAAAACCTAGTCATTAAAGACACAGGCGCAGGAGAAATGCATTTTCCAAATTGAATGCTAGATTTACTGTCCGTTTAATACCAGCGACCTCTCGCACAGTAATGTTCAGCTCGAGTCATCAGCTGTCCCTCCAGGTCTTTTATCACTGCTTTTGTCAAGCTATCTATTTAATTGAAAGAAGTTAATTGAATGAAAATGATCAACTAAGCTTGTATTAATATTGCTAATGGAACTTTCTTCTTGGCCATGTTTGGAGGAAGATGTCACGCTAGACTTTAAGAAGGACCCATTAATGCGTGCACTTAACCTGATGGGCTAATTAAGCAATGCTTATTCATTCTACAAGCCTACAATAGCCTCTATCCAACCCATTCGGTCTGATTTTACAACACATTTCACTTACAAGCATAGGCCCGATGAACATTAGCTGAAGTGAGACTAAATGATAATATTTTCATAAGAGAGAGAATACAGCGTTAATGTGTCATAATATGCAAGGTTTTCTTGCCACCCATCCATCTCAGTTCCACTTAAGTCTTAAATTTCTCCATACTAATGTTGTTACCAATTGCTTCTATTTTAAAGAAAAGCATTGGCTAACGGGTTGTCTCATACAGTGGTTTGAACTTAGAACTATAAGGAATTATAATCTTGATCCATTGTAGGGCAGCTAAAGCCGAAGTACAGTATAACTTGCTTGTGAAACAACTATTGGGCTTGGGTTCTTGATTGCCAAAATACTCTTCACAATAAACTATTGGGTATGTTACCAATGTTTGTTTAACAATTTAGTTGCCCACTATATAGGCAGATATTTCACAGACGTGTCCTCACACATCTTTGCTACAGTCACACCAAAAAGCCCTTCATGGCACGCCAGGTCCCGTGAGACTCTTTTTTGCGGGCATCTTTTTTTTTTTTTTTTTTTTTCGAAAATGCGACTAGGATGCACCAAGAGACTGTGCTGATTAATTAATTAGATATGCAACACTTGTATATCTGTGTGCGACAGTCCCTGAATCTGTATACGAAGTGCTACAGTGTAGCGGCTACAGCATTTTTCATTCCAAGTTTCGTTGTGGTTCATATACAGACAGGTCCTTTTTTTTTTTTTTTTTTTTTCTTTTTTTGATTAACAGGGTAAAACAATATATGTAATCAGCAGCTGTTTGCCACTGGAGTTATTCCTGCCTTTCAATTTTATTTTGTTTTAGAGGTTTATTATGTAATAATTAGTATGCCTGTGGGGAACATTTCGCCAATTTTTACCAGCGCATCTTCCAACCCCTGGAACGTCAGCTCGGGCAGGTCCAGCGCGGCACCATACCACTCCAGGAAGGAACAGAGCACGGCAAAGTCCGGCTGTGCTCCCGCTGGGCTGGGAACCACCACTGGGGTGACCACCGAGGGCACCTGAGCCTCCGCCATCTTGGAGCTCGAAGAGGGTGGGAGCTGTGACAGAGAGGGGGTGGGGATGCGCGTCCTCTCCAGCGCGAGCTGGGTCAGTCAGGGGGGGCGCTGCTGGTCTTTGGGTGGGGTGGAGAGGGAGTGATGCTTCCCCCGCCAGGTGGGTTGCACATCCTCCTCCGGAGCAGAGCCCATATCCCACAATGCACCCGGAGAGAGGGACCGCTTGAGTCACCTCCCCTTCCTCTACATAGCCACACCCGAACCATCATTTCTTATTCGGCATTGTTTTCTACACTTGGTAAATAAAAAAAGATTGATTAATTGCATCAGAATCATAGTAACTTGCATTCGTTACAGGTCACATGATCACCACTCACTGGCCGAGCCACGCCCATTTATGGTTTTTGTCGATTTTGGATTTTATACAGTTTCATTAAATTTTCTGTCATTTATTGCTGATTTGAAATCTATACACTCAAACATAGAGATTAGAAATACACACACAGACACTTATACACAGATACACGTTTCCAGAAGTACCTACTATGCCATTTGCACGATGTCTGTAGACTTCATTCTCAGTCTCAGCCCTGCAGCTGGCTCTGCCTCCTCGTTTTCAGCCATGTATTCCCCAAGGGAAGTGGGAAGGAGAGCGAAAGGGAGTAAAGCTACCGGGAAGGGTGCCTGCACTTGTTTCACAGCGGACATCAGCTGATGACGTCAGCACTGTGACAGTCCAGGCGGACAGACCAGTGTGGGATGATGATGGGTCACAGTGAAGTCTGGGATAGTGGCGGCTGCGGACAGCTGATAAGACGTCAGCCGATGATGTCAGCGCTATGACAGCCCGTGTCTGTCTATCACTTTTGTTGATTGTTCTATCAAAAGCTGAACTTATAGGAAATTGTCTCTTCTTTGAGTAAATGGCAAATTAGGCCCTCATTCAGAGCCGTACGCTCTGAGCAGAGCGCACGCTCTGAATGAGGGCCGGGCTCCATTTTCATGGAGCGTCCTCCTGGACGCTCGTATAGCTGTGGCAACCATCGCGACCATCGAATTTGCGAGCCGGAGCCTGCGGTTGAGGTTTTCAACCGCAAGCTCCGGAGTGATTTTGGCTCTATCAGAGCCAAAATCACTCCCACTGACATCACTAGTGATGTCAGTGGGCCAGCTTCTGACGGGAGGCGTTCCCGTGGGAACGCCCCCGTCAGGGAGGCACGCCCCCGGCACGCCCACCAAAGGGGGCGTGCTGTCAATCAACATTGACAGCACGCCCCCTTTGATCGGACACAACGAGCGAAGGACTTTCCTTCGCTCGTCGACCGGCGCATGCGCACGACGGAGCTCCCTCCGTCGTGCGCATGCTCAGTCCATAACATTGACCCACTTGCGAGCGGACAGCCGCTCGCGAGTGGGTCTGAATCAGGCCCTAGTTTCACTCTGGGCCAGTTTGATTCTTGGAATGAAAACTCTTTCTCCTTTATTGCTTCCACTCAGGATTTCAGCATCAATGAAGTGGAGTGCATCTTTGTTCTTGGCAGTTAGAATAGTTTTGTTAGATAGCTCTGAAACTGATTCTGAGCTATCAACATAACCACGTCTATTTTTGGTATTTATTTTTTTTTATCAGTTTTATTCCAAATTCTGTCATTTATTTCTGATTGAAATCCGTCGCCAAAGAATCAAATGAATATCTCAATTAGTCTTGGAGATATTTAAATTCAAAAGAGCGTTCGAGACAAAGGGACGAAGGGCCTGATTCACTACAGATCGCTATTCTGCTTATATGCACGCAACGCAGTTGCTAATATCAGCGGTGATATGCAAATGTTTGCATTGCGATTGCAGCCTTACATAAGGACGCCCACTTCCCCCTTACTCACATCCGTATACTTTGGCAACATAGCAAAACAATCTGTAACATTGAGTACCATGGGACCTATATGCACAGATAAGGCAGGTCAGACCTCACTCAGGAATTGCTTACTTCAGCGCACGCTATGAAGCCTAAGGCTGCGTATGGCTTTGTAGTGGATAATTCATGCACACCCCTGAAACTGCGTGCGAATGCACTGGCACGCCTGTGTTCGGTCGACCACCCTCCCGTCACCACCCACACACTGCACTTCCTGTCAATCACTCTGCCATGGGCGTGCGTAGCCTCTGCGATCGCAGTCCCGACCGCAGTAGCTAGTTTGCACACTGCGATCCATGCGCAGAACGCAACAATCGGCCGATTGTGTGCGTATAAGCAACTGCGTTCCTTGCTGAATCAGGCCCTAAGTAAATATATATAATTAGATTTTAGTTGCGACATGGATGGGTTTTGGATCTAGCGGGGAATTTGCTATCCGATTTTTCTATGGATCTCCTTGCTAAATTTAATAGTTTTTGTTCCATTTCAATGATACTTTGTAGGGTGTTTAAGGTCGAGTAGCTATAGTGCTTGTGATGCACCCATAGCCAGTTGCCAGGTGAGCTCTAAACATAAATCACTGTAGCAGGCTATAAGAAGAATGTTGGTATGTACTGTTTTCCCTTGTTGTTTTTTTCAAGCTGTTGTTAATGATTCTGGACTACCATAGCAACCACAGCCCAATATTCTTATACATGCTTTATAAGTGATCATGGTTCCTTTTACAAATGTTGTGCAGCCTGCATCAGTCATCCAATAGAGCAGTCTTCAAACATATCGGTGGCAATTCAATTCTTTTATCGGGCACCTTAACTAATAGGCGCGCAACAGAGCAATTAATTTGCTGCTCGATTCAGGCGCCCGTGCCGCGTGTGCGTGCCCAACAGCACCAGTTTTAGCCGCGCAAAGCGACTAAACCTCTCTAAAGTACTGCTTTGGGCACCCAAACTTCCATTTGGTCGCCTAAAGTGCAGATGTCTCGCACAGTTCTGCTCGCCCCTTAACGAGGTGGCAGGCAGAAATGTGTCTATCCGCAGCTGTGTGTGCCTGAAAGCAACAACAATTGAATTGCTTTGTCGGGCGCCCATTAGTTAGAGCGCCTGATAAAAGAATTGAATCGCCCCCATCAAGTGTTGTGTGTACGCAGCCTATGCATAATTTGCTGCTAAATAAAGCAAGAGTCTTGTGTGTGGTTCCTGAATACGAGCTATCCTTACGTGTGCAAGTACAATTTCTATTATAGATATAGCTTTTGTATTATGCATATATACATATATATATATATATATATATATATTTAGGTATGTGTGTATATATATATATATATATATATATATATTTTAAAATATATCTCATTCAGAAGACAAATACTATTGTAAGATCTCAGTAGATTATAACAATTTGCTTATAAAGTGAGAGAGGTAAACATACTTTTCACCAATCTTTATTTTAAAATGGCAACTAGATGTATAAAATGATGTATAAAAGAGCTCTTCTAGGGGTCTATTTAGTAAAATATGAGGAAGCCTTTTTTTTAGAATTTTCAGCTTTTCTCACATATTTAGTTTCTGTATTTATATGAGTACTCCTGCCAAAAAAGAAAACTGGGCTGCGGTGGACCTGCTTTGAACCCTGTGCATTTTTAGAATAGATTATACCCGATGCATGCACAGAGCAGGTCCCAGGTAGGAAGAGAAATTCCCTGCTTTTATCCAGTGCCAGGAGACGTCACACCATCCAATGCCATCTCCGCTATATAAATATCGTTTGTGTACAGCCCACATTGAAACCTATGGGGGCTGCACAAACAAATGAAAAGGCAGAGTAATGGGAGAAACTGCACTTTTCTCTATACTACATATAGAGAAACAATATTTCTCTGTATTTTAGGCTCTCTATAGCTAAAATGCCTTTTTTCTAAGTTTACAAATAGACCACCTAGAAACAGCAGTATACTAGATAAGCAAACCTCCTAGCAATTTGTTACAAGTACTTGTTTTTATATTGGTGTGCAGAGCAGAGATCGCATAGGAATATTTAAACATATTTGCCTGGTACTTTCTGCAGGTGATAACTAACTTAGTAAAGATGTTAAAGTCTCGGGATACCAGAAGGAACTTTTGTCCGCTCAATCACTGGTTGTCCGAACAGGAGAACATTAAAGCTGATAAAGTAAGTCTCTGCATTGTACAGTCACACAATACTTGTCTATACTTTTAATAATCTTGTAGCGATTAGAATAACTTACATTTCTCTAATCATCCTTGGGTGATACAGGCTTAACCATAGGGTATAGGTGGTGAGCTGGAGCCGGTCACCAAACAGTTAAACTTTCTTCCCAACAGCTCAGGCTCCCTGTCCCCTATGCCCCACCCCCAGCCCACCAGGCCAGTTTTTTGTTTGGTGCCCAAGGAGCGGGCACAGTTTTTGGGGGGCTCTATAGCATCTCTGGTTTATTAGATTTTTTTTTTCTGCTGGAGCGGGTGATGGTTCAGCATCGTAACACCCGCGCCTCCAACACTCCCTGCGCCGGCGACCGGAGCAATTGCAACTGGGTCAGTGGCCCCTGCTGGGCTTTAGCACGCACCGGAGGAGGTGAAACCATTGCGCCGGGAAGCAGGTAGCCACATATTGCGGCTGTCGGCACCAGGGAGAGAGGTCCCCGGTGGTGCTGGTAGTGAGGGCCAGGGTAGCTTTATGGCAATAGGGCACTTATACAAGTAGTGGCCATTACCTGGGGGTTGATGACAGACAGGGGAGTTAGGCTGTCCCGTTCTACAGTAGGCAGAGCAGCATCTTTGGGCTCTGTTGGCAGTCTTCATACCTGGGGTCCAAAATTGTGAGGTGTACTTTCACTCAGTGCGAGTGTGCCCTACACACAGACATCTACTTCCATTCGGATGAGTGTTCCTGCCCTTCTGGGGCTCTCCATCATCGCTCCATTGCATTCTTTCTTTCAGGCCGGATCTACTGTATCAGGGGCCATGTTTCCATCCGGACTATTGCGATCACAGCTGCGATTACGCATGCAGCCCAGCTGCGAAAATATGCTAATAGATACTATCGTAATGCCATTGCACAGCAAAATAGAAACTCCCACTGCCGCTTACTACCACATACATCAGTAACATTGGCCCCTTACGCAGAATTACAGCAGATCTGACAAATTGCAAACCTCGTTGTACGCAGTGAGTGCTCAAGCTGTATATGCCATCACAGTGAATAATTTGAGTTTGGAAGACCTATTTTGAGTGGTGGTTGGCTAGAGACCCCAGATCCTTTTCTTTCGCGAGTCCTGGCTTTCTTACATGCTGGACTGGATTTGGGCCTCCGTCTCTCCTCATTACAGGTACAGGTATTTGCCCTTTCTGTTGTCTTCCAGCGGCAGATTGTGCTGTTGCCTGACGTACAAATTTTTCTGCAGAGTGTTCTCCACTCCTGTGGCTCCGTGGAACTTGTTTCTGGTTCTTCTGGCTCTCCAATCATCTCCTTTTGAGCCCTTGGACACCGTTGACATTCGTTGGCTTTCATGGAAGACTTGTTTTCCTCCTTGCCATCGCATCGGCATGGAGGGTTTCAGACTTGGGAACCTTGTCTTGTTGCTCTCTGTTTCTTATTTTTCACGCAGATCGGACTGTACTTGAGACCCTTCCCAAGGTGGTATCCAGGTTTCACATCAATTAGGAGATTGTGTTCCCTTCCTCTTAGGTACCGGATTTTTCACCAGAGGAGGCCTCTTTGGATATCGTTTGGGCTCCCGATTTATGTGGACAGGACAAGAGACTTCCGTAAGACTGACTCTTTGTCCTGTATGATTTTAACAAATGAGGTTGGCAGACTACTAAAACTTTGGCCAGATGGCTCTGTTTGACTATCTGCCAGGATTATTCTACGGCGGATCTTCCTGCGAAGGGTTCTTAGCGCAGCTAAGGAGCTTCCCCTCCGTTAGGGGGCTTGCTTTGCGATGTCCCATTGTAAGCCTGTGTGTCCCATGGATGAGAAGAAAAAAGGAAATTTTTGTTCTTGCCAGTAAAATCCTTTTCTTCTAATCCATAGGTGACGCACCTGGCATGCGAGGTTGTTTTGCACTGTTTTTGGTTTATTTGTTCTGTGTTTTTGAATTGTGTGTTTGCCATTCATTAGGCCTGCTGGACTAGAGGAGAGGGAGCCTGGGCTGCTGGTAAGAAAGTTTTAACTGTTTGGTGTCCGGCACCAGCTCACCACCTATACCCACATTGCTAAGCCCGTGTCACCCTTGTATTTGAAGAAAAGGATTTTACAGTTAAGGACAAAAATCTAATTATCTTAAACAACAATTTCATTCATATTTTACAATTAAAAATTATCACATATTTAGTCCGTTTGCGTGCTCTTCTAGTGCAACAGCATTTAGTGTTCAAATCACACAAAGTGACATTTATAAACTCCATGAATCCCAACTCACAGATCAATGACAGCAGTGGGCTGTATACAGTTACAGTATATGCCTCCAGTTGTGGAGCTTGTATACAAATGTATACTACTATATTGTGTGTTTGATTCAGTCTTTACATTTTACTTAAAAGGTTACCCAGCTTTATGTACCATCTGCTAGACATGTGTGGAGGTATCGGAGAATGGGAAGGATAGGACCTTTACAGTCTACTTTAGATGGTAAGTACATAGAACTGTGAAACTACCTGTGTTTATTGCACGTAAGCATTTTTCCTCTGTCTAAAATTAAATTAACCACTTAACTGACAATTTTTTTCCCCAAAAACCGCTCCAGTACTGTTGGGTTTTTTTAAGAGTGAATTAGGTCAAGAACACCTTTTTAAAACTTATCCAACACTATTTTGTAAAAAAAAATTATTTTTTTAAACTCTGTGTACCATAAAAATGGCAATTTTTATGGTACATAGTAGTGATGGCCATCGATAGAAACAATCGATGGTAACATCGATTGATACCACAGCTGCCGATGTCTCCTTAACATCGCTTGAGGGGCTGCCGCCTATATACGTGTATGTATATATACAGTGTGTGTGTGTGTGTATATATATATATATCTCTATTATAAACTTATACTGTACACCCATGCATATATATATATATGTATGTGTGTGTGTGTGTATGATGTTTGTCCATGAAAGATGACGTTTTGCCTCTTTCAGAGTCCCGTTTTTTGGAGGGAAATAATCCGAACCTGGCATGCCAAAACCGAACTAATTCGGAGATATATATATATATATATAGAGATATATAGATATATATATATTATTTTTTTTGAAGGCAGGGTATTGTATGAGGGGTGGAGCTTGCTTCCGGTTTCCCCGGACTCTAGCAGGGCTGGGAGAGGACTGGAGGACCGCAGGCTGATCTTTGCAGTGTGGGGGGGGGGTGCTGTCGGGCTGCCGCTCGTAGAATGGCAGACGTAGGGAGCCTGACAGCACTGAGCGCTGTGTTATTTATTTTCTCTGACCTTTGCAGCCGCCGGGTGTGGGGAGTCCTGCTGGGCTGCCGCTCACAGCAGGGCAGAGGGAGGGGAGACTGACAGCGCCGAAAGCGCGCTGCTGGGGTGTGGGAGCTGCGGGCGCCGATCTCTAGCAGGGCTGGGGTAGGGAGAGGAGGCACACGGGGATTATTGAAAAGTGTGGAGGGCCCAGGAGGTGCTTCCTAGCTAGGCGTCTGCTAGAAGATCATCTTCCAGCAGCCGCCCACTGAGCTTTTCTGACTGGTCATATCAGATACGACCATGTCAGGGAAAGCCCAGTCTGGTATGGTCGTATCTGATACGACCATGCCAGGCAAGTAGTTAACAGTATTACCATTCTGTGACTGCAGCGGGCACTGTGCCATGTTCTCTCTCCCTCTGTCTCTCTCTCCCCTTCATGACTTGGGTGGTTTACACTTTCATGGCTATCTCTATTTTCATTGTAATACGCTTCCTTGGGATTCAATTTTTAATTTCTTAATCTACCCAAGTTAATTTTACATGGTTTGCGTGAGCAGAGCTTCTATGTCAGCAGCACTTGTCTGCGCACAGGACTTTGGGAGGCCCTCCAAGGAAGGTCAGCTGCTCAATGAATACAGGAGCGATGATTTCTCTTACAGTTTGTATCTACAATTTCTAGTACATCCATGTAATATTTTAAGGTAAAAATAATTCCACATTAACAAAAAAACCATGCCAGGATTTGCATAAACCACACCCAGTTTTGTCTGCCGTTCTCAACTCTCCTCTGTAATTTTGGACGTGGTACTGACATGACAAGTCTTGCCTGAAGGTACACTACTGTAGCTACATCACCACAATTCAGTACTCGACAAAAGGGTTCACTCAACTATACACCATATACAAACCAACGGTAGCATCAAACAATAAGGTGCATGAGAACAACTACTCCCAGAAGAGCAGATTCACCACACATTGTAAGTCTTTTTTTTTTTTTTTCTTTTTTAGTTTTAGCCATTTATATTTTGTCTCATAATTTCTAAAATAGTATTACAAAATGTTGCAGTGGGCGAAAAGAAAATATAGTATATAGAGTAGGGACAGGTTAGGATTTGTGCAACTGATTTGACTGCCAGTGTAAAAGCTAATTAAGAAGAAAGTTCTGTATAAGAACAGCTGGCTGTATTTACTTGTGATTCCTCATTCTCCTAAGTGGCATTCCTTGGACTTCTAATGCTGTGTGTATTGACATATTCTGGCCATCATTCTCCCCACATTGAAATGTTGATGGTGAAAAGTAGATCAACGTGACTAATTGACCAGAGTAATTGAGCTCCAGCTTTCTAATTGAGTCTTACCTTTGCTGTACACGCAGTTCTATGTTTAAACACATATTAACTCTTACACTTTCACTACTTGCTTTAACAATATGCTATAACAGGATGTGCAATATAAGCTTTCCAATACAAAAAACACTAAATTAATTTGATTTCAGTCGAGTTAAACCACCCTCTTGCACATTGTTTTGTAATGATGCATGTTGACCTTTTAAAGCAGTTTTGGAAGTTTTACATTAGTTGTAACCATCCAATGACAGAAGTGGACACAGGAAGCTCTAGATTTAATTCAAATTGTTCTACAGCTGGTTGGTTATGTATGAGAATGGTATTTCTGTGTAACCTCTGATGTATTCCTTTTATTTCAGTGGGTATGGAGCCAGCACCCCTGTCAGTTTCTGAAGAGAGACAGTTAGCAATATTAACCGAACTTCCATTTGTAGTTCCTTTTGAAGAAAGAGTAAAGGTAATCCTATATAGTTTATTTTTATTTAAATGCTTAAGTTATATTGCAAAATGTATTTCTACTTCAGGGTCCATAGGGTATCCACAGGATACCTTGGGGTATAGGTGATGACGTCAGTCTTCAGGCACCACAGAGTTAAAGTTTTCAGCCTCCCAGGATGCATCTGGGTCCCTCTCCTATACCCCGCGCCCGGGCCGAGGCATCTCAGTTTCGTCGGTGCCTGGCCGGAGTCGGAGGCACTGTGCAGAGGGGGGCTATGAAGAGCCCCTGAAGTTTCTTTTAAAGGCAGCGCTGGCTGCACATCTGGGAGTACAGCATGGACAGTCAGTACTGACGTCCATGCCGTCTCCCCTACACCCCGCCGGTACCAGAACGCCGGTACTGATCCGGGGATGCTGGTAGACATCTGGGGTCACGGCTAGCGGTGTCCCCAGATGTTTTGGACCATGGCCGGATCCAAGGGTATGCAGGTAAGCAGCGGGGTCCCGCGGTGGGTCCCTGCTGGTCACATGGTCCTGAGTCCCCAGGCAGGGGGCTCCCTGGGGACTGGCTGCAGCGTGGAGCCAGGCGACCAACCTGCGCTTCCACTACCCCCTGGGACAGCGGGCCGCTGCTGAGCGGCATGCGCTGCGGCGTCCCAGGGGTTAAATGCATGCCAGGGGAGCGCGCTTTCCCTGTCTCACAGCCGGCGCCTCCCCTGCTGCACACAGCCTCTCTGCTCTGCCTGATTGGCCACAGTGTGTCAGCTGTCCTCCCCAGGCCGGCCTCCTTCATCTTCTGCTCCTCGGTGGCCATCTTTAAAGCATGGTGAACACTGCTGGAAGCCTGTGAGCGGTGGCATTGCGGTCTGGGTCCCCCAGCATACCTCTCCTCTGTTTGTCACAGGTCAGTGTATGCAGCGCTGAGTCCTACCAGCCTGAGGGTCTGAGTAGTTGAGAATCAGCGCTAATAGTGCAGGGATTTGTTTCTTCTGCATTGTATGTGACTGAACTGCTAGCCTGCTGTCTGTACTTTCACTTTCTACTGTCAGCTTTATTACTGTCCCTGATCTTGCTCTGCTCAAAGCCCTTGCGGTGCGCGGTGTGCAGGGTGTTATTCACACTATACCAATACGTATAGGTGTGAGTGTCACATACTTACCATCATGTCTGAGACTGATTTTCCTCTCCAGCTCATGTGTACTAAATGTAAGGTACCAATAGCGGAGGGAGAGGGTAACGCGGAGGGGTTATGCCCCCAGTGCCTGGCACTGTCACGGCCGATTATGGTCACGGTCCCGGTACAGGAACCTCCCTGGGCTTGTTTCGCTAAGGCGCTTACAACCCTTGTGGGCCAGCTAGCTCCGCCACCTGCGTTTACCCAGACGGGTTTGTCCCAGCAGTCAGTGGTGTCGTCACCCATGCGGGAGTTCCCGAGACAATTGATGCTACCCCACAGTCTCCCTGTCCCTTCCCAGGTTTCTCCGGAGCCTGCGTGGGTTAATACTCTTAACTACATCGGTTCAGCATTTGTCCGATGTTTTACAGGGGGAGTCTGTGTTGCGGCCTCATAACGGCCGGTGGCGTCTTTATCTGCTCCTTATGGGGATGACGATGAGACGTCAGATCATGGGGAGATTCTGGATCTATCTGACCAAGAACCTCTCCGTACCAAAGAGCCGGACGCTAAGTCCAAGGTGTATATCCCTGGTCTTATTCGAGCGGTCCGCTCGGCTTTAGTTATTGAGGATATTGATCCTTTGGTGGCCACATTCATATATGCCTTTTTAAGGATATTAAGGGTGAGGCTACGGTGTTCCCTCTTTCTGATCAGTTAGTGGATCATTTAGAGGAGGCGTGGAAAAATCCAGGTAAACGGTTCAGCCCCAGAGACGCTTAGCCGTGGCTTATCCGTTTGCGGTCAATTATTTTTCTAAGCGGGAATCCCCTACGCAAGTGGATTCACATGTCACACGCCTAGTCAAAAGTGCCACATTGCCTATGCCTTCGATGTCATCCTTGAAGGATGTCACTGACCGCAAGGTGGAGATCTGCCTCAAAGCCGTTTATTCCCTTGCAGGGAAGCATCCAGACCGGCTCTGGCCGTGTGTTGGGTAGCCAGAGCTATGGAGCGCTGGGTGGATAATTTGGAGGCGTCTTTGGACTCTGACTGTTCGGCTGAACAGACCGAGTTGGTGGGCAATCTCCGAGACTCGGCCACTTACATTAATGAAGCGGCCTTAGATATTTGTATGCTCACCTCTAGGATCTCCTCTGCAGCCGTGGCTGCTCGTCGCACCTTATGGTTGCGTTCTTGGAAAGCGGACGCGGATTCCAAAAAGGGATTAGAAGGTCTGGACAGGTACTATTTGGTCCAGATCTGGACAAAATTGTAGTTACGTTGGCAGCAGCAAAATCTGCATGTCTTCTGTCTGCTACGATTCTTTCTAGTGCTGGTGGGTCGTCCTTTTGGCCTCACGGGGCCCAAGGTAGGCCTAAAGTACAGTCCTGTCCACGGCAGGCTGGGGCCAAGAAATTGTCCAAGCCCAAGAATCAGGTCTGGAGTACCAGATGTCCGGCTCCTAGGTCAGATAACAAACCTGCGGCCTGACGGTCCAGGCCTCCTTTTGGGGGACCCCAAAGTGGGGGGCGCCTGCTTCAGTTCGCCCGGTGCTGGTCGCAGTGCATGTTCCAATTTCCCAGAGGGGCCTGGGTTTCTATTCCATTCTATTTTTGGTGCAGAAACCCAATGGGTCTTACCGTTCAATACTAAACCTAAAGGCCCTCAGCAAGTCCTTGAGGGTGCCTCTGTTTCGGATGGAGACCCTGCGGTCCATTATTCTGGGGACTACATGGTGTCATTGGACATCCAGGACGCTTACCTGCATGTCCCTATTTTTTTGCGCCATCAGCAGTTCCTCAGATTGGCAATCTGCAACGAACATTTCCAGTTCCGGGCACTGCCTTTTGGCCTGGTGACTGCTCCACGGGTATTCACCAAGGTCATGGCGGTCAGGGCGGCTCTCCTGCGGACGCAGGGAGTCCGACTGTTGCCTTATCTGGACGACCTCCTGTTGATAGCGGGGTCTCCAGAGTTTCTTTTACACCATCTGGATCTGACGATTGCGGTACTGCAACGTCACGGCTGGTTGACAAACTGGCAGAGGTCCACTCTCACCCCGTCTCAGAGGATCCTGCACCTCGGGGCCTTATTGGACTCCAGGCAGCAGTGGATCTTTGTGACGGAGGAAAAGATCCTTGCTTTGTAGTTGAGGGTGCGCAGTTGTCTGCAGTGTCGTCGAGTGTCGACACACTTGGCAAAGAGATTATTGGGCTCAATGGTGTCGGTATTCGACATGGTGGAGTACGCCCAATTTCACTCCAAACCTCTGCTGCTATTGATCCGGTCCAGATGGAATGGATTGCCTCAGTGTCTCAAGTCCCAGACGATGGGGCTCACTCCGGATGTTCGCCTGTCTCTAACCTGGTGTTTGCAGACGCCCGTTCTGGGTGGCGAACTGGGTCCTGTTAACAACGGACGCCAGTCTCCGGTGCTGGGGAGCTGTCACGGGTCCACACTTGTTTCAGGGCAGGTGGACTCGGGCGGTAGCGGAGCTTCCAATAAACATTCTGGAGCTCCATGCGGTGTCAAGAGCTCTCCAGCGGGCACAGCCGGTTCTCCAGGGTCACCCTGTGCAGGTCCCGTCGGACAATGCCACCACGGTGGCCTATTTAAACCAGCAAGGAGGAACCGGGAGAGTGGTCTTTATACCAGGACGTCTTTCGGAGTCTGGTGGACAAGTGGGGTCTTCCAGAGATAGACCTCATGGCGTCCCGGCACAACAACAAGTTGCCGGTGTACGGGTCTCGAACATGAGACGAAAAGGCGTCTCGTGTATGCCCTGTCCGTCTAGTAGATGTTCCAGTTTGCCTACCTTTTCCCTCCGTTTTCCCTTCTTCCGCGGGTATTACGGAAATTCAAATCAAGAAGGAGGTACGCTACTGTTGATAGCTTCCGTGTGGCCCAGACGGCACTGGTTCTCCGACCTCCAGAGTCTGTCAGTAGACGTTCCTCTGAGGTTACCATTACGACCGAATCTGCTGTCATAGGGTCCTTGTCTTCACCCGGACCTGACTCGGTGTGGCTGTTGAAACGGTCATGCTAAGGTCCAGAGGGTTTTTCTAGCTCCGTGGTGCAAACCATACTAAGAGCTTGTAAACCTTCCTCGGCAAGAATCTACCATCGTGTGTGGCATACTTTCTTCCGGTGATGTAGACCTAGAGGTTATTCCCTTAGGGAGTTCCGCCTGTCTAGGGTGTTGGCTTTCCTACAGGCTGGACTGGATCATGGGCTTCGCCTGGCTTCTCTGAAAGTGCAGGTGTCTGCCCTGTCAGTCTGGTTTCATCCTAGGATTGCTGCGCTCTCTGATGTGCACACCTTTATGCGAGGTGTTCTTCGCATTCAGCCACCTTTTGTTCCACCGGTGGCGCCTTGGAATTGGGCTGTGGTCCTGAGAGTTCTCTAGGGACCGCCGTTTGAACCACTGGACTCAGTGGACTTTAAATGGCTTACAGCTGAAACCATATTCCTTCTGGCCATTGCCTCGGCCAGACGGATGTCGGATTTAGGGGTTCTCTCTTGTAGACCCCCTTTTCTGAATTTTCATAGGAATAGGGCGGTGCTTCGCACTCTTCCGGGATTCCTTCCCGAAGTGGTATCCAGTTTTCACATCAATGAAGAAATTGTTGTGCCGGCTTTCAATTCACCTGGACTTTCAGTGGGTGACGCCACTTGGGATGTTGTGCGGGCATTGAGAATTTATGTTGATCGCACTTCTTCTTTTAGGAAGTCGGACGCCTTGTTTGTCCTCTATGGCTTCCGTAAAAAGGGTTGGCCTGCTTCAAAGTAGACTTTGGCAGGCTTTATTCGTATGGCAATTTCAGAAGCTTATCTTCATGAAGGTCTTCCAGTTCCCTCCTTGGTGAGGGCTCATTCCACTAGGTCTGTGGGTCCTTCGTTTGCAGCTAGACGTGGTGCCTCTGCAGTTCAGATCTGCAAGGCTGCTACGTAGTCTTCTGTCAATACCTTTGTGAGGTATTACGCTTTTGACATCTTTGCCTCTCAGGATGCTTCCTTCGGGCGGCGGATTCTCCTCTCAGCACAGGAGCGTCCCCACCCTTAAAGGATACTGCTTTGGGACATCCCCAAGGTATCCTGTGGATACCCTATGGACCCTGAAGTAGAAAATATGAGATATGGTAAGAACTTACCCTTGTTATCTCTATTTCTACGAAGTCCATAGGGTTCCACAGGACTCCCGCCCTGTCGCACCTGTACTGCAGATGGGCTTTATTCTGGTCACCGTTTTTTCCGTCTCCCTATGGTGAGAATGTGATTCTTGTGAGTGTCCAGATTTTTTTCTTCTCTCTCTTTCTTCTCCTCCTCCGGCCTATGGCTTGTGACGTAACTGAGATGCCTTGGCCCGGGGGCGGGGTATAGGAGAGGGACCCAGATGCATCCTGGGAGGCTGAAAACTTTAACTCTGTGGTGCCTGAAGACTGACGTCATCACCTATACCCCAAGGTATCCTGTGGAACCCTATGGACTTCGTAGAAATAGAGATAACAAGGGTAAGTTCTTACCATATCTCATATTTTTATGTTTACTGTGTTTTGCTTTGTTTTTGCTCTACCTTGGAATCTAATGCAGAGCACTGTGTAATACATTAGCACCTTATAAAACAAGGGTGTGAGAAGTATCCAGAGAACATTACCTTTCTGTCTCTAGCTTCTGCCATGGTAAATCTTCCTCAGAGAACGCTGCATAATGTGAATTGTTTCCCCATATAAAAATCACAAAAGCCGTGTGCCAGCTTTGTTCGGTTCTAAAATGTCATTTCCTTTCCTGAGGGCATAAACGCATGGTTAGGGTTGAAAAAAAATACATGTTTGCCACACACGAAGGGTGGAATTCAATTGCCGGCGAAGAGTGTGAATTGCCGTCACCCCAGCGTTTAAATGGCGGCAATGGTAGCCCGTCTCGCAACCTTCGGCCTGATTCACACAAAAGTGCTTGCTACCCAATGGGGTAGCGAACACTTTTCTGTGAGATTCTGCTGCCATAAACTTTCGAAACAGCTGCCACGTAGATTCAGGCTGGCGAAAAGAATTTGCCATTTATTGACTTCCCTGCAAAATGTCTCTCTAACACTTTACATGGTACATGTGACAAACAGTTGTCTTGTAATGAGTGAGGTTTGTTATTATAAATTGTAATGAGTAGTATTTTAGCAAACGGAGTTTAGTTGAATGGCGAGTAGTAACATCCATTTACTATTCAGTTTTAGGAAAACATATTTTGAAACATGGTGGTTTATAGACAGAAGTAGTAGTGATAATTCTGTAAGTGTATTTCGAAGTTCCTTGATGTTCATTACCTGTATATAAGGACTCTGGCAGTGCTTGTAATGCTTCTGCATAGTCTCATGACTGCTTGGTGACTAATATCTTCAGTTCATTTTGCACTATGTTCATCTATAGCATATTCTCAACAGTACTGAATAAATAATTGTTTTGTATGCTACCATTTATTATGTAATCTAATTAAATCTATCTTGCATTTATTACAGAATATGTACAGGTACTCCTGCTGTTGTTGTAGTACAGGTTGAGTCTCCCATATCCAAAATGCTTGGGACCAGGAGTATTTTGGATATCGGAATATTCCGTATTTTGGAATAATTGCATGCCATAATGAAATGTCTTAGGGATAGGGCCCAAATCTAAACACAGAATACATTTCTGATTTATATACACCTTATACACACAGCCTGAAGGTAATTTTATACATTATTTTCAATAATTTTTTGGCTCAAATAAAGTTTGTATACATACATGTAATTCATTTATGTGTCATCATATACACCTTATACATACAGGCTATAGGTAATTTTATACTTTATTTTTAATAATTTTGTGCCTTAAACAAAGTTTATGTACATTGAATCATCAAAAATCAAAGTTTTCACTATCTCAGTCATGCTAAAAATGTTCCGTATTTCAGAATATTCCGTATTCCGTTCGGGAGACTCAACCTGTACTAAATAAGCTTTGCTGGACAGACACTCAGTAGTGGGTGGAGAACCAGTCTCTAGAAAATGTTATGAATTTATCAATATCTCACCTTGAATGCTTATTGCTAGATCTTCCAAAGACTGATCTATGCGGACAAGCAAGAAGTACAAGGGGATGGACCATTTTTAGATGGAATTAATGTCACCATTAGGAGAAATTATATATATGAGGATGCATACGACAAATTGTCACCTGAAAATGGTCAGTATCAGATTTGACTTTTGTTTTTAATTCTCTTTCAGCTTAATATGTGATTCCTATGGATTATACATTTACTTTTGTTAACATTCCTTTTCTGATTCTTTAGTTTGTTAAATAGGGTGTTTAAATAGAGCGGAAATTGTATTATTTGTAGTTGCAGTGTTATTGATGCAGGTAAATAATTAATATCTGCTTTAGTAAATGTCGGCCATAAATATACATGTGGCCCAGTAAGGATGTGTCTGCGCGATCACAACGTGATGCGCTTTGATTCGGCAGGTCCAAAAATTATCATGCGTGCAATCACTTTCTCTTCACATGCGGGAGATCGATCTGCGACCCCACCAACTACAGGTTACTACTATTTCATCCTCGTTGTATTTGGGCATAGAAATATGGTCATGATGGTGAAATGTACCATGACATTTTTTTTACAATGATATTGTCCTTTTACTGCACCTTTTAAGATACATGATACATTATTGCCAGCCTATGAAAAAATATTTGTTCTATTACAAACATATATACACTAACATACAATATCCAGTATTTTACTTCTGTGATGTATAATATGCACTTTTCTACTAAACATTTTAGCTTTGTACAGTTTGACTTTTCTCTGTCCTTGCAGAGCCTGATCTCAAGAAGCGAATCCGTGTCCATTTACTTAACACGCATGGTTTGGACGAGGCCGGGATTGATGGTGGTGGAATATTTAGAGAATTTTTAAATGAGCTGCTGAAATCTGGATTTAATCCTAACCAGGGTTTTTTTAAAACTACTAATGAGGGTTTGCTGTACCCCAATCCTGCAGCACAGATGCTCGTTGGAGACTCCTTTGCCAGGCACTACTATTTTTTGGGCAGGATGCTGGGAAAGGTAATATATATCATTACTTTCTAAGGTCTTATGGGGCTTGTTGTTTCTATTTATTATGAACTGTTCTTTAACACCTTGAAAGGTATTACCGTATATACTCGAGTACAAGTCGACCCGAATATAAGCCGAGGTACCTAATTTTACCACAATAAACTGGGAAAACTTATTGACTCGAGTATAAGCCTAGGGTGGGAAATGCAGCAGCTGCTGGTAGTAATCCCCCCCCCCCCCCCCAGTGCCCCCAGTAGAGAGAGACGTAATAATAAAAAAATAAATAAAAAAAACTTACCTGAAACCCCGCTCCTGGTCCCGACGCTGCTACCGGCTCCTCCGGCCGCTTTGCATTATGGGAGAGGTCATGACATCATGACGTCTCTCCCATTACCCACTGCGGGAGCCGGAAGATGGCTCCCGCAGTGGGAGCAGCAGCAGCCGATGAGAGCCTGTCAGACTCTCATCAGCTGCTAATTACAACAAATACACAGCTGCCGTTGCCGGCGGATGTGTGTTTGGCACTGTGTAGTGCTGACCGAACTCCGTCCGGTCAGCGCTACACACGCGGTGCAGCTGTGTCACAGGGACACAGTCTGCACCGCGGCCCGCTGGTCCTGGAGCATCACTGCAGTATAAGCCGAGGGGGGGGGGCTTTTTCAGCACAAAAAATGTGCGGAAAAACTCGGCTTATACTCGAGTATATATGGTAATTATTTTCCCTGCGTTAAACAAAATAGACCAAAACGGTCATTTCTCCCTATAGAACTCCCTAGTTTCTGTTCTTGGTAGATGTTCTTGTATAATATATGTAATGGTATGTACATTTTTTTGACCAAGAGAGCATGAATGCACCATCAGCAGCTTAAATAGTGTTTGGAACTCGGGATTTAAAAGCTGCTTACATTAGCAAAGCATGTATCTAGAAACGTGTATACAGAACTTCATATGGGCTCTCCCTTTTCAGAAACTGCATTTATTTAAAATCTTTATATAGCACCAGCATATTCTGTTTTACAACTGTAAGATGTCCCTGCTCAGAGACTTACAGACTTAGGCACCCCCCCCCCAGGAGGATTAGGTTTAGGGAGGTCAGGGTTAGGCACTAGGGGGGGGGAGGTTAGGGTTAGGCATCACTAAGGGAGCATTAGGGGAGGGGTAGAGATAGAGTACTTACCTGCCCTGTTGGAAATTTTCTCCCTTTGGGCTGCCGGCGTTGGGATATGAGCTGCCAGGACTTTATACCCATTCCCCCCTATGCACAGCAATACAACTATAATTACTCAAATGAAAAAATGTTGGCAGAAGCGATTTCATCGTGGGCGAAGCCCCGGGCAACAGCTGTTTAAAAAATAAGTGACCTTTTGTGTCTGTTAAGTGTAATTAACACCTCAATATGTGGAAGGTTTTAAACCCTTCATGAGGACAATGTGTACTTTGTGGAAAGTTTTTTTTTTATTTTTAAAGGGTTTATATATGTGCAGGGCCAGGAACAAAGATTACCTGTTTAGAATTTTTCTTTTTCCTTACATGTTGATTTCACCCATAACCCAACGTAACAACAAATAACTAAATTTGAAAGGATGGTAAGTAAGTAAGTAAGTAGGTAGGGCCTGGGCTGGACTTTGGTTTGGAGGACGGAGGGTTAATGTGCCAAGCAGTGAAGAGTGTGGCGTAGTGAGCCAGTAGAGAAGTTTCCCATAACAATCAGCTTCTACCTGTCATATTATAGAATGTACTTGATAAATGCTACTTAGAAGCTGATTGGTTGCTAGTTGCTATGGACAACTTTTCCACTGGTTCACTTCTCAACTTTTTTCCCTGCTGGATACATCAGCCCTTTAATTTGATGGTTATTATGTTTTGCACATTCTAGCTAATGTGTATAACTACTTCCAACTGTGACCAAAACCTCATCGCAAAGCCAAGCAAGTGTAAACAATGGCATCACTCACAGAGAGACTACTGAGAGAAAAGCAGAACATCACTGCCTCACTGACACAAATACAAATATCTAACAGAACAATGAAAAAAAAGGGTTGAATTACTTCAAAGGACCTGATATCAATCCTCACCAATGATGACTGTTACAATGATGATCTCTTCAAAGAACTAGAACAGTAGCATTTTAGAGGATGGCTATACCACTCTTGGGTGTGCGGTCATGCTCTCATATATCCACACATTGGGTGGTTGAACTCACTCACACTCCAACGCGTGCGCATATCAGATCACGACGGCACACCATAGAGTGGTATATATATTACGTATATGTGTGTGTGTACCTATTTAACTCCAAACTTGTTTTACATTGTTGATCTTTATACTTTTATGTTTCATTTAGCGTAAGGAGACACATTTTTCCTGCACACTAACATTAGATCTGGTGTTTTCTGGATGTAATCAAAGTTAATATACAAGTTGCTATTGGATCCAATCAATATTGGATCTAATAGTTTTAGTGCCAGGTGAGATCCAGTCTGGACCTCCTCTCCCTTTCATTGTGCAGCACTGTTGTCACTAGGCGGGTGCGGGGGGTGCTGGCCGCACTGGGTGACACCATCTCAGAGGGTGACACCAAAATAGCAGAACTGCTCTGTTATTTTGGTGTCACCCCTACGGATGGTGTCACAGTGAAGTCAAGACACGGAGACAGGCAGGGACAGACTGTGGGCTGCCCCAGCAGCTGCAGGAGCGCTGGGGAAGCCCACTGTCTTGAGAGAACGGGAGGCAGTAACGCCCCCAAGATCGGCAAACAAGGGGACGTGGCTTCATGGGCAGAGGCCACGCCCCTTTCAGGGAAGCCACAGCCCCTTCCGGGACAAAGGGACATAGAACATCCGCACCAGGTGTCATTAAGGTTAGTGACGCCTCTGTTGTGCAGGGAATACATATGATATAACCAGGATGCCTGGCATGCCCCAAAGCTTTGTTGTGAGAGTGCTTTCCAAGGTAAACATTCAATACACTGTGTTCAGGGCAATACAAGGGGTAGCAGATGAATTGTTCAGCTCCTGCCCCATCAGCACATCCTTTGCTGGTCTGACTGCTGAGGTACAATAAAGGTGGTGCGTACAGCCAGTATTAAAAGGTATTCTAGAACTGTATCGCTTCAGAGTAATATAGGCGCCCTCCTGTTGTAGACATATTGTGACCTGTCGGCAAAAGTGGCCATTTAATTTCTTCCTTTTTTTTTTTTTCCCCCCCTTTCATCTCCTGAATTATTATATTTAGAGATTAATGATGCTATAAATTATAATTAGCATGAACATTAACATCTTTACCATTGTGGCTAATAAACTAACCTGTGTGAATTTAAAGTGGACTTGTCATTACCATATGCAATTCATTTTTCTAGATGACTAGAGGCTCCTGAATCTGTCTTTTCATACTGGCATTCTAGTTCCTCTGGCAACTGACAGGAAATATTTTTCTGTAAAATAGGAATGAGGATATGTAGTTGGCTTCTCACATACTATATAATTAGAAAATGTTAATTTGTGTTGAAAAATTAACTTTCAAGTTTCATTGCATTTAATTGACATTAGTGCCTTTTGGCCCCTGCGCCCTTTATGTTACACAGTGTGTGACTTAAAGATTCCACTTAAACTACTATTTGCTGTCCCACACTTGACAACTTCCCCATTTACAGAAGGGCAGAGTGACCAATTTCAGTTGAAAGCATACTTTGTTATACTGTCTTCCACACACGCATTTGAGCAAGTGTGGGGGGTTTATACTAATGTAGCACAGACGGTGTAATGGTTAGCGTTACTGCCTCACAGCTCTGAGGTTATGGGTTCAATTCCCACCACAGGCCTACCTGTGTGGAGTTTGTATATTCTCCCTGCGCTTGCGTGGGTCTCCTCTGGGTACTCTTTTCCTCTCACAATCCAAAAATGTACTGTCGGGTTAATCGTCCCTTAACAAAAAAAATTTAACCCTAGTGTGTATGTGTGTATGCATGTGGTAGGGAACATAGATTGTAAGTTCCACTGGGTGTTATGACCGTTCATGCGTTATGACTGGGTGTTCATGCGTTATGACCGTTCATACATGGCCCTGCCGCTCGGCGCTGATATCCTGTAGATGGCAGCGCCGATAATGACAGGGGCGCATAGCGCCCCTGTCATTTACCGCCCAGACCCCCGATCATACATCGGGGAGAAGCGGTATCAGCAAACATAACGTGCGCTGATACCGTTTCTGGGCTTCGTACATCTCCCCCATTGAGTGGTAAGGGTTATCCATTCATATGCAAATAAAGCCTAGACTATAGCTAAATGATAGGTTGCTATCAGGGCCGGCTCCAGGGGTTGGAGCACCCTGTGCCGGCCATCTCCAGTGCGCTCTATCTTCACGCGTGCACGACCAAAAATGGGGGCGTGGTCTAGTTGCCATAGGCCATGCCCCCTACGTGCCATTATTAGGAGGCGTGTCCGCCTCCAAATAAAGTCAGGCTGGGGAGAGCCTCACTAGCTGGGCTTCCCCAGCCCTCTACCGTCACTGAATGGATGTCGCGCGCATGCGCGCTACATCCATTCAGAGTCTCCAGGGTCCGGCAGCGCCACCGCCACACGGCTCCAGGGTCTGGCACCGCTGCAACCTCCCGATATGACCACCCGCGGGCCACTTCGGCCCACGGGTGGAACAGCAAGACAGCACTGTTGGGGAGGGGTGCGCCCTCTATGGGTGGTGCCCCTGTGCGACCACAAAGGTCGAACACCCCTAGAGCCGCCCCTCGTTGCTATGGTCAACACCCCACTTTTCCAAATCACTGGATTGTCAGTGCATACGTAAGCCCTACCAGCACAAGAGCTCTTGATCTTCCTACTTCTAAAGCCGGGTACACACTATACACTATATTAATCCAACTTGGATTGGAGCGATATACCGAATACATTGTAGTGTGTACGCCCGATCCGTCATTCATTGCATTTTCCCATTTGCTGTGCTGCGCAGCAGATGGGACGATGCAATGAACGGCACCATGCTGTTACATGCAGCATGTAACAATATATTGCACCGTCATACACTGGATTGTGCAGTATGTACAGCGTGCGCAATGTATTGTTACATCGCTGGATACACACATCGTTTAGTGTGTAACCGGCTTAAGTTTGTCAAAACAAGCCACTTTTTTTTTTTCTGTCTCAGAAAAAATTCTTAACTAATATAATGTACCCTTAAGCTGAGTACACACTAGACTATTTTTTTAAACGTTTTGTCGTTTTCCGATGGATCGGAATGACAAATCGTCCTGTGTACGAACTATGTGCGCTCCCTCGGGGTCGTTCATTGCACCTTCAGATTGCCATACATATTACTCAATCTGAAGATGTGATTGACGATCCCATGCGTATGGACTGCTCGATATGTCATCCGCCGCATCTGCCGTCAGCAGGGTACGCAGGTCGTCTGGTGTGTGTCCCCATCTTCAGATATTGAAAGCAATTTATATAAACAAAACACTACTAAAATTCCGAAAGTAATCAGCCCAAAATTTTTCATTTTTTTTTATATTTGACCGCTTTATTGTCCAACATTTTCTTGTTACTATAAACCATGATTACTAAAAAAATTGAAGATCCCTTTCAGATCCCAACTTGAAATTTGCTATGGACAATCTTAAAAAATCAGGAAAAAAACATTTTTGAACATTTCAAACCCTATGGTTTATTTTTTGGAAATCTTTTTTTAAATGTTTAATGCTGGGCATACACTATACAATTATCTGTCCAATCTGACTGGTTGGAATGAAAACCTGGTAATGTATGAGAGCAAATGACATTCTACCATATGTCCCAAACACATGAAAATGGACAAAAATTATTGTTCAAATTGGTTAAATATGTTTGATTTAACTAATTTGTCTGAATTACCATTTTTGTCTGTTTTCCAGTGTTCATGACCAAATGTCATGAACACTGGAAATTCATTTGATCCCATACACTACCAGATTTCATTCCAACCAGCCAGATTGGACAGATATTTAACAGATAATTGTATAGTGTATGACCAGCATTAGTCTTTGACTTTGAAATGTTGACTTGTGAGATGTAGTTATTTGGTATTTCAAATTATATCCTCTTATGTTCTGAACTAATTATATATATATATATATATATATATATTTTTTTTTTTTTTTTTTTTAACTATTCCAATTCTACCCTGAGAAAATTAGGTTTTGTGTTCTCCCAAATGCCAGAATTTGTGGATTTGATAAATCAAAAACTACTTGAAATAAAAAAAAAAATGTATGTTTGAGACACTCTCACAGTATTAAATGTGTGCAGAGAATACAAGTAAATGTTACGGTAATTTGCATTGGATTACTTGGAATAGAATGACCCTAATGTGTAACAAGAAATAAAGTGTAATGGGCTGGTGGGGAGGTTAGATCTTTGAACCGATAATCTTCCATATGCCACATACCAACCATAAAGATGAAGAGCGCATATGAAATTTAAATAGACCTCCTTCACTTAAAGCATCCATGTTTTTTCTTTTTAACAAGAACGCGTAAAGGAAAAGCCAGTTTCTTCAGATGAGGTCATAATTTTTAATGTACGGTGATGATAAATTATTTAGCAAGATTTAATAGTGTAAAGAATTGTGTTTGAAATGATTTGATTTTAGGATCTGCATTTAATCCATAACTGAACTCCTTGGCATTATATATGAGTTTAAGTAAAATGGTGCCAAATGTATATGGGAAATAGATTCAAATAGTAGAACCCAAGATAATTAAAATGAGTTCAGAAATATGAATTTCTTTTCAGCCAAATATAGTCATCTTTGATATAGTGTAAAGCTAATGGCTATCACTTCAAGCTGTGGATATATTACATAGAATACTTTTGAAGGAATTGTAATTTACACGTCGATTCGATTTCCAATTACAAAATTAATTTCTTTTTCTCCAATAGTGTATTTAAAATGTGGAAATAAATTTGTTGCATAATAATTACAACAATGAACTACATAATATGCCACTAACTTCTCAAACCATACTTTCAACATGACAGAAAATGAGTAAGAAATGCAATATAGTTTTTAGGAATGTTATAGTTTAGGCTTTCTTAAAGTGAACCTCCCCTACTAACGGGGACGGTAGGCATTTTCTGGGCAAATACAATATTAAGACTCCTAATTCACTAGGAAGTCGTAAACCGACTGCTTCTACTGTATGTAGCTGATGACTCTACTTAAAGCTATTGAGATGGCAACTGAAAGGTTAGTATATGTAAAGCTGGGTACACACTACACGATGTGTGTACCCAGTGATGATGCGTTGTAACAATTTATCGCGAGCGCCGTACACACTGCACGATCCAGTGTGCTATGGCGCAATGTGGTGTTAAATGCTGCATGTAAGAGGACCGCGTCATTCATTGCATCGTCTTATCTGCTGTGCAGAACACCTGATGGGATGACGCGATGCACGACCGTCGTTAAAGACTTATCGGAGGTACACCCTGTACAATGTGTACGAGATATTGTTCCAATCCGCTTCAGAACGATATATTAAATAGTATGTACCTAGCTTTCGATGGTGCCATACACGCACCTCCGTTAGGGTCTGGCCTCCCGAGAAGTGTTATGAGGCACACGGCCTTTCTTCAGCCCTTCTAATTGTAATGTAGGTTTCAGATAACACATGGTACATAGGGATCTGTTTATTACTAGTGGCAGCGTGGCTCTGAAAAATATTTCTTATTGAAACCATAAGAAATTCAGTTATTGGCAGTATTTAACAGAAAAAACTAATGCTGCGACAGCGTCTATGAAAGGAGCCTGTTTCAGCAAAGAGCCTGTTGTAAAGTGGTAGCGATAGCACGTTCTGACCCTGAGCATGCTCAGGAAGATGCATAGAAGCTGCCAGGCAGGGATCAGAGGATCCCTCTCCACCAGTGCTCTCCACATAGGGATAGAAAGATTTCTGCCATATTCAGATGGCGTTGTTATCGGACGCAGGCACGCAGATTCTACACAAAAACATTGCCAGTCCTAGACTCCAACCCACACAGGTGCTGCACAAGAACTTCATCAGTCCTGGAACTTCAACCACGTACAGTAGATTCTACGCAAGTACTTCTCCTGTCCTAGAGTTCCACCCACATAGATTCTACGCAAGTACTTCTCCTGTCCTAGAGCTCCACCCACATAGATTCTACGCAAGTACTTCTCCTGTCCTAGAACTTCACCCACATAGATTCTACGCAAGTACTTCTCCTGTCCTAGAACTTCACCCACATAGATTCTACGCAAGTACTTCTCCTGTTCTAGAGTCCCACACTTTGTATAGTGCAGGTATTTTATTTAAATGTTTTACTACTTTTTTACTTGACTTGCAATTGCTCTCTCCTATAGAGAGGATGCTCCGGGTTTTGCATTTAATCTGTGATGATTCACAAAATGTATTTACTACTGGCTCTTTGAGAACATTTTATGTTCCCTGGCTTCACTGAAATCCTGGTCATCCGCTAGCCTACTTGCAGCATATAATTAGAAATGCAGCTGATGCACATACTCCGATACTTAGTTACTACTGCAGTGAGCTCAGGTAACTGACCTCATACTAGTCTAGAGCCTGGGCTGGGGTTCCAGTCATCTGGAGCGTTCCACAAGCATGTGACATTAACACAGCACTCTACCATAAATGGTTTCTGCTATTCCACTTAAGATGCCCTCCCTAAGTGCCTAATTGAAACCTACTGAATTGGTACCACCCAAATGCCATTGAAACCTGTGCCATGTGACCAATCTGTGCCAACACTGTTATTCTTAACAGTTATTTACATATTACCTATATATTACAAAGCACTTTACAGGGAATGATTAATCATTCACATCAGGCTGTTCTGCATTATTGTCATTTTGGAAACTTTGACAAATATATCATCTATGCACCCAACACAATGACATTCATTAAAATGTTATCATTTGTATGAGATCATAGTCTGAAATATATTTTTCAAATTTATTTTTAATGTATTAGGTAACATTGGTATGGGCAGTATGAATGTGTTGTGCCTTTAAGTTGATGCCTGGGAGAATTTTGGGGATGATGCTACGCAATGCCATTGAAGCACATCTGATTGGTTGTAAGCAGCTGTAAACCAATCAGGTGCTGCTTCCACTTGCACTGAATGTTCCCACCTTCCTCAAAGCACTCCCAGGCGAAAATTGCATTTAACAGCTCTAAGGTGTACAACCCCTATTCTGATCTGCCATATTAATGACTGCTCTGATCTTGTACTGGTCACATTATCACAATCTTCTCATGGCCCAACTCTATGTAATAATTACCTAAGTATTAAATGACCAGTAGAGTCTGTTTTTTTTATAACACTAAGTAGCCTATTGACTGTTAAGAATATTTATGGGGTCATAATGTATTTAACTTTTACTTAATGTATATGTTAGTGAATGTTTACCGTTATAAAGTATAAAGAGATCCCTGCGTGAGAAGAATTACCTCATGTCATTGGTCTCTTCTCAGCTAAAAGTTCCATTAGTGAATGATTCCTTCTTTGGGTTTGTGTAGTGATTGCGTTTTATTGCCTGTAAATCAGCCCTGTGGACAGCGAATAAATAAACAGTTAAAGTACGGTATACGGTAATAACATCATGATCTTTTGCAGAAAGCTTTCCCTAGTTAACTTAAGAGTATTATTAGAATTAATTCTTCTTGGTAATTGCTTCATCTGACCGTTTTGCTTTGCTGTGACTTTTGTGATTTAATGTTAACACATAATAACGGTAAACACAAGTGTTTTTACTTGAAACTCAATAGTAATTTCTTCTAGTGTTTTCCTGTTTTTTAATTTTATTTTATTTTATAAAAACACTAATAGCCAGATCTGTCTGATACCATTAAAGCAGAGTTGTTTCTGTACCCTGTAAAGTAGAGTGAAATCTGTGTAATCTTACAGCAATGATGCCACTGTAAATCACTGCTACAATAAATTGCTTGCCATTGGCATGTTACCATCTTATGTAGAAACAGTCTAGCCAGTCTGAATGTCTGTATATTCTGTTACTTTCATTTACATGAGGTGTACCTGAATTATAAATAGGGACTGCTCTGCTTTTTTTGGGCACGGCTGAAGGGGTGGGCCGACGTGGGGCAGCGCAGCGTGACAGCTGCACTGCTGGGGCAGCATCTGAGTGACTGCTGCAGGTGCTCACCACTGCCTGGCAGAAAAGAAACTAAACCGCGCATGCGATCCCGAAATCCCGAGATGGAAAGATCCAATCCCGGGATTCAAATCCTGAAAATTTTAGGCCAAAATCCCGAGATCCTGCCAATCCCGGTCCCCTATTTTTAAGTAACTATTACTATTTAAATAATGAGATCATTTATTCCCGCCACCAGAGGGCTCTAGGGAGGGTTTTGCGAATGGTGCCGTCTCCCAGGGCACAATGCTGAGACGGTGGCATCATTGCTGCCCCATTGGCACCCTTCTCCAGCTTGTGAGGCGCCTGGAATGGTAACCTGGAGAGGTGATCAGAAGCACGTCCTTTGGATGCACACAACTACCCTGTTCCCCTCCCAACTCAGCTTCCAGTTTGTGATGCCATATGTTCTTGATGATGATCTTGATGATTTGGGAGCCAGTAATGGACACGGAAGTGCCCTGCTGTTACCCTGTGGCACTCTTATGCTGGGTACACGCTGGAGCGATGTCGTTCCAATTTGACCAAATTGGAACATATCGTACACTGTGTATGCATGATATGCGTGCTCCGCGGTCGCATACCACGACCGGTTTGATGTGCTGCACATCAAACGTGATGATATTGCAAGCGGCGCCATACATGTTAGTGAATGATTGAAGGAGTGATTGTTCCATCTTTCATTAATCACTGCAGTGTGCAACAGCATTCATGCGATGTCCAGGGTGTCCCGGGACATCAGCACGATTGCCGGTCGTACAAGTATGTACCCACCTTTACTGAAAACAGCTTATTGTGGAGAAGAGTATGTGTGCCAAAATAAAGATGGTATCCCAACAGCTTCTCTAAGCGTTGTTGATGCCTGTTGTATTTCATGTTTTCTATTAGTTGTAATAATTCATTGAGCATTTTGTTTTCTTACCTGTATGGACTGCTGCATCACTGATAGTTCCTTGTTAGCATTATCCATCCAATAGAGTATTTTAGAACATATAATTCCCAGGCAAGTACAAGTAGGTATTCATGGGAATGCAGCCAAGAAGTTCGCTAGCAACCAATGACTTCATGGAGGTATCGCATGACCAGACAATCGTTATTTGGTTCCCAGCAATAGCCTGCAATATCATGGTCCTATCACTAGGTTACAGGTGCACTTGAAATGTTTGCATTTTATAATAGGCATACTTTAAATTAGGTAAAGTTGGGCAACATGGTAGGTCTAAGAGCCCTCACAAGTGACCCTTCATCTTGCAATGCAGCAGCACATTAGGGCACTTTGTGGGGAAATGTTGGATCATGTTATTATTAAGAATCTGAAACGCATTGTACCGACATTATGCAACATTCTTGACTGAACCAATATCTTCTACCCGGTCTTACATGCCTACTGCAGTGGTGCCGAGCTGCTCTGCCCGGGTCCTTTATGCTATTCTAGCCCACTGCAGCACCAATAAAGGGTGAGAGACAAAAAGGGATTTTTTTTACTGGTACTTTTTCAGCTTATTTATGTGTTAACTTATTTTTCTTGTAAAAAATACTGTGATTTCTACATTTTTGTTCAACTTGTCCATTCTATCCCGTTTAATCGGGTAAGAAGTTGTAAATAACACACTATTTCAATCATATCATCTTCCCGGAATTAAGCGCCATATACACACACTACATATTTGCCTGTTATATCATCATGGTTTATGACCAGAGAAGCAGCAGCAGGTGTACATGAAGTCCACAGAGTAGGTAAGGAAGGTGAGAAGGCCTCATCATACAGTCATAGCCTAACCTGTTACATGCACGGTGTATTCACCGAGCTCTGTAATATCAGAGTCCTTCAGAAAGTCTCCCATATCCAAATATTCCAAAATACAGAATATTCCGAAATACAGATTTTTTTTTTTAGTTTTTTTTAGCATGACTGAGATAGTGACACCTTTTTGCTTTTTAATGGTTCAATCTACACAAACTTTAAGGCACAAAATTATTGAACATTTTGTGTAAAATGACCTGCAGGCTTTGTGTATAAGGTGTATATGAAACATAAATGTATTCTGTGTTTTAGATTTGGGTCCCATTCCCAAGATATCTCATTATGGCACGGGTTCTCAAACTCGGTCCTCAGGACCCCAAACAGTGCATGTTTTCCAGGTCTTCTCACAGAATCACAAGTGAAATAATTAGCTCCACCTGTGGATCTTTTAAAATGTGTCAGTGAGTAATGACTACACCTGTGCACCTGCTGGCTGACCTGCAAAACATGACCTGTGTGGGGTCCTGAGGACCGAGTTTGAGAACCACTGCATTATGGAGTGCAGAAATTCCAAAATACCCCTGGTCCCGAGCATTTTGGATAGGGGAGACTCAACCTGTACAGTGATTGGACAGTAATAACTTAGCCACGTATGACCCAAGGGCTGAGTTTTCCCACAATGCATACTGTAGGTTCTGCCTTTTTCTATCTTAATAGCACAAGTGATAATTGTACTATTTTTTTTACATTACTCTAAATCTGATCAAGGTTACTGAAAAAGAAAATGTAGTGACTATATTTACATTTAATCTGCTCAAAAGTTGGTGGAAAATAAGGTAGCAGAGTTTATATAGTTATTAGATGGAAATATAAATGTTCACTCTGTAACTACTTCCAGATTGATAGTGATGCATTTGAAAAGCATTATTTTTTTTATTGATTCTTAATGCAGTAAATTACCAAAGTTATTTGGCAGCAAACAGATATGGCGTGTGATGTTATCCCCATCCATTCTCACGATAGCAACACAATTTGCATTAATCACATTCCCAACTCACTCACTTATATTAAAAGGCTTCTACCATAATTAATCCGTTTTTATTTCAAATCATTTTGGCACAATTTCTGGCAATAAACACCAGCTAGAGACGGACACTTGAAAAATAACGTACACGTTTCTGCAATCTACCTACGGCTTTCTCTCCGGAGGAGCTGAGTTATTGATAGCCCTGTAAGGGCATCTGATGCAAGTGTCTGAGGATTAAGACCAATATGACAAATGCTAAGTGGATTATTTTGCATAAAAAATAGACAGTTTGCGGAGTTGTACAATTAACCTGTGTTTAGAAAATACCTTGATTTATGTTCACACTGATATTTGTGTTGCATACATTATGGAAATTTAATTTATAATCCATTTCGTTGATGCGGTCATGGTGCTTAACACAATCATTTATTTGGACTTCAATATTCGATGTGTTAAACGTTTAAACCTGGCTTTTATTTTTCGTATTATTTTTAGGTGGAATGGGAAGGGCAGCGAGGGGGGAGCAGGGGAGTATTTGCTGCTTTAGATTTCATGCGTCATGTAGGTAATTTGTAGTGTTCAACCAGATAGCTTTGATATTTATATATGTATATTCAATTACAATGGAGGTTTTGTTCACAGTATGGCAAACAATGACCTTGTAGTGAGTATAGGCTGAAAGCTATTCTTCACACCTCCCTGCTCGCTCTATGCAGCCAAACTGCACAAACAGGAATGTAACACACACCTTGAATAAACCATGGTATACTATATGGAGGTCTGTTTGTTTTCAGCTATTCTTTTTCGATTCTTATGTTATAATTACATTGTACTATAAGTAGATATAAACAGTGGAGAACAAGTTGATCTATGGTTCAGACGCTTACAGTATAAGGAGTCCGAATCTCATTTCTCAGCTATGTTTTTCATAGGCTTCTGCAGCCCAGCGTTTTATGTACCAATATGTATTGCAAAAGTAGATCCTAAAGCCGTGATTAAGGGAAGGGCTCTGAAGTTGGTGCTAGGTGTAGAATAAATGTCACCTGTGCTTTAAGTATACATGCCATAATACAATAAACTTTTTTCTTTTAAAATCATTTACCTCTCTTTCATCTAACACAATTATGGTGCCCCCACATCGGTAATCTGCACATTTTCCAACATTCAGGCCCTGACCATGCTTAAGTGGCAAGGTGATATTTGCAAGCCAGTGGTGGGGGTTACTAAGGATGTTTGGTCTCTAAATGCTCTTTATCATAGCTTAGGACTACATACTGCAAGACGACAGTCCAGTGCTATCTAGCCACTCCCACACAGCAGCTTTGGTTATATCTACATCATTTGTTCACCTGCGACACGCATGTTGTTGTTTTTTTTCTGTTTTTGTTTTTTTTACAGTACAGGTAGGAAGCTGATTTTAGTAGTACTTCAGTAAGGTGTGGATTGATAAGTCTACAATAAAAAGGCAGATAGTCAATAGGTCGACACCAGAAGGTTGATGGAGTCAATAGATCGACAGGGTTAAAAGGTCAGCATGGTTAAAAGTTAGTTCGTCAAATAGTCATCACAAAAAAGGTCAACATATGGTTTCTTTATTTTTTTTTTGCCTAACCCTAAAAATCATGAAAAACCATGTGTTGACCTTTTAACACTGTCGGTCAATTACCTGTCGACATAATGTCCCTGTTGACCTATAGACTTTTTGTGTCGACTTAATGACTGTCTAACGTTTTATTATAGACCACTCCTTCGTATACCCTTTAATATAAGGAAAGTATTTTGATTGAAAATAAATATTTACACAACCATGGCAATGCACAAACCCTCATTGTTGTTGTTTCCTAAGTTTTACAATTTGAATGATTAAAAATGACCATTCTTAAATGAATACAGCGATAACATTTTATTTTGAATGGGGTAGTTTAAGAACAAAAACATAACTTTTGTTAAGATAACTGTATGCTACATACTCGTGTGTATGTTTATAATGACTTATTTTATAAGGTGCCACAAAGGATTACATAGGAAACACTAATGGTGGGTACACACTGGGTGATATTACTGAGCGACTGCACTCCCGCTGGTCGTTTCCGACATTGTCCATCGCCTGAACATGCAGCACAATCTGACGACCTCGTCAGGTTGCTGCATGTTGGGGAATGGGGGAGAGAGCCCGGCGCTGAACGATATTGTTAATGATATCGTTCAGCGGCTGTGCTCAATGCTCGTGAACGACATTGAGCACAGGCTGCCGGGGACACACTACACGATATCGCTCAGGGAGCATATCGTGTAGTGTGTACGCACCTTTACACAGTGTCAGAGCATAAATACCGTACAGAAGTCCACTATCACACCACTGAATGGGTAGGACAAATAACAGGCAAGGATACGGCAACATGCTGAAGTATGCAGGAGCATACATTGGCGAGTTGCATGTGGGAATCGATTTAGTACTCTGTGATCCTGTACCCAATGTGTGGCTGAGCAAACTGATTCTGAGTCACTGAAGGGGAGACTGAAACATGGGAGCAGAGCATTGGTGACCTGGGCAGTGCAAGGGAGGAACATGAGTGGCAGGCTCTGCCCATAAGAGCTTACATATTATGAGGAAGGGGGTAAACAGTTGGAGAGTGAACTGGGAATGGTATTTGGAGGAGGGATAGAGGTGACAAGTTAACAAGAAGGCTGGTACGTTTTGATATAAAGGTACTTTTTGAGTTCATGAATAAAGCTGGGGAAGGCAGATGAGAGTCTGGCTGTGCGAGGGAGGGCGTTCCAGAGCATAGGGGCACTTCGAGTGAAATCTTAGAGTTGTTGTTATTATTATTATCCTTTATTTATATGGCGCCACAAGGGTTACGCAGCTCCTAACAAAGTACATAAACAATTGAACAGAACAAGAAAACAGTGACCTACAGTACAAGACATTGCAGGACAAGTACATGGTATATAAACATTGCTGCAATAGTAGCAGGATGGCAAAAGTCAAGGGTTAGGTATTGTTATAAGGTGTATAGAGTAGATGATATAAGTAAAGGAAGGAAAAGCACATGTGGGAAGAGGGCCCGGCTTGTGAGAGCTTACATTCTAAAGGGGAGGGGCAGACAGATGGGTGACACAGATGGGGTAGACAATGAGCATTGGACAGAGGGTTAGGATGAGAGAGGGTTGAATTCCTACTATACAGTATGTGAAGAAGTCATTTGGAGTAAGATTTACGCCACTGACATTCTACTTTACGTGAGAGTTTTTGTAGGTGTTTTGTTACTGTGGAAAGCCATTGTTGTCATTTCAGTTTACATGAAGTTTGTTGGGTAGCTGGAGCCACTTCATCAAGGGCTTTTTAAAGAGTTTGGTTAAGGTGTGAAACAGCAGTCTCAGGAGAAGTGAATGTAGAAATTGGTGACAGTCGTTGTCGAGAGGTGGTCAGTTGTTGAAAATAACGATAAGTTGTGACAGTGTGGATTCCATAAGGCACATTTAGTTATTTGGAGGGTGACGGGAGACACGTGATGTGTATGAGATTTGCAGGATTTTTATTCCATAGTGAATCAGCTGTGTGTGTGGGGCCTGGATTTGGCGACCTGGCACCAGCTTATAAAAGCAGAAGGGGAGAGAGAGAAGTAAATATAGTTGTAGAAGGTGTGTAAAAGTTTTTTATGGTGACACGATGAGGTTGTAATAGTCAATGTATGATGAAAAGACAGCTCATGAGTTTTTATAGGAGGGGAGTCAAACAATATGGCTGCAGTGAGCACAGAGGTGAGATACAGGGAGAGTTAAGGATTTGCTATCCTTAGAGAGTTGAGTGTGAGTGCAAGGTTCCAGAGGAGTTGGTCAGAGGGGTGAGTGTGGAAAGAGATGAGGTTAGAGATACACTGAGTGGAGGAGTGGTTTAAGGCTTTGTACATGGAGGGTGAGTAGTTTGAATTGGATTATAAGTGGGATTGGAGCCAGTGAAGCAGGTTGCAAAGGGGAGAGGCAGGTGCAGTATTGTATGAAAATAAAATAAATGTATATATTAACAAAAAAAAGAGAATGTGATATATTTAAACTCCACTACCTTAGAGTATATAATTTAGTGTTTAAGCATTGCTTTGTGAACTCTTTATAGTTTATGGCAGTGTGAAGGCATGTCATATGAAAGATATACAAGAAACTGCAGTGATGCCTCTGATGGTTAGCTGGAATGAATGAGACATAGGGCTTTATTACACTGACTGCGCCGGGCTTTACACTGACTGTAGGTGCCTTTTAAATATTCACCTGCAATCCATAATCTATTGTGGATAATATAAACATATTTTCCTCTAGGTTTTTGTGCCCCCCTCCCCCCCTTTAGGTTTGCGCTTCAATCCCAGCAAAGACATTCAGGAGCACATGGAACATACATCTGCTGCTGAAAGTCATTGTGTGTGCAGTGCACATAAGCTGCAATCAAGGAAACTTTCATTGTACTTGCTAATGATAAAAAAAAAAAAACTTCCTATAGAAATGTTGTTGGTCCTTTTACACTCGCTAGCACAATCTGCTGTGTTGGCAGTGGAAAGTGCTCTTGCATTTTGAGGCTTGCCATTTGGGCACCAGTTCATGTGATTGCTGACTTATTAGACATACCTTATATGTGCCAATTTCTTTGGGTTACAGTATTTTAACTCCAGGTTATTTGAATAGCTATTTGGACCTGTACTTTTGGATTGGAAAGTAACATTAGTTTGGTACATGGGGATTGCTAAATCACAATTCTAGTGATCATTCATAGAAAGTGAAACAAAACCATATAGTGGTTGCAGTACATTTTATTTTGTTATTCGCCAAAAAAACATATAAGAGACAAAATGGGAAAAGCTGCTTAAAACAACCATTATGAAACTGTAATATTAAGATGAAATGAGCTGTCTGTTATTTATTTCCGCAGGCCTTGTATGAGAACATGCTCGTGGAGCTGCCGTTTGCCAGTTTCTTCTTATCTAAATTATTGGGCACAAGCGCTGACGTAGACATTCACCATCTGGCCTCATTGGATCCTGAAATGTACAAAAATTTGCTTTTCCTAAAGAGCTACGAAGGAGATGTAGAAGAACTTGGGTTAAACTTTACTGTGGTTAATAATGATCTTGGAGAAGCGCAGGTAAGTTCTCAGCTAAACATTAATTTAATTGTTACATTCAGATTGTTCAGGTTTTCAGATAAAGCCGAGTACATGCCAGACCTGGGATGGGGAACCTCAGGCCCGGGGGCCGTATAAGGCCCCCGGAATCATTTGGTCTGGCCCTTGGAGCTTTTTTCTGCTAGCCTCATCTGGATAGCAGGGTGCCTATACTGGCATCCTGTGGCCAGAATCTATGCAGCAATGCCGCCTGGAACGTCCTCAGGATACTTCAGATAGTCACACCGCTGCCCTTAAAGCTCCTCGGAGCATTCTCAGGATGCTGAACACGTGTATAATGTTATATATATCAAAATGACCCTCGGTAGAAAAAAGGTTCCCCACCCCTGCACTAGACTGATCGGACGACATATCGTCCACATCAGCCAGTGAGTACTGGTTATGTTGCTGACTATGCGCGCTCCCGCTCGTCGCCAGCAATATCGCATTTCGGACCTGCACAGGTGATATAGTCAGTGGGGGCCACTCTGCCGATTGCAGTATGGCCTTGCTGTCACGCCGTCATTCGCAAGTGTGTACACGCTGATGCCAGCATCCCGTCATTAACAAGGATGGTATACACTAGACATCGTCTAGTATGTACTGGCCATATGGATACATGTTCCGGATGTGTCTGTTCCGTTATTGTCTTGTACTACATATGCTTGTAATGAAGAAAACCTGTAATTGTCAGGTAGACCCAAAACATGATGAATTGTTTTACTGGCCTCTTAAGCTATATATCGACGAGCATTGTATATATGTCGGATATTCTGCGTGGGTGACCTAAACCTTCCAACAATTACAGTGTAGATACCGTAAAGATTAGACATTATCTTAAAATTGCTTCTGGCATTAGGCAGCCCATTTTGTATTCAATATTTGTATTTAGCTAGGTAATAATAAAGTAATAATCCCGGATGTCGAGGGCATTAACTGAGAGTTAAAACTTTTACTGAAGCAACGAGTAAAATTCTAATGCACACGTCGTTAATTTGTCATTGTTCTGCAGCCAAAATAGATTATAGATATTTTGTATGAAATGATCCACATTTTTATATGGCCTCAGACGCTGCAAAGGCCTCTGAACTCCATTTAAGCATATGAAGAGGATTGGAGAAATGTCATTACTGTATTTTCTCAGATGTTGGTCTGCTCCATGCCTAGAATTTTAAAGGAAAAGTAATGCAGGGATAGATATTGCTCCATGATATTTTTTTTCTTTTTATAGCATTAAAATTATTATTATATATTTCAGATCTTGATACATATTTAGACATGTAGTAGTATTGCCCCTGTATGTACAGACTTTACACAAACACAAATACACACAGATAGAACAGGATGTTTCACTCGCTATTGGCCCCAAAGTTTTTCTTAACTTCTGAATTACAGATGTGTCCACATACGTCTATCCTCCATGTGCTACAAGTCATGCTACAGATAACGTGAGTGGCGTGTGTCTCTGTAGTGCCGAACGTCTTTTTGTGCGACTTTTTACATTCAAATGTGTCTTGTTCGCACAGCGATGTGAATATGACACACAAGCAGCTTCTGCTGATTAAAATGATATGCAGCATGCCTATATTCTGTGTGCGACTGCATGCAAAATGCTACAATAGTGTCAGCAGCCGTGACACTGCAACGTAGCATTTTGCATGCAGATACACCCACAGTTGCACATAGAATATAGGCATGTCGCATATCATTTTAATCAGCAGAATCAAACAGAATCTATTTAAATAGAACATAAGCATGGCTTACCAGGTGTATAGAATCTCATCAGCACCGACACCACTAGACACGCTGGAACGCACACCAGTGAGGCCACACCCCTACTCAGAGCATCAATCCAAGCCTCTTTGTAAGTGAGCCAATAGGGTTCTACCACTCCCGGTCACCTGACATCCATGTTAGGGCATTAGAGCTCCTATCAACAAGAATGCAGGTGGCCACTCCCCAAATCGCGTGATCGACATCTGTTTGATGTATATTTGACTAATTCTGATTACTGTGGCTTCTTTTGACATACACTTACCTTGACAAAGGTCTGACATCAGTCCGAAACGTCGGAATATGTGGCTTAACACTGGTGGTATGTAATTAATAAAAAAATAATTTTTTACTGCTGCAATGGCGAGTGCCCTCCAAACTTTTTATTTTTACATATGTGAACCTCATTTAGGGGGAAAGGAAGGCAGCCTAGATTGAGTGAAGACCTGCTTAACTCTAGGCCATGTAAATGTGTGTGATAAGCAGTATACCTGGGGTCCCAAGTAATGTGAGATTTTGGCACAGTATCATGTAGATTTATAAAATTTGTGATAAAAGAATCTAAAACTTTGCGCTGTTCCCTGGAACGTAGTTTTCTTATATACATAAATTATGACCACATGTCTTGAATTTTAAAAATGTGGTACATTTATTAAGAAAATCTTTTATATACATAAAGCTAAAAGTGTCACAGTGCACAGCCTTATGTAAACATTAAGATTATATGCTGTTATAACTCACAGTAATATAAAATGTAACTTGTTGCCCTGTTGTTGTACGCTCTCACCATCAACAGACAAAATTACAAACTTGCTGTCTTAATAGGCAGACCACAAGTCTTAAGGGGCCTATCCACTAGGCGACCTGAAAGACTAAACGTCTAGCGTTTAGACCTTCAGCTGCCGAGGTGCAGTGCCTGCACTGAACGGCCTTCACTGAACGTCATTCAGTGAAAGAGCCCGACCACCTATCTCTGAACATGCCGAACCTGACTAGCATCGTCAAGTTGACGGGCATGTTCAGTAGATAGTGGGGGACGGGAAGGACCCAGCATGCACGTACATCGCTGGTCCTTGCCGGCTATCCATTACCCGACTTTCTGAACAATGCGACCATAACCTCCTGGTTGGATTGTTCACAAACGGGTAATGGATAGGCCCCTTTACTCAGCAGGTTCAGGGTGAGCAGCTGTCCTACAATGTAACTGATATGAAGATGCTGTTAAGAGGGCAAAAAAGGAAGCCTGGGAGAGAGTACCTGCAGGTCAAATTTGCTAGGGTTCATCCAGCTCTTCATCAGAAGAAATCAGCTAGTTCAGTACTGCCCCAGCTAGATTCAAGTGCTTATTCAGTTTGTCCCACACTTGTAAGTTGGCTTTTACGCAAGGAACATCTTAAACCGAGGCTGGTCTCATCTTAGGGGGGAAGCCACGGAAGGAAACTAACTGGACTATCACCTACCAAATCATTTTTAATCTTCATCCATTTTTTACTACCCTCCTCTGTGTGTTTAGACACCATGTGGCTAAGAAATATCTATTGAAATTAGAAAGGCCCAGGCTGCCCTTAATAACAGATTTGGACAAACAAGCCCTACGGTGGCTAGGTTTTCTATTAGACCAAATGAAAGAGCCACATAGTGACTGGATTTCACCAAGGAAGGAGGACGGAACCACTATTGGAATTGTCTGAAATAAATATAATAATTTGGGTAAGATATTAATTTTAATAGAATTTACATGTCCTGTCCAAGAGATATACAGAGGGGCCCAATGCAATAGATTTTTTATTTTTTTTTTTTTAATCGTATGAAGGAGAGGGGACATAGGCCCTCATTCAGAGCCATACGCTCTGAGCAGAGCGCACGCTCTGAATGAGGGCCGGCCTCCATGAAAATGGAGCGTCCTCCTGGACGCTCGTGCTGTGGGTCACCACCCACAGGCTATACGAGCGTGCATTTTGATGGCTGCGATGGTCGTGACCATCGCGACCATCGAAACTGCGAGCCGGAGCCTGCGGTTGAGGTTTTCAACCGCAAGCTCCGGAGTGATTTTGGCTCTATCAGAGCCAAAATCACTCCCACTGACATCACTAGTGATGTCAGTGGGCCGGCTTCTGACGGGAGGCACGCCTACCAAAGGGGGCGTGCTGTCAATCAACATCGACAGCACGCCCCCATTGATCAGACACAACGAGCGAAGGACTTTCCTTCGCTCGTCGCGTCTGGCGCATGCGCACGACGGAGCTCCCTCCATTGTGCGCATGCTCAGTCCAGAACATCGACCCACTTGCGAGCGGACAGCCAGACAGACGCGAGTGGGTCTGAATCAGGCCCATAGTTAGCCTGATAAAGTTGCTTCTGTAATATTGTAGTAAGTTATCCCCAAATATTTAAAGGATCTGGGATGCCAATTGAATTCAAAGTTGTGCTCCAGTAGTTTTTGTGTTATAGGGGAGAAATGAAAAGCTAGTGCTTCAGATTTAGAGCCATTCACTTTGTCCCAAGCAATCGGCAAAAGCTTTCAATTCGACCATTCGGTTAGGGAGAGTGGTCAAATGATGTGAAAGTTAAATCCAAGGTTGTCCGCAAACAACAATGGTTTATATATTACGTTCCCTGAACCTGGATCTCCCGAATGTCAGGATTGTCACGAATTCTGGCTGCCGAGGTTCAATGCTCGGGTAACGATACTGCCTTTGAACCTCTATATACTCCTGCCTATACCTTCTAATATCCTGCCTATAAACCTCTAAGGATGACGCTAATTTGCGTACGCAGTCATACAGTAAATAAAGACTCCAGACCTAGAACCTGTGGTTCCAAAGCACAAAGTATTATTCAAGTAAAAGTACAGCAGTTACACGCTATGATCCTCATATAATCTTAGCGCAAAGAGATTATACAGACCCAAGTACAATTATATATACGCAGCGCTCTCTGGTCCAGATGTAGGTATCAGCAAGAAACCCCTCGTCAATCAGCATTCAGCATGAAGACTAGGAACCCAGGGTCAGAGCACACATATTTATACCCCCCAGAAATAAACAACACAATAGATAAGCTTGTTGCTAATACCATTGGTCCTAAAGGAGAGGGCATATGTTACAAGCATTTAACAGGTTGGTTCAAATAGACACAGCCCAGCCTCTAACAACTGGTGGTCTCTGGTTTCCCGCCTCATGCAAATCCTAACAGTTGTTCATATAATGTACATTTTGTTGCTTGAAGTCTCTGCAGTCCATAAGTTGAGAATGCATGTTGCGATCTCTCCATCAATATTACCGGAATACTGTTGAGAGAGTACACATCAGTACAATATCAAACATGGCTTACTTATCACGTATAAAACCTTAGTTACGAAATAACCTTTATTTCCTAGCAATGATAATAAATGTGCAGACTCAAATCTTATACCTTATGGAACCTTGTATGTGAATATGTAATGTGTGAGTATGTGGGGTTTGATGTAAAGACGCTAGTTAACTAACAGATGCATGTGCATGGAGCTAATATTCAGCATTTTCATACAGGGTCTTATACATTCGCTAATATGCGACTAGTTAACAGCGCAATTGTGCGTATTAATGTGTGTATGAGAAATGGTGAAAGATGCAATCGCATGATGCTAATAGTAATATCGCCACATGTACTAAAGTGTGAGTTTATCTAAAATGGCGCTTAGGCGGCCAATCGCAAAATGGCGTCTTGCGATCTAATTTCCAAGATGGCGTCTTGCGGCCAGTCGCAAGATGGCGTCGCTGCGATCCAATTTTAAACTGATCTTATCTCAGCCAATTATCCAGCTTCGACAGGGGCATAAAGCAAATGTGACAATGGGCAGACCTGATGCGCACCATTGCCCAAGTTGAAAACTGGCAAAGAAAGTCCTTTAGTTGATATCAAAGCTGTCGGGCCGCAGTAACTGGCTTTAATTGCTGGCAGAAAGCTGCCACAAAAATCGTATGAACACAGGGCCGAATGCATAAAAGACCACGACAGACGGTCGAAGGTTTTGTCTGCGTCAAGCGATAACCGCACAGCCGGAAGTTTGTGCTTATTAATGTGAGAAATCAAATTAATCATCCGTCTGGTGTTCTCTAAAGCCTGCCTGGTGGGTACAAAACCTACCTGATCAGCATTAATTAAATGCAGTAGGTGAGAGGACAGCCTATTAGCCAAGATTTTCGCGAACAGCTTGATGTCAGCATTATTTAAAGAAATTAGTCTATAATTGGTAAGACAAGTGGGGTCTTTTTGGGGTTTAGGTATCAAAGTAATAACCGATTTCAGAGAGTCTGGGTGGAATCGCTCACCTTCTAATTTCTTTCAAAGCGTCCTCAATTCCTCGGCAGTGATGGACGAAATCAGACCTGCAGTGGCAGAACTAGACAACTTAGGAAATTTGCATGTTTGTAAATATTTCTGAGCCAGCACTGAAGGGGGGAGTGGAGCATGTGGAGGGTCAGGTAAATTTTATGAAAGGTGTTATAGTAGTTGTAAAAGGAGCGATTAATAGGTACCGGGTAGTAGTTAAGTACATCTTGATCATCCCTATGGACTGCAGTAGTTTGAGATGCCCTCTTGGCTTTTATTTGTGATGCCATCAAAGTATCAGCTGTATTGCTTTTTTTTTATCATAAAACCTTTGATTTGCCCATCTGAGTGATTTTTCGGTCTGCTCTGACAAAACAGACTGAAGCTCACCCCTCGCACTCTGAAGCTGTTGGAGCACTAACGGGAATAGGATTCTTTATGACAACTGTCTAACTGTTCCAATTGACTAATTAGTTCAGCAATACACAGGGCCTGATTCAGACCTGTTCGCTAAGCTGCGAACACACGCTATGGGCGATTATCGCACGTTTGCGCATGCAACAAAGTACGCATGCCCGAACCACTCACTGCGCCCGGGAATTGTGCGCTCGCAGTACACAGACTGGACGCTAGTTTGAGTGACAGTGCCGTTTGTGGGTGGTAACGGGAGTGGTGCTGCCAGACGTGTCTGGGCGTCAAAACAGAGTTTTTTATAGGTGTGCATAATTGGCAAAGATGCGTCATTGTACACGTCACTTGGTTGTATTTTAGCCTGCAGTGCTTGCGGCGGAGTAGGGTATACCTCAAGGGCTACATGCAGCTCCGATGGCTCTCGATGTATCCGATTAATCATACACTTCCTGGAGATTACGTGTACTAAGAAAGATAGGTGAGCGTCTACTGGCGTGCGATTGCGGCATTTGCATACCCGGACCCTTTTAGCTGTGTGAGCGCAGCTTAGCGTCCGGGTCTGTATGAACTCCTTAGTCTGTTTCTTCCTATGGGAGGCAAATTTAATCACTGTACTCCTAATAACAGCCTCGTGGGCTTCCCATATCATAGGGTAAGGGACCTCCGTAGAAAGATTAAGATTGAAATAATCTTTAATTCGGGGCCAAAGGAAATCCTTAAACTGAGGAAGTCTGAGGAGAGTTTCATTCAATCTCGCTAATGGCGAACACTTTCAACACTTGCTATGACTTCCTCATGTTTCTCCTAGACCAAGGTATGTCTGTGTCACATTTCACTAAATTACGTCCATTACTTTAAAAGTTATCAGAAAAACTTTGGGGCCAATAGAGAGTGAAACACCCTGTATAATCAGCTAAATTTCTGACATTTTCTATTGATTTGAATCAAATCCTGCTAACCACATCATAACCGCATATGTTGCCCACTTTTCAGTCTAGTTCTCCAGCTGTTTTTAAAGTGGTGAATCCCTTTTAAGGTACAGGCCCAATCCAGTTCTGTCACATTGCTCATTCTAGAAGTCTTCCACTTTGAATTATAGATATTTCAGTAGAGGCAAAACATAGCAGTGAAGATGTGAGGAGAAAATGATATAAGCAAGTGCAAGCTATTATTAATCTAATTATACTTTATCATTAATGCAAAGATTTGGACTTATGCGGGTCATACATCAGTGCCGCAATTCTCCGATCCCCCGACGCCGATCCGATTGGCAGGCATCAATTATCGGTGATCTGTCGTTTCATCAGGGAAATTTTGCATGTTAAAATCGTACATGTTGAATTTCCCCCAATGAACGGACTCAGGCATGGGGGGTTCAGGGAATTGTGGAAATCAGTCGCTGATGTATGGGCCCCTTTATTTAAAGGGGTCCAAATTAGATCAAACCCTCATTTTAGCCTATCTACTCACATAGCAGATAGGAAAGTGTTCTTTCCGGAAGTTCCTCTCTACCATTTTCGAAAGATCTGAATCGGTCTAGTCCTCCTCAATACTTCTGTGTAGGGATTCCCTTCCCGCCACTAATAAAGAGTGTCCGAGATACACTCCTCGATTGCTTAGAGCACCCCAGGATACATGTAATGGATGGGTGGGGCAAAGGGGGTACAGGGGTGAGGCCCAATTTCTACATAGATGGAGATACAACTGTAAAGGGGGTCTTCATCTCTAAATGTTTTCTCATCAAAATGCTGCAAAAGAATGAATAGTTATGATGTACAGTTATTTTATCTACTGATATGACTCCTTGCTCTGCAGTACTTGTGCATTATGGTGCGGATTTCAAATTGGGAACAAAGCAAACCCAAAAAAATGAGCCACTTTAGACCTTGGTAAAACCATGCTGCACTGCAGGTGGGACAGATTTAACATGTGTAGAGATTTACATTTGGGAGGGACGGTTCCAACCTCAAATCTAAATTGCAGTGTAAAAAATAAGCCGTCCAGTGTTCGTGTGCTACATAGAAACGCAGCCGGTATTTACCCTGAATGCAAAATAAATAAATGTATTTGCACCCCTTGCATTGCAGCATGGTTTGTCCAGGTGTAAAGTTACTCCCTTGTTTTTGGGTGGTTGGTTTTCTTTTGCTTTGCTTCCAACTCTGAATCAGCCCCTAGATTTCCATGGCTCTATGTGTCACTTTATTGTTTAAAGCTGGGTACACACCAGAAAGTTTTATCTGCAGATGATGGTTGTTCATACACACTGAACAACCATCAGCTGGCCCCCGGGTCCCTCTGGCTGGGCGTCGCGTCGCACCCCTTTCCCCACGGCCTCTTCAGCGTTTGTCTGACTGCCCGTACACACAACACGATGTGCAGATGTATTTGCCATCGAATGTGCAGCACAGATGACACAATATGTCTGTGAACGATGTTGTTCACAGGGGATGTGGTCAATATCCCGACCGCGGGGAGTCTGGCAGTCAGATTGCAGGTGCCGGAATCCCGACACCTGTCAAAATCCCAACGCCTGCATCCAGAAGATAAGTAGCGAGGTTAGGGGGAGAGTTATTGTTGGGCACTAGGAGGAGGGTTAGGTTTAGGGTGCAGGGAAGGTTAGGTTTAGGGTGCGGGGAGGTTAGATTCAGGCGCCAGGGAGGGTTGGGATACCTACCGACAATTGTCGGTATCCTAACATTGTCGGGATTCTAACCGCCAGGACTCCGAGCGCCGGCATCCCATACCCATCCAGTTCACAGACATATCCAGTGATTGTGCTGAGCGAAAAAAAAATGTGGGTCCCAGGGACCCCTCACTTTAGAAAATTGTGTTCCAACTCCTCAGTTTCTGGGTCCCTTCACAATTTATGGTTTTGAGCTCCCCATATGCCCCACACATACTGTACACCATAGAAAATCAGTCACCAAACAGCCCATAATCTTCCCCATCCTATTAGTGTCATCATTGGATCTCTCCCAGCCCCCAAGGCTATAACAGCACCCAAATCAATAAAACGTATGAAATTAGAACAGACTATGGGGCCTATGTATCAAGCTGTTTTTCTTAAATAAAATTATGCAGAAACTGCAGTTTCTGCATAATTTTGTGTATTATTCCTATGTACTAATGGCACAATGCAGGAGCTTTCATAGAAATCTCCAGTCGAGCGCTGATTAGCACTGCAGATCGCAGTCCCCTTTATTATCAATAGGGGCCCCTATGTACTAAACTACTGTAAGCCTATGGGGGGGCTCCACGGGCAGGGTAGAGATCTTTCGAACTCTCTCTCGCATCCCACGGCCGCTCCGGAAGCTGACACTGTGCGCATCAACTTCTGTGAATGACTTCTACAATTTGCCAGGGATATAACTCGCAGGCACAGCGGTTATTACAACCGCTGTCCATGCAAGTTACCCTTAGTACATAGTGGGGATATTTTCATTAAAAATTAAAATATCACCGGCGATATGATAATCATCTTGGCTGGTCCAAGATTATTAGTACATAGACTTCTAGAAGCCCTTCCAAGTGAATATTAAAGGACACTGTAATGTTTAGCCACAAGTCCATTTTGTTTAGTGTGAAAACCAAAACTTAACAGTGCAAATTATTATATGGAAGGGTGTGTTTAGTGAAACATGGTATTATAATAACATCCCAGTGACTAACCGACCAATACGAGATACACACATGGGGAGGGACTGGATTTGTTGGGAGACCTTCTCTGCTGACCCTGTTTACAACTGCGCAGTGTTATTGCAGCAGTGAGATGGAAACTAGTCGAATAGCCGAAGACACAAGAACATAAGACATCTGCATTAGGAATATGACAACATTGTGAAGGATATAGTCTATTAGCTGAACTTAGGCTAGCGTGAACGAAAAAAGTTTTCATGCTGTAAGCATCATGTCCCCAGCATAGTGGCAGCACAGTAAGTGCAGGTTACATATCCCCGGAGATGGGGCTGCATTGTACATGTATCCAGATATGGGGCTGCAATATACATGTGCCCAGTTATGAGGCTGCACACTAGATGCACTATGCATGTACCCAATGCTGTGTGGAGCACAAGTTTCTGGGGATGCCTGGCACACAGGGATGTGGGGATGCCCCGTGCTGTGTGGCACATATGGTTGTGGGGATGTCCCGTGTGGAGGTGCAGGGAGAAGTTAAAATGCTACACTATGGGCCATATTCAATTAGGCTGTGAAAACCCGTTATTGGCAATACTTTATCGGCGATGATGTCATTATCGCCATTTTCACTTTTCCACGTATTCAATTTCAAAGACTTTTCGCAGGTGCGAAAAGTCTTTGCCAAAATCCAGGGATAAGTTTTCACCATAGAATAGGTGGCGAAAAAAAAGTGCAGAATTGGGGTTTTGGGGTACAAACTAAAAAAAAAAATTACCCTGCACCCCAAAGGTATTTCTGTGTAAAAAATGTTAAAGATCAACAGGACACCACAAAAAAAATGTACTTTCGTTTTGGGGGCAAACTTCTAAACTAAAATAGACTTCGGGGGGGTTCCCAAGTATGTGGCAGGTGTTTTTTTAATGCGTTTGGTTGCGGAAGGTGGATTTTTAATTTTTAAAAATACACTTTAGGTGCTTAAAATTATGTTTGCACCCATTTTAATGTACCCCAAATTTGATGGCACTAGTTATTTTCCCCAATAAAAGTTGCTAAATGCTATTCTTCACCACTTTGTCAAAGACGCATAAAAGCACCTGTAGAGACTGTTTAAAGACCCCAAATACCTTTAGCAGGGCTTTTCAGGGTTACCCATAGTGATCCCCATGTTAGTGCATCTTTTGGGGGGTGACAGGCTGATTTCCCCAAAAGTGACAGGACTTTTCGCTACTTATCTTTTCTCCGGGTCCCGTTTTCGCCGATTCCAAATTGAATATGGGGATACTTTATCCCCAAGAAAAGCTCCGATGACGGCGAAAAGTCCGGCAACTGACTTTTCACCTCAAATTGAAGATGGCCCTATATGTAACATAATGAAGGCTGGCTGCAGTTCTTGCTCACCCTTGGTGTTTTAGATGCCTTCACTCTACCAGCCGAGACGCACACATTTCCGGAGCATTGCTTGGACCCCATCTACAGTCACATTCCTCATCCCTTCCCGGCAGTGAAGTGCGGCTCCTGCTTCACCACCATGTCGTGGTTAGTCCAAGGCCGCATCCAGCAACCTCCCTCCAGTTCCCGTGCGGCTCATTCGCGGACACTATAGAGGCGGCAGCAGAGCAGACAGCTTTGACCGACAGCAGCTCCCTGCCAATCACAAGCCAGGACAGGAGCTACAGCCAGTCACGTCCAGGTGAGCAAGACCGGGCTGCTGCCAACCATGAGCAACAAGAGCAGGGCCAGCCAGGTCCATCACTAAGTTTGGTAGAGAAGCTGTCTGTGACACTGACAGCGCGTCCTACAGGACCCAGTCTTTTTAAAAATCTGTGTCCCTCTCTGCCTGCACCACATAAAAACGCCCTGTAGCGCGTATTTTGTCATCACTACATATCGCTGGTACGCATACATGATGTATTGACCGATCAATTGATTGGCCAATGTATTTTCCAGTTTGTACCCAGCATTATATTCTCCCCAAAGAAAGGTTCTATTTATTTATTGTTGGGTTTTCTTAGGGATAATTTTTCCAAAATTATTAGTACTATGTGGATGATTGTGTTTGCAGCAAGATCGGGCAAAAGCTACACAATTGGGTGCTGGGCATGCTAAGATGTCTACATATATATTTGGTAACAATACGCCTGTATCTGATGCTGCGATTTGGTCTTGGATTCCTAAATATATAGCTATAATATGTATTCATTTATTGTATGGAAAGAAGACTCTACAAAATATTTTTTTTGGGGTAATTCTGATCTTGTGAAATGGGTTATTGGTGAAATATTGAATCCACCAAAGGACAAGCATTCAGCAGACTTGTACAGTACAGCAAAGCACCCACTGAATACAACTGCAAGTGTGCCATCTAGTGTCAGAAAAGAATCATACTGCTCTGATTAGAAAGCAGTGATCAGTTTTACATGGAAGCAGAACATGTTGCACATTACAGGGCTGTCTATTATGTATAGTTAAAATGGACAATAATACAATGTTTACAACAAATGATGTTTCTGAAAGAAATAATGTATGTTTCCTCTGAACTCTAATGCTCTGATGTATTTCTATAGCTCCAGAAATGTCATAGTGATGTACAGTGCTGACTTACTGTGTCTTGCTGACCAGGTGGTAGAGCTGAAGCTGGGAGGAAAAGATATCCCTGTAACGAGTTCCAACAGAATCGCCTACATCCATCTCGTGGCAGACTACCGCCTAAACAAGCAGATCCGCCAGCATTGCCTGGCATTTAGGCAAGGTCTTGCCAATGTGGTCAACTTGGAATGTCTGAGGATGTTTGATCAGCAGGAAATCCAGGTATATTGTCTGTGATTGCTGTATGTGTTCTGTGTCCACATGGTGCACTGCCAATGTAAATTAATGGATAACAAAGTACACTGGCAGTTACTTCCAGGCTGTATTAATAATGCCAGAGATGAGCAATGCAATTTGCTATAGACAGTGAAAGTATTACTTTAAATGAGAGTGCATTGTATCATCATTATTTCGACTTGATCTGACCCATATATGAATTTCTCTGACGCCTCTCATGTACAAATTTTACATCAGTGCTGTACACTTCTACTGTACATGTAAAATAATTGAAACTGCAGTCTGGTATGGCACCAGCATACACAGCCCCTGTAAAGCCTACAGGTACCTAAAACGTTCCTGCTGAGTGTTACTAGGCCTTCTAAATGTCCTTACGTCCGTTATTTGTCATTATCTTATTGTATACCACCCCTTTGTGACCAAAAGGTTGCTCAGTTATTGGGGCCAAGTTAGTATCTGTTGTAGTCTGATGTGGTCACTGGTGTGTATAAGGAAAGTCTTCTCTGATTTTAGATGAGAGTATATCTGTTGTTTTTTTTGCAGTGTTCTTCACATCTAATGTTTTCCATTTATTTGTTCCTAGGTTTTGATTTCAGGGGCACAGGTTCCAATCTGTCTGGATGACCTGAAGTCCTTCACAAACTATTCAGGCATGTATTCCTGTCAGTGTGTCTGGCAGCTGAGCACACTGTTGTAATAGCAGATACGTACTTGAGGAAATACACTTCTAAGCAGTGATACTACTATTAACAATAATATTATATACAGTATTTGTGAGATATATTATATATATATATATATTATTTTATCTTTATTTTTAGGTGAGACTTCAGTTTAAGCTACCAGGAAAGATCCGCTGATTATTCTGTACCTATCTTCCTCACTATGATTACTGATATCACCTCTGGTTCCTCCTAGTCATACAATTGTTTTTGAACCATCTAATACATGTAAAACATGTTTCAAATGTAAAAAATTGTAGCAGCATATGCGGTTATGTACATTATTAGCTTAGACAGAGGAGAACCCATAGATGTCATGTACAGGAAGATTCCATCAGGACTTGTGAGCACAGGGATGTTTTATGGATATTCCATTGTGTAGAATCAGTAAAGAACAAACCAGGGCACACAGTACATTCAGTTTTAAATGCGTTTGTATCTGCATTATTGGGATCTATCTTATCATCTACAGTATGTGCCCTTACTGTTTCAAGTAAGCAGCATGAGGTATTACAGGTTGAGTCTCCCATATCCAAATATTCCGAAATACGGAATATTCCGAAATACGGAATATTTTTAGCATGACTGAGATAGTGAAATATTTGATTATTGATGGTTCAATGTACACAAACTTTGTTTAAGGCACAAATTATTAAAAATAAAGTATAAAATGACATATAGGCTGTGTGTATAATGTGTATATGAAATAGGGATGTGCAGGCTCGGATAGGTTCGAGTTTGCACGTGGAGTTCGGATTTTTCCCTCCAAAAAAACGGAACTCAGAAAGAGGCAAAACGTCATCTTGCATGGACGAACATCATTCCTGGACAAAAGTCCAGGAATGATGATGTTTGTCCGTGCAAGATGACGTTTTGCCTCTGTCTGAGTTCCGTTTTTTTGGAGGGAAAAATCCGAACTCCACGTGCAAACTCGAACCTATCCGAGCCTGCACATCCCTAATATGAAACATAAATTAATTTTATGTGTGTACACAAACTTTGTTTGATGCACAAAATTATTGAAAGTATAGTATAAAATTCCCTTCAGGCTGTGTGTATAAGGTGTATATGAATCATAAATGCATTATGTGTTTAGATTTGGGCCCTATTCCTAAGACATTTTAATATGGTATGCAATTATTCCAAAATACGGAATATTCCGATATCCAAAATACCCCTTGTCCCAAGCATTTTGGATATGGGAGACTCAACCTGTATATATATCACAATTCTGTGTTTTGGGAAATATATGTTTATTTTTTGTAATTACATTTTTTTATTGATTTTAAAGTAACATACAGTATACAAAATAATACAAAACACCAAATATAGTGTGGGAGACGTGAGGAAACAAATGCGACAGACAAATATAATGGCATAGGATATCGCACGAAAATGACTGAAAAATAGGAGAGAGGAAAATGTGCCTAATAGTGTAATAAATTAAGTGAATTAGGGTAGACACACAACAGGTAGCCCTTCTATATGCGTACCAGATATTCTCTTGAGGGTAATCGGTGAATATATTCCAATTTAGGTGTTCCAGTGTTTCAAAAAATTAACCAATGCCGAATATATATATTAAAATCCAGTGATGTAACTATGATGTTTAGGACTAGTTACTATATTACCGTCTTCCTAGAGGATAGTGATATAATTTAAATATCAATTTCTAATGAAAAAAATCTTTATAGAAATAGAGGGTAAAATACATTTATTTGAATTTATGGGACACAGGGGTAAATTCAATAAAAAATCCACAAAAAAAGGGGGATGCATTACAAAAAATGGTTCAAAAATAAGAGCGGAATATATTATACAGAATAAGTTATATAATATCTAAAAAATTTATAAGACTTAGCTGAGTAAAAAAGGCACAATAAAGTGCTAGGTAGTGCAGTCACTCAATATAGTAGTCCGTTGTTAGTCCATGTATTGGTGGGTGGAGGGTCCCAACGCGTTTCGTCTTTCTTAGACTTCTTCAAGGGGAACCGGAGGTATAGTCCACATCGTATGAGCAGAAGCTAATAGGAGCCTGAAGGCGCCCTTCGGGCCCATAAAGCTGGATAAAATGACACAAAAAAAAATACTGCGCTGCTTTTGGATATAGCAATTGCATATCAAAACATCGAATTACCACATCTGCTTGGGCATCACAACCACACAATAAAAGAAAAAAAGAAAAAGAAGCCCATAAAACAATCCTCCCCATAATCCCCCACCCTGTATAACCTAACCCCAACCTAGGCATACCTGGATCCTTAACTCCCCGAAAATATACGTTTTTATAAAGTTCTCATTTTCTCTACTAATGTTGCCTGTTTATTTTAGGAGGATACACCGCTGATCATGCAGTGATTAAAATATTCTGGAGAGTTGTTGAAAACTTTACAGATGAAGAAAAGAGAAAACTACTGAAATTTGTGACAAGCTGTTCCCGGCCACCATTACTAGGTTTTAAAGTAAGAGCTGCTACTTCCACATTCTGGTTTTATTAAGGGTGTTTTGTTTTATTAAAACAGCAACATCTTCTATACCCCCCTTCGGTATGGAAAATAGGTGTAGTTCTAGCGTTACCTGAAGCCTGGAGATGGCCCACGCTGTGGCTCCTAGTGCTATAGGACTAGGTTGATCCATAGTGCTTCAGTACAGCATTATTAAAGAGCTATGAAAGTCTTACAGTATGGTTAGGGAAATGAGCACAATTCAGCATGACCCGGAGTCAGGTAACCCGATGCTCCCGGTGAAGGGAGTGTTTGATAAAAGAGGAGGTATTGCCTCTTTAAATAAGAATATCTATATGTAATCCTCCTGGACAGTTTTGCAAGAGGGCCAATCATGAAAATGTGTGTGTTGCAAGTTACTGGAATCATCACTTAGTTTTTTTACTAAGTGAATACTGGGAGCATAATAAATTATCTGGTCATCGAGATGTAGATGCACAGTGAGGGAGGGGTGGACGCAGACTATATCAGCGGATGGGTTGGAGCATGTAACTTAGCACTTGTTTGGTCGGGCACGTCTTAATTTATTGACCTGATAATATCATCCATATAAAAAGTTACTACATCCAACTTTTGTATTCTGCAAAGGTACTTGTTGGTTACTGACATTGAGGTGCTAATTTCCACTCTAGGATTATTTACAGTATGTGCACTTAGGGCCTGATTCAGAGCCGGACGCTATTTGCGGACGGTCGTTCTGAAAAAGGGGCCGGATATTTAAATAGAGCGCTCGCTCTTTGCGGTCTGTTGACGCCTCTATGTCTGAACGAGCGAACGAAACATGCGCTCGCTATTTTGTAAAGACGCCCCCTGGCCGCTTGCATCATACGTCATCTCCGCTATTTATTAGATCAATCGAGTACATCGAAAGGCGTCTGAACTGCTTGCTATTCTTGTGGTAGCATTTTCCTACCGCAATCATGCGAGCATTTCAGGCTAAAAGACAACCAAGTGACGTGGTCGATGACGCTGCTTTGTTAATTATGCACACCCTTAAAACGCCCGTTTTGACCGTTTGGCACGACTGCGTTCGGATCTCCACTCCCCGTTTTCAAGCACCTTCCCCTGTTACCACCCACAAACGCCTCATTCTGTCACTCACCGCACTGACTGGTTGGCGAATGCGCATTACAACCCATACGCATGCGCAGATGTGCGAACATCGCTCGGAGCGAACGAGCGGCCGCTTACGAGCGGCTCTGAATCAGGCCCTTAGTGTGGTGCAAGTTATGGGACCCATAGATCTAGCCGATATCAGAGCAGTTGTCTATTCCGCCAGGATTGGAGGATCGGAGGAACCCAACATGTTGGACAATCTCCATTCCCCGATTCTGACCTGAAAATGTTCTTAATCTACGAGTCAGGCAATTTTAACATGTTGCATTTCCCTGTTTCCCCAAACGATCCCTGATAATCGATTCTTGCCGATCGTCATCAGCAGAATGGGGAATCGGGCTGTAGGTGTATAAGCCAGCATTAGACAATTCATGCGAATAGCTGATTGATTAAAGTGGGTTACCGCATATTTCTTATCTTTTGAACAAATGATTTTGTTAAATATCCCTCTATCAGGATATGATGGTTATCATTTATCATTGCTAGTGAAATGTGTTGTAGTTTGGATACAGTACATCTAGAAGTTCCAGTTCAACCATGAACAGATGTGTGTACATTTCACAGAAGAGTCTGTATATATGCCATATTGTGATAATAGATGTTCTTATCTCAAATACTACTAATCACAGCACAAAGGGTCCCATTAGTTCATGACCTTTTACATTAAAAGACAATTTGAGGCTTAGCTGAATTTACCATCAGGGAGAGGCATAAATCCAGTGAATAGACCAGAAGAAACACACATTAGATCTATAGGAAACATTGAAAATGAACATAAAAGCGCTCACTAGCTAGTGATTAGTAAATAATTAGACTCTTTCCTTTCAATAAGGGGTGTGGAAGAGATCAGGTATTTATGTGCTGGATATATACCAGAGTGAGAATGTTTGCTTTGGCTTAATCACTTATGGATGTTTTATTTGTATAAATAGTTGAAAATTAGTTCTGACTAATGTCAAAAACGTGTCAATGAATAATCTTGCATCCCTACAATAAAAGCCAGGCCAAACATAGCCTACAATATGCCACAGCAAAGTAAAGATTGACACCATTTATCTTCAGCCTATGAATGTGTACTGAAGCTTACACAAGATGCATTTAATAATGCACATTGGCGGCATGTTACAATAGTCATTATTTTCCAATATTCATTGTTCTTATTCACAAATATTCCTTCTAGGAGTGGTCTCTTTTCACAGAGGAAATCTGTCTTTGGATCATGGTTAAACAGTGATATTTATATCATAACTGGCCAAAGATAGCAGTGACGCATATTACATACTATCAATCTACTGATGCTAATGTTACGCTCATGTCCACATAAAACTACAGTGCCTTTAACACTGTAAAAGAAAGTGTTTCTTATCTTGCTATCTCTATAGTCTGTGCTGCTAAGCTATAGTTATGGACTACCCTTCCTTTTAAATTGCCAGATTGCGTGCTGAATTCAGTCCCCCTAATACCTCTTTTCCACTGTCCAAAATACCCGGGCTATTGCCGTGTCAACCCAGGTAGCAGCTCAGGGGAAAAGGCTTCTAGGGAAAAATCCCGGGTCTCGAGCAGGGTTTTACGCGGGTAAAACCCTGTTCAAGCTCAGTGGGGGTAACCCGGGTCTTCTGACCCGGGACACGTGTACAGCAAACTGATTGGGTGCTATTTGGAAGCTGTCTGTGACAGCTGTCACCGGGGAGGGAGAGATTACAGTCTCCCCGTATGATCCGGACCGCTTCGGCTTTTACCCTATCCCCGCTTCATATGGGGAGGATGTAATCTCTCCCTACCAGTCTACCCAGTGACAGTTGTGACATCACATAGCCTCCCGAAAGGACCCTCCCCCGGGAAGGACACCCTCCCGTGGTCGCCGTCCGCTCTGGTCTGGCGTTCAAGAGAGAGCTGGGGTTTCTGGCGTTTGGTGATGACCTTATCTCCAAGGGCCTGGAGATAAGGTGAACATCCCGGGTTGGCGGCGCAGTAGGAATGGGCTAAATCCGGGGTCTGACCCGGCTTGGAACAGTTTTCCAAATCCCAGGACAGACCCGGGATGTTGGTGGAAAAGGAGTATTATTTACATGTACATACAGTGCAGTCATGAAGGCTCATTAGGGCCTTGCAAGAGTGCAAAGCTGAATGAAGGTTTAGGTTAATTTCATTACAACTAGGAGGTCTAGAGGGTGTCCATTTCCATTCTTGCCATAGACACTAAAAGTTCTGGTCATGGCACTGAGGGTCACTATGTTTTGTTTTAAACTGTAAATACGCTAAAGTCTCAATCTTGTAAAGATAGTTGTACACTAAAACGTTTTCCTAAGTGTCTTAATGGCTTGCCGATGATCTTGTGTTGTGCCTGATTGCCGCGAAGAGTCCGAGGAGCCTGTGAGTCTGCCGATCCCATCTTACACCCCAGTGTATTAATGCACAATTGCAGTGTTGGCTTTACTGCCGCCAGCCTGCAGTATGATGGTGCAGAGGAGCTGAAGAATTGCCAGTCAATTACAATAAACGATGGAAAGTAGTAGCAATGTGATCAGAAGATTGATTAGAAGGAACGAGAATTGCTTAACCTAAAGAAAAGCTACTGCTAGGCACAAAGGGGGCGATTCAGTTGTTTTATAGGATGCCTAAACTAATGGGCGCCCGAACGAGCAATTAAATTGTTGCTCCATTAGGGCGCGTATAGCTGTGATTAGACACATTTATGCTTGTAGCCTCCTCCTAGCAGAAATGTGCATTAAGTCGGCTGTTTGGGCGCCCAAAGCAGGACTTTAGATGGGGTTAGCTGCTATACGCGACTAGACAACATGCTTTTTGGTGCGCACATGCGGCACGGGTGCCCAAACGGAGCAACAATTGAATTGCTTTGGTGGGAACCCATTGCGTTTGAGCGCCTAAAAAACAATTGACTCACCCCCGAAATTTTTCCTAACATTAGTACGACTTTACTACTTAGTTATTATTTAGACTCTAATAATCGTTTAACCCAGAGATTCCCAAACTTCGAGTCCAGGTATTATGGATCTCCATTCTTGAGTCCAGATGGTTAAATCAAATTGACTGAGGTACTAATTAAGTCACCTGTGCTCAAGCATGGATATCCTTTAAACTTGGACTGTAATGGCTTAATTTGGGAACCTCTGCTTTAACCCCTTCACTGGTGAGATTTTTTTGTAGTGGTCAAATTCCAACATCAATATTAACATATACTTATGCAATACCCACAGAAATTATACCTTGTTTTTATTTTCCAAAGACTTTATTTCCATAAAATAGCATTAGTTTGCTTGTTTCTCTTCACGTGGCAAAGACCATTTAAAAAAAAAAAAAAAAAAAACCTGAATTTGCAGAGTGAACTAAAATCAAATGTGTCTATTTTCTTTTCTAAACGCCATCAACAAATACTTTGTGATTTTTCCTTTGGCATTAATGCACATTCCAAAACAGCAGATATCAATAATTGTCTACCAAATTGAGGGATTGGTATCATACTAGATATAGTCTATAATATGAGGTACATAGACTCTGGATTATTTAGGATTAGAGTAATCCACGCAGTCTTGTCTAGGTGCTGCAACACGTCTAGTATAATACTGAGAAAGTCAAGGACTTCAAATTGACCCATAGATTAAGGGAGAATATAGAATGGAAAATACAGGAGGACTAGTTTGTGTAGCTTTGATATAGCACATGGGCATATAAAATGATATCCCCTTTGATAACTTCCAATATATATTACCCAGTGATAGTACCGGTCCGCAGCCTGATAATTATTATATATATTTTTATAGTATTGTTATAATAAAGTTTATATCATACACACACCTATTCACCTGTCTGTCTGATTCCAGATAGTAATCTGTGCAGATGATGAATTATACACCAAAAGGGATTTAGTAGATTCTGGACTACATTAGGATTGATATAAACCAATAAATCTCATCCAGATAGGCGTTAGATAAAATATGACTCCAAATTTAAAACTACAATAGATGTTCCCAGGAGAAAGAAAATGTATCTGTTGATGAGTATTTATTATAATGTAATATGATGAAATGATGATGCATTTTATTAATTTTTCTTTGCGTGTTTGAAGAAAACACTAAATGTATAGGAATATTATGGTAACTAAGTAAGGCAAACTATTTTGAAAAATAGACCTCCTACCGCATTAATGGATTGGACCCCTGTGTTGATGCCAAGGGGTAAATCAGCCGCAGCTTCTCAGTGCGTTTAACCCCGAAATGTAAAATTACATCTTTTGCTTTTAACTCAATTGCTGTTTTATCTTTCTGAGTTAAAGCTGCATTGAAGCAGGATACAACCCCCCCATCTCAGGAGGACTTAATGTTTTTTGTCATATAGGGTGTAATTGTCTGGTGATCACCAGACAATAATTACTAAGGTGGCACATCGTTTGAAAGAGGGGACTTTCCTCTTTCACACAATGGTGTGCCCTAGTGTGTAGGTGCAAGGATGGGGATATCATGCACTTCAAGTTCCATCCATTATCCCCTGGCTCTAGTATTTCAGTAATACTGGTTGATGTTGTCTGGTGATCACAAGATAGGAGATGATTATGAGTTGGTAGCAAAGTAAAAAAAAAAAAAAGGCAAGTAACTTTACGCCTCGACAAACCATGCAGGGGTGTAGATACATTATTTGTTTTTGCATGCAGGGTAAATACTGGCTGCTTTTGCATGTGGCTCACAGGACAGTTTTATTTGTAGTCTGCAATTTAGACTAGAGGTTGACCATGCCCCTCTTAAATTTAAAGTTCTCTGAATATTCTAAATCTGCCCCACCTGGGTGCAACATGGTTTTGCCAAGGGGCAAAGTTACTTGCTCTTTTTGCTTTGCTCCCAACTCAGAATCAGGCCCGAAGGTAGGACTATTAAATGAAGTCAAGTTGGAAGAGCTCTTCCCCCATCACTCAACTTCATAATGATTTGTGCAGTGCATGGATTATTCTCTGGGCTGTTTATCTGCTTACATTTACTAAAGGCTTAATTCAGCTGAGGTCTGTAATGTGGTACTTAGTGACCCATAGGCCTATTAAGCCCGGTATGCTGTACAAATGTCTCTGATAAAGTCATTTTATCACAGGGAAATATTTTTCACAGTGGGTGGGAGACTTCTTCTACAGAAGTCTATAGAAGGGATCTACAGTGAATCTTTTATGAACATAATTCAGATACTAATGAATAATTACTTCCACTTTGATGCCTATACAGTGCCTCCGGAAAGTATTCACAACGCTTCACTTTTTCCACATTTTGTTATGTTACAGACTTATTCCAAAATGGAATAAATTCATTTTTGTCCTCAAAATTTTACACACAATTACCCCATAATGACAATGTGTAAAAAGTTTGTTTGAAATTTTTGCAAATGTAATAAAAAAAAAAAAAAAAAAACACTAAGAAATCACATTTACATAAGTATTCACAGCCTTTGCCATGAAGCTCAAAATTTAGCTCAGGTGTATCCTGTTTCCACTGATCATCCTTGAGATGTTCCTACAGCTTAATTGGAGTCCACCTGTAATAAATTCAGTTGATTGGACGGATTTTGAAAGGCATACACCTGTCTATATAAGGTCCCACACTTGACAGTGCATGTCAAAGCACAAACCAAGCATGAAGTCCAAGGAATTGTCTGTAGACCTCCGAGACAGTATTGTCTCGAGGCACAAATCTGGGGAAGGGTACAGAAAAATATTTGCTGCCTTGAAGGTCCCAATGAGCACAGTGGCCTCCATCATCTGTAAATGGAAGAAGTTCGGAACCACCAGGACTCTTCCTAGAGTTGGCCGGCCATCTAAACTGAGCGATTGGGGGAGAAGGGTCCTAGTCAGGGAGGTGACCAAAAACCCGATGGTCACTCTGTCAGAGCTACAGCATTCCTCTGTGTAGAGAGGAGAACCTTCCAGAAGGACAACCATCTTTGCAGCAATCCACCAATCAGGCCTGTATATTAGAGTGGCCAGACGGAAGCCACTCCTTAGTAAAAAGCACATGGCAGCCCGTCTGGAGTTTGCTAGGATGCACCTGAAGGACTCTCTGGTCTGATGAGACAAAGATTGAACTCTTTGGCATGAATGCCAGGCGTTATGTTTGGCGCAAACCAGGCACCACTCATCACCAGGCCAATACCATCCCTACAATGAAGCATGGTGGTGGCAGCATCATGCTGTGGGGATGTTTTTCAGCGGCAGGAACTGGGAGACTAGTCAGGATAGAGGGAAATATGAATGCAGCAATGTACAGAGACATCCTGGATGAAAACCTGCTCCACAGCGCTCTTGACCTCAGACTGGGGCGACGGTTTATCTTTCAGGAGGACAACAACCCTAAGCACAAAGCCAAGATATCAAAGGAGTGGTTTCAGGACAACTCTGTGAATGTCCTTGAGTGGGCCAGCCAGAGCCCTGTCTTGAATCCAATTGAACATCTCTGGAGAGATCTGAAAATGGCTGTGTACCGACGCTTCCCATCCAACCTGATGGAGCTTGAGAGGTGCTGCAAAGAGGAATGGGCGAAACTGCCCAAAGATAGGTGTGCCAAGCTTGTGGCATCATATTCAAAAAGACTTGAGGCTGTATTTGCTGCCAAAGGTGCATCAACAAAGTATTGAGCAAAGGTTGTGAATATTTATGTACATGTGATATCTTAGGTTTTTTTTTTATTTTTTTTATTCAATTTGCAAAAATCTCCAAAAAACTTAACACGTTGTCATTATGGGGTATTGTGTGTAGAATTTTGAGAAGAAAAATGAATTTATTCCATTTTGGAATAAGTCTGTAACATAACAAAATGTGGAAAAAGTGAAGCATTGTGAATACTTTCCGGAGGCACTGTATAGTGTGCATACAATCAGATGCAAGTGTAGAGACTATTTCTTTTTTTTTCTCCTACAATACAGCTCAGAAATTGTCTGAGTTTTTTTTCCAGTACTGTATTTGATAACGTTTAAAAAATATTTTTAATATATTTATTTTATTAAAAAAAATATCTAAAGTTGTTTTGCATCCCCCATCCCCCCCATGTCTATATGCCCCAATTATAAATTAACTTCCTATCCCCCATTGGCAATAAATGCCCCAGTGTTCATATATCATAATAATAGTACCTCCCCCACCCCCTGTAGTTAAAAAAAAATCTCTTCTTATAAACCAACCCCCACCCCCTGTTAAAAAGCCCCTAATTTTTTGCACCCCTCCTCTTACCCTGTGAACAATGTAATTTTTTAACCCACCCTCCTTCCTCATATTTCTATATTTTACACCTCCCCACCACCACTGATGCTAGATCCCCCCACCCACCTCCATAGGCACATAACCCCCCTCCCACACATGCAACGTGTGTTTCATCATGGACTATCTATCAGTCCCCCCTGCTGCAGCTGATTTCAGCCAAATAGTACTTGGAGGAGAGTCAGACGAGATCTCCTCTACTAAAACTGGGAGACACAGCTGGGGGGCGTGGTCACATATGATCAGACCTTGCCAGCTGAAGCACTGCTGGCTGTGGTCGCATCATATGTGACGTCGCCAGGTAAGTGGTTAAAAGCATTTTTATTGACTCCACTACCTCTTTGTAGAGCTAGATGCATCAGATTCTATTATTTATCTTGTACATTGTTAAGTTAACACCTCCACCTTTCCTGTTAAGAAGACTTGCTACATCTCCCCCTTTGTGACTTAAGTTTTGGAGGAACCTCTAAGTGTGTCTAGTAGTTCTAGTAGTCAATGGGTGCTTTTGCTGGAGGTTCTAGTAGCCAATTCTAGGCTCTGGTAGCCACCTATTTTATTGGGAGATAAAAATTGATCCCCAATGTGGCTTACTTTATTGCTGTTCTGCAAAGCTAGAAAACTGGTCACTATACAGCGGTCATATATTCACATATTATTATGCATTAGCATAATGTTTAACTATGTTAGTTTGGATTTCTATATCATTTAAGACCAGCCAGATATACAATAAACTTATGAAAAATGAATGTGAGAGAAGAGCCGGGGGTCTGCTGCTGTTCTGGGACCTAAGTTTCAGGGTGTCTTTGTTCTGCCACCCCAAAAGAACACGTTGCATATCTGACAGTCAGGGGAGCCCAAAAACAGACTCCAGAACCCTACTGGGATTCTGGCCCATAGATGCACATTACATAGTGGATTTACTAAATGGGTCTATTTTATTTAACTTGATAGTGCGAATCATGCTGAATCATTTTACGAAATGTTGAAGACTGTATTTAAGAAAAATAACAATAAATGAAGTGTCCTAATGTGGTGAATAGTTTTGACTTAAAGCCTTCATATTGTTCTTTTCTATCTTAAGTAGTTCTGCTAAGAAAAAGCCCTTACTGTAATAAACATACCTGCTTTCCAGGCCTTCCAGTCTCTTACTCACGGAAAATGATCATTAAATATTACCCTAAAGAAGCTGGCGATAGTCTCCACTTTAAGGCTTTATAATGTTGCATCCCTGACAATTTCTAGACATTATTTAATGTTTGTAGACTCTAGATATCAGTAGGTTACACCATTAACAAATTAAGAGCCCATTTGGAGCCAGATTAAATGTTACAAGATAGCATTTTCTAAAACTAATTAAAGCTTAATAACTTTAATGAATTGTGTTGCTGTAGATATAGAGAAAAACTACATTTGTATTAGAGTGGGCATGATAGCAAAGTACCAGTCAGGTCAAAATAATAAATGGTTTCTCTCCACTGGTGAACTTTTGTCTCTCCTGGTTGTAATGTGCTTAATTATGCAGCTTTTACTTTGGCGAGCCACTAGTTTTACAGTAGCACTTCATTCTGTTACATTACTAAACCTTTAAAGTGGAAAAAGCCAATAACCTATGTAGAGAGAGCCTTGAAATGCAGCAATTTGGCAATAAGTTGCATTTAAATACTTGCCTTCAAAATAGACTATTGTATGTCAATGAGCTTATGGAGACCTGTCCTCTATGTGAATGTAGAGAGGGCAATGATTATATTAAGTAATGTTTAATAATGGGGAGATTTGCTTTCCAGTAAGAGAAATAATTGCATAATATAGAAGTAATGTACAAATAGATAAAATATATTCAGTAACTGTGTTAGTGGACCTCAAAATTTGTGCTTCAATATTTACATCTTTGTTCACTGCTCATCTACAATTTGCAAAGCAGTAGGATCACAATCTGTCTCACACAGTTCAGCAGATCTTAATCTCAATTGCTGTGATTTACTATATGCTTAAAAGATTTAAAGGAAATGTTATTTTCACATTGGCTCTTTATGCAATCTTGCCCAAAAATAAGCAAATTTATAGTTCATTGGTGGTTATCGGGCTGCTATTTCATGCCATTGTGAAGGATTCAAGTGATTTTGAGGAGCCAGTGGTGATGGACACCTCTTGTCAAGGTTTTTGGTCTCCCTGTAATAAGACGGTTCAAGTTTAGATCATTGTGTATATTATACTCATTGTTGCATTGGTGTCCTTTTGTTATTGAATGTTTCTGTAATAGTGGTCAACTCCTAGCTTCTTGGATTGTAATACTCCTGTACAAAGCATTAGACAGTTCCTGGCTAATAGCATAATGTGTGTAAGGGGATGTAGAATACTTGAATCCATAAATAGGCTTACGGCTATTTCACACACACCAGTTTTTTTGCCGTGTACTATTACTATTTTAGTGGAATATGTAAATCGATGGGTCCTTTCAGACGGCACGGACTCCGTGTTACAGCCGGGAATATCCACTGACAAGGACAGCTGCCGCGCCGTGTACGTGCCTTCACTGCAAGTCAGTGAAGTACATGTTGCTGTGTTTGTTTTCACACACTCACCGGGTTTTCTGAGCTTGTACCCGCACACAACTCCATCTTTTCCAAGTGTTGTGGTACTTGAGTTTCAACATTCGTGACAACTGTGACATAGATACTGAGAGGCTGATATCATTAGCAGAAGTCAGACCAGTTTTATGGGACAAAGCACAAGATCTTTATAATAGAGCTAGAAATGCCACTCGAAAGCAGTGGCAAGAGATTTGCTTTGAATTGAAAGAAGATTTCAATGTGTTGGGAGACGAGGATAAAAATATATATGGTTAGTACTTTTATTTGTAGTACTGCCTTCAATTATTGTGTATAAGCTAGTGTTATCTATGAATAGAGCTGCTTCTGCACATGCCTACTACATTAAGAAATCAAACCGCAACATTAAAAAAGGCTCAAAGCCGTTGCATGTGAAAGGCACTGATTGCCGGCAAAAAAACGTCCAGCTTTGGCCATTTTTTTGCCGTCCAGTCAAAATTGGTGTGTGTGATAAGGGGCTCATAGGCTATACCCAAGTTGGGGGGTGGCGAGTGGACTACCAGGCCCTGATGAGCTCAGTTATGGCTATTATAAGGCATATTTGCAACAGTTTCTCTCTACCATGTTTTTCATTATTTAACGCATTTCACAAGAACTCCAGAATCCACACCTCAGTGATTTATTATGGTTATCCCCAAGCCCGAGAGAAACAACTCTGGTGCCGATTCTAGGCCAATAGCTTTGTTTGCGTATAAACGTAAAATTCTTTATAAAATTGTTTGCTGGATGATTGAGCAACTACAGCCTGTAAAATTACAGTTTAGGAGCTGATTGACTGGTACTTTATCGTCGTCCACTTTATCTCTCTCCGAGGCATAGTACATAGACCCCTTTTTTTTTTTTGCTAAATCTTAAATTGGCTTTATTATTCAAGTCCTGTACTGGAAGAATGCATACAATTACGAATGTAATGTGTACCTTGGCTAAGATAATGCTTCAAATTAATTGGTTTCTTGTACACTAGCTAAAGTAACCGTCGTTGCCAGTGTTTAAAACTTCAAGTTTATTAAGTTTAATTATGTGATGTCTTCCAAATCCATGCAGTACAAGGCCCAGAACAGGCTTCCTGGGTCAAAGTTCTGCCCAGTGTCCCCGGGTCAAAGTTCCGCCCAGTGTACACCAATGAAAGGTCCGACGGGACCTCAACCCTCTAATAGGTCTTCTGGGATCCAATGTTACCACTCTGTGAAGTTTTCGTCCACATAAATCCAGTGGAAATCATAACACTCAAATAAGCAACAGGGCGTAAGTTTTAGGCGCCCTAGTGGGGAGTGAGGAGTAGATGAAAGTATAAAGAGATTTAGTAGATTAAACCAGGGCTTGACGGATTTTTCTAAAATCTAGGAGCCAGAATGAAAGTGTAGGAGCCAGACCACCGTCCCAATATGACGTAAAAAAAAATATATTTTTATCATTTATTTTCCCCAAAGCAATAAGGACATGTAATTATTGGACTAATTAAGCTATCTGGAAACTTCCATTTAGCCTAATTATTCATTAGGGGAGTGTCCAATGTTCTGAATTGAGTTCTGACATTTTTAACTCCAAATAAGGATTTTCCCTGACTGGTATTAATATATGTGAGTGTATTAATATTCACGTTTATCTATTAAAATATAAAGGATGCCAGTGTTAGCCTTCTCACCCATTCCCGTATTCCAGCAATATGCAGCCTCCTCCTCCCCCCCCCTCATGCCAGCCACCTCACTCCCCTTATTTATGCCAACCTCATCCTCCCCTTCCACTCCCCTATTCCAGCAGCCTCCTCCTTTCCCCATACCAGCCTCCTCACCCACTCCCCTAATGCCAGCCTCAGCCTCCTCCCCCACTTTTATATTCCATCAGTATGCAGCCTCCTCTCCCTTCATGCCAGCCTCCACTCCCCTATACCAGCCTCAGCCTCATCACCCAGTCCTCATTCCTGCAGCCTCCTCCTCTCCCGATACCAGCCTCCACATCCACTTCCCTTATGCCAGCATCAGCCTCATCACCCACTTCCCTGTTCCAGCAATATGCAGCCTCCTCTTCTCCCTTCATGCCAGCCTCCACACCCACTCCCCTATTCCAGTCTCAGCCTCCTCACCACTTCCCTTATTCCTGCAGCATCCCCCACACCCCTCATGTCAGCCTCCTCACACATTAACCCTCCCCTTATGCCAGTCTCAGCATACTCATTCACTCCCCTGTTCCAGCAGCATCCCAGCTCTCTGCTAATCTTCCAGTCAGCCTCCTGACCCACTCCCCGGCTCATGGCAGCCTTTGCCACCTCACCCACTCCCCACAGCAGCCAGGCTCCTCTCCCCAGACCCCGGTCTCCAAGTTCTCCCTCTGCTAGCTTCTCTCCCCACACTCCTTGCTTGGCTCCTCACCTCAATCTGGTCTCCGGTCAGGTGTTGGCCTGTCAGGCGCAGTGTCCTCCTGGTGATGTGGCTTTCTCTGTGTCTTTACCCGTGGGGGCTGCATGGTTGAGCGTCTGGACCGCGATGCACCTCATGGTGACCACGTCTCCCTCCCTCTTGTTTGTCCCAATGGCTGCGTGCCAGTTGCTGCTGCTGCTACTGCTGGGCGTGTAGAGAGCCAATCAAAGATCACCTGCTGTAGGCAGAGTTGGGCTAATCAATCATAGCCGCATAGACTGACAGCCGTCAGCCTCCTATTGTCAGCAGCAGTAAAATATAGTAAAAAAAAAAATATTCTCCGCTAGGGCTGACGGGAATCTGCTTCTTCCCATCCTGGATTATCTGGTCGCCAGGTAGCAAAATCTGGTCACCATAGTGACCTAACCCCCGGATTTGTTGAGCCCTGGATTAAATAGTTACAAAAGATTGTTTGAATGGTGTCAAAATATCATAGTTCTTTATCATTCTTTCCAAAAATGTACCTCCTTGTGCTGGAGATTTAACTATTTACATTTCGAGGAATGTTGAGTAATAAAACCCTTTTAGACTTGTATAGCCTGATTATTATCTGTGATTTTCCAAAGGCTTTGGTGTCCCCATTGACATAATATAAATTTGCATACAAGAAGCATGGAGAGTGTTATGTCCAGTGGGCCTGACTCAGAGATGGACGCTAATACCGCCGCTGCGGAAATATGCAAATGTCGCAGCCACCAGGATTTGTATTGAGACGCCCACGGATGGCTTCGAAAATACAAACGAGTTGCATACAGAGAGGCAGCTTCAGTCGATTTATTGAAGGTTTGAATGAGGTCTGCGATTCACCCCAAAAGCAGCTGCGCTATGCCTGCATTTGAGCCGTCACTCCCGTTACCTCCCACAAATGGTTGCTGACTGTCACTACTGACCACCGTTAGTAATGAAACTTGGTGCGTGCGCAGACCTCTGATAATCGCTCACATCGCCATTGCGTCCATCTCTGAGTCAGGCCCAGTGTTAATGGGACGACCGTATTTACAAAAATCTCAGATCGTTGGGACTGAATTGTGATAACTGTACGTCTTCTAATTATTTACATGTCTAATGTGTTACACTGCTGGAAAATGTCAATAACAATATAGCTATGAATTAAAAATGTGTATGCTGAGTCAAGATAGAGTCTTTTGAGGTTGGTAGTCCCAAGTTGTGGCTTCTTCTTGTCTTATTTATTGAGGTTGCCAATGACCAGTAGATATCAAGCATTTGACCCTTTGTACAGCGGTGTCAGTTACTCTTACTGTGCAGCATAAAGTGGTGTGTTCCAACATATTCCATTTGCCCTCCCCTAATCTTGCTTTGGTAGGGGTGGCATAATCTGCAATTCACTAATTGGCGGTATTGTGGGGAGGTTTATCTGTGGAAGGTAACACCCAGTGGTAGTCTTCTCCCATATCCCAGCTTCCTTTCAGATCCCTCATCTGGATTTTTATAAATACCTCCAGCTCCGGCACTGGTTATAGGACCTACATTCTGTCCCGCCTATTAGGAGCCACTTCACAGCATGTTGTGGCAGATTTACTTCAACTGGTCATAGGGGGTAGTATCTCTCGATGGTACCATGTATTGTCTCTCACCAGTAAGCAAGTTAAACTCCCGTCCCAAGTGGGAAGCGGACCTTTCCTAGTCTCAATGAGGAAATTTGGCGTTCTACTTTTCGTACTTGTTTTCATGTCTTACTTACGCTGAAATGTTTTTCAAACTTATCCATAGATTGTATTTGACACCCGATAGGCTTCATAAATGTGGCCTTCCCAATCTAAATTTTGTTTGCGGAACTGTGGTCATGTAGGGAATATTTTTCATGTGTTCTGGGCCTGCCCAGCTCTATGTCCCCTGTGGAGGAAGGTTTTTGAGTTAATTGTTAGTCACTGGAATTAGTGTGGCCCCTGATCCACTCCTGACCTTGTTTCATATATATCATGGTGTTGTTGCCTCTGGGGGTTGGTATGTCATGGGGTATATTTTGATAGCAACTAAAGGGATGATTGCATATCACTGGCGTACAGCTGTTGTTGCTGGCTGGCTATGTTTTGTTTCCTTTCCCCCCTTCCCTTTTTCTTTCTGTATCTCATTCCCTTGTGCAATAAAAACAAATGATGTATAAATAGAAAATGTGTGGCACACCCACCCCATGCCACTACCACCTCCCACACTGCACACTAAAGGTGCCCATCCACTTAAAGATCTGAAAACGACTGCACGATTACGACATTGTAATCGTGCAGTCGTTTGTCAGTCTGTGATGAGCATACACTGAACCAGCAGTCGTTCAGTGTAGGAACATTAATCATCTGCAAACATGCTGAGCCTCATGTTATCTTCAGGTTGTCCAGCATGTTACCCGATGATAGATGTCTAAACAACCAGCAGGAGCACACATCGCTGGTCGTTTTAGACATTTGTGCAAACGATTTAACGATATTCAGTAGTTATTGTTCAATCGCTCAACTTAATCGTCCAGTGGATGCACACCTTCACAGTGTTGCAGGCAGAGTTTTACACTAAACTTACAAGAAAAAAAGGAATCAGTTACATAGGGGTGCACTCAATCCCTTCTTACCCTAAAAATAAACTTTTATTCAATATACTTTTTAAAAAACACAGATATTACGCTCTTTATTGCTCATATATTTAAAACTTTAATGTATTCTTATATACTGTATGCCCTATAATAGGGCTATCATAGAGTTTGACACTACCAATACTTTGTTACAATGGGTTGGTGTCTCCCATGGAACCAGTGCCGTCACCTGTACCTTGGAGATAGACAACGCCAGTTATCTCAAGGCAGAGCTCTGCATGTCTAAGCACAAAGGACTTGGGGTACATTTATTAAACAAGCCGCCCATTCTCAGTGTGTATAAGCAGAAAAACAGCAATACCATTCAATTATCATTTTGCAAGCTGCTGCTTAGTGAATTTACCCCTTAGTCTATGCAGTCTAATTGTATAGATCACAATAGAAAACGTCTCAGACGGTGTAATGGTTAGCGTTACTGCCTCACAGCACTGAGGTTGTGGGTTCAGTTCCCACCACGGCCCTAACTGTGCGGTGTTTGTATATTCTCCCTGTGCTTGCGTGGGTTTTCTCCGGGTCCTCCGGTTTCCTCCCACACTCCAAAAATATACTGGTAGGTTAATTGGCTCCCAGCAAAAAATAACCCTAGTGTGTATGTGTGTGAGCTTGTGTTAGGGAATATAAGATCCACTGGGGCAGGGACTGATGTGAATGGCCAAACAGTCTCTGTAAAGTGCTGCGGAATATGTGTGCGCTATTATAAATAATAATAATAAATAACCCGGCAGTTCCCAAACTTGGGCAAGTAACCTGTAACAGTCCAGTTTTTAGAACATCCATGGCTGAGTACAGATGGTTATATCAAAGTGAATGAGGTACTAATTAAGTCACCTATGCTACAGAATGGATATCCTTAAAACCAGGACTGTTAGGGTGCCTTGAGAACGGATTTTGGGAACACTGCTATAACTTGATGTATTGAACGGACTGGACAGATTGAGTATTAATGTGTAAACTGCAGCATCTGCCTTAAGATAAGATGTAGAAATAGATACAGGTAGCAGTTACCTAGGGCAGAGACCTCCCCATCTGATTGTTGTAGGAAGAGTCATATACAGGATACTAGCCAGCTATCAGTTGGGAAGCGTCAAGCTACAGAAAATGTACTATGCCAAAATAATTTGCTTCCTTATCAATGTAATAAGAATTTTATATATTTTACAATTATCTCCTTCTTTATCTTTTCTTTTTTAAGGAATTATATCCTGCATTTTGTATCCATAATGGAGGGTCTGATCTAGAACGGCTTCCCACAGCAAGTACCTGCATGAACCTCCTCAAACTTCCAGAGTTTTACGATGAAAATCTAATGAGGAGCAAACTGCTTTATGCTATAGAATGTGCCGCTGGCTTTGAATTGAGCTGAGTTGGGATTTTATTCAAGATGAGGGATTGAAAACTGGTGCCTAAATAGAATTCCCCATCACATGGAGATGTTTCAGGAATCCAGGCATTATCACATCCAGCCGATTTTTTAAATCTGCATTAGATCGTCATTGCATAAGAATTTCTGTTTGTGTCGGGAACGATGTTCCGGAAAGAGCACTACTCAAATCAAGCGACCAGTCTGCAGAAATGACCAAAGATGAAGATTCGGCTTAGTGCTGTTTGGATGGAAACTCTCCAGAAGCTGGCAATACGTTTACACAACTAGCGGATTGGTTGCTTAATGGCTTATAACAGGGTCTGGATCATTTTAGAAGACAAACACATATGCCTGCAACAGAACAAAGGGATGTGAGAGGCGCATTAAAGCCAATCCTCTTCTCCTGCATCAGAAAATAGTACAAGTATTTTAACTGTTTACACTGTGTTTGCTTCACTACCGGCCCTAATGGTTGGTAAAGATAAATTGTCATTTCTAGTATTTTATTTCTTCTTTGGAAAGGTTGGACTATGAGTTTTAAGTGCTTCTGTACAATGTACATCATGATGAATATGATACAGTTGTGAATATAAAAATAATAGTTTTTGCTTCATTTCTCATTACTGTACAGTTTTTTTTTTTTTTGTATCCGTATGGAGGAGATTAATCAATTAATCATTAACATCTATTAAATATTATTTCAAACTCCCGGAGTTTTTCAGTTCTGTATGTGTAAAATGTCACTTGATACAACTATGCTTGGGACTCCTGCAGTTTGGGACATGCCATGGGCAATTACACAGCTTTTTGTAGAGATTTATCATTACTATCTGCAGCTGCAACTGGTGCTTCTCTGTACATAACAGAAAATAAAAAGCTTAGTAACTTATCAAATTTACATGTCTATTCCTTGTTACAGGTAGAAAATGTATACTCTATAATGGGGAAGGGGCTCCCCAGTGCTTGATTTCACTTACTGTTACTTGTGCCTTTAGAGCTGCTAGGGTCTAAGGAAGTCCTGCGCTTTTTTTTGAGACTCCGTATTTGTGGGAGACCCAACGCTCACCTGTAGTGTGATAACTAACATGTGATTGTGCGATCAGGTGTGTTGTCTGGATGAATGTTATTTAGTGATATATAGAATGCAAATATAGGTACAGTGGCAGGCATGTCACATAATAATGAACACAAGCAGAACATAAATTTCACTAACTTATTCAAATTCTGTTCCTATTTCTACCATTTTATATAACTAAACTTAGCCGACAGAATCTTATTCAGTTCAAAAATATTCCATGTCTCAGTCAATCAATTAATCTCCCACTATATGTGGCTTCGTAGAGTATTTTAAGACTTCAAATACAATTGTTCAGTCCCAAAGTACAATGTTCCAATATTGGGTATTATGTAATTGTTTCCGGGATAGTGGGCAGACACGTCCCAGGATAGTGGGCAGACACGTCCCAGGATAGTGGGCAGACACGTCCCAGGATAGTGGGCAGACACGTCCCAGGATAGTGGATAGATACCCGTATGTTTGAACGGTCTGCTGTCCTTTTCACTGGTGACATGTGGATAGTGTTAGTCCCCAGTTGAAGGGTATACACTCACAGCCTCTCTGATCTTACCGGTTATACGGAAGCCCTGTGCTGCATTAGCGTTTTGGGTGATCATCTGATATTGTGGAATGGAATATGCTGTTAAATGTGAAGATCTAAAAAATATTTAATCAGTATTTTTTGTGATTATTTACAGGTTATTAGGAACTGGTTAGATATTTGGATTGAGTTGTGACTTGGCGCGAGACGTTAGGAACTAGGGAAAGTTATGGGGTCAGAGATGAGACATTTAGACTAAAGCCGCATATACATTTAACGATATGCTTAAAGAGCGATATCGGTAAGCGTTTTCCCTGAACTGCCGGGCTCAATGTCCGGAACAACATTGAGCATACACACTGAACAATATCGTTAATGATATCGTTCAGTGACGTCACCCACCCTCATTCCTGAACATGCACAACCTGACTATATCCTCAGGTTGACCTGCAAGTTCAGGCGATGAAAGACGTCGTTAACGATTCGTGGGAGTGCACATCGTTAATGATATCTTGCATACACACTGGACGATATGTCGTTATCGTCCATATCGTTCAATTTATCATCTAATGTGTATGAGCCTTGAGGACTGATGTTAGGAGTTTGGGAGAAGTAGGCAGAATAAATGGTTTCCAAAGGAATTAAAGCAAAATAAACTTCCCAGATGATCTAAATGCAGTGGGTGGAGGAACAGACTAGTAATTACAATTCTCTGCCTTTTGGGTAAGGGGCTTCTTCCTGTCCCAGGAGTTGTGAGGCCAAAAAAAGCCTACATAATGCCCCCATGGTGGTAAACGGACAGTTGAAAGTGTTCTATAAAAAAAAGATGTAATAGAAAGAAAAACACTTCCACCTCCTTTTTAAAATGTTAACCATGAACCTTGTTCTATGCTTTAACCTGCTGCCGTTAGCATACAGCTACCCTCTTTCTCCACATTATATATTCCTTCTTTCTGCTATATAACCTCCTGCCCTGCACACCCTTTCTTCTCACCATATAGCTTGATACAATTATACCTCTATCCATCCAATATACTATTTATATAAACAAATGGGGTGTTCCCCAGTGAAAACTTTTTTTTAAAAAATATTAAACTACTTGGCCAAAAGTATGTTACTAATTGTGTATTTGACTATTTCAGTCACGCACATTGCTAGCAGGTGCATGAAATCAAGCAGACAGACAAGCCTAACTAGAATGGGTATCATTGAAGAGTTCACTGCAATGCAGTGTAGTATTGTGATTTGATGCCACCTTTTTGAAACAAGTCAGTTTGTCACATTTGTGCCCTGCCAGAGCTGCCTCTGATATCTGCAAGTGCTGTTATTGTAAGGGAAAACATCTAAGAACATCAACAGCTCAGTGGTAGCCCACACAAGCTCAGAGAACAAGACCACAAAGTAAAAATAGTCCTTGGTTGTAACACTACTACAGAGTTCCAAGCTTCCCTCTGGAGCAGTGTCAAGAACTGTTTGTCAGGAGCTTCATGGATTTAGTTTCAATGGCTGAGCATCCTCACAGAAACTTCAGGTCACCATGCACAATGGCAAACATCAGATGGTGTGGTGTAAAGCCCACCAACATTTGACAATGAAACAGTGGAAATGCATTCTAGAGTGATGGGCTCATTGCCACCTGGCAGTCTTAATAGATAAAGCTTGGCTTGGCACATGCAGATAATGCGTACTGCCAACTGTAAAGTATGGACATGGAGGAATAATGCTCTGGGCTGTTTTTTGTTCAACAGTATACAATGACATTCTTGTGCAGTGGTTCTCAAGTACCACCAACAGGCCATGTTTTGTGGATTTCTGTAATCATGCACAAGTGAGGTAATCATTTTGGCTGGGTCAGTAATTATCCCACCTGCTTCCATCAACAGAATCCTCAAAATATAACCTGTTGCGAAAACTTGAAGTTATGAACCACTAATCTAGAGAATTGTGCATTCCAACTTTGAGAAATCAGCATGACCATGCCCTGTGCACAAAGCAAGCCTGTAGCGAACCCTGTCCCCAGCCCCATCAAACACCTCTGGGATGAATTGGAACACTGACTGCGAGCCAGGCCTTATCGCCCAACATCCATGCTCCAGCTCACTTATGCCCTAGTGAAAAGCCTTACCAGAAGAAAGTAGGCTGTTACATCCGCAAAGGAGGAAACAGACTCTTTATGAATGCTCCTGGTTTTGGAATGAAGAGAGCACATATGGGTGTGTAGTTCGGGGTTCCAATACTTTGTCGTACACTGGTTTCAAAGTAGAATACTGCTTTTTAACATGAACAGTGTCCAGACAGTATTGGTATCCCATCCGTGCAGGCATGCAGAAAGAGACTTGTATGCTGCCTCACTGATCATCTTAGAGAAGTTTCATGGCACAACCAAATTCCTTCTATGTTTTATTATGATCGACTGTAACTCTCCCACTACACTAAGCTTTAGTATCCATTGATTCTCCTATCTGCATCACTGTGTCTTCTCTTGCTGCTGAGCTCCGATCTCTAAACACTGCAGTGCTCTTCCTGGTCACATGACACATTCAAGGTGTCCATCAGTGCTTAAGTCACTCCCCCATACTCAGAGGCATGTTTCTATTAGCTCTTTCTGTGCAGCTTACTGCCCCTGGTGTGGCCTCCTTTTCGGTTATGTACTGAAATGTATAGTGATGCTATACTGATAAATGATAGTGGCTAATAACGTTATTGATTCAGTCTGAAAGGTGAATTGAGATTCTATTTTATATCTGTCTAAAGTTACATTTTCGCAATCAGCACCTTTTGTTCAGTCTCTGGAGGCTGTGTATGATTAGGGGGTGGGAAATGGGCTGGAATTGAGTCAGTCATGGGAAGTGGGTGTGCATATGATCACAGTGAATGTGCAAATAAAATGGCAGCCTCCTGGAGGGTCCTGAGTTGCATGTGACCTGACCCTGGTGTAAGTGCAAAGCTGACAATAATGACTGCGTTCGATTAATTGCAAAAGGTGAAAACAAACCCATTTACAAAAAAATACTAAAAAGATGCAACAGTGTTTTTAAAGAAATGTTACACTGCCCAACACACTTGTTTTACTCAAAGAATGCTTCATACTCCATTGGGGGAAGGAGAAGCCTGACATATAATCTAATGCTGGGTACACACTGGCAGATATTTTGGGCAATCAATTGATGGGCCAATATATTGTGTGCCCTTCGGCCAGTGTGTACCAGCGATATGTTTGTGAACGATGTCGTTCACAGACATAGCGTCGGTTGTGCTACACAGTCGATGGCAGATAGATCTGTCTATCGTGCTGTGTGAACGGGCGGGCCGACCGCCCATACACTTGCAGCAGAGGCCGCGGGGTGCGACGTGACCCCCGGCCAGCGGGACCTGCGGTCAGATTACAGATGGTTGCTCAGTGTGTATGAACAACCATCATCTGCAGATATATCTGTTAGGTCTGTACCCAGCTTAACTTGTAATAGAATAAATAAAACTATTTAATATTTGCATTTACTTATTATTTGCTCTATACGGCCTAGTAACTAATGCAAGTGCCTTGAAGTCCTTCTGCAACCTTCATATTTTACATTGCCCTTGCCTGTAACCCCATTCCATTGATCCTGAAAAGGAACCCACTGGTTGCTAACATGGTATTCGCCCTGAAAAGAACCTATCTATCCATTTATATAGAGTATATTTACACTGTTGCCTCAACACTGAGGTATAAACAATGTTGTATAAGCAATGTTGCTGCAATACCTGGGATGGCGATTGCAATCTGCTTTTGGCTACGAACTTTGGCCAAGATTAGATTTAGGAGGAATGTTTTTCCTGTTCCTGCTGGAGCATCTAGACAGAACCTCCTGTTTTTCTTGTTACCATAGAACTAATATTGTTATATGCAACTTTTTGATCTGACACCACCTAGGCTTATTTTCTGTCACAAATCTCTGCAACTGTGCAACATTATAGCGTGTTTCACGTAACATGTCTTTACTAAGACTGGAAGTGTTATTTCTGTCAGGAGTTGGATGCCTAAGCTGATGCAGACTCTTGCCTACCATCGGTTGAATATTGTCCTCCAGCAGATTAGAGCTTGATTGAACAGTGCTTCAGTGTATTGTAACCTTAGCTCAGGATTGGCTCATTCTGCTTTATAATGAATGTTTTCACTAATTTTGGGGTCTTTTTACTAAGCCTTGGATGGAGATAAAGTGCCAGCCAACCAGCTCCTAACTGTCATTTTTCAAACACAGCCTGTAACATGGCAGTTAGGAGCTGATTGGCTGGTACCTTATTTCCGTTCACTTTATCTCCATCCAAGGCTTAATAAATAGACCCATTTTCTCTAAAGTCAAGCTCTGGTTCTCTTAGTAACTGTCAGTGCAGGTGCAGTGTGACAGTTGATCCTTCGACTCACTGCTCTTGGAGCTCCGCCTGCCTCCCCCCATGGGAGGCATCCATTCACAGTGAACGCAGCACATGGGGCTGCCCAGCATGTCTGTAAGTGCCGGGCACGCCCCCAAGAGTGACGAAAAGGGGGATGTGTAAAAAGGATACGCCCCCTTTTCCTTGAACACGCCCCCTTTAAGGGCACGCGCAGAAGTGGCCTTTTTCTAGGTCCAGCGCCGGACCTAGAGTGAACACTAAACATGCAAATAGTATGTGGAGTTATAGCATCATAAGAGGGAGCATATTACAGTAGGCAGAACTAACACACAAAACAAGGCTATAAAGTATTGTGCTATACCCCAAGTGTTTTATTAATGTAAAGATCAGATTGTATGCTGTGCTCAAATTTGTTGTGGCTCCAGGGTATTGACATTTGAAATACTCCCTGGACCTATGATGGTATATCATACAGGGGAATTGTTTCCACTATGAGTAACAAGTAGTTTATTAGGAGCATGTCCACGTAATTACGGGCTATGCAGGGTCGTGCCTAAACGTAAATACGTTGGTGCAAATGCGCACTGAAAATAATGACGGCTAGGAAGCCAAGTGTTCAGATGGTGGCAATCTGGTCGCAGCGGGGGGGGGAATATCTGTATTAGTTCCAAACACGCAACGCAGGAGCTATTACTGCCAACTTACTTGTATTATCCCATTAAGAATGACACGTCTTCTGACCATGGGTAAAATCTTGCCTGTTTACTTTTCGTGATCCCTCACATATAAATGCCAGGTCTCCCTCCTCTACCTTTTGCCCAATTATTTATGAGACTTTCATGAACCCTATTCTGTTCTCCTTTTCCTCTGTGCCAAGTGTGCCATAGACCTACCTAGTTATGCCTTACCCCACTAATACCCACTAGTTTGGGGCACCACCAAAGATGCCATTCTCACTAATCTGCCATATTATTTATATACGCAGCACTGAACAGACAATATATTCACCTGCACTAGCGAAAGTAGCCTCACTGACATCACAAACATGTAGATTTCCCACATCATAAATAATCCTAGTGTCCTAATAGGGAGCTTCACAAGCATAAGCCCAGCAATGATTACAGCAAAATGTAGCAATGTAGTAGATTCTGCTACATACATGATAGAAAATTACAACTAAACATGTAGGCAGGAAAGTACTGATACATACCTGCAGAAATGACAGGCATGACACGGATATACTGTACATGCCTTAATAAAATATTTATTTTCCATACTGCTCAGGCGAAAGTCTGTCGGACATTTCATCTTGCAGCCTGACACACAGCAGATACAGTATCATCAACCTACACTTTGAAATATATCACAGTGTATGGCCACACAATATCTGGGTTCCTCCTCTGGGGAGGAGATATTTGCCTGTTCCTCCCCTGTGAAGTAACCAGGGAAATGTTGGTCGCTCGGCCATGGCAGTCCATACACTGCCAGATGCGGCCGGTTTGCAACTAAAAAATATTGCGTCTGATGGACATGCCGGTAGACCGATATTTTGAGGTCAGTCACGCATATACACTATATGGTTATCTGTCCGTACCAGTGGCTTGGCCAGATAATTGTATAATGTATGTAGAGCATAAATCTATATATTTATTGTCAGTAGTTTGGGATATACACCCTACAGCATTGCATGTATATTTTGCGTAAATCAAAATCATATACATGTTGTAATGGAGTACATACATATAATCATTCATAAGTGATATATCCTGGTGATTTGTATTAGAAAATGAAAGCCATGTAGCATGCAATAGGGCTAATAGTTCTCATCAAATAACACTTATACGCTACCGTATGTTAACATTCATATAACACCATCAGCAATGTAACACTTATATCCTGGCATCTCTAGTAATTCCAAGCTGGGGGCTAAACAAGCTGCTGCAGAACATCTTTCTGGGACATGGTTCAAACTTCTACAAGCAGTCTCGCTGCTGCCTGATAAGATGTTCTGCAGCAGCTGAGATATATTATTGCTGGTTAGGCTGCCCTATAATATAATATTGCAATGACTGGGCTGCACTTGGGGGGCAAGTGATAGCCATTCACCTATAGTCCAGTGCTCCTCTGAACCATATGGTCCCTGCAACTTCATCTCTATGGACCCCAGCAGCTCACCCTCTCCATACCTCACTGTCCAGTCACAGCCAGAGGGGTAGAACCTGAAGCCCCTGGCACCTAGCCCCAGTCCCAGCATTAGTTATAGTACCACTACCAGCACAATAACCCTATTCAGCCCCTAGTTCCCTGCAAAGTGCCTTACCCAGAGCTGTAATCTCCTGCTTCTCCTGGTATTACGGTTACAGCTAGATCCCCTTCCATAGATGTACCCTGATGTAATCAGTTACTGTCCAACGTAATTCCCTACCATCCACGTGGGCATAGAGGCGGAATATAATCTTGTGGCGAGCCACCAAGCCCGAAGCGTGGCGAGCGGACAACTATCTTCTTTTGGTGGACAGTATAGGCAGAAAACTGCACTTCTGCCCTCACTTATGTCACTTACAGGTACAAAATCTGAAGGGGAAATATACCTTACCCTGGTATTACAGGGTGCTGCTGCTGGCTGGAGAGGTGCCTGATACATGGCACATGGCAGGAGGGCAGGGGGATCTGGTAATGTCACCTGGCTATGTGTTTCCCAGCTCAGGAGCTGCCTGTCTGGCTCTGCTCCCACTGATCACTGCTACTTGCTGCCTGCATGATACAGCTCAGCTGCAGTGAGACAGTCAGGTCGGAACCCCACTGCAGCACACCAGACAGTGGGAGAAGATCTCACCGTGGCATGTAAGGGGCCTGAAGAGAGGAGCTGGAGGCCATGCAGTGCTCTGTAGCTATTGCCTGCACGGGTACTACCATCAGACTTTATTTAGGTAATGGCCAAGGAGGATCACGCTGGTGACGCCTGCGGTATAAAACTTAAAATATTCTCTGCGGGCCGCTTTATTTTAAGTTGTTATGGGCTGCCTCTCATGAGTACATCACTAGTGGGGGCCTCGGCTTGTCTCCAGTATTTCCGGCAGTGGCCTCAAGGTAATGTATAAATTCCCTTGGCGGAGAGGACCCTGATGTCATCAGATACTGTCAAACGTCATTCTCTACCATTCATGTGGGTATAGAGGGGGAATATAATCTTGTAGCGAGCCCCCGAGCCCGAAGCTCGGCGAGCGGTCAACTTCTTCTTTAGGTGGCCTTAATGGGCATGGGACTGCATTTCCACCCTCGCTCACATCACTTCCAGGTCCCTAGCGTGAAAGGGAAATAAGTTCTACCGTGGCCTCAACATGTTTAAATAAAGAATAAAAAAAGTCAGCCAGTCAACAGGCTGCCCGACAGGTGTCAGCCCACCAGGAATCTTCCCGGTGAGGTCAACTGCCAATCCGCCCCTGCATAGTCATCAGTTCAACTGTTTTGGAAGTCCCAGACATCCATGGACACAGCATCAGATCATTTGTGTGATCCTCAGCCGGTTGAGTGACTGCTGCAGATACACAAAAGCCCCTGACTGTCCACGGCCGGCCCGGCACCTTTCAAATGTTTTTTTGGGTGGCGGTGAGCTGCCCTCATGCCCTCCCTTCCGTTTTGATGCTTATGACTGCTTGTATCTTTCTTTTTTAAACAAAATACATCTCTATTTTATTGGGCATGTGCAATAAGGAATATATCAATGCTAAGCAAGAGAAGAGCTTTTAACAAGTCCTGCTGGTTAATAACAAATGGAGCCCTACTGCTGGATAGTGCACACTGGCAAAATAATGAATGGGACAAAAATCCATTACAAAGCACTATGGGTTATGTAAACATAAGTAGACTGACATATGCATATTCATTCATGCTACGGAATATTTTATGTAAGTGGTAAGACTGCTTATTCTTGTTACCCTGCATAATCTCCAGCCTGTGATACCTTGTGTGTCTTATGTCTTGGGAATGCTAACATAACTAAACATAGGGGTAGGCCCGATTTAGAGATAGACGCAGGGGCGTTTCTAGCGAGGAGGGGGCCCGTGTGTAGTCTCCGACCCGGGCCCGCTCCTCTCCGGCTGGTGGCCGGCAGCGCACTGAGCGGTGCGCGGCCAGCGCCAGAATTATAGACTCTGGGCACTAGAGTGTCCCCAGAGTCTATAATGTATGCACAGGTTACCGAGAAAATGGCCGTGGTGGCCATTTTCCCTGTACTGCGCATGTGCAAACAACAGGAAAATGGCTGCTGCGGCCATTTTCCAATAGTTTTACAGCACCGGACCCCCGCGCCGACCTGGGACTCCGGAGAGGTAAGTAATATTATGTGTGCAGTGCGGGGCTCCCCTGGACCCAGGGGCCTGTGTTCCCAGCACACCCTGCACCCATTATAGATACGCCCCTGGATGGACGCAATATCGTTGATTACGCAGTTGAGCGATTATCGGTAATATGCGCATGTGTCGTTTCAATTTTGCTGTCGGGATTTATTTGCAAAGTGATTGGCAGGCAGGAACTGTTTGTGGGTGACAAACGCAGGCGTGTTGCAGCCGTTTCTGGGGCGTATGCAGTAAATATGGCTCCAGCGTCTGAGTTCCTGTGGACATTCTGCTTGACCATAGGAATACTCAGAAGGCAGACAATCTACTGATCTGTGACTGGTGGGTGCCTCAATGCAAATCCAGACATATAAATTTGCAGCTGCGGTGGCATTAGCGTGCATCTCTTAATCAGGCCCTATGATCTTTAGGCATGGAAGGGAATCTTAAAAATAGAGAACGCTACAAAAATATGAATATAGGCCCTGATTCAGAGCCGGACGCTCTGAAAGAGCGCTTGCTCTGAATCAGGCCTTTTATTTTTTATTTTTGGAGCGGCCTCCTGGCCGTTCGCATAGCTGTGGGTGACCACCCACAGCTATAGCGAGCGGCCATGATGATGGTCGCGATGGTCAAGACCATCGCGACCATCGTGCTTGCCATGAGACCCTTGTGGTAGGCTCTCGTTCCCGCAAGCCCCAGAGAGATTTCGGCTCAACAGAGCCGGAATCTCTCCACTGACATCACTCGTGATGTCAGTGGGGCCTCCCCCAAATGGCAAGCGTTCCCTCGGGAATGTTTCCGTTTGGGCAGCCACCCCCCGGCCCGCCCATCAAAGGGGGCGAGCTGTCACTCAACATCGACAGCTCGCCCCCTTGGTGCGAGACCCGGAGCGACGGATTGCCCGTCGCTAGCCGGGTCTCGCGCATGCGCATGATGGAGCCGGCTCTGTCGTGCGCATGCGCTGTGGGCCACCATCGACCCGGTTGCGAGCGCTCAGAGCTTGCGACCGGGTCTGAATCAGTCCCATAGTTCCAATGCCTATAGATTACTTTGTTAGTTTATTAGTGTATAAGAAAGTGAGGGAAATGATGAGAAAAAGAGTTATCTATATGTATTTCATTGGTATATTAATATATCGTGTTGTATTTGGTGCTAGAAAGATTGGGAACTATTTAGGTTTTTTAAAATTTCTGTGTAAACGTATTTTAAGTGTCGTTAAATTTGTTGCATATACTTTTTTATTCATTTATTTATCAAATTGATTCAACATTAAATTTCTTCTGTCAGATCAGTTTGGTGTATAAGTCAGGAGTGTCAATGGGATGGCAATCAGGTGTGAGTTTTGGTGGCCCAAACATAAACTGGATTCTTCACTACCAAAGCCTGGTATGCACCACACACATTTGTGAATGCATGCCATGTATCCATCAAAGGAGAGTTCTGGGGACTGACGAAAAAGAGTTTTCAATTGTCTTCAGGCTAGAATTCATTCTAAAACAATTTCTAAAGACTTTGGCCTTCACCAATCAATTTTCGGGCAGTTAATGTACAAAGGAGAAATCTAAATATAATTGTTACCCTCCCACGAGTGTTTGTCCAACAACAACCACAGCAAGAGTGAGGCGTATAATATTTTGAGATCATAAAGAACACCAGGATGATGTCAAAGGATCTGCAGGCTTCTCTCGTACTGGCCAATGTCCGTGTTCATGAGTGCACCATCAAAGCAAATACTAAACAAGAACAGTGGGCCTGATTCAGAGCCGGACGCTATTTGCGCTCACTCGTTCAGAAAAAAGGACCAGATATTTAAATTGAGCGTTCACTCTTTGCGGTCTGTTGACGCCTCTATGTCTGAACGAGCGAACGAAATATGCGCTCGCTATTTTTTTAAAATCGCCCCCTGGCTGCTCGCATCCTACGTCATCTCCGCTATTTATTAGATTAATCGAGTACATCGAAAGGCGTATGAACTGCTTGCAGTGCTTGTGGTAGCATTTTCCTACCGCAATCATGCGAGCAGTTCAGGCTAAAAGACAACCAAGTGACGTGGTCGATGACGCTGCTTTGTTAATTATGCACACCCTTAAAACGCCCGTTTTGAACGTTTGGCACGCCTGCGTTCGGATCTCCACTCCCCGTTTTCAAGCACCTTCCCCTGTTACCACCCACAAACGCCTCATTCTGTCACTCAAATTAGCAGGCATTCGCTATTTTGCGAGCACACAATTTCCGACCGCAATGACTGGTTCGCGCATGCGTATTACAACCCATACGCATGCGCAGTTGTGCAAACATCGCTCGGAGCGAACGAGCGGCCGCTTACGAGCGGCTCTGAATCAGGCCCAGTGTGCATGGGAGGATGACGAGGACAAGAAGAACATTGCTGTCCACAAAGTTTGCTAAAGACCACCTGGATGAGCCAAAGGACTACTGGAAGAATGATCTGTGGACTAATGAGTCTAAAATAGAACTTATTGACTTAATTGAGAAACTTTATATTTGGAGAAACCCAAACACTGCATTCCAACATCGGAACCTCATCCCATCCATGAAACACGGTGGTGGCAGTATTGTAGTTTGAGGCTGTTTTGCTGCCACGGGACCATGATAGCTAGCTATCATTAATGGAACTATGTATTCTGGATTGTACCAGCAAATTGTACAGCAGAATGTTATTCCTCCAAGTTGGTGTGTGGAACTGATCAGTTGATCAGTTCCACACATTGATTTGGAGGAATTTAGGCCAATTCCGCCCATTATGCTAATGCCGTCCATAGCTGTCCATAGCTTAGCTCAGCATAGGGACGCTCACTGCTGCCTTCTCATATCCGTCCAATGACGTGCAACAGCGTAAACATCTGTACTGTCAATGCACATTGGGCAGTCACACAACATGTGGGTCAAGACATGCAGAGAGCTCTCATACTGGCTAATTTATGCACGTCCATGAAGTTGCGTTTAAACGGTCAGACCCGCTTGCAATTTTCTACCACCCCATTACAACCCCCAAATGCTGACTGCCTGTCACTCACTTTGCGAGTGATCCCTATGTACGAGAGTAATCGCACTGCAATCGCTGCGTGTGCACAGTGCAGCGTTCTCACATGCACAATAGCAAACAATTTTAACATGTTGTAAGTTTTCAAGCCAAACTATTTTTCTTAAATCTTTTCTTTCTTCTGTTTTATGACTGTTTTTGTAGTCATGTGACTCCAGCATTCAATTTGCATAAATCAGCTTCTGTCAACAGCCTACACAAATTACCCAAGCTCCTCTCTATCCACGCACTTACTAATTCAGCTCATACCACAATAAATCCATAAAATATTCCTAGTCACCTAAAGTATCTGAATTCATTGCAAGTGTAATGTATTCAGGGAGGAAGGCTTCCTTGTTGGAAGTACATTATCATCCATTACAGCAGATAAAATATCCCATAGTTCAAAGTGTTAAGCGCTGTCATAAACACGGGTAGAAGAGAAAACTGGAAGTAATATACAGACTGCAGAGGTGCACTGTACACAAAATGTTATAACTTATCAACATGTTTCCACCTTAAGTCATAATCAAAGAGTCATTTTTCCAAGAGTAGAAGTAAACTGCAATAAAATATCACCAATGGCCTTTATTCATTAAGGAGGTGTGAATGGTCAAATCAAATGTACGCTAAAACATTTTCTAAGTACATTTTGGCAACGTGAGTGTTGTGACAGCGTACCGGACTGATAGAAAATACTGCCTTAATTATTCAGCATTACAGCTAAATCCTTTTCAGAAGCATGTTGTAACCTTATGGATGGCAGATTTTAAAGAAGCAGTACAATAATTGTGACCTAGGAGCCATGGTCATTGTGTCCTCTACATGTCTAGCTGATAGTAAAGGACACCCATGGGGCATATGTAATAGCCTGCAAGTTGCAGGCAGCCACGAGATGTCCACAATTTAGCTTTAATGTGGCAATTTTTTAAGAGGCAAAACCAGATTTAAATCTAAGGACTAAGGTCCTGATTCAAACCCGATGGTTGCGTACAACTCAGATTGTTGGAGATCTGAGCATGTACAGGGTCTGTACTGCACCTGTGCAAGTCTCTTTCTACGACTACGGACCCAATGCCCCTAAGCTGCAGAATGGTTGACACACTGCGGTGGTTTGGGGGCGGGAAATGGGCGGTGACGGCCAGCGCGTCACTCCCATTTTCTGGAAGTAGCTCCTTACTAACATAGCAAACTGCTGCAAAAGGATTGAAAAAGAACGTAATGAACACATTTTGCATTATATTTGTTACTTTAGGGTATTTTATTAAGTAGGACACTTTCTTTGATATACAGATGGAACAATATTCTTTTAGCATAGTGGGATAATGAGGTTAGAGGATGCCTACTTTCACCACTGTGGGTTGTGCAGCACAGCTGCTGCCACCACAGGACTACGAACTAGGAAGATGTATTAAAGAATATGGGTGCAGGGTGTATGCTGAGGGCCTCACTGGACTCAGGGGGCCATGTACACGGAATGGGTATGAAGTCCCAGCAGCTGAATAGCCGCCGGTTCATATCCCGATGCCGGCAGCCCAAAGGGAGAAGATCCCGACAGGGCAGGTAAGTACTCTATCCCTACCCCTTTCCCCCCATAACCCTTCCTTAGTGGTGCCTAACCCTAACCTCCCCCCTAGTGCCTAACCCTAACCTCCCCCCTAGTGCCTAACCCAAACCTCCCCCCTAGTGCCTAACACTAACCTCCCCCCGGGGGTGCCTAACCCCTCCTTACTGTACCCTAAACCAAGCCTTCCTGGGGGGTACCTAACCTTTGCCTCCCCCCTAGTGCCTAATCCTAACCTCCCCCCTAGTGCCTAACCCTAACCTCCCCGCTAGTGCCTAACCCTTTCTTCCCCCCGGGGGTGCCTAACCTTAACCCCTCCTTACTGTACCCTAAACCAAGCCCTCCTGGGGGGTACCTAACCCTAGCCTCCCCCCAGGGGTGCCTAACCCTAACCCGCCCCCTAGGGGCTAACACCCCTAGGGGCTAACACTAAGGGCTCCCGGACTTACTTCATTCGGTCCGGCGGTCCGGCATCGGGATTAAGATAGGCGGCTGTATCTCCAATGGGGTCCATAGGAACAGATTCCCCCAACATTTTTGCAGAAAGGTTGAGCATGTCTTTCCAAAAGGGTTGGAGTGTAGGGAATTGCCCCCAAATATGAAACGGATTACCAGAATCACTGGAACATCGCCAACAAATATTAGGCACACCGATCCCCATCTTAGACTGGGTATCTGGGCATCTGTGCCAACGGGTCAGCAACTAGTTACGCCCCTGATAACCGGTAAGGTGTGTCAGTGACAGACAGCATTTTGGGCACTTATGACAATTGACCTTAGTGCCAGGTCTAATATGACATAAATAGTATGTGACTACAATAAGAAGCAAGGATGCCGCCACACATAGCACCTGCAAAAGATCTGTCAAAACCAACAAATATGTATTCAGATGTACCGGGTCACCCTCCAAATAGCAGCAGATATCTCCATCTTCAGACGGCGTCAGCCTCTGCAGCCAGTCAGGCAATGGCAATGGCCGCCTCACATGCATGGTCAGCAGACCACGCATACACAGCAGCACTGCGGAGTCCCATAGGAGAAATGAAGTGATTGCATTAGCGATCACTTCACTTCTTACACATCGCAGGGCCGGGCTCCTTTCACAGCCTCTGTCCCTGCATGTGTCTTTTGTTACGTTTTGGCTGTATATAAATTCTTATATAATTTAAAAATGTAATTATCAGGTCTAAAACACGATAATTGATAAATATGCCCCTTAATATAAAAAGCAACAAGATCTTAATCAGCATTTGTTATACACCAGTTCACTCCCAGCATAAAGCTTTAGAACTCTCATTGCCTAGTCAGGACTATAGAGACAGTTATACTGTAAGAATAGCTTTTTGTAACCAGTCTCTGAATATGACTTTTTCTCTTTTGGAAGAGTAGCCAAAGACAACATCGTGGGGCTTATTCATCATCAGGTGCCGTAAGCTGTCCCTGCGATTAGTAGCGCAGCTACAGATGTAGCTGCGTTACTTCCTCTCCCCTGTCAGTGCATCTACCCATGCGTGACCCCAGGTCCCACATGTGCAAAGCCACCAGGGAGGTAGTGAGGAGGCAGAGGAGGGATCCACTCGGATCCCTCTTCGCATCCCTGGGACTCCTTCCCATAAGAAGGAGCGGGGATCTGAGAATAAGCCCCAACTGAAGTTTGCTGAATATCAGGTGGTCCTATTTGGACCCCTGATGATAAATGGCCCGGTAATCTAAACATGCGGAATCTAGAGTCACCGCATGGTTACCGGGCCATTTATCGTTTGATGAATAGGCCCCTTAAGAATTATTATTTTTCTGTAATAACATTGCTATTAGCTTTTTCATTTCGTGATAACTGTCCTTTAAGCAAAAAGCCACAATCCCGGTAATATAATCACCTTGCTTGGAGAATTCACCAGGAGCAAATCAGACCCTAGCAGCCGCGGATTCTACCCTCTTGCATGAGAGGGTCTGCCACTGATGGGCCGAATGGCTGGTTCCTGACACCTGTGCATTAGATCTGGCAGGCACCGGGAACAACGCAGAAGCAGCAGCGCGCATTTGCATAATACCGGCTTCTAGGGACTGCATAGACTGCAGCTCCTAGAAGCCACGTAGGGCTGCCCGAAAGGCAGAGCAGCGGCTTCCACTGGAAGCCGCTCTCTGCTAATTGCAGCCTGGACTGGCAGTCCAAGGGGGAGAAGACACCTCCTCCTGCAACTGTCTATCCTGTGTGTGACTGGCAGGTAGCGCTTCCAATAGGAAACCACCTCCGGTCACAGTGTAGCCACTGCAGTCACGGACTGCAACTGGCTCACTGAAGTGGCGGATTTTACTTGGTGGGCTGCTACCCTGCAGCCTCTAGGTAACTGACACTGGATACTAATCTGTATAGTAAGCAAGATAACTATAGATGCATATGTGTATTGATTTATCTGGCTCATGTGCTAATATTCTATTAGCAAGAAGTTGAAAACTGCATCATACCTTTGGACATGGGTATTTCTTCAGAAACATGAGCCTATTAGCACTCTCTGCGCACCTCCCCTCCTGCTGGCACATGCACTTCGAAGACTCTACCACTGTGCCAGTGTCTACTGTGCATATTATTTTCTCCAAGAAAATCCCGCCAGCACCATTTTACTGATGATTTCTGCAGTGATGGCAGAAAGGTGAGTATAGTCACTGGGAGAGGGTGAGCAGTGTGGGCCGCCCGGGGGCCTGTGTGCACTGCACACCCTGCACCCATTATAGATACGCCCCTACTTTTGTATCAGCTTTTTTTTTATGCATCTTTAACGTAAGACTTCTTATAGCTGGATAGGCTGTACAGTGGAGGGAAGGCGCAGACAAGTTTCAGCCACTGGCTTAACTATAAAAGGAGCAGGGGATGCGGCCCGGTGGATTGTGGGCCCCCGTTGGCCCAACAACCAACCCACTGCACCGTATAGGCTTTTTTAAAAATTTAAATTTGTAACTTTTATCCTTTTTTAAAACTTAGCGGCTTGCGGGCAGTGGCAGTCATGCGGCCGGGGAGATATGGGTAGGAAGGGGTTACAAGGACTGTGTGGTCACTCACTGTGCTTCCACCAGCCGCACCACCGCAGAGCAAATGGTCTTGCGAGATGATGACATCATCATCTCACAAGTCTCTCTCTTCACCATGCTCCGGGAGGATGTACTGTGGTGCAGCAGCAGTCAGCAGTCAGGCGCAAGGCTCAAGTCATCAGAGCAGAGTTTGAGAGAAGACTCTGTGAGTGACAATATGGTGCAGCAGCTGCTGCTGAAAATTATTTATAATTTCTTCATAAATATAATATGCCCATTTTGCGTGTGTATGTATATATTGTGTGCGATTGTGTGCATGTGTATATATAATTATATATATATATATATATATATATATTATTATTATTGAATTGAGGTGTTTCAATCAGACCCGTTGCCACAGGTGTATAAAATCAAGCACCTAGCCTAGTCTCCATTTGCAAACATTTGTGGTACAAAATGGGTCATTCTGAAGAGCTCAGTGATTTCAAGCGTGGTACTGTGATAGGAAGCGTGGTCCTGTGATAGGAAGCATGGTCCTGTGATAGGAAGCGTGGTCCTGTGATAGGAAGCGTGGTCCTGTGATAGGAAGCGTGGTCCTGTGAAAGGAAGCGTGGTCCTGTGATAGGAAGCGTGGTACTGTGATAGGAAGCGTGGTACTGTGATAGGAAGCGTGGTCCTGTGAAAGGAAGCGTGGTCCTGTGATAGGAAGCGTGGTACTGTGATAGGAAGCGTGGTACTGTGATAGGAAGCGTGGTACTGTGATAGGAAGCGTGGTCCTGTGATAGGAAGCGTGGTACTGTGATAGGATGTCACCTTTGCAATAAGATGGTTTGTGAAATTTCATCCCTGCTGGATATTCTACGGTCAACTGTAAGTAATATTATTAAAAAGTGGAAGCGTTTAGAAACAACAGCAACTCAGCCTCGTAGCGGAAGACCACGTAAAATCACAGAGCGGGGTCAACGACTGCTAACTAAGGCGCATGGTGCGCAAAAGTTGCCAATGCTCTGTTGATTCCATAGCTGAAGAGTTACAAACTTCCACTGGCATTAATGTAAGCACAAAAAATGTGCGGCGGTAGCTTAGTGGAATGGGTTTCCATGGCCGAGTAGCTGCATGCAAACCTCCCATCACCAAGTCCAATGCCAAGCGTCGGATGGAGTGGTGTAAAGCACACTGACACTGGACTGTGGGGCAGTGGAAACGTGTTCTGTGTAGTGAAGATTCATGTCTCTCTGTTTGGCAGTCAGATGGGCGAGTCTGGGTTTGGCAGATTTGGTGGATGAGGAATAATGGTATGGCGCTGTTTTTCAGGGTTTGGGCTAGGGCCCTCATTCAGAGCCGTACGCTCTGAGCAGAGCGCACGCTCTGAATGAGGGCCGCCCTCCATGAAAATGGAGCGTCCTCCTGGACGCTCGTATAGCTGTGGGTCACCACCCACAGCCTATACGAGCGTGCATTTTGATGGCCGCGATGGTCGTGACCATCGCGACCATCGAAACTGCGAGCCGGAGCCTGCAGTTGAGGTTTTCAACCGCAAGCTCCGGAGTGATTTTGGCTCTATCAGAGCCAAAATCACTCCCACTGACATCACTAGAGATGTCAGTGGGCCGGCTTCTGACGGGAGGCGTTCCCGTGGGAACGCCCCCGTCAGGGAGGCACGCCCCCAGCACGCCCACCAAAGGGGGCGTGCTGTCAATCAACATCGACAGCACGCCCCCTTTGATCAGACACAACGAGCGAAGGACTTTCCTTCGCTCGTCGCGTCTGGCGCATGCGCACGACGGAGCTCCCTCCGTCGTGCGCATGCTCAGTGCATAACATCGACCCACTTGCGAGCGGACAGCCGCTCGCGAGTGGGTCTGAATCAGGCCGTAGGTCCCTTATCTCCAGTGAAGGCCAATCTTAATGCCTCAGCATACCAAAGGGCCTATTCATCATTACATAATTATCACTTGTGATATTTATGTTTTAAACTCACTGCGAGTTTAAACATTGTTTTGGAGGCATTCATCTTTACATACTTATCACTTATCATCATGCGTCTTTGAGAAAAGTATCATTTCTGAAAAGCTGCTTTTTTCAGCGTTTTGTAAAAATGATACTTTTCCCCTGCAGCTGAGGTGTCTATATGGACAACCTCACACTGTGCATGGGCTGATTACTCTGACCACACACTTGCAGTACAGTGAATTGTGTATTTAAAATATATATATATATATATATATATATATACACTTTAAATACACATTTCATTACACAGCAAGTGTGCCGTTATGAGGCCAGAGTGTGTGCTGTGCTGTTCAAGTCCCATCACTGTACTCCCCCCTGCCAGTGTCCTCACAGCTCTCTCCTAGCCTGCCAGTGTTTCATTCAGCATGCAGGCTGCGGGTACCAAGGACGCAAGGAAGAAGGGACTGAGGTGGTGCCAGAGAGCCGAAGACAGTGGGGAGGGATGATAATAGCCGGCGGGTTCCAAGCTCCTGTCTGTGGCTGCCGCTTGGTGTGTGCCGGCTGGAGGGAGTGTCCTGCAGGGTCTTCGTCCAGGTGAGATGCTGTGTGCAGTGGGGGATGAAGGCTGTGGGCAGGGGGTAGGGTGGGCACAGGTGAGCAGCAGACTCTGGGCACTCAGTGCACCCTTGGACCACCTGACTACCTGCCCGGCTGCACTTTGCTGGGCAGCAGGGAGGGGGGGGCAGCAGCAGCAGCCAGTGGAGTGTGCACTGAGCCGGAGGCAGCAGGGACACAGTTTGGAGGGAGATGAAAAGATCCCTCTGCTGCATAAGTTGTTGTGTAAACAGCAGTGAAGAGATTCGGGGGCTGTACGCCATCTCAGGGTGGTGTACAGCTTCACTGTCAAATTCCGAAAAAAAAAAGCATTTTCGGAACTTGATTTATGACATAATTTCTACATCCACATACTATAGTATGGAGACTGTGGAAATTATCAGGGCAGATTTGTAACCACGACATATGAGTGATATCTCCTGCGTTACAGCAACCAGCTTTTGTTTAAATTAAGTGATGATGAATAGCCCCTGAATCATAAAGCAAAGTTATCTGAAGATGGAAACCCCTATTTAAGCACCTTGACACCTACTGAAGAACAGTGCTATATAAATAACATTATTATTATTATTATTACTATTATTATTATTAATAATTTAAAATTATTTTACACTGTGAATTTCCCAAGACAATGACATTGTTAATAATAATAATTGAACTTGATAATTAAGTGAAAGGGGGACATAAACCTGTCAGGAGATGTATCAAGCCCTGGAGAGAGATAACATGGTTGTCCAAAGCAACCAATCAGCTTTCACTGTCATTTCAAATATTGTGCTAGATAAATGACAGAAGCTGATTGGTTGCTTTGGACTACTTCTCCACTTTATCTCTCTGCAAGGGGTTTATTTGCGAAGTTTACAATACGACACTTCTGCTCCTGTTTATACCCGATAATTAAAAGGGGTCTGATCTATTAAATATCGGGTATATGCACAAAAAGAAGTGTAGGTACAACTTGACACTTATTAAATAAACCCCCAATGCTGCTAAATATAGAGTATAAATGTGTCTAGCTGTTATATAGCTGCTCAGGAGCACCAGCAGCACAGTAGAGTAACAATCATATCAGTAGTAATTTGTGAACTCTGTGAAAGTAGTATTCAGTAAATAGAGACTCTGTCAATGAATACATAAAACATTTTTTTATTATTTGTTAAACAATTTATTATGCGGAATGATGCAGAAGTGTGAACTGGAGAGATGCAGGGAGCTAAGCTGGAGATATGCAGGGCCGTGAGCTGGAGAGACGCAGTCGTGTGAGCTGGGGAGACGCAGAGGTGTGAACTGGAGAAACACAGAAGTGTACGCTGGAAAGACGTGCCGTCCCTAGCTACTCTCGTAGCACCCAGTGTGGCTGTGCCTTGCCTGGGATGTGCCCGTCCTAGCTAGTCTTGGAGCACCCAGATTAGCCGCACCCTGCCTGGGACGTGCTGGCCTTAACTACTCTCGTAGTACCCTGTGTGGCTGCACCTTGCCTGGAACGCGCCGGCCCTAGCTAGTCTTGCAGCACAAAGAGTGGCCGCACCCTGTCTGAGATGCGCTTGCCTTAGCTACTCTCGTAGCACCCACTGTGGCTGCACCTTGCCTAATCTCGCAGCACCCAAAGTGGCCGCACCCTGCCTGGGACACACTGGCCTTAGCTTCTCTTGTAGCAACCAGTGTGGCTGCACCTTGCCTGGGACGTGCAGGCCCTAGCTAGTCTCATAGCACCCAGAGTGGCCACACCCTGCCTGGGATGTGCTGGCCTTAGCTACTCTCAAAGCACCCAGTGTGGCAGCACCTTGCCTGGGAAACACCGGCCCTAGCTAGTCTCACAGCACCCAGAGTGGAAGCACCCTGCCTGGGATGTGCTGGCCTTAGCTACTCTCGTAGCACACAGAGTGGCTGCACCTTGCCTGGGATGCGGCAGCCCTAGCTAGTCTCGCAGCACCCAGAGTGGCCGCACCCTGCCTGGGATGCGCTGGCCTTAGCTACTCTCGTAGCATCCAGTGTAGCTGCACCTTACCTGGGATGCGCCGGCCCTATCTAGTCTTGCAGCACCCTGCCTGGGAAACAATGGCCATAGCTACTCTCGTAGCACCCAGTGTGGCTGCACCTTGCCTGGGACTTGCCTGCCCTAGCTAGTCTCGCAGCACCCAGAGTGGCTGCACCCTGCCAGGGACGCACTGGCCTTAGCTACTCTCGTAGCACCCAGTGTGGCTGCACCTTGCCTGGGACGCGCCGGACCTAGCTAGTCTCACAGCACCCAGAGTGGCCACACCCTGCCTGGGACGCACTGGGCTTAGCTACTCTCGTAGCACCCAGTGTGGCTGCACCTTACCTTGGACGCGCCGAACCTAGCTAGTCTCGCAGCACCCAGAGTGGCCGCACCCTGCCTGGGACGTGCTGGCCTTAGCTACTCTCGTAGCACCCAATGTGGCTGCACCTTGCCTGAGACATGCCGGCCCTAGCTAGTCTCGCAGCATCCAGAGTAGCTGCACCCTGCCTGGGACACAATGGCCTTAGCTACTCTCGTAGCACCCAGTGTGGCTGCGCCTTGCCTGGGACTCACTGGCCCTAGCTAGTCTCGCAGCACCCAGAGTGGCTGCACCCTACATGGGACGCGCTCGCTTTAGCTACTCTTGTAGCACGCAGTGTGGCTGCACCTTGCCTGGGACGCGCCGGCCCTAGCTGGTATCGCAGCACCCACAGTGGCTGCACCCTGTCTGGGATGCACTGGCCTTAGCTACTCTCGTAGCACCCAGTTTGGCTGCACCTTGCCTGGGACGCGCCGGTCCTAGCTAGTCTTGCAGCACCCAGAGTGGCCGCACCTTCCCTGGGATGCGCTGGCTGTAGCTACTCTCGTAGCACCCAGTGTGGCTGCACCTTACCTGGGACGCGCCGGCCCTAGCTAGTCTCGCAGTACCCAGAGTGGCCGCACCCTGCCTGGGACGCAATGGCCATAGCTACTCTCGCAGCACCCAGTGTGGCTGCACCTTGCCTGGGACATTCCTGTCCTAGCTAGTTTCGCAGCACCCAGAGTGGCCGCACCCTGCCTGGGACGCACTGGCCTTAGCTACTCTCGTAGCACCCAGTGTGGCTGCAACTTGTCTGGGACGCGCCGGCCCTAGATGGTATCGCAGCACCCAGAGTGGCTGCACCCTGTCTGGGATGCACTGGCCTTAGCTACTCTCTTAGCACCCAGTTTGGCTGCACCTTGCCTGGGACGCGCAGGTCCTAGCTAGTCTCGCAGCACCCAGAGTGGCCACACCCTGCCTGCGATGCACTCGCCTTAGCTACTCTCGTAGCACCCAGTTTGGCTGCACCTTGCCTGGGACGCACCAGTCCTAGCTAGTCTCGCAGCACCCAGAGTGGCCGCACCTTCCCTGGGATGCGCTGGCTGTAGCTACTCTCGTAGCACCCAGTGTGGCTGCACCTTACCTAGGACGCGCCGGCCCTAGCTAGTCTCGCAGTACCCAGAGTGGCCGCACCCTGCCTGGGACGCAATGGCCATAGCTACTCTCGCAGCACCCAGTGTGGCTGCACCTTGCCAGGGACATTCCTGTCCTAGCTAGTTTTGCAGCACCCAGAGTGGCCGCACCCTGCCTGGGACGCACTGGCCTTAGCTACTCTCGTAGCACCCAGTGTGGCTGCAACTTGTCTGGGACGCGCTGGCCCTAGCTGGTATCGCAGCACCCAGAGTGGCTGCACCCTGTCTGGGATGCACTGGCCTTAACTACTCTCTTAGCACCCAGTTTGGCTGCACCTTGCCTGTGATGCGCAGGTCCTAGCTAGTCTCGCAGCACCCAGAGTGGCCACACCCTACCTGGGATGCACTGGCCTTAGCTACTCTCGTAGCACCCAGTGTCGCAGCACCTTACCTGGGACGCGCCGGCCCTAGCTAGTCTCACAGCACCCAGAGTGGCCGCACCCTGCCTGGGACGCAATGGCCATAGCTACTCTTGTAGCACCCAGTGTGGCTGCACCTTGCCTGGGACATTCCTGTCCTAGCTAGTTTCGCAGCACCCAGAGTGGCCACACCCTGCCTGGGACGCGCTGGCCTTTGCTACTTTCGTAGTACCCAGTGTGGCTGCACTTTACCCGGGACGCGCCGGCCCTAGCTAGTCTCGCAGCACCCAGAGTGGCCGCACCCTGCCTGGGATGCAATGGCCATAGCTACTCTCATAGCACCCAGTGTGGCTGCACCTTGCGTGGGACGTGCCTGCCCTAGCTAGTCTCGCAGCACCCAGAGTGTCCGCACCCTACCTGGAACACGCTGGTCTTAGCTACTCTCGTAGCAACTAGTGTGGCTGCCCCTTGCCTAGGACGCGCCGGACCTAGCTAGTCTCACAGCACCCAGAGTGGCCACAACCTGCCTGGGACGCACTGGCCTTAGCTACACTCGTAGCACACAGTGTGGCTGCACCTTGCCTGGGACATGCCGGCCCTAGCTAGTCTCGCAGCACCCAGAGTGGCCACACCCTGCCTGCGATGCACTCGCCTTAGCTACTCTCGTAGCACCCAGTTTGGCTGCACCTTACCTGGGACGCGCCGGTCCTAGCTAGTCTCACAGCACCCAGAGTGGCCACACTCTGCCTGGGATGAGCTGGCCTTAGCTACTCTCATAACACCCAGAGTGGCTGCACCTTACCTTGGACGCACCGGTCCTAGCTAGTCTCACAGCACCCAGAGTGGCCGCACCTGCCTGGGACGTGCTGGCCTTAGCAACTCTCATAGCACCCAGTTTGGCTGCACCTTACATGGGACGCGCCGGTCCTAGCGAGTCTCACAGCACCCAGAGTGGCCGCACCCTGCCTGGGATGTGCTGGCCTTAGCTACTCTCATAACACCCAGAGTGGCTGCAACTTGCCTGGGACGCGCCGGCTCTAGCTAGTCTCGCAGCACCCAGAGTGCTCACATCCTGCCTGGCATGCGCTGGCCTTAGCTACTTTCGTAGCACCCAGTGTGGCTGTACATTGCCTGGGACACCTCGACCCTAGCTAGTCTCGCAGCACCCAGAGTGGCCGCACCTGCCTGGGACGTGCTGGCCTTAGCAACTCTCGTAGCACCCAGTATGGCTGCACCTTGCCAGGGATGCGCCTGCCCTAGCTAGTCTCGCAGCACCGAGAGTGGTTGCACCCTGCCTGGGATGTGCTGGCCTTAGCTACTTTCGTAGCACCCAGTGTGGCTGCACCTTGCCTGGGACGTGCCTGCCCTAGCTAGTCTCGCAGCACCCAGAGTGGCTGCACCCTGCCTGAGACGCACTGGCCTTAGCTACTCTAGTAGCACCCAGTGTGGCTGCATCTTGCCTGGGACGTGCCAGACCTAGCTAGTCTCACAGCACCCAGAGTGGCCACAACCTGCCTGGGATGCATTGGCCTTAGCTACTCTCGTAGCACACAGTGTGGCTGCAACTTGTCTGGGACGCGCTGGCCCTAGCTGGTATCGCAGCACCCAGAGTGGCTGCACCCTGTCTGGGATGCACTGGCCTTAGCTACTCTCTTAGCACCCAGTTTGGCTGCACCTTGCCTGGGACGCGCAGGTCCTAGCTAGTCTCGCAGCACCCAGAGTGGCCACACCCTACCTGGGATGCACTGGCCTTAGCTACTCTCGTAGCACCCAGTGTCGCTGCACCTTACCTGGGACGCGCCGGCCCTAGCTAGTCTCGCAGCACCCAGAGTGGCCGCACCCTGCCTGGGATGCAATGGCCATAGCTACTCTTGTAGCACCCAGTGTGGCTGCACCTTGCCTGGGACATTCCTGTCCTAGCTAGTTTCGCAGCACCCAGAGTGGCCACACCCTGCCTGGGACGCGCTGGCCTTTGCTACTTTCGTAGTACCCAGTGTGGCTGCACTTTACCCGGGACGTGCCGGCCCTAGCTAGTCTCGCAGCACCCAGAGTGGCCGCACCCTGCCTGGGATGCAATGGCCATAGCTACTCTCATAGCACCCAGTGTGGCTGCACCTTGCGTGGGACGTGCCTGCCCTAGCTTGTCTCGCAGCACCCTGATTGTCCGCACCCTACCTGGAACGCGCTGGTCTTAGCTACTCTCGTAGCAACTAGTGTGGCTGCACCTTGCCTAGGACGCGCCGGACCTAGCTAGTTTCACAGCACCCAGAGTGGCCACAACCTGCCTGGGACGCACTGGCCTTAGCTACACTCGTAGCACACAGTGTGGCTGCACCTTGCCTGGGACATGCCGGCCCTAGCTAGTCTCGCAGCACCCAGAGTGGCCACACCCTGCCTGCGATGCACTCTCCTTAGCTACTCTCGTAGCACCCAGTTTGGCTGCACCTTACCTGGGACGCGCCGGTCCTAGCTAGTCTCACAGCACCCAGAGTGGCCACACTCTGCCTGGGATGAGCTGGCCTTAGCTACTCTCATAACACCCAGAGTGGCTGCACCTTACCTTGGACGCACCGGTCCTAGCTAGTCTCACAGCACCCAGAGTGGCCGCACCTGCCTGGGACGTGCTGGCCTTAGCAACTCTCATAGCACCCAGTTTGGCTGCACCTTACATGGGACACGCCGGTCCTAGCTAGTCTCACAGCACCCAGAGTGGCCGCACCCTGCCTGGGATGTGCTGGCCTTAGCTACTCTCATAACACCCAGAGTGGCTGCAACTTGCCTGGGACGCGCCGGCTCTAGCTAGTCTCGCAGCACCCAGAGTGCTCACATCCTGCCTGGCATGCGCTGGCCTTAGCTACTTTCGTAGCACCCAGTGTGGCTGCACATTGCCTGGGACACCTCGACCCTAGCTAGTCTCGCAGCACCCAGAGTGGCCGCACCTGCCTGGGACGTGCTGGCCTTAGCAACTCTCGTAGCACCCAGTATGGCTGCACCTTGCCTGGGATGCGCCTGCCCTAGCTAGTCTCGCAGCACCGAGAGTGGTTGCACCCTGCCTGGGATGTGCTGGCCTTAGCAACTCTCATAGCACCCAGTGTGGCTGCACCTTTACTGGGACGTGCCTGCCCTAGCTAGTCTCGCAGCACCCAGAGTGGCTGCACCCTGCCTGGGACTCACTGGCCTTAGCTACTCTAGTAGCACCCAGTGTGGCTGCATCTTGCCTGGGACGTGCCGGACCTAGCTAGTCTCACAGCACCCAGAGTGGCCACAACCTGCCTGGGATGCATTGGCCTTAGCTACTCTCGTAGCACACAGTGTGGCTGCACCTTGCCTGGGACATGCCAGCCCTAGCTAGTCTCGCAGCACCCAGAGTAGCCGCACCCTGCCTGGGATGCAATGGCCTTAGCTACTCTCGTAGCACCCAGTGTGGCTGCACCTTGCCTGGAACGCACTGGCCCTAGCTAGTCTCGCAGCACCCAGAGTGGCTGCACCCTACATGGGACACGCTGGCTTTAGCTAGTCTCATAGCACCCAGTGTGGCTGCATCTTGCCTGGGACGCGTCGGTCCTAGCTAATCTCACAGCACCCAGAGTGGCCGCACCTGCCTGGGACGTGCTGGCCTTAGCTACTCTCGTAGCACCCGGTATGACTGCACCTTGCCAGGGATGCACTGGCCCTAGCTAGTCTCGCAGCAGCCAGAAGGGTTGCACCTTGCCTGGGACGTGCTGGCCTTAGCAACTCTCGTAGCACCCAGTGTGGCTGCACCTTTCCTGGGATGTGCCTGCCCTAGCTAGTCTCGCAGCACCCAGAGTGGCTGCACCATGCCTGGGACGCACTGGCCTTAGCTACTCTCGTAGCACCTAGTGTGGCTGCACCTTGCCTAGGACGCGCCGGACCTAGTTAGTCTCACAGCACCCAGATTGGCCACAACCTGCCTGGGACGCACTGGCCTTAGCTACTCTCGTAGCACACAGTGTGGCTGCACCTTGCCTGGGACATGCCAGCCCTAGCTAGTCTCGCAGCACCCAGAGTAGCCACACCCTGCCTGGGACGCAATGGCCTTAGCTACTCTCGTAGCACCCAGTGTGGCTGCACCTTGCCTAGGACGCACTAGCCCTAGCTAGTCTCACAGCACCCAGAGTGGCTGCACCCTACATGGGACGCGCTGGCCTTAGCTACTCTCATAGCACCCAGTGTGGCTGCACCTTGCCTGGGATGCGGCGGCCTTAGCTACTCTCGTAGCACCCAGTGTGGCTGCACCTTGCCTGGTACGCACTGGCCCTAGCTAGTCTCACAGCACCCAGAGTGCTCACACCCTGCCTGGGATGCGCTGGCCTTAGCTACTTTCGTAGCACCCAGTGTGGCTGCACATTGCCTGGGACGACTCGGCCCTAGCTAGTCTCGCAGCACCCAGAGTGGCTGCACCTGCCTGGGACGTGCTTGCCTTAGCAACTCTCGTAGCACCCAGTATGGCTGCACCTTGCCTGGGACATGCCGGCCCTAGCTAGTCTCGCAGCACCCAGAGTAACCACACCCTGCCTGGGACGCAATGGCCTTAGCTACTCTCGTAGCACCCAGTGTGGCTGCACCTTACCTTGGACGCCCCGGTCCTAGCTAGTCTCACAGCACCCAGAGTGGCCGCACCTGCCGGGACGTGCTGGCCTTAGCAACTCTCGTAGCACCCAGTTTGGCTGCTCCTTACCTGGGACGCGCCGGTCCTAGCTATTCTCACAGCACCCAGAGTGGCCGCACCCTGCCTGGGATGTGCTGGCCTTAGCTACTCTCATAACACCCAGAGTGGCTGCACCTTGCCTGGGACGCGCCGGCTCTAGCTAGTCTCGCAGCACCCAGAGTGCTCACACCCTGCCTGGGATGCGCTGGCCTTAGCTACTTTTGTAGCACCCAGTGTGGCTGCACATTGCCTGGGACACCTCGGCCCTAGCTAGTCTCGCAGCACCCAGAGTGGCCGCACCTGCCTGGGACGTGCTGGCCTTAGCAACTCTCGTAGCACCCAGTATGGCTGCACCTTGCCTGGGACGCGCCTGCTCTAGCTAGTCTCGCAGCACCGAGAGTGCTCACGCCCCGCCTGGGATGCGCTGGCCTTAGCTACTTTCGTAGCACCCAGTGTGGCTGCACCTTGCCTGGGACATGCCGGCCCTAGCTAGTCTCGCAACACCTAGAGTAGCCGTACCCTGCCTGGGACGCAATGGCGTTAGCTACTCTCGTAGCACCCAGTGTGGCTGCACCTTGCCTGGAACGCACTGGCCCTAGCTAGTCTCACAGCACCCAGAGTGGCCGCACCTGCCTGGGACGTGCTGGCCTTAGCTAGTCTCGCAGCACCCAGAAGGGTTGCACCTTGCCTAGGACGTGCTGGCCTTAGCAACTCTCGTAGCACCCAGTGTGGCTGCACCTTGCCTGGGACGCACCTGCCCTATCTAGTCTTGCAGCACCCAGAGTGCTCACACCATGCCTGGGATGCACTGGCCCTAGCTAGTCTCGCAGCACCCAGAGTGGCTGCACCCTGCCTGGGACGCGCTGGCTTTAGCTACTCTCGTAGCACCCAGTATGACTGCACTTTGCCTGGGACGCACTGGCCCTAGCTAGTCTCGTAGCACCCAGAAGGGTTGCACCTTGCCTGGGACGTGCTGGCCTTAGCAACTCTCGTAGCACCCAGTGTGGCTGCACCTTGCCTGGGATGCGTCTGCCCTAGCTAGTCTCACAGCACCCAGAGTGCTCACACCCTGCCTGGGATGCGCTGGCCTTAGCTACTTTCGTAGCACCCAGTGTGGCTGCACCTTGCCTGGGACGCGCCTGCCCTAGCTAGTCTCTCAGCACCCAGAGTGGCTGCACCCTGCCTGGGACGCACTGGCCTTAGCTACTCTAGTAGCACCCAGTGTGGCTGCACCTTGCCTGGGACGCCCCGGACCTAGCTAGACTCACAGCACCCAGAGTGGCCACAACCTGCCTGGAACGCACTGGCCTTATCTACTCTCATAGCACACAGTGTGGCTGCACCTTGCCTGGGACATGCCGGGCCCTAGCTAGTCTCGCAGCACCCAGAGTAGCCGCACCCTGCCTGGGACGCAATGGCCTTAGCTATTCTTGTAGCACCCAGTGTGGCTGCACCTTGCCTGGGACGCACTGGCCCTAGCTAGTCTCGCAGCACCCAGAGTGGCTGCACCTACATGGGATGCGCTGGCCTTAGCTACTCTCATAGCACCCAGTGTGGCTGCACCTTGCCTGGGATGCGTTGGTCCTAGCTATTCTCGCAGCACCCAGAGTGGCCGCACCTGCCTGGGACGTGCTGGCCTTAGCTACTCTCGTAGCACCCAGAAGGGTTGCAACTTGCCTGGGAAGCGCTGGCCTTAGCTACTCTCGTAGCACCCAGTGTGGCTGCAATTTGCCTGGGAAGCGCCGGCCCTAGCTAGTTTTGGAGCACCCAGAAGGATCGCACCCTGCCTGGGACGCGCAGGGATGTGAACTAAAGAAACGCAAGAGTGTGAGCTAGAGACGTAGGGGTGTGAGCTAGAGACGTAGGGGTGTGAGCTGGAGAGATGCAGGGTTGTGATATGGAGATATGCAGGGGTGTGAGCCAGAGAAACTCAGGACTTGTGAGCCGGAAAGTGGAGAGACGCATGGGTATGATGTGGAGAGATGCAGGGGTGTGAGGTGGAGAGATACAGGGCTGTGAGCCAGAGAGACGCAGGGGTGTGAGCCAAAGAGATGCAGGGGTGTGAGCTGGGGAGAAGCAGGGACATGAGCTGATCATAATGTCATAATAGCCACATACTTGGGCAACCTCTAGACTCACGAAGAGTCATCCTTCAGCACTCAGGAGAGGAAAAACCCCCTGTGGAGGAAACCTCTGGGGAACCATGGCTTCAGGATCGCCCTTCCCTCGGGGCATTAAGAGGTGAATTAATAGATAAAGGAAGAGGTTCAATACTTTCCAATACTTACCAAAGATCAGCAGCTGCTGTGCTGTAGGGGAAAGAGAGGAGAAGACATTGTTAGTGTAAGAAGAAGCAGAGTGACAAACTGTAAACGTTGATGTGGTTGTGAAGAGGAAAAATCTCTATGTAAATAGGTTAATCCGATTTTCCAACTATTGAGGACATTGAAAATGTCTACAATATGAACAATTGCCAATTTTATTCCCCCTAATGTGTGGATTATATAAATCAGTTCACTCGCCAGCGAGGTCCAGCGACGTCCCTCCGCTCAGCTGCTGGGAGCCTGACGCTGCCGGCAACAGGCTTCTATGTCATGCGCACGTGCGATGGTCAGTCTGCACATGCGCATCTAAAGATGTCAAGAGTGAACAGTGATAAACAGTGATAATGTTACATAGATTGTTAAATAGCGAGTGCTAAAAGGGTTATGTATGATAAATGGAGCCCTTAATATTTGCATAGGCAAAGATACAATCACTTATTACAGCTCTATTTCACAATTTTAGTCTATACTATTTTGTCCTATTTCATCATTGGATATACTTTGTACAATTATAAAAAGGTCAGGCATGTCACTATCTCCAGATTAATGGCTTAGGGGGAGCGAACAGAAAAAAATAGTCTCCCCAGGTCCAGGTGCTTCTCATGTGGCACTTATAAGGCCCATCAATGCCCCACATGCTCCTGATCTGTATGCCCAATATTGTGCCCTCCGACCCGATCTGTGTATCCTGTAATGTGCTTTAATTCCCCCATTTCTGTTTTTGTATTGTGCCCCCACATCTATATGTTTTGTACTGTGCTCTCATCACACCCCCACACCCCACCGCTACAAATACATTTATCTGCCCCGTCTGTCTCTCACTCCATCACCCTGTCCCTCCTCACAGCCCATTCATTGTATTACTAATGATCCCTCTGCCAGCCCTCCTCACTCTGCACAGTCCTCTGTTACTGTCTCATGTGGATAGTTCTCCTGTCTTTTCCTCGTCCATGATATAAGTCCCTGTTCTTCCAGCTACTTGATGTGTGTGTATCATCCATACTGCCCTCTTGATTTCTCTAATACTACATTATGAATTTTCATTCCTAAATGTGTTATTATTCCTTCCTGTACTTCTCCTAATTATTATGTGTCCTTTTACATATATTTCCTGTTCTATATTGTCCTGTCTTTCACCCTAATACACTGCACTCTGCTTTCCTTACCCACCTCCAGCATACCCTGCTATGTAGGACTTACCTTCCTCCTTCCTGGCCAGTAACTGTAATCTGCAGCAACTGTAGGCAGAATGTTACAGGATGAGGCATTGTGATGTCACAGGATAGGTGTATGATGTCACAGCAACCATAGCAATGCTGCTGAGTTACAGCTATCATACATATACATCAATTATATCTGGATTTACATGAACTTTTAATTAAAAAAAAGAGAATAATGTAGAAAAAGAACTATAACGCAATGTTGTACAGAGTACCCCAATGTATAAGTGAAGGGAAAATCAAAGTTACAGTAAATTCTAAATTATATCTCCATTTATATTTTAGAAGTAAATAAGATTTATGGTACCTACCAGTTAAATCTTTTTATCTGACTGTGAAATCATCTGTCCCCGTGAGCGGCTTCACTGCTCCTTTTGTCATTGCTCCTACAGGTCACGCATGCGCTCAAGAACCCCGACGTCCGGTGGAAGGAGCCGGACAGGGGCGGAGGATGCCGAAAGGAACCCTCTTCCTGACCTGGGACTCCTTCCATAGGGAAGGAGTGGGTATCAGGCGCATTCGCCATCTGAAGATGGTGAATGCTACCGCAGTCAAGCTCCGAAAATATTGGTTTTTCGGAGCTTGATGAATTCTCTCACCATACAAGTGTATTGGGACAGCGGGCCATTCCGCCAGAGAAATGTGATATCTCCTGCTTTACCTTCTTAATGAATGGGCCCGATAACTTAATTTGTACAATTGCAGGTGAAAATGTGCTTTTGTAAAAATTAAGTGATGATGAATAGGCCCCCAAGACATTTTGGACAATGCTATGCTTCCAACTTTGTGGCATCAGTTTGGGGAAGGCCCTTGCCTATTCCAACAAGACTGTGCCCCAGTGCACAAAGCAAGGACTATGGATATGGTTTGATGAGTTTGGTGTGGAAGAACTTGACTGGCCTGCACAGTGCCCTGACTTCAACCCTATCGAGCACCTTTGGGATGAACTGGAATGGAGATTGCGAGCCAGGCCTTCTCGTCTAACATCAGTGCCGACCTCATAAAGGCGACTGGGATGAATTTACGTTACTGTATATATGTATGCATATGTATATACAGAGCCGTAACTAGGGCTCTGAGCTCCCTGTGCCGAAGCTGCAGCAGTGCCTGGAGCGTCTTCAAGGCACTCCGGGCAGCTGTAATTATGGCAAGGTGCCTGTCTGAAGCATCCAATGGACGCTACAGGGAGTGATGCTGGCGGCAGGGTGCTGTTCCAAGCACCATGCAGCCAGAAGCAGGGGCCGTGGGGTGTTGACGGTGCCGTCCACAAAGCGGTCTCACCGGCCGCACATCCCTAGTTACGGCCCTGTATATATACAACTATATATATATATATATATATATATATGGATATATATATACTGTATATGTATGTGGATATACATATATGTGGATATATATTGTATATAAGTGTACTGTATATACATATCATTTTAATTAAAACATATTTTTTTGTTCGTCAGGCAGTGAACCTTTGCTATGGGGCCCCGAAGAACTAGTTATGCCCCTGGTTTCAGCTATTTAATGTAAGGGCCTGTTCAATAATTGTGACTCAGACATGGGGGCAAATACAGATTTACCTGCCAAGAAGATATACATTGTGGCTGCCAGCCACAATAATGAATTAAGTATTATCAGCTAGAGAGGTAAATCCAAAGCCTGCCCTTGGCTTAAATGTGCCCTGTGTCATGGTGCTGGGCGCATTAAGTTATTATGTTGTGCAGAGAGGACGGGTAAGTGCACCGGTAAGTGCAGCGCTGACTGGGGCATCCTGGGTAGGCTTTGATCAGCTGCACAGACTGCATGGTGCCTGTCTGGAACATCTAAAGGACACTCCAGAAGTTCAGCAACAGTGATCCTGACTGCAGGTGCCGTTCCAGGCAGTCTCTAAGCCAGAAGCAAGAGCCATGAGGCGGCGACGGTTCTGCCCACAGAGCCCTGCACTCTGAATGGCTGCACTGGTTGCACACCCCTATATATGTCCCTGGGTAAATCCACAATCAAACACCTCTATTACCTACCTAAGATACATCTCCTGACAGGCCTATTTGCCTTTCTCCTTCCGCCCCTCTCCAATACTAATGAGTCAAATGTGTAAGATGTGACACAATCTGCATACGGACACATGTTTATTCAGTGTTTGTGTGCCTACACAGTATGTATAAAAAGGATATATAAATGATCACCTCTACTGGAGCCCCTTATTCGGCAGGATTGGGTCTTGATGCGGAATCGGTATGTAATGCCGGTGGATCAAATACCGACAGTGGCAGCCTGACGGGTAATCCTGACTGCAGCAGGTAAGTACTCTAACCCTCCTCTCCCCCTACCCTAACCCTTCCTTAGTGGTGCCTAACCCTAACCTCCCCCCGTTAGTGCCTAAACCTAAGCCCCCCTCCACGTACCCTAAACCTAACCCTCCCGGTGGGGGTGCCTCACTCTAACCCACCCCTAGTGGTGCCTAACCCTAACCCCCCCTTTTTCTAGGGGTTAGAATCGGTATGTAATGCCGGTGGATCAAATACCGACAGTGGCAGCCTGACGGGTAATCCCGACTGCAGCAGGTAAGTACTCTAACCCTCCTCTCCCCCTACCCTAACCCTTCCTTAGTGGTGCCTAACCCTAACCTCCCCCCGTTAGTGCCTAAACCTAAGCCCCCCTCCCCGTACCCTAAACCTAACCCACCCCTAGTGGTGCCTAACCCTAACCCCCCCTTTTTCTACCCTAACCCTAAGTCCCCCCGGGGGTCCCTAAAGCTAACCCCCCCCTGCTGCTACATGCTAAGACACCCGGCTTACCTTCGTTTGGTATGCCGGGTGTCGGGATTTAGTAGTGGGGATAATGATAGGTGTTGGGATTTCAACGCCAATCTTTAGTCCCATGTCGGGATGTGGCTGTCGGGATATTGGCGGGCGGGATAACACCCGCCGGTATTCTGACCACATCCCCTTGATGCATGATAAATGTATGAATCTTAAAGCTTACTCTTCTACCAACTGGTTTCATTAACTTTTATTATTTCTAAAATATCAAACGCACAATAATTTAAAAATATTTATGACCATCAAAAGGTCATGTTTTTAGCATGATGAACAGAAAATTAGGTGCACATTTTCCATTAACAACAAAACTTATCCCATTTTCTGAGCAGATTTATAAATGTAGTCATACTGCCAAACACATCTTCACAATTTTGTTCATCGAAGCCTGGACATAATCCAGACTCAAGATCTAAAGTTATGGCTGAACTAGAAGCCTTTGAAGAACATCCAAAATTGCTATAATAAATAAAGAGTGAGTTACATTTTACAATAGTTTGCATATTATTGATTCATTCCTTTTTAAATACTTAGTAGCATATAGTATGCTTTTAATGTTTAACTTTTAATACCTTTATTTACACAGATAAACAGTTTTTTTATTTACTCTCTGACTATTTAAGTACAAAAATATGAACAAACAATTCTGTATAGTAAAAAAAATGCAATAGGCAAAACCAAAACTTTTATTTAGGGTAATTTCATTAAAAAACAATGATGTTTAATTAAAATAATTTTGCTTGGTACTGAAAATAATTAGGATAACTCCTGATACCTGAAATTAAATTTCTTACTGAAATCACCTATTGAGATCTTAGAAATGTTGACAGTTTTGCCAAAGCCGGGCATATTTTATGCAATTATTGTCCCGATCCGCCAATAACTGCATAGTGTATGGCCGTGACCGATCAGCGATTATCAGACGGCCGGGCATGAAAAATCTTTCATCATCCCTGACTGATCTGATCATTGGTTGCCCGCATCTGGCAGTGTATGCGCTGCCCCGGCCGACCACTCGACAATTCCTCTGTACCTTCAAAGGGGAAGAACGTGGAAATGTCTCCTCCACAGGGGAGGAACCCAGATATTGTGAGGCCACATAGTGAGACATATCTCACAGTGTATGGCCATTACATCTGCTGGGTCTGGCAGAACTTTTTATCTGACAATGTATGCCCAGCAAAAGTAAGATTAGCTTTTCACAACCTGCAAAACAGTGTTTCTGAGTTATCAGCAGGCAAGGGAATATGATAGTAATCCACACTATATAGTTACATATGTTGTGTGCCTGATTCTATACATTTGCATCAGCTTATTCTCATTCTTGACCACCTGAAGTTTTAAATGCATTTCAGTTACTAAAGAAAACTTCTCCACTACAGTCCCAGTTCTTAAGTTGATGCAACTTAAGTCCCATAAGTCTGGAAAGCATCATCCATGTTCATTCTTTTCCAAAAAATTATCTCCTAAAGAAACTACTCTATTGGAAATCGAGAAATATTGGCAAAGTAGTTAGCTTTGGAAGAATGGACTTGGAAGCAACATCTCTCTAAATAACCACTTACACAGATCATAAAATCTTCAGTATTAATGGTTGTTTATTGGTTCAATTTTACTCTCACCAAACTGGTTCCAAGAAGCTCGGAGCTGAAACCCTACATTGATCCTTTGACCACTTGGACCAAAACCATACTCAAGATCCTTTACATATTATTGGTCCCTCCAGTATAGTGGCAGCTACCACCATTAACATCTCAAAAATTCTTCCTGGAAAATATTTGTGGTAACAGCTCTTTGTCCCAGGTTTCTCACTTGGGTCCATAACTCAAAGCTCTCTAGTTACCTGGTATTAAGAAAACTAATTTAATCTGATTTACTTTTTACCTGCTCTAAGTAGCCAAAACAGAAAGTCCTTTTATTTCTTTGCCCTTTAAAATAAAACCTTGGACCTTGGATGTATTTCAATGACCTCTCTTACAGAGACTTGTTTGTTATTTTACCATCTTAAGACATTTCCTTTGTTCCTCTCATGGAAATATCATCTGTGTTTTTACACTTTGTTTTGACCAAAGAAGTATTTTACCTTGGATTATTCCTTCACATCATGTCTGAGGGGCCTATTCATCATAACTAAAAAATCTCTGGAGGTAAGTAGGTTTAGATCTCGCATGGAGTTCTACCTAATTACCGGAAGAATTCATCATTCCTCCTCTCCATAAGTATCTATTCCGAAAAGCTGTCATTTTTGCGATGATAGCTTTTCGGGAAATAGATACTCCCTATCTACTCTAACTTACCGCAGCTGGAATCAGTGCTGCGATTGCGCCGTTACATCCGTAAAATCAGCGCATGTGCACCACTGCCTACAGCTGCAGTAATTGTGTGTTCCCCCAACCCCCCCTCCCCCCTATACTCACCTCCCCCCTGTCTCCCACCTATCTGGCCGTTGCAGCCGCCTCAGGCTCCGTCTGCTGTGCTGACACTGTGTTCTCCCGGAAGAACACAGTTAAGTTTAGAAAAAAAACAAAACGTTTTTTAAACTTTACTGTGTTCTGCCGTAAGAACACAGTTTCAGAACAGCCACCGGAGCCTGAGAAGGGAACAGAGTGACGGAGGGAGCTGGCGGAGGACCTGCCCAGCTGACAGCAGGTAAGTGTAACCTGCTATACGCCACCTCAGAGTGGCATATAGTAACACCATCAAATTCCGAAAATACATAATTTTCGGAATTTGATGAATAGCATTTCCATATTCCCATACTAATGTATGGGGAGTGTGGAAATGAACGCAGGCGGATTTAACCAGGGATTTCAGTAGTATCTCCTGTGTTAAGTGTCTTCATGAACACTAAAATAACGGTAATTAAGAAAAATGTCCTTAAAACCATTATGTTAGTGTTGATGAATAGGCCCCTGAGTCTTGAACACAGATGTGGAGAACTTTCTAAAAGTTATTAAACAGGATAATTTTGTATATCATCATTAGTCAAACAGCCTGATAAAGGTGGCTATTTAGGTTATTTTACATTTCCTAAATACTATACTATTACAGGTCCTTTTACATTTCCTAAATACTTCTGTTTCTTCACATCAAGATGGTTGGACAGATGTGCCCCCTTGGCCACAATTTGTATGCAATAATTTTCATGAGTCTCTATTTAAATCTTGATCCTTAGAGCCTCAGCATATCACTTATTATATGGTGACATACATCGGCGACCATCCCTTCTTCTACATCCTGTGGATAAGGTAAAACACTTTATTAAAAATATCAAACTGAAATGCTCTCTCTCAATTTTGCCCCTAAGTTAATTGGACTGTATGAGATCATGGAAGATGTTACTCCTGTTTCTTGTAGCTGCTTGCACTGTACACCTTCTCAATGTCTCATATGTCTCTTTCTCAAACCTGTGGTGGAGCATCAGGAACTAGATTCTATGATGTTCAGGGCCGGACTGGCCATCTGGCAGTTCTGGCATATGCCAGAAGGGCCGATGACTAGATGGTCCGGGCCAGCCGTCGAGAAGCCCAGATAAGCTGAGCAGATAATAATATGCCTCTCAGAGCAGTCTGCTCAGCGGCAGGGGACCAGTCACACCGTGGTTTGCAGTCACTCCCCATTGTGTTTATAACACAATTAGAGTGGATGGTCCTGGCTGTCAGTCACAGCTCCATGCAGCTTCACTAGCCGTTTCATATTTAGAACCGCCCATTGTGGGCGGAGTCACAGAGCACTTCCCCGTCTAAGGGAAGATGAAGCAGCCTGCGAGCAGGTGCCTCTCGCCTGAGCAGTAAACCCCCCTGCGGCCCGATATACCCCTGGCTGGAGCAAATGGGGCAACTGTGAATAGTCCTGTGGCTCCTGTCTCCTCTGAAATCCCCGCAAATCGCAGCAATATGTCGCGAGGAGGTGGGGCCTAATGGTGTGAGGTGCCCGCCACCATCAACAACCTGCAGCATCAGCTACATCAAAAAGTGAGTGTGTGAATCGTATACTGTGCTAGGGTGTATGTTTGTGCTAGGGTGTGTATAATGTATGCATGTTTTAGTGTAATATAGAATATATAATGTAATGATATATAATATATACCGTATATAGGTATATATACACAGTATGTATATATACACACACAGTATATATATGTGAGTGTGTATATATATATATTATACAGTCAGGTCCATAAATATTGGGACATTTACAGAATTTTCAGATTTTTGCCTCTATTCACCACCACAATGGTTTTGAAATGAAACAAACAAGATGTGCTTTAACTGCAGACTTTCAGATTTAATTTGAGGGTAATTACATCCAAATCAGGTGAACGGTGTAGGAATTACAACAGTTTTTAAGGGACCAAAAGTAATGGGACTATCAACTCAAAAGCTATTTCATGGACAGGTGTGAGCTATTCCCTCGTTATTTCATTATCAATTAAGCAGGTAAAAGGTCTGGAGTTGATTCTAAGTATGACATTGGCATTTGGAATCAGTTGCTATCAACTCTCAATATGAGATCCAAAGAGCTGTCACTATCAGTGAAGCAAGCCATCATTAGGCTGAAAAATCAAAACAAACCCATCAGAGAGATAGCAAAAACATTACGTGTGGCCAAATCAACTGTTTGGAACATTCTTAAAAAGAAAGAATGCACCGGAGAGCTCAGCAACCCCAAAAGACCCGGAAGTCGACGGAAAACAACTGTGGTGGATGACAAAAGAATTATTTCCCTGGTGAAGAAAAACCCCTTCACAACAGTTGGCCAAATCAAGAACACTCTCCAGGAGGTAGATGTATATGTGTCAAAGTCAACAATCAAGAGAAGACTTCACAAGAGTGAATATAGAGGGTTCACCACAAGATGCAAACCATTGGTGAGCCACAAAAACAGGAAGACCAGATTAGAGTTTGCCAAACAACATCTAAAAAAGCCATTACAGTTCTGGAACAATATCCTATGGACAGATGAGACAAAGATCAACTTGTACCAGAGTGATGGGAAGAGAAGAGAAGGAAAGGAACTGCTCATGATCCAAAACATACCACCTCATCAGTTAAGCATGGTGGTGGTAGTGTCATGGCGTGGGCATGTATGGCTGCCAATTGAACTGGTTCCCTTGTATTTATTGATGATGTGACTGCTGACCAAAGCAGCAGAATGAATTCTGAAGTGTTTCGGGCATTATTATATGCTCATATTCAGTCAAATACTTCAGAACTCATTGGATGGCGCTTCACAGTGCAGATGGACAATGACCCGAAGCATACTGCATAAGCAACCAAGGAGTTTTTTAAGGCTAAAAAGTGGAATGTTATGCAATGGCCAAGTCAATCCCCTGACCTGAATCCGATTGAGCATGCATTTCACTTGATGAAGACAAAACTGAAGGGAAAATGCCCCAAGAATAAGCAGGAACTGAAGACATTTGCAGTAGAGGCCTGGCAGAGCATCACCAGGGATGAAACCCAGCGTCTGGTGATGTCTATGCGTTCCAGACTTCAGGCTGTAATTGCCTGCAAAGGATTTGCAACAAAGTATTAAAAAGTGAAAGTTAGATTTAGGATTGTTTAGTTTGTCCCATTACTTTTGGCACCTTAAAAAGTGGGAGGCACATATAGAAACCGTTGTAATTCCTACACGTTCACCTGATTTGGATGTAATTACCCTCGAATTAAATCTGAAAGTCTGCAGTTAAATCACATCTTGTTTGTTTCATTTCAAAGCCATTGTGGTAGTGAATAGAGGCCAAAATATGAAAATTCTGTCAATGTCACAATATTTATGGACCTGGCTGTATATATATATATATAATATATATATTATATACATATATATTGGTGCGTCCTCCTGGACGCTCGCATAGCTGTGGGTTAGCACCCACAGCTATGCGAGCGTCCATGATGATGGTCGCAATGGTCAAGAGCATCGCGACCATCAGGCTTTCGACGAGACTCTGCGGTAGGGTCTCGCTGCCGCAAGCCCTGGAGTGATTTTGGCTCTATCAGAGCACTCCCACTGACATCACTAGTGATGTCAGTGGGGCCGGACCCAGACGGTAGGCGTTCCCATGGGGACGCCTCCGTCTGGGCAGCCACGCCCCGGCACGCCCACCAAAGGGGGCGTGCTGTCACTCACCATCGACAGCACGCCCCCTTTGGTGCGAGACCCCGCATGCGCATTTGGGTACCATCGACCCGCTTGCGAGCGTCCTGCGCTGTATATACACACACACACACGCACGCACGCATGCACGCACATGCACGCACATACAGGGGCGGATTGGCCGTTTGATTCATCTGTAAAGTTCCCATTGAGCCGAGTGGACTGTGGACCAATTGTTGTAATGTGGCCCACCCATGGAGGAACTGAAATCGCGAGAGAGGATGCCGCTGTTCTCTGGTGAGACCGAGGCAGCCCATTCCCACTCTGTACACAAAGTACTGTGCCAGCAAGAGACAGTCATACGCAGTTTGGCAAAGGGAAAGCAGTCAGTGTCTGGCTGCCTGGATAAGTAACAACTTGGTGTGGGGCCGACGTGAAGCGGCAAGCGGGGTATACATTGCAGGACGGTGCTGGGCTGGAGAGGTGATGTCCCCATGCTCCGCTACGCCGGCCTCATGCTACATCCTGCCATTAAGTTATGCCCGGCTCTGGCTGTCCTCGGCTCGGCTCCTCCTCCCGGGTGAAGTCTTGCCTGTGCAAACTGAGCCACAGTCAGGCGCAGATTAGAGTTAGACTTCACAGTGTTTGGGCAGGCGGAATAATTTTTCTGTATTTTTTTTTATTTTCATTTTCTTAAAATTCGTGCCATGGCCAGCGCTGATCAGGAGCCGCCTGGCCTCGTCACATGTTTACTAGAGATGGAGTAGGAGAGAGCCCTCCTCATTTCCTCACAGCTCAGCCTCTCATTGACAGCTGCTGCCTTAGACTGACTCCTGGGCTTGGCATAAAACTAGTCCCTTCTTCTTCCAGCTACCCAGGCCACACCGCCAGGGAAAGGCCGTCACTTCTAACAGACACAGTAGCAGTCGGAGTTAGAAAAGCTTCTCAGGAAGCTGCTGTGTGAGCATGCAGTGGTGCAGCGAGTGTGCAGAAATTGTACAGCAGCAGGTCAGTGCTCCCATCCCAGTGTCTTCCCCCTCTCCAGCCCAGTGTCCCGCACCATTACTGACCCCCCCATCCTAGTGTATCCCATCCTGCCAGCCCAGTGTCTCCCCCATCCCTCCCCAACCAGCCCACTGCACCTATCTCACTGCCCCCACCTAGAAGCCCCAGCCAGTCCAGTCACAGTGATCACCCTCATTCATCCCAGTGTTCCCTCCTCCCACCCCTATCTCACTGTCTCCTTCCTATCCTGCCCTCTGCCACCCATCATAAGATCCACCCCTATCCAGCCCAGTGTCCCGCCCAATCTCACTGACTTCTCATCGCTGTGCCTCCCCCCCTTTCCTCACCAATCAGCCCACTCCTCCCATCTAACTGCCCCAGCAAGAATCCCCAGCCAGTCTAATCCCTGTGTCCTCCCCTCATTCAGCCCATGTACACCATTCTCTAGCCTAGTGTTTCTCCCTCCCACCCCTTTCAATCCAGCCCAGGACCTCCCCATTAGCAATGCCTCCCATCCAGGCCAGTGTCTCCCACCATATCACTGATCCCCCATCCCAGTGTCTCCCTCCTTTACCTCCCCAACCAGCCAACTGCCCCATCTAACTGCACCTCAGCAAGAACCTCCCAGCCAATTAAATGACAGTGTCCCCCCTCATCCCTACCAGTGTACCCCCTTCTCCAGCATAGTGTTCCTCCCTCTCATCACCATCTCATTGCCCCCTTCCCACCCAGCCAAGTGCCCCCCATATATCACCCACTGCCTCTCCCGGTCACTCTCTCCCTGTCATCCTCTGTCACTCTCTCTCCTGTCAACCTCTCTCCTGTCACCTCTCTCTCCTGTCACCTCTCTCTCCTGTCACCCTCTCTCCTGTCACCCTCTCTCTCCTGTCACGCTCTCTCTCCTCTCACCTCTCTCTCCTCTCACTCTCTTTCCTGTCACCCTCTCTCCTGTCACCCCCTCTCCTGTCACCTCTCTCTCCTGTCACCTCTCTCTCCTGTCATCCTCTCTCCTGTCACCCTCTCTACTGTCATCCTCTGTCACCCTCTCTCCTGTCATCCTCTGTCACCCTCTCTCCTGTCATCCTCTCTCCTGTCACCCTCTCTCCTGTCACCCTCTCTCCTCTCACCTCTCTCTCCTCTCACCTCTCTCCTGTCACCTGTCTCTCCTGTCACCTCTCTCTCCTCTCACCTCTCTCCTGTCACCCTCTCTCCTGTCACCCTCTCTCCTGTCATCCTCTCTCCTGTCACCCTCTCTCCTGTCATCCTCTCTCCTGTCACCCTCTCTCCTCTCTCTCCGCTCACCTCTCTCTCCTCTCACCTCTCTCCTCTCACCATTCTCTCCTGTCACCCTCTCTCCTGTCACCTCTCTCTCCTCTCACCTCTCTCTCCTGTCACCTTTCTCTCCTGTCACCCTCTCTCCTGTCATCTCTCTCTCCTCTCACCTCTCTCTCCTCTCACCTCTCTCCTGTCACCTCTCTCTCCTGTCATCCTCTCTCTCCTGTCATCCTCTCTCTCCTGTCATCCTCTCTCCTGTCATCCTGTCTCCTGTCATCCTCTCTCCTGTCACCCACTCTCCTGTCATCCTCTCTCCTGTCATCCTCTCTCCTGTCACCCTCTCTCCTGTCATCCTCTCTACTGTCATCCTCTGTCACCCTCTCTCCTGTCATCCTCTGTCACCCTCTCTCCTGTCATCTTCTCTCCTGTCACCCTCTCTCCTCTCACCCTCTCTCCTCTCACCTCTCTCTCCTCTCTCTCTGCTCACCTCTCTCCTGTCACCCTCTCTCCTCTCACCTCTCTCTCGTCACCTCTCTCTCCTCTCACCTCTCTCTCCTCTCACCCTCTCTCCTGTCACCCCTCTCTCCTGTCACCCTCTCTCCTGTCATCCTCTCTCCTGTCATCCTCTCTCCTGTCACCCTCTCTCCTGTCATCCTCTGTCACCCTCTCTCCTGTCACCCTCTATCAGCCTCTCTGTCATCTCTCTCTCTTGTCATCCCGTCATCCTCTGTCACCTCTCTCTCCTGTCACCCTCTCTGTCATCTCTCTCTTGTTACTCTCTCTACTGTCATCCTCTATCACCCTCTCTCCTGTCATCCTCTGTCACCCTCTCTCCTGTCATCCTCTGTCACCCTGTCATCTTTCTCTCCTGTCACCCCCTCTACTTTCATCCCCTGTCACCCTCTCTGTCACCCTCTCTCCTGTCATCCTCTGTTACCCTCTCTGTCATCTCTCTCTCACCCTCTCTCCTGTCATCCTCTGTCACCCTCTCTGTCATCTCTCTCTCACCCTCTCTCCTGTCATCCTCTGTCACCCTCTCTGTCATCTCTCTCTCACCCTCTCTCCTGTCATCCTCTGTCACCCTCTCTCCTGTCATCTCTCTCTCTCTCACCCTCTCTCCTGTCATCCTCTGTCACCCTCTCTGTCATCTCTCTCTCTCACCCTTTCTGTCATCTCTCTCTCCCTCTCTGTCATCTCTCTCTCTCACCCTTTCTGTCATCTCTCTCTCCCTCTCTGTCATCTCTCTCTCTCACCCTCTCTACTGTCATCCTCTGTCACCCTCTCTCCTGTCATCTCCTATCACCCTCTCTCCTGTCATCTCCTGTCACCCTCTCTCCTGTCATCCTCTGTCACCCTCTCTCCTGTCATCTCTCTCACCCTCTCTGTCATCTCTCTATCTCACCCTCTCTGTCATCTCTCGCTGTCACCCTCTCTACTGTCATCCTCTGTCACCCTCTCTGTCATCTCTCTCTCACCCTCTCTCCTGTCATCCTCGGTCACCCTCTCTCCTGTCATCCTCTGTCACCCTCTCTACTGTCATCTCCTGTCACCCTCTCTCCTGTCATCTCCTGTCACCCTCTCTACTGTCATCCAGTCACCCTCACTACTGTCATCCTGTCACCTCTCTCTCCTGTCACCCTCTCTCCTGTCATCCTCTGTCACCCTCTCTGTCATCTCTCTCTCTCACCCTCTCTGTCATCTCTCTCTCTCACCGTCTCTCCTGTCATCTCCTGTCACCCTCTCTGTCATCTCTCTCTCTCACCCTCCCTGTCGTCTCTCTCTCTCACCCTCTCTACTGTCATCCTCTGTCACCCTCTCTCCTATCATCTCCTGTCACCCTCTCTCCTGTCATCCTCTGTCACCCTCTCTCCTGTCATCTCTCTCTCTCTCACCCTCTCTCCTGTCATCCTCTGTCACCCTCTCTCCTGTCATCTCTCTCTCTCTCACCCTCTCTCCTGTCATCCTCTGTCACCCTCTCTGTCATCTCTCTCTCTCACCCTCTCTCCTGTCATCTCCTGTCACCCTCTCTGTCATCTCTCCAGTGGCGTAACTATTGTATTTGGAGCTCAGGGCAAATTTGAAAAGGGAGACCCCCCCCACCCCACCACCCCGATATGTGCGCGCGCCGAAGGTCACTTAAAAATGGGGCATGTCAACATTTATTTTCACACTGAACATTCCTATCCATATGCACCTTATCCCCAGTAGTACCCCTTATACAGTACCCCCAGTATGCAGTTGTGGTCCCTCTTATGCAGGCCCATAGTAGTGCCCCTTATACAGTATCCCCAGTAGTTGTCCCCCTTATACAGCCCCCAAATTAGTTCCCCTTACTCAGTGCCCCCAGTAGTGGTTCCCCCAAATGCAGTGCCCTATGTAGTGTTCCCCCTTATGCAGTGCCCCCAGTAGCAGTCCCCACAATGCAGTGCACCCAGTAGTGGTATTCCCTTATGCAGTGCCCTTTATATAGTGCCCCCAGTAGTAGACCCCCCCTATGCAGTACCCTTTATATAGTGCCCCCAGCAGTAGTCCCCCCCCATGCAGGTTTCCCAGTAGTGGTCCCCCTTATGCAGGCACCCAGTAGTGATCCCCCTATCTAGTGCCCCCTGTAGTGTTCCCCGCAGTGCCCCTAGCAGTAAGCCCCTTATATAGTGCCCCCAGCAGTAGTCCCCCCCCCTCCCATGCAGTGCCCCCAGTAGTGGTCCCCCTGATGCAGGCTCCCAGTAGTGACCCCCCCCTATCCAGTGGTCCCTGTAGTGGTCCTTCCTGTTATTGCCCCCAGTTGTGGTCCCCCCAGTGCAGTGCCCCTAGTAGTAGGCCCCTTCTATAATGCCCCCAGTAGTAGTTCCCCCCCCAAGTAGTGGTCCCCAGTTGAGGTTCCCCCTCCTGATTAAGTGCCCCGTGTAATAGCCCCCCCCAGTAGAGGTCCTCCTAATAATGGTGCCCCCAGTAATAGCCCCCCCCAGTAGAGGTCCTCCTAATAATGGTGCCCCCAGTAGTAGCCCCCCCAGTAGAGGTCCTCCTAATAATGGTGCCCCCAGTAATAGCCCCCCCCAGTAGAGGTCCTCCTAATAATGGTGCCCCCAGTAATAGCCACCCCCCCAGTAGAGGTCCTCCTAATAATGGTGCCCCCAGTAATAGCCCCCCCAGTAGAGGTCCTCCTAATAATGGTGCACCCAGTAGTAGCCCCCCCCATTGTGCCCCCACCCCAGTAGAGGTCCCCCCAGTGGTAGCCACCCCCGTTGTGCCCGCAGTAGTGCTGACAGGTTTTTAAAAATATATATATAAAAACATTCCTGAATCCACGCTGCTGCTGCTCCTCCTGTCCGCGCCGCCGCTCCCGCCGCCACCCGCCAGTCCTCCCGAGCTGGCACGCTCAGCATAATGGGACAGACGTCATGACGTCATTATGTCTGTCCCATTACTCACTGCAGGAGCCGGACGGAAGTCCGGCTCTTGCAGTGGGTGCTGCAGCAGTCAATGAGAGTCTATATGACTCTCATTGGCTGCTGTTTAACACACGCATCGCCGCCAGCGCTGGCGGCGATGCGTGTGTTATGCACAGCCTGAGCCCGCCTCCTGGCGCTATTGGGCAAGCGCTCAGGGGGAGGGAACGGGCTCAGGCGTGCAGCACAGGACCGGCGCTGGAAGCCTAGCGCCGGTCCTGTGTAAATGTGTAGCACTGACTGCACTCATTGCGGTCGGCGCTACACTGGTGGCTAACTAGGGCGGGCCGGACCATGGCCGGTGGCACCCCCCCGTGCCACCGGTCCCACGGCGCCCTGGGCACGCACCCTGCCCGACCCCCGCAGTTACGCCACTGCATCTCTCTCTCTCACCCTCTCTCCTGTCATCCTCTGTCACCCTCTCTACTGTCATCCTGTCACCCTCTCTGTCATCTCTCTCTCACCCTCTCTGTCATCTCTCTCACCCTCTCTCCTGTCACCCTCTCTCATGTCATCCACTGTCACCCTCTCTCCTGTCATCTCTCTCTCTCTCTCTCTCTCTCTCTCACCCTCTCTCCTGTCATCCTCTGTCACCCTCTCTGTCATCTCTCTCTCACCCTCTCTACTATCATCCTCTGTCACCCTCTCTGTCATTTCCCTCTCACCCTCTCTCCTGTCATCCTCTGTCACCCTCTCTACTGTCATCTCCTGTCACCCCCTCTACTGTCATCCTGTCACCTCTCTCTCCTGTCACCCTCTCTCCTGTCACCCTCTCTCCTGCCAACCTCTCTCCTGTCATCCTCTGTCACCCTCTCTGTCATCTCTCTCTCTCACCCTCTCTCCTGTCATCCTCTGTCACCCCCTCTGTCATCACTCTCTCTCACCCTCTCTCCTGTCATCTCCCGTCACCCTCTCTATCACCCTCTGTCCTGTGATCTCCTGTCACCCTCTCTCCTGTCATCCCCTGTCACCATCTCTGTCACCCTCTCTCCTGTCATCCTCTCTGTCATCTCTCTCTCACCCTCTCTCCTGTCATCTCCCGTTACCCTCTCTATCACCCTCTGTCCTGTGATCTCCTGTCACCCTCTCTCCTGTCATCCCGTCACCCTCTCTCTCACCCTCTGTCCTGTGATCTCCTGTCACCCTCTCTCCTGTCATCCCGTCACCCTCTCTCTCACCCTCTGTCCTGTGATCTCCTGTCACCCTCTCTCCTGTCATCCCCTGTCACCATCTCTGTCACCATCTCTCCTGTCATCCTCTGTCACCCCCTCGGTCATCTCTCTCTCATGTCACCCTCTCTCCTGTCATCCCCTGTAACCTCTCCTGTCATCATCTGTAACCCTTTTTACTGTCAAACACTGTCACTCTCTCTCCTGTCACCCTCTCATCCTCTCTCGCCCTCTCTCCTGTTATACTCTGCCTCTCTCAGACATCACCCTCTGTCTACGTTTAGACTGTTTATGGTATAAAGCAGTCTATTATCCTGAACACTCTGCTATAGGAATTGTGTGTGTTTTTCATTTAAGTGATTTACACTATGAAGAGTTACTTCTTGTTTTTGTTTTGAGGGACTTTGTGTATTAGAGTTGACTACTGAGGAACTGAGTTAAATTCATAAACATAGGATCCACAGAACACCATACCAGTAATCTGCTTACAAAAGGACAAAACAGAAAGATAAGCTGGGCAACTATTTTTTAACATCTGTTTAGGACATTTTTTATTGTGTCTTTAGGAGGAATCGGTATGAGTCGCCGGCGCTCGGGATCCCGGCTGTTAGAATCCCGTCTCCGGCATCTTGAAAGGGTTAACATACTGACACTTGTTGGTCAGTATGCTAACCCCCTACCCTAACCCCCCCTCTTTGGTGCTTAATACTAACCTCCCCCCTAGTGCCTGACTCTAACCTCTCAGTTGCCTAACCCTAACCCTCTCCCCTTAGTACCTAACCCTAACCCTCTTCCCTTAGTACCTAACCCTAACCCTCTCCCCTTAGTACCTAACCCTAACCCTCCCCCTAGCGCCTAACCCCACACCCTAAACCTAACCCCCCTAACACCCCGATACTTACCTTTGGTATCCCGGTGGGAAATAAAAAGGAATTTTAAGGACAGGACGTCCAGGGAGCAAAAATGTCTAGTTAGGGCTCTTTATATGGCAGCTCAACAATGACAAGACGAAGGGCATAGCCCATACTTACCTACTTTTTAATTCTCTCTCAGGGGGTGGAGTTTTTGTAAGACGTGTCTGTATCGTGACGTCATACCTAACAGAACCAACCAAATACCAAATATCTGACTATGGCACATGTATGAATCCCCTGCAGGATGAGCCCTGTTGTATGTATTTTAATACAGATAATGATGTACACTTGTATGTTTCTCTAATATTAATTGTATTTGTAATAGCATAGACCAGTGGTTCTCAAACTCAGTCCTCAGGACCCCCCCACACAGTTCACGTTTTGCAGGTCACCCAGCAGGTCCACAGGTGTAATCATTACTCAATGACACATTTTAAAAGGTCCACAGGTGGAGCTAATTATTTCACTTGATTCAGTGTGGAGACATGGAAAACATGCACTGTTTGGGGTCCTGAGGACTGAGTTTGAGAACCTGTGGCATAGACCACAGGTTCTCAAACTCGGTCCTCAGGACCCCACACAGTGCATGTTTTGCAGGTCTCCTCACAATCACAGGTGTAATAATTTTCTTCACCTGTGGATCTTTCAAAATGTGTCAGTGAGTAATGACTACACCTGTGCACGTGCTGGGTGACCTGGAAAACGTGACCTGTGTGGGATCCTGAGGACCGAGTTTGAGAACCACTGGCATAGACTAAGAAGTGGGAGGAGTCAGGATAGTAAGGGGAGGAGTCTATGCCAGGAGCCAAGTGCTGACGCAAGGTGGGCCTGTGTGCTTTAAATGCCAGGGCCTATTTTTAGTCCCAGTCCGGCCCTGATGATGTTTAAAGAACATGGAGGTCATCCCTGTATGACTGGAGTGTCATAAAGCTCTGGTCTGTCACGTGACACTCTGTTACACAGAGTGTGGGTTGGGGGGTGGTGCTTGGGTCTGTTGTTATAAGCCAGTAGAATATCAGTTGGGTTAGGGGTGGAGCCTGTCACAGGGGGTATTGTGGGAAAATGTAGTTGTTTCTCTCTCTTTTTTTCTGGAGATTGACGGTGAAGTACTGTCTGATTATTGCTCTGTGTTTTTGTGTGCATAATACTGTTAATTGTTTTCATTGTTTGTATATTGACTTTCAATACGTTTCTTTCCTTTGCTAACCTTATATCTCTTAACTTTTACTCTTATCTACTCTTCACTTTTTTCCCCTTCTCATTCTCTTCCTTTCTTTTCTCCTCCTTTCTTCACTCCTCCTGCATGGATCGCCCCCGGCGGTCTGTTAGCATCCCTGCCCGTCACCTTTTCAACGCGGCGGCTGCTGGAGCGGGGTCCCCTAAGGATGTGCACGGCAGGCCCGCAGGCCGCAACCTAGCGGCTGGCCTCCACGATGCAGGCCCCGGAGTGGGGGGGCCAGACTTCGCGCTGGGGCTCGCGGCCGGGTGGCAATAAGAGTGCTCTCCAGCTCTCCCATCCCGGCTGCTCTGCCTGCGCGGGTGCGGCCAGGCCGTCCGTTACCCTGGGCACGAGGTCCAGCAGCAGGAGGGGAGCGCCACCCTCCCCTCCTTTACATAGTTTGGCATACCCAGCGCCCGGCGGCCCTAGCAGTAGGGCGAAAAAATTGGGAACCGCTGCTCGGCGGGGAAAGGCTATGGTGCCTACCTCCCCATCGGCGCGTGTCAGCAGGTGCGGGGGGGGTGTTGTTCCCGGCCTCCCTCTGCCACAACCTGTGGCTAATATTCCCTCTGCATCCCACGTGTCCACCCATTTGGCGGGGGCAAGGGAGCATAGGGGCGCTCGGCCCCTTAGGGCAGGGGTGATAACAGCCCCCTCCCTGCTTCGTGGGGAATTCGCGGACCGGGCTGATCAGAGCAGCGGCGGACGCTTTTGGAACATGCGGGATGGTGGAAATGAAAATGTGCGCACTCCACTAGATGGGGTGGACATCGTGTCCCCCTCCGACAGCAGCGACTCCGCTTCACTAGATTGGGAAGTATCTGACAGGGGGCTTTCGCGCGGGGTGGGGGAAAGTCCGCCCGCTCAGGTTTACTCGCAGGTCTTATGCAGAGGTGGTGCGTGGGGCACCTGTGCCTCAGGCGGGATCTGTAGCTGGGTCCCATGCGGGTGCGGGGCTGCGCACGGAGACTGTGTCCACTCTGTGTGCTTCACTGCTCTCTGCACTGGTGCCCTTGTTGTCGGGTAATAGTGCGCACACGGCCTCGGGGGCTGGCGACGGTCATATTGCAGCCCTCGCGGACCGGCTCTCCGGTGCCATGGGTCCCCTGGCGCCCCCGGTGTCGCATCACGGCTTGGGAGGTGCAGGCACAGAGGAATCTCTAGGCCAAGGGCAGTCTAATTCTGTGCAAGGCAACAATGTTTGTGTCCCAGCAGGTGAAGACTTATAGGATTCGAATATGCAGCATCAAGCAGGAAGCGAGAGGGCCGTGGCTGCGGTCGCCGATGGTGCGACTGGTCAGTCGGATGGTGAGTCTTCCATCGATCCTGATTGGATAGGTGGCTCCAGTAGCAGTAGTCAGGGAGCACTGGTGCAGCGAAGCAGGAAGCATAGGCGACATAGCTCAGAGCAGGGCACGAATAGTCTTTCCTCCACCTCCTCAGACTCCTCAGAAAAATCACGGCGTTCAGGCAGGAAAAGGTCTAGGCGGTACAAGCGCAAGCATCGCTCGTCCAGCAGCAGCATGTCAGTAAACTCAGATTGTTCGGAAGGGGTCTTATGCTCTAATACAGCGGTGCTTCGTGGGGTGCGGCCCAGGATCCGAGACCAGATCAGGTGCGGCCGTTACGTCAATGTATTCGCGATTACAAGCCGAAGCAAAAAGGTTTGGGTAGCCGCAAAGAAAAAAGGGGGGCTGCCCTCGATGGGGTCCTGACCTATCATACATGGCTGAAGAACATGTATATCTTTGCCCCTTGCTACTTAGAAACGCGGCCCGACGAACACATGCACATGATTAGATACATGTACCTAATTCATGACATGTTTACTAACTCCAGAAGTGGCGCTTGGCGGGCTTACGATGAAGAATTTCGTCGTAAGCAGCATGGTTGGGAGATTATAGACTTCAGAACAAAGGACGTCGAGATCTTCGTGGACGTCACACAACCACAGTGCTTGCAAATGGAGGCGCCATCTTTTCAAAGGGGTTTCAGGGGGCAGTCAGCCGCGCCAGGGGGAGGGTCGGCGCGAGGGTCCGGTTCCAGGTTGGGTCATGGAAAATGCTTTGCCTTTAACAATGGACAATGTGCATTGGGGACGCGCTGTCATTTTCGACACACCTGCCTGCATTCGTTGCAGTGGCACCAACCCCATCAAGGACTGTGCAAAGGGACCAGGGGGTGCGACCGGGGGAAAAGGTGCTAATCTTAGCTGCAGTCCCGCGGATCCATCCCACAAGTAGAGCTCAAACACTGGATAGAGCCCCCACACCTGTCAGGGTTGAAGTCATGGCTTCATGGTATCCATTGCAGGGCGTCGCACGGTTTTTGCAAGAAGGTTTTTCGACGGGTTTTCAACTTCCCATAGTCGGCATAGTGCAAGGGGGTTCGGGCCGGAATCTTCATTCGGCTCGCGACATGCCGACGGTGTTAAGAGCGAAGGTTGAGAAGGAAGTGGAGCTGGGTCGGATTGCAGGCCCCTTTGCCGAGCCCCCCATCCCAGGGCTGGTGCTCTCACCGGTTTGGGGTGGTTCCCAAAAAGGCATCAGGGAAGTTTTGTTTTATTCAGCACCTGTCGTACCCGAAGGGGCTCTCAGTGAACGATGCTATACCAGACGAGTTATGTCGAGTGGTATATCAGTCTTTTGACAGTGCACTTGACTTGATTCGTTCCTTTGGTAATGGGGCCTTGATGTGCAAGGTAGATATAGAATCAGCCTTCAGGTTGCTCCCACTCCACCCTCGGTTTTTTCAGTTCATGGGGTTCCGGCTCGGCGAGGATTTCTACTTCGACAAATGTTTGCCAATGGGTTGCGCGATTTCGTGTGCCTACTTTGAACGGTTTAGCTCCTTCTTACATTGGTGTCTGTCCAAGGGGTCCCAGGAGGTGGGGATAGCACATTATCTGGACGACTTCTTATTGGTCGGCCCCCACGATTCGCTAAGGTGCGAGCTTTTGTTGCGTTACGTGAATAAGCTTTTTGCGACTTTTGGAGTTCCAATAGCAGAGGAAAAGACAGAGGGCCCAACCACTAGGCTTTCTTTTTTGGGCTTCGAAATTGACACGGTTGGGGGTTTTTGTCGGCTGCCGGATGAAAAAGAGCGTCGCTTGCAAGACGAAGTAGTGCTGGCCCTGTCTGTAGGTAAATTAACATTGAAGCAGGCACAGTCACTGCTGGGCTTGTTCAATTTTGCCTGCAGGGTGATCCCCGTCGGGAGAATTTTTTGCAGAAAATTAGAAAGTTTGACGGCTAAGGCGCACAGACCCAATCATTTTCTGCGACTTTCGGGGGAGATTCGGCGGGACCTGGGTATTTGGGATTCCTTTTTGATTAATTTCAACAGGGTTCACATTTGGCCAGCCCAACCGGTCTCTAATGTGACGTTACAGCTTTTCACGGACGCGGCTGGATCAGTAGGGTTCAGCGCTTTGCTGGGGAGGCGTTGGTGTGCTGCTCATTGGCCCCTCAGCTGGGTGAGTGAGGGTTTGACCAGGAACATGCTTTTATTAGAGCTTTTCCCAATCATGGTTGCACTGGAGCTTTGGGGTGGGCAGTTGCAGAATAGAGCGATCATATTTTGGTGTGATAATATGGGTGTAGTGGAGGCGCTGAATCGTCAGAAAGCAGCTGGGTTGCACGCCATTCGAGTGATTGTGCAAATTATATCGCGCTGCTTGCAATTTAATATTGGGTTTAGCGCTAGGCATGTTCCAGGGACCAGTAATGAAGTTACCGATGCGCTCTTGCGCGGTGAGTGGGCAAGGTTTCAGAGACTTGCCCCTTGGGCGAATGTTGTCGGTGACTTATGTCCCGATTATGTGTGGCAGGTGGTTCGTCCAGCATGGAGGTTATAGCACACCGGTCCCTGGCCCCTGGGACCTACAGGGTGTACCTGGCTTCTTGGGAGCTGTGGAGCGGATTCCTCTTGAGGAAAAGGTCTTGAGGTAAGATCGTTGCATGATTCTTACTCGGGAACAAGGCTGGGGCCGCTAGGCTTGGCCTGCGTTCTTTTTTCATTACAGAGGGAAAGGTAAGGTGGGAGTCTGGTTTCCGTCGGAGGCCGGCCCTATCCCGCTTTGCCTCACCTTTTTGTTAGGACGCAGTGGGCAGGTGCAATGCAGCAATGCCCCCCCCAACCATAATTTTGCCCGGGCGGGGTCGCTTGGGTTTCTGCCCGGGGGAGGTCACAGACAAGTTTCGGCGGCCTCTCGGGGGTGGTCCTTTGCGTTCTCTCTTTTGCCCACGGGCGGGGGGTATTGAGGGGTTGCACCTGCTTGCCGGGTCGTCGTCTGTTATGGTCGGCCCGTCTGGACATGCACTGGATCAGACGGACCAGTGTTATGACAATGGGACATGGTCGACGGCAGGCGCTGCGGGGGTTCGGAGTTGGGTGTTGTTACCTTAGGTTACGCCTGGCTTCGGGCCTTTGCTTATCCCAACTTGAGGACTAGCTACTCGCCCTAGGTGGTGGTCTTGAGGAATTTTTGTTTAACCACTGGTTTTTTAACTTTGGCTTCTGCCAGCTGGTGGAGTGTTTGTGTTTTTGCCTCAAGTAAAGTTGGGATCCTCCCTTGCCCAAACATCCCTCATGCCAGGTGTTAGAAACAGGTGCAAATAGGCCTAGCATTACAGTAATACACGTCCCTTAGATACCAATTTTTTTTTTAATAATTCTTGCATATGACCCTTAAATTTTTACCAATGTGCTATAGAACACCGTTTGTTTATAAGTTATATTAATCTATTATCAATTAATTTTTCCCTGCCAGGATGTCGTCTTGATGATTCCTTCATTTGGATTATAGGGCATCCTTTTGTATACTGGCTCCCTAGGTCAGAGGTGGTTATGTCGGCTAGAGAGATCCTGGAGTTGGCGCATGTTCGGTGGATCGGCCACTGGGGCATGCGTTGGGCTCAATTGGATGAGGTCCTTAGGGACGCCGTGGGCAGGTTCGGGTACCCCCGTTTCCTGGTCATTCACTTGGGAGGGAATGACCTGACAGAGAGGACATGCCTGGATTTGCGCATGTCCATGTGGAGGGAGTTGTTGGCACTTGTCCGGGAGTGGCCTTTCTGTCGGGTCATGTGGTCGGAGATAGTGGCGAGGTTGTGTTGGAGAGGGACTGAGCTCCCAGGGGCTATCGAGCTCTCCAGACGGAGAATCAACTCGGTAGTGGGTAGAGCCATTGTAAGTAATGGCGGTGCAGTAGTGCACCATGGAAACATTTCTGTGGTAGACAGGCAAAATTATAGGCCCGATGGAGTGCACTTATCTAGGGGTGGCATGGAGATCTTTTCTAGAAATTTGTTTGGTGCCCTCAGGAGTTTGGATATATTCAGTTAAGTGGGAGTAGGAGACTGAGTTATGGTGGCGGCGGTGGACCTTGTCCTTGTTGGCAGGTCGTGAATGACCCTTGTTAGTAAGTTTAGCAGGGTGGATCTTTCCTTGATTTCTGTGGAGTTGCCCGTGCGGATGGGGCAGACTTGAGGGCGCAGTCAGCACCACCGGTCCAGGTGGCTGCGGTCCCCCTAGGATGCATGGGGGCTCCACATGTTGTTATCCCCACATGGTAGGGCAGGAGGCCTGGGCACCATGCGAGTTGCAAGGAAAAAGGGGGCAGTTGGTCCCGAAGTTCCCTTTTCTGCCGGGCTGTTCAGGCCCGCAGTTTTGTTATTTTTCTTAATATATATTAATAAGCATGTTATTTCTGTTAGGCCATTCAAGCCCCCACCACCATTTTTGCCTTAGAAATTTAGTGAGTAAAAATTCAGGCTAAATAGTTAGATGGTACATGATTTAGGTGTTACTAAATAGGTCTATAGTTTTTGAGTTTAATAAAAAGCTGACCCAAGTTTCACCCAATGCTATGTCTCTGCTTCGTTATTTTAGATAAGTCGGGGTGTGTGTGGTGTGGCATGAGTGTGTGGAGTGATCTGACCATAGAGCGTTTATAGATAAAGCCATCATCCCTATCCAATCCTAGTCCACAGTCCACTAAAACTTACTGTAGTGTTACATAGCAACATCCCTCAGTGATAGAGGTGAACGTCAAAGTGCACTCTAAGGGATATATTTACTAAGGTGCAGGCTTTTAGAATTGGAGATGTTGCCCATAGAAACCAATCAGATTCTAGCTATTATCTTCTAGAAGGTGCTAGATAAATGTTAAGTAGAATCTGATTGGTTGCTATGGGCATCATCTCCAATTCTAAAAACCAGCACCTTAGTAAATATACCACAAACAGTAAATAGCCAGCACGAGCTGCCTCACTAAACACAGAGCCTGCACACAGCCACGGAAGGAACTGGGGGAAGGGAGCCGCCTGTCAGTGTCACTGAGCAGTGCTGCAGGAGTCCATTTCCCCGCAGCTCTGCTATGAAATCCATGTCCCCACAGCGTTGCTAAGAAAGTGGACAGTCTGGGGGGGCATCTAGAAAGACAGATGGAAGGTCAGAACAGCAGAGAGAGTGCAGGGCCAGCCAGAATGGAGGGCATGACAGAGAATGAGGTGACCTGGCATATGTACATAAATATCTATTTACATATTGTGGTGAGAGGGGTTGTCTCTCACCTGAATTACCCACATTCTGGTGGAATCAGCTCCCACCAAGAGAGGCTGGAGTGAAACCTGTATGTTCTGCATTAGTAGTGGAGGTGTGGAATTCCAGGGTTTCACATTTACACAGACCCAGCTGGAATAATCACTGGAGCACAGGAAGGGTTTAAAACTCTCACACACCTGATGTGCGTTGCCCTGATGCTTAGTAGCAACCAGGAAGTAGGGACACAGGGTCTGTTTCAGACCCGGACGCTATGCGCAGTGCGCTCGCTATTGCCGATGGTTGCTAATCTGCGTATGCATTGCAGTGCGCAACTACACAGTGCATTCACAGATCCCTCGCTCGCCCAGCAAAGCCAGCCCAGCAGAGTGAGTGATAGGAGTGGCCGTTTGTGGGTGGTAACAGGGGCAGTCCAGTAAAAACGGGGGAGTGGAGGTGCGAACGCAGGCGAACGCATGCCGTTTTAGAGGCGTGAATAATTAACAGGCAGCGTCATAGTACACGTCACCAGCCATTTTTTTACTCTATTTTCCTTGCAATGCTTGCGGTAGAAAAAAGCTACCGCAAGCACTGTGTTTACATCCGATAGTGGTCGATGTACCAATGTTTTCACAATCTTCCAGGAGATGTCGTGGGGCAGTGGGCGTCTCTGCATTCGCTAAGGGGAGTCTGCATACACAAAGCGAACGGTCGTACAGGTAAATGGGCGTGCTTATGCCTTGGCGAGCGATCGCTACCCGCCGCGTCACTTTCAAATATTTCCATACGCATTGAGCGAGCGTACGCTCATAGTGACCGGGTCTGAATCAGGCCCACAGTGTTGTAGTGCCAGAGTCCAAGGGCTATGCTGGGAGAGCATGCCCAAATTGTGGCTGCAAGCCACTGCTGACTGATTAGAACAAGGCGTACTGAGACTTTTATGTTTGTTTGTTTATTTTATGTTATGTGCCTGTATGTGTGCAGGCCTAACCTCACGTATGCTAAGGTGCAGTGTTTGCTGGTGCCGATAAAAGACACTGCTTTACCAGAAATACCTGCCTGTCTGGAATCCTCATTTCACTACTCAATGTTATAATATGTAAATATATGAATGCACACACATACTGTATATACACACATACACTTACACACATAATATATATATATAATATATATTTTTATATATATATATATATATATACTGTGATAGGATCACTGGTAAAGTGGTTTGTGGCAGGTACATTTGTCCCAGATTCCTGTCTTTTGTGTTTTAAACCCCCAGGAGAAAGTCTGCAGTGTAGCAGGCTTGAGTTTCGGCTTTTTGAAAAGCCGGTTTGGGACCTGGGGGTTGTGGGTGAGAGGGGAGGGAGGGCTCCACCCACGGCCACTCCAGGTTTTGGTTCTCGCAGCCTGGTAACAGGCTGGTTAGTTTTTCACCTGAGAGTGGCCAATATAAGCCTAGTGTGTTTAGGGCTGATTGTCTCACCTGGGAGAGCAGACAGGGAGTTTGCTCAGAGACACTTGGAAAACCTATCTGTGAGTACTGTGCTGTGCTTTGTTGCTGGCGAGGGCATTAGGCCCTGCCAGGTTCTGGTAGTGAGGGAACTACCTGTGAAGTTGGTGCCCCGACAGGGCTAGGATTTATGTTTATGTTTTTTTTATGTTATTTCTGACATTGTACAATAAAGACTGGCGCCGATCAGCTTGTACTCACTTCCAGACTGGTGTGCTGCTTCCCTGCTGCTGTGTGTGTGTGTAAGGAAGGAGTCCCCTACCCAGGAGAGGGACCTCCTAATCTGACTGTGTCACAATATGGTGGAGAATGCGGGCAACCACACACACTGAAGTTGCAGCAAGAGGAAAACTTTCCATTTAAAAATTAAAGGGACAGACACCCAATTTGTGAGTGTGGAAATAACACTGTGTCCTTGGAGTACCATAGAAGAGGCGTCAGCCAATGCTCAGAGAGGCAAGGTTCAGCTTCCAACCTACACCCCGGGACAAAATGGAGGACATTATTAAAGCCTTGCTCCAAGCTACAGCAGCTCAGCAGGAGACAAACAAACTTCAGCAGGAATCTACCAGGGCTCAGCAGGAAGCTACAGCAGCTCAGCAGGAATCTACCAGGGCTCAGCAGGAATCCACCAGGGTGCAACTATTGGCCTTGGAGACAGCCCAGAGGCAACAACAGGTCGCCATTGAGGAAACCCGCCAAGGCCTTAGCGGAAAACAGCCAGGCCATAAGAGAGGTGGTACAGCACCTGGTCGCCCGGCCCAGAGATGTTAATACTGGTCCTCCCATCACCACTCACTCCGTACGAGCCAGTCACTTCCTCCAAAAGATGACTTCGGGCGATGATGTGGAGGCCTATCTCGCCGCATTTGAAAGAACGGCCGAAAGGGAGAGTTGGCCCAAGGAGCAGTGGGCAAGTTTGGTGGCACCTTTTTTGTCTGGGGAGCCACAAAAAGCATATTTCGACTTATGCCTGGCTGATGCCAAGGACTATATAAAACTAAAACAGGAGATCCTAACTCGCTTGGGAGTCACCACCTTTGTTCGTGCCCAACGGGTCCACCGCTGGGAGTTCCATAAGGACAAGCCTCCACGTTCACAGATGCATGACCTCGTCCATCTGTCCTCAAAATGGCTACAGCCCGAGACGCTGACGGGACCACAGATCGTGGAAAGGGTCGTGATGGACCGGTACCTGCGATCATTACCTGTGACTCTGCGCAAGTGGGTGAGCCATGCAGACCCTAAGTCCGTGGACCAGTTGGTCGAGCTGGTGGAGAGGTACATGGCGGCTGAGGAGCTGATGAGTATGCCCCACCGAGCCCCGATGGCGCACCGGCGAACTCCCACAGACACTGGTAAGACTGTTCCAGGGGAGAAGGGTGCTGGGCGGTGGCATGTACCTAAGACTGAGGGTGTAGAACCTGGAGACAGGCCTGCCAGGCCGGGAAGGTTCTTGCCTCGTAAACGACTAGACATTAATATGACTCAGTGTTTCCGATGTGGTGGCTTCGGCCATATTGCCGCTAATTGTGCACTTACAACTGAACCTATGCAATGTGATACTGCTCATGTCTACCGCAGGGGGTCTTTCTTTGCACAGATAGCCTGTACGGCTGACCGGCAGGCTGTGACGGATAAGCACATGTGTGTACTCACTGTAGATAGCAACCGAGTAGAGGCACTGTTAGACTCTGGTAGCTTGGTGACACTTATAAAAGCTGAGCTGGTGAACCCCTTGCGGCGTGAGGGGAAAACTGTTGGTGTGACCTGCATACATGGGGATACTCGATATTATGTTACTGCCGAGGTGAACATCGAGACACCATGTGGTTCTGCTATAGTTTCTGTAGGTTTGGTACATGGTCTGATGTACGATGCAATATTGGGGAGAGACTTTGCTCACTTCTGGAAGTTGTGGGAAAGCCGTTTTGTTCCAGAGGTGAACAACCCCTATCCATTTGAGAAGGTTGTCGATGTAGTGGAGGAGGGAGTTTCTTCTGAGTCAGAGTTATTCCCTTTTTCTACTATGATTGGCGAACTAGAGAATGCAGAGCGTGACGGTGGCCCGCCAACTGATGTGCCTCCCATTGAGGTGGGAAGTGTTGTTGGGCCAGGTGATCGTCTGCCTGATTTAGAGGTCAGAAGAGAGGTCTTTGCCGTGGAGCAGTTGAATGACCCTACTTTGGTAAAAGCCAGGGAGAATGTAAAAGTAGTTGATGGTAAACCCGTAGACCCTGATAGTCCTTTGTCCTATCCCCACATGGCAATGTGGCAGGATTTGTTATATCAGGTGACTAAGAAGGGGGAAGATGTTGTGGAACAACTAATAGTACCCAAAGCCTACAGAAGAACAGTGTTGGATCTGGCCCATGGTCATATAACGGCAGGCCATCTAGGGGTAGAGAAAACCACTGAGCGAATAATATAGAGGTTTTTCTGGCCCGGGCTTCATAAAGAGGTATCTGACTTTTGCGCATCCTGCCCTGAGTGTCAGTATCATGCTCCCAGGCCACATTTTAAGGGTCCACTAGTTCCATTGCCTATCATAGAGGTGCCGTTTGAAAGAATAGCAATGGATTTGGTTGGACCCTTAATGAAGTCTGCCAGGGGACACCAGTATATTCTGGTCATAATGGATTACGCTACCAGGTACCCGGAAGCGATCCCGTTGCGCAATACGTCAACCAAGACCATTGCCAGAGAACTAGTTCATGTCTTTAGCAGGCTGGGTATACCTAAGGAGATACTAACTGACCAGGGTACACCGTTTATGTCCAAAGTCATGAAAGAGTTATGCCGCCTGTTCAAAATCGAACAGTTAATAACTTTGGTTTATCACCCCCAAACCGATGGGCTGGTCGAGAGGTTTAACAAGACGTTAAAACACATGCTTAGGAAAGTGGTCGACAAGGATGGTAGGGATTGGGATTACTTATTGCCGTATTTATTGTTGGCCATAAGAGAAGTTCCCCAGTCCTCCACCGGGTTTTCACCCTTCGACTTGTTGTATGGGAGACACCCAAGGGGGTTACTAGACATTGCCAAAGAGACATGGGAGGGGCAGTCTAGTCCTTACAAAACGGTGATTGAGTATGTTTCTCAAATGCAGGAGAGAATTGCTGCGGTAGTGCCGATAGTGAGAGAGCACCTGGAACAGGCTCAACAGGCACAGCAGAGGGTATACAACCGCAATGCTCGGTTACGCAGCTTTGCTCCTGGGGACAGAGTGTTAGTATTGGTTCCCACTGTGGAAAATAAACTTTTGGCTAAATGGCAAGGGCCCTTTGAAATCTTAGAAAGAGTGGGGCAGGTCAATTACAAAGTTTACCAGCCGGGGAAAAGAAAGCCGGAACAGATATACCATATAAATCTATTAAAGCCCTGGAAAGATAGAACGGTACTGTCGGCCATCCGAGACCCTCCAGTAAGTCCAGGGCCCTTAGTTCCCGAAGTGACAGTGGCAAAAACCCTGTCGGCAATTCAACAACAAGAGGTCAAGGAGTTTCTGATTAGAAATAGGGTGCTGTTCTCTGACGTACCTGGGAAAACCTCGGTCATTAAACATGACATCATCACTGACCCAGGGGTTAAAGTTAATCTAAAGCCCTATAGGTTACCAGAAGCACAAAGAGAATCGGTGTAGAAAGAAATTAAAAATATGCTAGAGTTAGGGGTTATTGAAGAATCACATAGTGAATGGTCAAGTCCCATTGTGTTGATTCCAAAGCCCGACGGGAGTGTGCGTTTCTGCAATGACTTCCGAAAGTTGAACAGTGTTTCAAAATTCGATGCCTACCCGATGCCAAGAGTGGATGAACTGATTGAGAGACTAGGGACGGCAAGGTATTTAACCACTCTTGACCTAACCAAAGGGTATTGGCAAGTACCGCTAACCGAGAGCGCCAAACAAAAGACAGCTTTTTCAGCGCCAGAGGGCTTGTTTCAGTACAAGATGTTGCCCTTCGGGCTACATGGGGCACCTGCTACCTTCCAAAGAATGATGGACAGGATTCTAAGGCCCCATAGACGGTATGCGGCTGCTTATCTGGATGATGTGGTCGTTCATAGTCCTGATTGGCAGTCTCACTTACCCAGGGTACAAGCAGTGTTGGACTCCATCTATAAGGCAGGTTTGACAGCCAACCCAAAAAAGTGTTGTCTAGGCATGGAGGAAGTAAAATATCTGGGATACACCATTGGCAAAGGCCTGATAAAGCCTCAGCTCAATAAAGTTGATGCCATACAAACCTGGCCACGGCCTCTGAATAAGAAGCAGGTGAGAGCCTTCTTGGGAATTATGGGATACTACTGGAGGTTTATACCCAACTTTGCCACCATGGCAGTCCCACTGACTGACCTGACCAAAGGCAAACAAAAAGTCATGGTAGAATGGAGTCCTGAGGCAGAGAAAGCTTTTCAGGAGTTGAAAGTAGCGTTGTGTTCCCAACCAGTTCTGATGACTCCTAATTTTGAAAGGGAATTCATAGTACAAACCGATGCATCAGAAGTAGGTATAGGAGCGGTCCTGTCCCAGAACAAGGAGGGTGAGGAACACCCTATTTTCTATCTTAGCAGAAAGTTGAATGTACATGAGAGAAACTATGCCACAGTGGAGAAGGAGGCGTTGGCCATAAAGTGGGCGTTAGAGGCTCTCAGGTACTACTTGATCGGAAGAAAGTTCAAATTGATCACTGACCATGCCCCTCTGAAGTGGATGTCTGAAAATAAGGACAGTAATGTAAGAATTACAAGATGGTTCTTGGCGTTACAAACTTTTAAATTTTCAGTGGAACACAGGCCAGGAAGCCAGCTGGCCAATGCTGACGCGTTGTCACGCATTCATTGTTTGGGGGCTTCAGTTGTTCCGCCCCACAGGTCGAAACAAAGGGGGGGATATGTGATAGGATCACTGGTAAAGTGGTTTGTGGCAGGTACATTTGTCCCAGATTCCTGTCTTTTGTGTTTTAAACCCCCAGGAGAAAGTCTGCAGTGTAGCAGGCTTGAGTTTCGGCTTTTTGAAAAGCCGGTTTGGGACCTGGGGGTTGTGGGTGAGAGGAGAGGGAGGGCTCTACCCACAGCCACTCCAGGTTTTGGTTCTCGCAGCCTGGTAACAGGCTTGTTAGTTTTTCACCTGAGAGTGGCCAATATAAGCCTAGTGTGTTTAGGGCTGATTGTCTCACCTGGGAGAGCAGACAGGGAGTTTGCTCAGAGACACTTGGAAAACCTATCTGTGAGTACTGTGCTGTGCTTTGTTGCTGGTGAGGGCATTAGGCCCTGCCAGGTTCTGGTAGTGAGGGAACTACCTGTGAAGTTAGTACCCCGACAGGGCTAGGATTTATGTTTATGTTTTCTTTATGTTATTTCTGACATTGTACAATAAAGACTGGCGCCAACCAGCTTGTACTCGATTCCAGACTGGTGTGCTGCTTCCCTGCTGCTGTGTGTGTGTGTAAGGAAGGAGTCTCCTACCCAGGAGAGGGACCTCCTAATCTGACTGTGTCACAATACATACACATTACAGTATATGTATCACAAAACAATGATTAAAATCTTTGGTCTGTGGCAGTGCATTTACAGAGAGAGGCACTACACCAGTGTTGGCTAACCTTGACACGCCAGCTGTTATGGAACTACATAACCCAGCATGCACTGCTACAGTTTTGCTATTAGGGCATGCTAAAACTGTGGCAGGGCATGCTGGGATATATAGTTCCACAACAGCTGGAGTGTCAAGGTTAGCCAACACTGCACTACACTGAGACTCCAGGACGTGTAATCACCTCTTCCTTGATTAGCAGCCCGTCCCCGATCAGCTCATACATAATCGCTTGGTGGGCCGCCTTCATGGAGCTGAGCTTAGCTTCTGTTGGTCATGATGGTGCGGCTGGCGGTGCTTACACAGCATGATGTCACATGGCTCGGAGGAGGCGTCGAACAACTGTGCGCATCGCAGGCAGGGATTATGAAGCCTCCACCTGCGCTGCCAGTATTAATATGAATGGCGGTACTTGAACCGCCGGTGGGCTGGCAAGAAGAGGATGGCAGTTTCGGAGGGCGGGTCTTGGGTGGCCGCTGGCAGCCAGGCTTTAACAGAAAAATATTTTTTTTTCGCTGCAGATCATGTGGGCCTATTTTAATGGTCCAGCCGACCCATTGTTAATCCAGCTCTGATGGAACATAGCTGCTGCGTATACCCACTGGCAGCATCTTTTCTTACCAAGTCTGCTGTGTGTGAATCTGAGCACACATCTACCAGAGAGACTAGAGAACAGATGCCAGCAGGAAGAGACAGGTGTCTTAATTTGAGGTGGAAGAGTTCGTGTTTAGAAAGCTCAGTTCTGTCTTCTTCTGTTTATATTATGTATATGTATTAAGGGGATGTAGTCAGCATCCCGGCTTGCGGGATGCCGATTGTCTGAACAGAGGCACCAGTTTCCCGACTGCCGGCGTCGGGGTGTATCGGGGTGTTAGGGGGAGGTTAGGGTTAGGTAGCAAGGTTAGGCATTAGGGGGAGGGTTAAGGTTAGGCACCAGGTAGGGAGTGTTAGGATTAGGGTGCTGGGAGGGGGAGGTTAGGTTTAGGCACTAGAAGGGGAGGTTAGGGTTAGGCACCAGGGAAGGGGTGTTAGGTTTAGGGTGCGGGGAGGGGGAGGTTAGGTTTAGGCACTGGGGGGAAGGTTAGGGTTAGGCACTGGGGTGGGTGGGTTAGGGTTAGGCACTGGGGAGGGTGGGTTAGGGTTAGGGTAGGGATTCAAAAAATACTTACCATTACTTTATGGGTGTCGGGATTCTGGCGGTCGGGATGCTGCTGTCGGTATTCTGACCAGAGGCATCCCAACAGCCAGGATTTCATACCCAACCCGTATTAAGGGGTTTTGGTATTATAATAATAATAATAATAATAATAATAATAATAATAATAATACATACTCTATCCAGTCATATTTGCCAACTCTTCCTGATTGTCAGGGTGACTCCCTGAAATAGTAGCAATCTCCCTGTCTCCCTGAAGAGTCTAACACTAAAAAATAAATCAGAGATATATACATTCAAATGTTATAATCAGTGCCATTTCCTTGCATTGGTTATAAGGCACTATGGGCCTGATTCGGGCGATTGTTGTGTTCTGCACATGCGTATGCATCACAGTGTGCAAACATCCATCGGGACTGCGACCGCAGTCACTATGTAGAGTGATTTAAAGGAAATACCATTTGGGGGAGGTGAGGGGGGGGGAGTGTGTTCAGCAAAACGCAGACGAGCCAGTGCGATTAATCGCCATTGCATGGCCGTGCATAAATTATCCACTGTGATGCCATACGCAGCTTGTGTACTCACTGTGTGCGCTGAGGTTAGCAATTGCTGAGTAAGGTCAGAGCTTCTGCAAGTGTGCGTGAGGCTGCGATGGCACTCAATATTACCGATGATCTCGCAGCCTTGCCGATGTGTGTAAGGTAGGTGGGTGTCCTTATGTTGTGCTGCGATGGCATAGGCATCGCAGTGGATTAGCATTTAATTGCAGTGAGATTGTGTGTGTAGTCACAGCCGCGATCCGTACTGAATCAGGCCCAATGATATTCTATGGCTACATGCATTGTTATATAAGGTTTCTCTTGGCCAGTGATATCACAAGGGGGGCGCGGGCCACACCCGGGTGTCACCCGCTGACTCCTCCTTAGTAACAGGAGCTGGGTGCTGCACTGAGGCATTACGTGCAGCACTTGGCTACTGACACAGTGAGGAAGCCTGCACTGCACACAGGCTGGACCCCCGGAGTGACTAAAACGGGGGTTCGGGCCGTGAGACCACGCCTTCTATTCATAAAGCCACACCCCTCCCCATGTGGCCACACCCTTTTTTACCCGCTTTGGGCTTTGCCATGCAGACTACTATACTCCCTGGATTCAGGCTGCACCGGGTGTCACCAAGGTGAGTGACGTCACTGCTCTTGGCCACTTATATGGAACCTATTGTAAAACATAATACATGAGCAAGCCCTGAAAAGTATCAGTGTGTTTTCATTAACAAGTAGATCTTACTAACTGCTCTGGGGCTCATTTACATTTGGATGTAAGTCAATTTTATGGCACGCCTCACAAATGTAGCAGTACACGCCCACTTTACCGCTGCGCTCATAGGTGTTGCTTTCACAATCTCCCCGAAATGCTTTTTCAAAAGTAGGTAAGTATGAATATAGTGTATAAGGAAACCAAGGTGTACATATATGTCCAGGTCTGGTGCTGTTCTTGTGCCACTACCCCAGTGTTCTGCAGAGCAGGGGATATTGTATTACATACACTGTGCTTTGTATAAGGCAGGTAATAGCTTGTTTAGTGCTAATTCTGTCCCCTTCATGTGCTGTCTACATTTGCCTTAAAATCCAGCATTTGTAAACCCTCCTCTAGAAGTCTTATGTTTGCCACTGAAAAGTGAAAACAACTATGGTATGAACACAGGGCCTGATTCAGAGCCGCTCGCTCTGACAGAGCGTTCGCTCTGAATCAGGGCCGGGCTTTTTTTTTTTTGGAGCAGCCTCTTGGCCACTCGCATAGCTGTGGGTGACCACCCACAACTATAGCGAGCGGCCATGATGATGGTCGCGATGATCAAGACCATTGCGACCATCGGGCTTGCGACGAGACCTTTGTGGTAGGGTCTCGTTCATCACAAGCCCCAGAGAGCTTTCGGCTCTAACAGAGCCGGAAGCTCTCCACTGACATCACTTGTGATGTCAGTGATGTCAGTGGGGCCGCCCCCAAACGGCAGATGTCACTCAACATCGACATCTCGCCCCCTTTGGTGCGAGACCCGGAGCGACGGATTGCCCGTCGCTAGCCGGGTCTCGCGCTTGCGCACGACGGAGCCAGCTCCGTCGTGCGCATGCGGTGTGGGCCACCATCGACCCGGTTGCGAGCACTCAGCACTCGCGACCGGGTCTGAATCAGGCCCACAGTGCCAGTAATTAAAACAGCTATTTTAGCATTTCTAAATTTAACACTGAATATGTCTAATATTTGAATATTTACTGTATTGTAATCTTTAATAAGTAGAGAAAAAAATGTATGGTTACTGTCCAATGCCAAAGTGTTAAGAACAATAAGAGAGTAGAAGAACAAATAGATTAGGTTTAGGTATTCAAGGGCAAAATCCTTATGAATAGTTTTGCAGTTGAACCCTGACTAGACATTGCCTCTTACATATAACAGCAGATTGTTCCTGGAAATATGTGAGCACACCGGGCAGATGAATCCATTATTACAGCATAAAGCATCTCTTTACTGCCAGGTCATTTTCTGCAACATAGGGCCTGACAACATGTACGTATAACCTTCGGGCACAAAGATCTTCTACTTAGTGAATTCCCATTATAATAAAACCGTTACCACAAATATATAAAAAACTCATTCTATTTAGAAGACACTAGAAAAGCTATAGGGAGCTTGTAAAATAACCAATAATATATATACTAAAGTAAATTGTCACTTTGTAGATTTTGGGCCTGATTCTGACTTGCATTCAGCTCCATATTTGGGATCTGATTCAGAGATGGATGCTGTTCGCTCCTCCATCTTTGGACGTAGCAGCAATGCTAACATATGCTCCTGCCAGCATCGTAGAATGGGCAACGGAACTTCTCAGCCAGGGCCAGGAAACCTGCATTTGAAAATGCATAAACTGGCCCCAGCACGCCTACAAAATGGGGACCACACTCACCTGTTTTGTCAAATGACCCCTGTTGCCGCCGCCCGCCCCAAACAGCTGCAGCCTGCCAATCATGATGTGGCTTTAGGGGCACTGCAAGCGATCTTGCAGAACCAGTTCTGCACATGCACTGAATGGGTCCTGCGCATGCACAGTCTAGCATGCAACCATTGGGTTTGCGTACATTGCTGAATCAGGCCCTCAGCCGAATCTAGCAAATTTTGGCAAACTGCTCAGGTGCTGATCTGAACATGCACATCTTTGCTTATGTCCAATTCTGAGTCAGATGCATCTCGTCCGCTTTTCTCCACACATGCAATGAGTGTTTCTGGGTGTCAAATGGGCAGATACACAAAAGAAAACTGTCACATGGGAGTGTCATAAGAATGTAGCCAGAGTTGTTTCTTATTTTGATTTGTACGGGTTGGGTACTGGATCTCGGCGGTTGGGACTCCGGTGGTCAGAATACCGACAGCGGCATCCCGACAGTCAGAATCCATACAGGATTAGGTAAGTATGCTAACCCTAACTATCCCCATAACCCCAAACCACATTTCCCACAGCCTAACCCTAACCCTCCCCTCCCGCAGCCTAACTCCCCTCCCGAGTGCCTAACCCCTAACCCTAAACCTCCCCCTAACCCTAATACTTACCGTTGGGATGGGATTCTGGAGCCAGGATGTCCAATTACCACAGTCCCCATGCAGGGGCGTTTCTAGAGAGGAAGGGGCCCATGTGCAGTTTCCGACACGGGCCCCCTCCTCTCCGTCCGACAGCCGGCAGCACACTGAGCGTGCCCAGAGTCTATAATGAATGCACAGGTCACCGGGAAAATGGCCGCGGCAGCCATTCTCCCTGTACTGCGCATGTGCAAACGATGGGAAGATGGCCGCAGCAGCCATTTTAAAGTTGTTTTACAGCGCCGGAGCCCGATGTGGGTCTCCGGAGAGGGAAGTAATATTATGGGTTCAGGGCGTGCGGTGCGGGGCCCCCCTGGACCCAGGGGCCCGTGTTCCCCATGCTGGTAATGATCTAATGCAATTCCACAATTATCACTACTAAATAGCCCCACTTAACTATGACATTATGATTTTTGTTAGAATAAGAGCTAATAGGTTCAATACAATTTTCTCTCAGCTGGCCAATTGAGACCCAATGGGCTTCATGTTAGACAGACAAGCTCTTAATAAAATGTGAGGAGCTCTCAATAGAGTAGTACATCATAGTCATACACCTCTGGTATCAGATTAACAATGGGACAGATGGGACTACAGCAGGATGATGATCACTGACTGGCCAGTGTCATAAATTATTAATATTACAATGTTATTTCTATTATTCTCACAAAATTATGCAATTTTTCTACTGTTATGTATTGTACACGCCCACATGGCACAGGCCACACCCACACAGCACTGGTCACACCTTCTCTGCTTCTTACAATAGACATTTGATAATTTTCAACCCCAGTCTCATTTAGTCCTTAATCTGGCCCAGTCTCATGTTGCTTTCTCTAGAGGCAGGAAAGGCCTTTGACAGGCTTCACTACTTGTCATGGCTAAGTTTGTATCCAAGTTAAAATTCAAATGCCTCTTCCTTCAAACTATCCTCACCTTGTATACAAATCTATCTGCCCATGTCTTTGGCAATGGATTCCTCTTCTCAAAATTTGGCATATTGTGTGGCACATGACAGATGTGCCCTTTTTCCTCCACTTATATTATCGCTGATTATGGAGCCACTAGCAATTATTAGGTCCACTATTACTATCATGTGTACTATTACTAGGAACATACATCACAAAATTTGCTAATTCTTTGATGATGCTTGTTATAGGGGTGTGCACCGGCCACTTTTCGTGTTTTGTGTTTTGGTTTTGGATCTGGATCTTTCTTCGTGTTTTGGATCTGGATTGGTTTTGCCAAAACCACCCTTCCATGTTTTGGGTTCTGGGTTTTGTGTTTTGGATTTGTATTTTTTTTTTTAAAAAGCATAAAAACAGCTAAAATCACAGAATGTGTTGGTTTTTCTGCTCCTATGCTATTATTAACCTCAATAACCTTAATTTCCACTAATTTCCAGTCTATTCTGAACACCTCACACCTCACAATAGTGTTTTTATGTCCAAAAGTTGCACCGAGGTAGCTGGATGACTATGCTAAGCGACACGAGTGGGCGGCACAAACACGTGACCCATCTAGGAGTGATACTGCAGTGGCAGACAGGATGGCAGTTTGAAAAACTAGGCCCCAAACTGTACATAATGCAAAGAAAAAAAAGAGGTGCAAGATGGAATTGTCCTTGGGCCCTCCCACCCACCCTTATGTTGTATAAACAGGACATGCACACTTTAACAAAGCAATCATTTCAGCGCTAGGGTCTGCCACACAACTGTGGCTGAAATGATTGGTTCGTTTGGGCCCCCACAAAACAAGCTGGCAATTAATCTGTCCCTGCACAAACTGGCTCTACGGAGGCAAGATGTCGTCCTCATCCTCCTCATCCACCGATTCCTCACCCTCTTCAGTGTTGTGTACATCCTCATCCTCACAGAGTATTATCTCGTCCCCACTGGAATCCACCACCACAGGTCCCTCTGTACATTCTGGAGGCTGGTCTCCCTGGAAGAGTTGATAATTCATTTTTATGAACATCATCTTCTCCACATTTTGTGGAAGCAACCTCCTACGCCTTTCGCTGACAAGGTTCCCGGCTGCACTAAACACTCTTTCGGAGTACACACTGGAGGGGGGGCAACTCAGGTAAAATAGAGCCAGTTTGTACAGGGGCCTCCAAATTGCCTCTTTTTCCTGCCAGTACAGGTACGGACTGTCTGACATGCCTACTTGGATGCTGTCACCGATGTAATCCTCCACCATTCTGTCAATGGTGACAGTATCATAAGTAGTGACAGTAGACATGTCAGAAATTGTTGCCAGGTCCTTCAGTCCGGACCAGATGTCCAAACTTGGTCCTGCCTGCCCTGCATCACCGCCAGCGGGTTGCTTAGGTTAGCTAAGTTTTTTCCTGGCAGCCCCAGTTGCGGGAGAAAATGAAGAAGGAGCTGTTGACATGTCACGTTCCGCTTCAGCTGACAGTGTGTTCACCAGCAGGTTTTTGCACCTCTGCAGGCTTGTGTCGGCCGGAAAGAGAGACACCACATAGGCTTTAAACCTAGGATCGAGCACGGTGGTCAAAATGTAGTGGTCTGATTTCAACAGATTGACCACCCTGGAATCCTGGCAAAGCGAATGAAGGGCTTCATCCACAAGTCCCACATGCCGAGCGGAATCGCTCCATCTTAGCTCCTCCTTCACTTTCTCCAGCTGCTTCTGCAATAGCCTGATGAGGGGAATGACCTGACTCAAGCTGGCAGTGTCTGAACTGACTTCACGTGTGGCAAGTTCGAAGGGCTGGAGAACCTTGCACAACACGGAAATCATTCTCCACTGCGCTTGAGTCAGGTGCATACCCCCTCCTTTGCCTATGTCATAGGTGGATGTATAGGCTTGAATGGCCTTTTGCTGCTCCTCCATCCTCTGAAGCATATAGAGGGTTGAGTTCCACCGTGTCACAACCTCTTGCTTCAGGTGATGGCGGGGCAGGTTCAAGAGTGTTTGCTGGCGCTCCAGTCTTCGGCATGCAGTCGCTGAATGGCGAAAGTGGCCAGAAATTTTTTGGGCCACCCAAAGCATCTCCTGCACACCCCTGTCGCTTTTCAGAAAATTCTGCACCACCAAGTTTATTGTGTGAGCAAAACATGGGACGTGCTGGAATTTGCCCAGATGTAATGCCCGCACAATATTGGTGGTGTTGTCAGATATCACAAATCCCCAGGAGAGTCTAAGTGGGGTAAGCCACTGGGCGATGATTTCCCTCAGTTTCTCTAAGAGGTTGTCGGCGGTGTGCCTCTTACTGAAAAAGGTGATACACAGCGTAGCCTGCCTTGGAACGAGCTGGCGTTTCTGAGATGCTGCTACTGGTGACGCTGCTGCTGTTGCTGCGTAAGGTGATACATCTACCCAGTGGGCTGTCACAGTCATATAGTCCTTAGTCTGCCCTGTTCCACTTGTCCACATGTCCGTGGTTAAGTGGACATTGGGTACAACAGCATTTTTCAGGACACTGAGGACACTTTTTCTGACGTTTCTGTACAGTCTCGGTATCGCCTGCCTAGTGAAGTGGAATCTAGACGGGATTTGGAACTGGGGACACACTACCTCCATCAATTGTCTAAATCCCACTGCACTGATGGCGGATACCGGACGCACGTCTAACACCAACATAGCAGTCAAGGCCTCAGTTATACGTTTTGCTTCAGGATGACTGCTGTCGTACTTCATCCTCCTCACTAAGGACTGTTGGAGGGTCAATTGTTTAGTAAAAGTAGTGGTGTTCCTACTTCCTCTCTGGGATGATGAACGACTCCCAGCAGCAGCACAGCAGCAGCGGCAGCAGGAGGCGTAGCAATGCAGGATCCTCCGGAGGAATCCCGGATAGGAGAGTCAGTCATGCCAGTGACATGGCCTGCAGGACTACTTCCGATCCTGACTAAGGAGGAAATTGACGAGGAGGGAGTTGACGGTGTGGTTTGCAGGCGCTTGGATACAACAGGACAACGGGATTTAGGTGTCCCTGGACTGCTTACCGTCTTAGCCAAAGTTTCTGAACTTGACAGTAACTTATTATGAACGCGCTGCAAGTGCCGTATAAGGGAGGATGTTCCTAGGTGGTTAACGTCCCTACCCCTACTTATTCCACCTTTACATATGTAGTGTTCCTTCTAGCTCCGGCGGGAGGCAGGGCGCCGGAGCTAGAGAGGGCATGCACGCGCCCGCGCCGAAGGCGTGCGCGCGACCGAGAAGAGGCGTGGTCATTGGGAATGGGGGCGTGTCTATAAGACGCATCCCCTTTTCGTCACTCTTGGGGGCGTGCCCGGCACTTACGGACACGCCGGGCAGCCCCCAAGCCCTGCAGACAGGGAGAATAGATGCCGGGCGCATGCACTCGGCGTCTATTCTCCGGCGGTGACCGGGTCACCGCATGTTTCTCCTCCCGCGGGACCCTGCGTCCCGCGGGTGAGAATGGCTCCCGCAGGCTGTGAGGGCAGGGCGCTTTTTGCCCTCCTGCTGGAGGGCAGGGTGCTTTTTGCCCTCCAGAAGGAGGGCAGGGCGCCGCACCCCGCTAAAACAGCCTAGCAGGAACGCTATATATGGTACATATGGCAAGACAGTTGTTGTCCGGATTTGGATAGAAATATTGCCAGACCAAAGAGGTGGAATGTTTGGTCTTCTGCCCAGGCATGACCGTGATGGGCTTTTTCATCCCACGGACAACAACTGTCTCCCCCGGAGCCTGATTTAAACAAACCACATCACCATCAGAATCCTCCTCGCCAACTTCCTCCTCAGCGCCAGCTACACCAGTATCCTCATCCTGTTGTACTTCTACAGTGACATCTTCAATTTGCATATCAGCAAGTGGACTGTGGGTGCTCCTTTCAGCACTTGCAGGGGGCGTGCAAATGGTGGAAAGAGCCACCTCTTCCCGTCCAGTGCTGGGAAGGTCAGGCATCGCAACCACCACCACACTTGGACTCTCCTTGGGGATTTGTGATATCTTCTTAGAACGCACAGTTCTTCGCTGTGCTTTTGCCAGCTTAACTCGTTTGATTTTTTTAGTGGGAGGAGGGCTTCCATCGTCATGTGAAGCTGAACCACTAGTCATGAACATAGGGAAAAACCTTAGCCATTCCTTGCCACTCCGTGTCGTAAATGGCATATTGGCAAGTTTACGTTTCTCTTCAGATGATTTAAATGTTTTTTTCAAGGTCATTTTCCTGAACTTTGTCATTTGGGATTGTATGTGCCCTCTACTATGACATTGGGCATCGGCCTTGGCAGACGACGTTGATGGAATGTTATCGTCTATGTCATGACTAGTGGCAGCAGCTTCAGCACTAGGAGGAAGTTTTTCTTGATCTTTGTCTATTTTATTTTTATCGGAGAAAGTTTGGTCCTCCATTTATGTTATATTGATATATACGTGCGGCTAAGGCGCACACAAACACAGAAAATAATTTTTTATTTTTGTTGGAGACTAGTGCACTTTGTGGGTTACACCACCCTTTAAGAAATGAGCCAGCCGGCCCTTTACTTATGGGACACAGGCGCACGCTTGGCGCTGCTCCTTTGTTGATGCACGTGCAGCTACAGCCCACACAATTCACAAACACAGAAAATATTTTTTTATTTTGTTTGGAGTGTACTTTGGGGGTTACAGCACTCTTTAACGGACAAGCCAGCCGGCCCTTTACTTATGACACAGGCGCACGCTTGGCACTACTTTGTTGATGCATGTGCGGCTACTGCGCACACAATTCACAAACAAAAAAATATATTTTTTTATTTTGTTTGGAGTGCCCTTTGGGGGTTACAGCACCCTTTAACGGACAAGCCAGCCGGCCTTTTACTTATGGGACACAGGCGCACGCTTGGCACTACTTTGTTGATGCACGTGCGGCTACTGCGCACACAGGCCCTCATTCAGAGCCGTACGCTCTGAGCAGAGCGCACGCTCTGAATGAGGGCCGCCCTCCATAAAAATGGAGTGTCCTCCTGGGCGCTCGTATAGCTGTTGGTCACCACCCACAGCCTATACGAGCGTGCATTTTGATGACCACGATGGTCGTGACCATCGCGACCATCGAAACTGCGAGCCGGAGCCTGCGGTTGAGGTTTTCAACCGCAAGCTCCGGAGTGATTTTGGCTCTATCAGAGCCAAAATCACTCCCACTGACATCACTAGTGATGTCAGTGGGCCGGCTTCTGATGGGAGGCGTTCCCGTGGGAACGCCCCCATCAGGGAGGCACGCCCCCGGCACGCCCACCAAAGGGGGCGTGCTGTCAGTCAACATCGACAGCACGCCCCCTTTGAAGAGACACTACGAGCGAAGGAAAATCCTTCGCTCATCGCGTCTGGCGCATGCGCACGACGGAGCTCCCTCCGTCGTGCGCATGCTCAGTGCAGAACATCGACCCACTTGCGAGCGGACAGCCGCTCGCGAGTGGGTCTGAATCAGGCCCACAATTCACAAACACAGAAAATATTTTTTTATTTTGTTTGGAGTGTACTTTGGGGGTTACAGCACCCTTTAGCAGTCAATCCAGCCGGCCCTTTATTTATGGGACACAGGCGCATGCTTGGCACTACTTTGTTGATGCACGTGCGGCTACTGCGCACACAATTCACAAACACAAAAAAAATATATTTTTTTATTTTGTTTGGAGTGCCCTTTGGGGGTTACAGCACCCTTTAATGGACAAGCCAGCCGGCCTTTTACTTATAGGACACAGGCGCACGCTTGGCGCTGTTCCTTTGTTGATGCACGTGCAGCCACAGTGCACACAATTCACAAACACAGAAAAAATATTATTTTTTTAGCACTTGGGGGGAGCACCCCTGACGGACAGAGCACTCCCTGGACAACACTACAGCAACCCTTTAGGACTGGGACACTGCACAGGACTTTGGAGTGGACACAGCCCCTATGGACAACTGACTGCACAACACAGTCCAGCCAGCCCCTATGGACTTTGAAGTAGTGGACACAGCCCCTATGGACAACAGCAGCACAGCGCAGCACAACACTACACTGCACTACACTACACTACACTACACTACACAGCCCAGCCAGCCCTAACTCCCACCCTCCCTCTTCACTGTCCACAGCCGAGTGAGAAAATGGCACCGACGCGGGTACCTTATATAGGATCCAAAACCCGCGAGACCCGGAAGGCGGGATGATGACGTTTTGCCTCGATTTCAGATCCGAGTCAGGCGGGAAAAGTCGAGCCTGACTCGGATCGGCCTCGGATCGGGGGGGGTGCTCGGGGGGGTTCGGATTTCAGAAATCCGAACCCGCTCACCCCTAGTTTGTTACCATTCCCAAGACCTTGTTACCGGCCCTTCATGAAGTTCTACAAGACTACTCTGAAGCCTCAGATTATATATTAAACACTTCCAAAAGGATCCCTAGATTTTAAAAAGTGCTCATGAGTCACAATATACACTAAACATTAAATATAAATACAATTAGCAGGATACAGATTTAAAAACTTAGGCTTAAAGATCCATTTGGCTCTATCATGTACTATATAATGTAATTACTCAGAACTTTTAAAACAATTTTATTAATTAACCAAATCATCAGCCAACTTCGAGATCTATTGGCTGAGCCAAATTGTTGCCGTTAATGCTCCTCCCTACAATAATAATATACCTATTTCTTTCCAATCCGTACATAATTCCTCCAAAACTAATAAACACATTCTTTACTACTAGAAATACTTTAGAAAGGAAAGTAAAATGTCTTAGACTAACCAGGGACTGCATGTTTAGAGCCAAGCTAAAAGGGGTCTAAGCCACCCCAAAATTAGAAACCTACAAGTTGGCATGCCTGTTAGTTCAACTCAAAGACTGGTTGTCTCAAAATTGCAGGTAGATATAGAGATATACTTATCAAAACCCTTTCCATTGGTAGACCTTATACGGGTGGACTCTAAACATAGCCCAATGAATGACTGTACACTGCAAAGTACACTGGATACCCTTGTTACCTGAGTCACGTATAAGCTCCCACCTTTGCACCCTTGCTCTTTCCAAATTATTTCAAAGCTACACTTCACGAACTGGTATAACCAGCTCATTATCAGAATATAAGTGTCACGAACCGGAGTAACAAAACCCGCTTATGCACCAAGCCGTGCCACTTTCTAGCAGCACATCACTCTCCAGTAACTGGCAGACATGTTTCTAGCTTCAAGAACCACTTAGGTGGTTGTTTACTTTCATCTGGAGCTGGCACCTCTGTGACATGGGGGCTGCCATCTTGCTCAAAGCCAGCTGAACACGGTTCCTCACATCCTGCTCCAGATCTCCAGCACATGACTCCTGTATCCAATCCACAGTCAATCCTATATAAGTCATAACTCATTACCAGTACAATAATTGATTACTTCTGCCTGTTGTTCCTGACTGCAACTTCCAGAGTTTGGCTCCACTGCATGTCTTCCATCCACTGCTGTTATTCTCAGTACCAGTATATCCTACTGCATTCTGCATCCTTTCCTGCATTTACCACCTTTGAATAAACTGTATTGAAATTGCACTATTACATATAGCACAGGCCTGTTCAAACCTGCTATTTTTCTCAGCAAGTGCTCAACGGCACCTCCTGCAGGTTATGCTACTCGAACACCAGTATTGCAATTTTTTTCTCAGCAGGTGCTCAACAGCACCTCCTGCAGTTCATACTGCTCAAACACCAGTATTGCTAATTCATGTAAGAAAGTGCTCAACGGCACCTCCTGCAGGTTATGCTACTCAAACACCAGTATTGCAATTTTTTCTCAGCAGGTGCTCAACAGCACCTCCTGCAGTTCATACTGCTCAAGTATCCAGCATTTCTACTTCTTCTCAGCAGGCTCATTTATTAATGAGATTTACCACCAAAATGAGTGATACATTTCACTGTGTACGATAAATGGTGCTCCAACCAATCAGCTCCCAACTGTCATTTTTCTAACAGTTGATAGTTGGGAGCTGATTGGCTGGAGCACCATTTATCATACACAGTGAAATGTATCACTCGTTTTGGTGATAAAACTCGTTAATAAATGAGGCCACAAATGCTAACTAGCAACACCTACAGTTCACATTGCTATGGCACTATCCTTTTCCTGAGTATTCTACTATTGAGCCGACCCATGCTACATCCTGAAGTACCGTCAGTCCTCTGTTACCTATATTCTCACTGTATGAAGAGAAACCTGCTCAGACCTCCCAGTTTTCTCCACACACCCTCCAACCATAATAATACCCTTGTCCCTGCTGATTCGGAACCACAAAACAAATCTCAGATCCTGACAATAAGATTTCTAGACCACCTGTCTCAAGTGCTTTGCCCAATTACATGATTACTTTCATATTCCTACTCCAGACTTCTACAAATATTTACAAGTCCATCACTAGATTCAGTCACAAATTAAATGTACCCATTATACACCTCTACCTCCCCTTATATAAACTTCAACCTTTCTTTAACATACCTTAATCATATATTTTCATCATATAAAACTCTCCCATCTCGTTTTGAAGACCAGAAGCTAACTAATCAAACTAGATGGGAATCAGATTAACAAAAATCCTTGTCAGTTGAGGAATGGGACGAGATTTTCCAGAACATATGCAAAAAGTCGACGTTTATCAAACATTCGGAAATGCTCATGAATTTGCTGCATAGGTTTTACCATATCCCAGATAAGCTCCATAAAATATGAGTGAATATTTCTTAGTTTTTTTGGAGGAATTGTAATGAGACTGGCACATATATACAGTCTCCCATATCCAAATATTCCGAAATACGGAATAATTTTAGCATGACTGAGAAAGTGAAACCTTTGCTTTCTGATGGTTCAATGTACACAAACTTTGTTTATTGCACAAAATTATTAAAATACAGTATAAAATAACCTTCAGGCTGTGTATAGGGTGTATATGAAACATAAATGAATTTCATGTATGTACACAAAGTTTTTTTGATGCACAAAATTATTAAAAATATTGTATAAAATGACCTGCAGGCTGTCTGTATAAGGTGTATATAGAACATAAATGCATTCTCTGTTTAGATTTGGGTCCCATTCCCAAGACATCTCATTATGGTATGCAATTATTCCAAAATACGGAATATTTTTTTTCTCGGCAAGGGGGCGTGGCCACGCCTCCCGCGATTAGGCCATGCCCCCTATTACCGGGGACCGCCGAGGCTCTTGGCGGGCCTGGTAATAAGGGCTGGGGGGGAGAGAGAGCCTGTAATAATAAGGGCTTGGGGGGGGAGACTAGAGCCAGTAGCCCACGGTACATACTTCCCATATACATATATGATGGCTGGTAGTAATCTCACTATGCAGAACTGTAAGAAATCCTAGACAGTGAGAGTCCGGCTGGGCCCTACATAAAAGTACCACAAGATCTTCACTGTGTGTGACTATTATGGAACAAGGAAACATAAAATTAGGGGATACTGGTATAAAGTATAATTATTGCCAATAATAAGTTCCTGGGACAAGAAAGACTTTCAGCAGAGACAGCTTTATCTGATGTTCGGTGCCAGCCTGGCACACTGGCACAGCCAGGTATTGTTTGCTGTTGGTGGTGGGGGAAATAATGTTAATGTGGTATATTAAGGAACATTCGGCATATGAAATGAGGGAGGCAGTCACTGAGAGTGACAGCAAATGGGTGCTAGTTGCATTTCAAAGTCAATAGCTTGATGTTTTTATGGATTAGATCAAAAGCCTAATTGAACATTTTGTGAAAGAAACTCAGAAGTCCTCTCTCAAGGGTCCCTTGTTAGTTTTCAATGTTGCTATACCGTAATGTGCAAGTATAGTTTGTTTATGTGCATGCCAAGCTTGACTTCAGCGTGAATTCATGTTTGGCATGCACATAAACAAATCATACTGGCACATTATAGGAAAGCAACCTTGAAAAATAACAAGGGTGTAAAGGTAGACTTCAGAACTGGAGGAACTTTCTTCTTTAAATCTTTTACTGAATTAAACTCCAAGGGGTAAATTTACTCAGAGTCAGAATTGTTTGCAATTACTCTATATCCCTGTGGTTTCTAAACTTTTTTGAATAACAGCACCCTAGAGTATTAGCATTGTTTTCACAGCAACCCTAAGTTTAAGTTTGTTATTGAGAAATTCAGAAAAAAAATGAGTAAAGTAGTAAAGTGAAGTAAATTGTGCTTATCTATCATCCTTAGGGTCAGTTATGTGGTGGTGGACAGGTTTGCACTTTTCTTTGTTCACATATTTACATTACATTGACCATAAATAATTTGATTTGGTGCTGGACCACCAACCTGAGATACACCTGCAAGTATCCCAGGGTGCCACGGCGCACAGTTTGGGAACCACTGGTATATTCTTTTGGCAGTGACCCATGTATGCTGCATACCAGTCACTGGTGTGTAGGTGTTCAGTGGGAAGGTGGGATAAGAGGATGTCTAATTTTTTAAATACACGAGACAAGCCCCCCCCGTCTCAACTACCAGTGTTCCAATAATTTCAGCAGCGCAGGAATTTACATTCTGACAGTTGCAAGAATACTTTCTACACGGTAAGGTGGTGACAAGAGTTCTCCCTGTATTGTATATCAGTCACAAGAATGCTCTATATTGTATGGTGGTCGAGAATACTCTCAAAACTACTTGACAACTAAAGGCGATAGATGAAGAAGTTGTAAGGTCAGCAAACAAGATTGTAGAGTTGTATCCAAAATTTTTGTCTAGCTCATTTGCGGAAGAGTTGCTAACCTTGAGAACTGCACTAAAGGTGGACATTCAGAAGTTAAACAACATAACTGATTTTGCACATATGCTGATCGTGGAAAACTGTACTATTGCAAGCAGCTTTTGTAACATTTGCACATCTTTACTATTGTTCTTGACCATACCAGTCACAGTGGCTTCATGCGAGAGATCATTCTCAAAGCTCAAATTAATCAAGAATTATCTTCGAAGCAACACGTCTCAGGAGCGGCTGCAAGGACTTTCACTTTTAAGCATAGAATGTGAGGCAGCTAGAAAACTTAACATGGATAAAGTTATTGATGACTTTGCTGAAGCCAAGGCACGGAGAAAGAAGTTCAGATAGTTGACAAAAATAAAAGTATGTTTTTTATTTTCTTCACAAGAAATGCTTTTTCGTTTTTATTTTTACCAAAATGCCATTTTGGGGGGGAAGGAGGGGGAGGGGGGGGGTGCCAGTAACTTTTTGGCAGGGGGGGAAGCTAAATTTATAGATACGCCACTGTTTCACGCGTAATAGAGCAGAGCAGAGCGGACGGCGGCAGGAGGTAAGTTTTTTTTTTCTTTTTTTATGTGTGTTTGTAAGGGGGCGCTACTGGGGGCATGCTAATGGGGGCCTGCTAATGGGGGCACTACTACTGGGGGGCATACTACTGGGGGCATGCTAATGGGGGCACTACTACTGGGGGCCTGCTACTCAGGGCACTGTTACTGGGGGGCATACAACTACTGGGGGCATGCTACTGGGGGGCATACTACTACTGGGGGCATGCTAATGGGGGCACTACTACTGGGGGCCTGCTACTGGGGGGCATACTACTTGGGGCATGCTAATGGGGGCACTGCTACTGGGGGGCATACTACTACTGGGGGAATGCTAATGGGGGCACTACTACTGGGGGCCTGCTATGGGGGGCATACTACTGGGGGGAATACTACTGGGGGCATGCTAATGGGGGCACTGCTACTGGGGGGCATACTACTACTGGGGGCACTACTACTGGGGGCATGCTACTGGGGGCACTGCTACTGGGGGCATACTACTGGGGGCCTGCTAATGGGGGCACTACTACTGTGGGCCCGCTAATGGGGGCACTGCTACTGGGGCATACTACTACTGTGGGCACTGCATAGGGGGTCCTACTACTAAGGGGGCTGCATAGGGACACCACTACTGGGGGTATTGTGTAAAGGACACCACTGCTGGGTGCATTGTGTAAGTGGAACTACTACTGTGGGCATTGTACAAGGGGCATTACTACTATAGGTTTTGTGTATAAGCATCACTACTGTGGGCATTGTGTAAAAGGGCCACTCCTGTGGGCATTGTGTAAAAGGGTCACTACTGTGTGTCATAACATAAATAAGAGATACTACTTTATGGTGTAATGTGAATCAGGGAAACTATGTGTGGTGTAATGTGAATAAGATTGTGCACTATGACTCCTTGGGCCATAGTCCACTTTGTAAACAAGTACTGTGATTCTGCTGGCCGTACCCCACTGGGTGGGTGCACTATTCATTTCTGCCACTGCTGTGTGGCAATGTGTCATAGATGTGCTTTAAACTGTGGTGTCTGCGCCGCTGCTTTGTCACTTGGTAACCAGTCAGCTCACTGCAACCTTTGGCCAGTAATGGTGAAAACTATAATTTAAACTGTGAGGTGGTCTAAATTGACTGTAAATGACTGGAAATTAAGGTTATTGAGGTTAATCATACTCTAGGAAGAAAAAAAAGCCCAATTTATGTGATTTTAGCTTTTTTTGTCAATTTTTGTAAAAAAATCCAAATCCAAATCCAAAGCCAGTCACCGCAGTTTGGCAAATCCAAATCCAAAGCCAGACGACGAATTAGAACCAAATACAAATCCGGCAAAAATGGTCCGGCGCACATCCCTAATGTAAATATGTGGACAAACAGAAGCTCAAACCTGTCCACCACCACACAAGTGAACATAAGGATGACATTTAAGCACAATTTATTTCACTTTACTAAATTTTTTCTGAATTTCTCAACAACAAACTTTTGGCCTAGGGGTGCCCTGAACACGATGCTGATACTGTAGGGCGCCATGATTCAAAAAAGTTTGGGAACCACTGACATACAGTATATGTTAGGATTGCTCTGTGATTCACATACTATGGACAGAAGTTTTTTTTTTTATTTATCTTTTTATAAATAGGCATAGTAGATAAACTTATGACAAGATCAGTAAATTACATTACATCTACAATGAGCATCAAAAATGTAGAACTATTAAGCCATATAATGACTTCAATAAAAACAAAAGTCATACCACCATTGTTACATGCGAGTCTTCTTTTTCCCAGTAAAAGCCGTATATAAGAACAAATGAGGAATAGGGATGAGTATGGAAAGGGGCTGAGAAGGAGGGACAGACATCAACTAATACAAGTATTGAAAAGTATGAAATACAAACACAGACATAGATCATGAAAACTATACTGTGTGGTGACTTTGAGAATAAGTGTAGGTGACACCAGGGAATTGCCTGTTGAAAAGTTTATACCAAGGGTCCCATACTGCATGAAACCTAACTATAGTGCCACAAATGAGAGCAGTAATGTACGCCATCGAGGCAGAGTACCATATTTTGTTAATTAGAGCAGGGAGAGAAGAAGCAGTGGGTTGCTTCCAGTATGATGCCAATAGCTGCATTATAAATGTGACTACAAAGTTTGTTCTGTGGTCTAGGAACCTCACTCAGCGGTTTACACAGCAGTACATATAGCAGGTCTTTAGGTATAGTTCAACCAATCAAGCTGCCTGCCAAAGAAAGGACTTCATCCCGGTATTTGAAATCAGGGGCAATCACATCAAGTGTATTAGAAAGTGCCCTTATTCCCACAATTCTGCCAGCAGAGATCTCAGGACATCGGAAATATAGAATGTAATTTTTTAGGGACCATGTACCAGCATGTGTAAATGTTGAAAAAGTTTTCTTTGATATTGGTACAGTATTCATGGATGTCTGCTCAATCTTCCTCCTCTAAACATATCATCCCAAAATCCTTTTCTCAGGCCCATTCAAAAGGTTCCTTAAGTGTAGCGGGTTGAGCAGCTAGGAGAGAATAGACGATTGAGATGGCTCCTTTGCACCCAGGGCAAAGATACAGAGGCGTTCAAATGCAGTCAGTTGTCTGAGGTTGTGTGACTTGCTCAGAGAGTGAATAAAGCTGAAAATTTGCATATATTCAAATTGATATTTAGCCTCCATCCCATATCTTTTGCATACTGTAAGTCTAGGAAAGTTTGTGGGGCAAAATTACCCCTGATGTGTAGAAATCGAGTAATCCCAAATCTAACCCAAGGACGCATGTAGGTGCTCATGCAACCCAATGGGAAATGAGGATAACGCCAAAGGGGATAGATAAGATGCCAATTCCAAACGTCCATTAAATCTGTCCCACACAGTAAGAATGGCTTTGCTTTGACACAAGGAACTTCATGTACCGAGGCTGGTCTCAAGTGTGGGGGGAGCCAAGGAAGAAAACTAACCAATTGGTGTCCAATCAGGTCACTCTCAAGAGCCACCCTTTTTTTACATCCCTCAGTTGCATGCCACAACATCATGTGGCTTAATTGTGTAGCTTGGAAATATTGTACAAAAAAGGTAGACCTAGGCCTCCATTAACCGCTAATTAAGCCAAACAGGCTCGCTGAAGTTTAGGCTTTTTATTCGAACACACAAATGTGCCCCAGAGGCTGAACCGAAAGAAGATAAGGAGCTGGAACTGCTATTGGGATTGTTTGAAACAGAGCGGCCTGGGCAAAATATTAATTTTAACCAAGTTAATACATCCAGTTCATGATATCCAGAAGGGTGCCACCTGGTCAAGTCCTCTTTAATGCATTGCAAAAAGAGAATGTAGTTAGCCTTGTATAATTGTATAATTGGTCGTATGATTTTGTGATTTGAATACCTAGGTATTTGATGGACTTCGGACAGCATAAGTACTCAAAAAAAGGCCTGATTCAGTATGGATCACAATTGCGTTCACAGCTGAGATTTTTTACGGAATGCAGGGGCAAAAATATACTAATGCTTTCCAAAAACGCCCACTGCTGGTTTCTTACATCCGTCCAAAACATTGGTACCATTGACGAACTTCGCACAGGTACGCAGCATTTACACCGAGTCTGACCAGCCACAGACACTGCAAGTCTCCTCGCACACAGTGGGCTCTCAAGCTGCGTATGCAATCACAGTGGCTAATTTATGCATGCCAAAGCAACGGTGTTCAAACAGACAGGCACACCTGCATTTTTCCGACCACTCCACCATCACCACCCCGAAATGCTCACAGCTTGTCACTCTGCGATGGATTCCTTTGTGCATGTATAATGTAGCACGATCGCAGTACACGCTCAGTGTGGCTTATATGCATGTGTAGTGTGGCTAACAATCGCTCGATCTGCGTACGTAGCTGCATTTGTGATCGCTGCTGAATCAGGCCCTAAGTTCCAAAAGCTTCAAGGTATAGGAAGGGAAGATGAAGTGTTAAGGCCACCGATTTCACACCATTAACTTTATGACCAGAGCATTCACCATAGACCGATAATTCAGCTTTTAAAATTGGGTAGTGAAATCAAAGGGGAAGTCAGAGTCAACAGTGAATAGTGACAATAGTGCAAATAGTGACAATTTATACTGTGTGCCCTACTCAGAAAGTCCTTTCATATCAGAATTATTTCAAATTTTAGCCACCAAAGGTCCAATGCTCAGTGCATAAAGAGGTGAGAGGGGGCAACAGAAGCAGTTGGGCCAGAATATAAAACTAAAATTGCCAACAGAAAGTCTCCGCCAAGGCCATAAATCTGCAAAGCTTAGAACATGAAAGGCTATAATAACCGATCAAAGGCTTTTTCTGCATCTAGGGAAAAAAGCAGCTTGTTGATATATGAGATATGGTTGACTGTGCACCTGGTGTTATCCAGAGCCTGTCTGGTAGGTACAAAGCCAACCTGATCTACATTAATCAGTTGTGTCAAGTATGTATTCAACCTATTAGCCAGCACCTTCGCAAATAACTTAATGTCAGCATTGAGTAGGGAATTGGTGTGGCAACTAGGATCTTTATGAGGTTTAGGGATCACTGAAATAACTGACTTTGACGAGTCTGTTGCAATCGGTCCCTTTAAGTATGACATCTTCCTGCTAATAGACATCCTTCTGAAGAAATTCTCTAATGAGAAAGAAACGCGTTAGAGTGTTCCTGAAGTTAAGCCTGCAATCCTGACCTGCAACCGTCCCTGTGGAGACCTGTGTGGAGTGTGCGGAGTTCTGTCCTTGACTGAAGATCCGGCACTTTAACGATACTGGATTTAAACCTCTATACGCTCCTGCCTATACCTTCTAAATCCTGCCTATACCTTCTAAATCCTGTCTATACCTTCTAGAATTGTCGCTATTTGCATACGCAGTCATACAGTAAATAAATGCCTTCAGACTTTGAAATGTGTTTCCAATGCACAAAGGTTATTATTCAACATAAAAACAGTAGGTTACACGCTGTGATCTAAAGACAATTTAATGCAAAGAAATCATACAGACCCAAGGTACAGTTACATACACACGCGCTCTGGGACCAGTTACCGGCATCAACAAGAAACCTCCGTCAACAGCATCAGCAAGAAGACTCCCCACTGGGGTCAGAGAGTGCCCATATATACCCTTGCAGGGATTTGGAAATACAATAGATAAGTTTGGCATGATTCCATTGGTTCTCCATCATGGTGCTTCTGTTACAGGACATTTAACAGGTCACTTCAAATGGACACAGGTCAGCCTCCAACAGCCTTTTGTCTCCTTTTTCCCCCTGCATTCAAATCTAAGCTGCTAACATTACAGAGTAAATTTTTAATGTTTTAACTCTCTATAGTCCATAGTTTGCAGATGCAGGTTCCGATCTTCTCACCGATGGTACCGGGAATCTGTGGAGACACAGTGGATCAGTACAACACTAGACACGGTCTGCTTACCATGCACTAAACCTTAGATATCAAATAACCTTTATTACACAACATTAATAATCCCTGAATAAACCTTGAATATTACACTTTAGTACTAGGGAACCTTTCATGTAATTTGTAAAGTGTAAAGTGTGTAAGTGTAAGAGAATATTGCATAAAGTTGCTAATATGCGTGGTGCGTTTATTTGTAGAGTAAAACAGCGCAACTGTGCGTAATGTGCAGTGTTTATGCATGTGCATCTATCTATGATGGATTTAATATATATATATATATATATATATATATATGCATACACATATATACATATACCATACCCCTCCACCATATGTTTTTTTTAAACTACAATGATGTTATTAGCAGTGAATTTCACTCTCAAACAGGGTGGAGACCCCCAGCTGACTGCTGGTGCCATCCTGTCTGACAGTGAATTCAAAGGTTTTCTTCTGCCTATTTAGGATACCTGCGTCAGTTCTTTTCAAGCAGATTTCTTACCATTGTTCATTCAGACAAATTAAATTATGCAGATCAGTGTCTGCGCCATATTTCAATTGCCACAGCTACACCTGTCCACATGTGGGGTCTCTCCATTTACATGCAAAAACACCCACAGTATCCTGGTGTATTGTTTTTCTAATTACTTTTCTCAGGAAGCTGTTTTACTACACCGTGCGTGAATACTGTTTTTGTTATGGTATATTTTTTATGCAAGGTTGTCCTTAGAATGGGCTTGTATACATCAGGGTATAGTTTCTGAAAGGATTATTAAAACATCGCCATATGTACTTAGCTTGTGAGTTGTAACTTAAAATGGCGCTGGGTGATCAGTCGCAAAATGGCATCTTGCAGATTCCGATTGTAAACAGATTCTGTCTCAGCCGATTATCCAGCTTTGACAGTTCCACCCTTTGATAGCCAATCAAACACTATCACAACCTATGTTGAATCTGATTAGCCATGCATGAGAATATATCGTTTAATGTTATATATGGTATGACACGGTTTGGTCATTTGAATCATTTAGATAATGCATCTCCAGGAGGGTAAAACAACCCTTATGCGTCATCTGCGGATCCTCAAGGGACCATTGGCAGGATGTGGGAACTCATCTCACCGATAAAGGAAGTTTGGAAAGGGGGATTGGGTCTGCGTTACCTAAGATGACTTAAAATAACATAAACGATATATTTATGCACAACCACACGAATTCAGGTTACATTGTCATACAGTACACTCTAACTCAGGATTGTAATGCAGTTTTTCCTTGACCTTGGTATCCATATCACTGCCATTTACCACCATCATCTTAATGTCTCGGTTTGCCCTAGTATGTTTTCCGCACTTCAACACATTAGGAACACATCTGACACATGAGCCAATTACTAAAATGACACTTACTATAAGGATCACAAATTTACCTACTGTAGCAACAAGCTCTTGGACCCACTCTCCTAGATTGGAGAACCACTTCACTGGGTTCAAGCATGTGAACCATTCCTCTACCTTCTCTTCAATTTCAGTCAATGAAGCATTATGGTTCTTCTGGAATTCCCATTTAAGCTGTAGGATCTCATCCATCTTCCGGTCTATCATCTCCTTGGGGTCACTACTGTTATTCGTAATATATGTGCAGCACTTTACACCAAACTGAGTAGCCAATGTCACACAGTACCCTCTTGTGACAGCTGTTAAATAATTCAACACCAACTGGTGCTGCACCAGTTCTTTCTTGTAAGCTTGGAATTCCCGGCCTAGTGTACCCCGAGCGATCCTGGTGGGATCTAATGCTACTAAAACTTGAAAGCCAGTTGTCTCAGTAATTAACTGAGTGGCTTTATGCACATCACCAGGTATCATATTTCTTTTGCCTCTGTGTTCATACTGCGTGTGAAGATATGGTGATTGTGTGTTTTTCTGAATACCAAGCATTTCAACATGTGTGAGGGTCATATCTCTTAACAATTACAGTACTAAGATTGGTTAGACACTCCCCTGATTGGCATAGCACTCCTCCTCCTGACTCCACTCCATCAGCACTGTCATCAGCTCCCATCTCCTCTATCGGTCCCCCGTCACAGAAAGCAGATATCCCCGAACAAACCAGGATGATGGAAACTCTGGAAGAGAATATTAAAATAAACACAGCAGATTAGTCCATCGCCGCAGCAAGGACCTGCAAATTTCTTTAGCTCAGGTATCTCACTACAACCTTTTAATCCTCCCGAAACAAGCTCACGATCGACAGGTCCACGTTATCAGCCTTGTCTCCACCTTGTTTCTCCACCGGTTGGTTGACCTTTTTGCAGTGAGTGGAATGGACCCAGGTATCTCTCTCGGCCACCTTCAAAGATGTGGTACTCGTCAGCAACACCAGATACGGACCCTCCCAACGATCAGTCAACAACTGAGCGTAAAAAATTCAGATCATAACAAATTCTCCAGGTTTGACATCATGACAGTTTGCATTAGACATGTTAGAAAATAAAATTTTCAATTTCATTTGTTCTTACTCATCTTCGTGAGACACTGCACAGTAACCTCATTATCATATTTTCACATGAGTCTGCCTGTCAAACAGTATCTTAAAGGGGGACAGATAAAAAAAATAAAAGAGACGGTCTGGGGTGATCTTGGTATTATTAATACCCACCAACTTACACATGTTTGTTTTTAAAGACATCACCTGTGAAATGAGGTTCCCTATACTCTAGGGATACTGTATCTGCATACAACCTTCTGTACAATTAAACCCTGTTATTAACAGCTACTGCTCTAGGTAGTGTCTTAGCCCCTGGGCTTGGACAGTTTCCCAAGTACTTGACCTTAGCCTGGTATGGCTGCAATTTGTGCTTAGCAACCTTGTGTCCTGTGTGTAAGAGATGAAGCACAACAGTTTAGTATAATTTAAACATGGCATAAATGAAACAGGGCACAAAAATAAATCATCCACATATTGTATCAGAACAGATCCATTGGCAGGTTGAAAAGATTGTAAACAGTTGTATAAGACCTGGAAGAAGATACTGGGGTTGTCTATGAACCCATGGGACACTCGTGCCCATGTGTGGTGTACACCTCCCCCTATGTGAAAGCAAAGAGGTACTGACAGTCAGGGTGTTATGACACAGGGAAGAAAGCAGAACAGAAATTGGGTATCAGATACATTAATTACCACTACCAGTTTTTTTTCCTAGTACTTCCCATCAACCTGTCTATCTGTAGAGCACAGGTATGACCTGACCCCTAGCGTTGGCTCCCAAACTCCAATAAAGCATTAACGGCCACAATTGGAGCTAGTGCCTGTTGGACATTTGCTGGTCTCTGTGTATATCCTTTATGGGGATATCCAGGTACTTCCCTGGTTAGGGGATCCTATCCTCTTTGCCGTACAGTTCTTACTTACATGTCCTGGCTGGTTGCAATTAAACACTTTCATGGGTGGTGTGGATGAAAGGATTGTTGTGTGGGTTGAGCAGGAGGGAGAGGTGTTGGGTATGGGTAAGGATATTGAGGGAGAGGATAGTACGGGAATTGTGGTTGTGTGTGATAAGTGGGGTAGGGCTGTGTTTGCGGTGGTGTAGGATTAGTGAGGATGTGTAACTGTTCAGGTGTAGGTGCAGGAGTGGATGCAGGTGTGTCTGCTGGCTGTGATATTGTAATTCCTTCTAGAGCTTGAATACTGACAGCCATTAGTTTCTCGCTCTGGGTCTCTCTCTTTTCAGAGATGTTCTTGTCATGTTCAATTGCGGATTCTATGAGGGTGTCTACAGTGACTCCCCTCCAGCCAGGCTGTGAGGTCTGAACCCGGGTCTTTAGGTCTTCTTTAAGACCATCCATGAGTACAGTGGCAATCATTCCCCTAGGGTGAGTGCTATCTTTAATATCTTCTAACCCAGTGTAGTGGGTGATAGCCCGCAGAGCCCGGTTACAATAATCTTCTGCAGATTCACTCTCTTTCTGTTTTATGGTGAAAATTTTGCTCCAGTTAACTACTACTGGAAATATACACCCAATTGAGTTATAATGCGGGAAATGTTACCTTGATTAACTTCGTCTGTCAAGGGAACATCTCCATCCAATACACAATCCGTGATAAATTTTGTCACGTTGGTATTGCATGGTAGACAGGCCCTTAGCACCACTCGCCAATCTTTATTGGTTGGCTCGTGAGAACTACCCAAATTTTTCAAAAATCTTTGACATTTGGCTAATTCCTTTTTGGGTTCGGGTAAATCATTCATGATGGAATTTAGCTCTGCTCTTGTCCAAGGACAATGCATTACTACTTCCCTTGTGGGCAGTACTCCGTTCGCATCCGCATTCCCATTTGGAACAGTTATTGTCCGGATGGGATGCAGACCGGCCGCACTGCTACTTTTGACCTTATTACCTGGCTGGGGGTTTAGTCTATTACTGCTACGTATAGTGTTAACAACTTCCTCTATGGGTGCAGTGGATGTTAACACTTCCTGTACTATCACTGATGAAGATGGCGGCACCACTTGTGATTGCCATGGTGGAGCATCTAACATGTGTACAGCACGGGAAATGGCAGACATAACAATAGACTCATCATCCACATCATAAACATTTTCCTTATGGTTACTTAAGAGTGGGTACAAATTACTTGTTAGATTTTTATGGGTTTTTTCAATAACTGTACCTGCACCCCATCAGCATAGGGCGGCGGTGGTGCACGTGAACCACTGGCAATACCTTCCACAATGCTACCTTGCTGCACGTGCGCGCCATCTCGTGGCTCGCATGTATTGCAATTTAGCGCTGCGGGTGTACTCTCTGGTAATGCGTTCGCAACGCTAGTTGACGTCGCTTGCACACCTTTAAGCCACGCATCTCCTTCATGCTGCCATAATTTTAAACATTCTTTATATTTTACCTTTTTCACTCGAGAACGCACCAGACTGATGTGATCTCGGACATTGTTCAATACATCCTTATCAAAACTACCAATTCTGGGAAACGGCCTTACACTCTTTATCATCATCTTAAACCATATATCACAGTACCTAATTGCATACGCACCATACTTAATATGCATAATATGATGTGCCGATCCAAGTGGTGCTTCCATTAGCATCATTGTCTAACATCTCCCATGTTTGCGTGGCTCCCACCCTCAGACAAATCCTACGTTTTTCAATAAAGATTTAAACTGGTGAAAGACAGTCAAGATACTTTCACTTACCTGCGAACGTCTTGGAAAAAGGGTGTATCCACGAACCCTATGGAAGACCTCTAGACGCCTCCACTCACCTATGGAAGAAAAGCTGCTCCCACGCAGAAATCCCTTTTTGACTACGTTTCAACCGCTAGGGGGCAATATATACCCTTTGTTTTCCAGTTGATTTCGTCCACCCTCTCACCAGTTCACAATCACAGTTTAGCCCCAAACTATGTGGTTCAATTACAGTGCTCAAATAAGCCTAACCGATTACTGAATACTATAATCACACTGGGAGCCGAACCCTAACATAAATAACAACCCATACACCTGGCTTGTGTAAAGTAAATGGTAAGCTGCTACCGAGTCACTAGGCCGTTCGTTACACCTAGCACTTAAGGGTCTTACGATACCCTTAACATTTAGGTGCCATGTTACACCCTAAGCATATACTCACAGTTACACACTTTTTTCCTGCGCAGAAAAATACATGTTAACCCAGTTATTGGCAACAATTGATAATGTAATCTCAACGGCTTTGTTTAAAACATGTGGCAGCAAGACCGGAAATACGTATACGCTATTGTGTGACTAGTCGCATACACAATAATACGCTATTACACAATTGTATTATGACTTACACTTAGCTGCATACGCAAAAATGTGACTCAGCTGCGTATGCAAAAATGCGACCCAGCTGTGTACGCAATAATGCGACACCCCCTTTTTAACACACAAAGTAAAACAAACAACCTATCGATGAAGGAAAACAAACTTTTTCCTCCCCCATCCCTGAATTCTCAATCAGCGCTCCTAAAGTCACAGTAACCGGTAGCGCACTCTCAGCAACAACGGTAGTAACGGATTCTGAATGCACAATGCGTTCTCCTGTCAGCCGCCTCCATCCTTTTGCTGAGAGTTCGATACCGAGTGTTACAGAAAGGTTGCGAGATTAACACTGCGAGCCCCCAATTAACGATACTGGATTTAAACCTCTATACGCTCCTGCATATACCTTCTAAATCCTGCCTATACCTTCTAGAATTGACGCTATTTGCATACGCAGTCATACAGTAAATAAATGCCTTCAGACTTTGAAATGTGTTTCCAATGCACAAAGGTTATTATTCAACATAAAAGCAGTAGTTTACACGCTGTGATCTAAAGACAATTTAGTGCAAAGAAATCATACAGAGCCAAGATACAGTTACATATGCACGCGCTCTGGGACCAGTTACCGGCATCAACAAGAAACCTCCGTCAACAGCATCAGCAAGAAGACTCCCCACTGGGGTCAGAGAGTGCCCATATATACCCTTGCAGGGATTTGGAAATACAATAGATAAGTTTGGCATGATTCCATTGGTTCTCCATCACAGTGTTTCTGTTACAGGACATTTAACAGGTCACTTCAAATGGACACAGGTCAGCTTCCAACAGCCTTTTGTCTCCTTTTTCCCCCTGCATGCAAATCTAAGCTGCTAACATCACAGAGTACATTTTTAATGTTTTAACTCTCTATAGTCCATAGTTTGCCGACGCAGGTTCCGATCTTCTCACCGATGGTACCGGGAATCTGTGGAGACACAGTGGATCAGTACAACACTAGACACGGTCTGCTTACCATGTACTAAACCTTAGATATCAAATAACCTTTATTACACAACATTAATAATCCCTGAATAAACCTTGAATATTATACTTTAGTACTAGGGAACCTTTCATGTAATTTTGTATGTGTTAGTGTAAGAGAATATTGCATAAAGTTGCTAATATGCGTGGTGCGTTTATTTGTAGAGTGAAACAGCGCAACTGTGCGAAATGTGCGGTGTTTATGCATGTGCATCTATCTATGTTGGATTTAATATATATATATACATATATATATATATATATATATATATATATATACATACATACACATATATACATATATCATATCCCTCCAACATATGTTTTTTTTAAACTACAATGCAAGATGTTATGAGCAGTGAGTTTCACTCTCAAACAGGGTGGAGACCCCCAGCTGACTGCTGGTGCCATCCTGTCTGACAGTGAATTCAAAGGTTTTCTTCTGCCCATACCTGCGTCAGTTCTTTTCAAGCAGATTTCTTACCATTGTTCATTCAGACAAATTCAATTGTGCAGATCAGTGTCTGCGCCATATTTCAATTGCCACAGCTACACCTGTCCACATGTGGGGTCTCTCCATTTATATGCAAAAACACCCACAGTATCCTGGTGTATTGTTTTTCTAATTACTTTTCTCAGGAAGCTGCTTTACTACACCCTGTGTGAATACTGTATTTGTTATGGTATTATTTTATGCAAGGTTGTCCTTAGAATGGGCTTGTATACATCAGGGTATGGTTTCTGAAAGGATTATTAAAACATCGCCATATGTACATAGCTCGTGAGTTGTAACTTAAAATGGCACTGGGTGATCAGTCGCAAAATGGCGTCTTGCAGATTCCAATTGTAAACAGATTCTGTCTCAGCCGATTATCCAGCTTTGACAACTTTTACAGCCTCAGGCGGAGTTCTGTCTGTGATCACTGGAGCTCCGGAGTGGAATTGCTCACTCTGAGTGCCTCCTTAGAGTGCCGTCCAGCATCCAATACCTGATCCGTCACGTGCAGATAGCCACTCTGCTGGGCCAGCTGATACACAGCTTGCGGCTCTGCACTTGCATTGCTCATTCTGAGCGTGTCCGTGGAATTCCATCCAGCATCAAGAACCCGATCTGGCACGTGCAGATAACCGCTCTGACGGGCCAGTTGATATACAGCTCGTGGCTATGACGGACCAGCCGCTACATATATTTTCACAGTAATCCCGGCTCACACACTAACGGAGAAGTGAGACCCAGCCATCAGGTGAGCAGTATTTTTGTTCACACTCCTCCAAATTGGAGTTTATAAGCAGGCTATAAAAGGACACGTTCACTTGTCCTTACTACCTACAAGTATATAGCCTACATGGAGAGACACCATACTGATTGACCCAGCCAGGTCTCCATTAAAGGCTTTATTAGGCTCTCTATTAGGCTGCTACATCAACAGTGCCTAGATTTGAAGTGCTTAGTTTAAAGTGTAAATAGAACATTTAAGTTAAAGCTGGAGTTATTCAGGAGTTAAACAGGAGGAGAACAGAAGGAGAATTTAAAAAATCGGCAATTTTTGCTATTAAGGACTGCTTTTATCTACCACCACATTTCCATCATGCCTATGGATTGTGTCTGCACCTGGATCTCCAATGCTGCCCGCATCCCTGCTATCCCTTACCAAACGACGCAGCAAGATGACCTCTCAAATGGTCCTTGGTTGTGGCCCACAAATCATGAGGCTTGGTGCAATTTTGCTGAACTCATTGTTTTTTTTTTCTCTTAAGTTTAGACTAACCTTTCCAGTTGTTAGATTACTGTGACCCTTGTATCCAACCCATCTGTGTCACCCATGTTTGTCTGCCCCCTCCCCTTTATAATGTAAGCTCTCACGAGCAGGTCCCTCTCCCCTCATGTGCTTCTCCCTCACTTAATTATACTGTAATTTACAACAGCACCCAACCCTTGGTTACAGACACCGTGCTGCTTATCTAAGTGTTATGCAGCAATGTATAAATCCTGTATCTGTCCTGTATTGTTTGTACTGTTAATTTCTGTTTTCTTGTGTGCTTATTGTTTATGTACTGTGTAAGTAGCTGCGGAACCCTTGTGGCGCCATATAAATAAAGGATAATAATAATAATTAAACACTGGGACTATGGACCTCATTCAGAGGCGGTCGTTAGTTGCAAGCGGTCGCACTGAATCAGGGTGGCCGCTTGCATCCTGAATGGCCGCCTCCTTGTCGATCGTTAAGCTGCGCAGGCCTAACCATTGAGTCGGTTACGAGCGCATCGGCGCTCACAACTGACTCTGAATAAGGTCCTATATGTGGCTGCATTGACATCTAAATACACAGGTCTCTGGACTGTTAGTAAGGATTGGTTACAAGTTGGCTATTTGCACATTCACAGAAAGGATAAATTTTTTTCATATGCATATACAACCTTTTTATTCAATGTTTAAACAAATGGATACATAAACATACTACAATTGTTTGAGAAAAAAGCACACAGCTGGTGCCTCTTAATGAATGTGATCTCTATGATTCGTATGAGTATTTTTAGATAACTGTGCTGTTTCTGTATTATTATTTGTTTAAATTTAATATGTTAGCTATCATCTTGTGATATATATATATATATATATATATATGTACATTTAGCATAATACATTTTATTTGTATTTATCCGGTTGTGTGTCTTTTGGGTCCGGGTTAGACATTGTGGCGCTATCCTTTATCTATATACTAATTTGTATTCGAAATAAGGGTGTTTGAAGACCCCTAGGAGAGCTGCCTGTCATGATTTGACTGCCGAGAGGTGGGCGCCCACACATATATCCCTGATTATAACTTTAAATGCCACAGCAAAACCACCAATTGATAAATAAACCAGAGTCTTCAAACAGCTGGATGCAGTACCCAGGTACAACCAGTACTCCTCTGGCAGTAGAGAATAATGAGTAGGTAAATAAGCCACTGCACAATAACAACAACTTTGCAGGCTGTAATACCATCATTTGGCCAGTAATCTTCTGGCAAGGTAGATAAATATTTGATGGTTCAACAACTGATAGTAGTAGGCAAACCAGAAGTAGTGGGATGCAGTACCACAAGTAAAGTAATATCCAGCAAGGAGGGAATAAGCTATTCAGCCAGATGTCAGTACAGAGGAACAGTAATCTGCAGCCTATAGTAGAAGTGTGCACAGGGGCGCCGAGAGGGGGGGGGGGAGCGGGTACAGTTTACCCAGGCCCGGGCTTCCAGAGGGGCCCGGCGGGGGCCCAGGTCTGCCGCCGCCCCCCCCTCACTTCCTCCCTCCCTCCCTCCATCCCTCTGCAGCAGCCCAGCACACAGCGTGTGCTGGGCTGCAGCGGGAGATTGCTTGTGGCTGCTAAGTAGCAGCCACAGCAATCTCCTATGCCTGAAGGGGGGAGCGATCACACTGATCGCGCCCCCCACTGGCTTTGCGCACAGCGCCCCCTCCCCGGCGCCACAAAACACTTTTTTTTTCACAGGGGCGTGGCCACACCTTCTGAAATTAGGCCACGCCCCTCTTTACCGGGGCCCCGCGTGGCTCTCTACGCCCCTGAGTGTGCAGCATAATGAACTGCAAAATTGAATGAACAGAAATTAACGTCAGTACAGTAGAATAGGGGGCCACAGACATAAATCAGCCCAGGTGGCAAACATGATAATCGGGGTCACAGACAAAGGGCTGGTACTGTTGGAAAACAGAATAGTTATGGTCACATACTTTGTCCAGGTGCAACTAGCAGGATAGTCAAGGCCAGAAGCAGGGGTCAGATAACAGGTAGCAGGGAGGATACAGAAGAGCACTATGCAGGATCACGGAAATACTAGCATGTGAACGCCAGTGATGTGCAGTGAGGTCAATGGCTGGGGAAGCATCCATGGAGATAGGTCTGAGTGCTGGGAGCCTGTCTCACCCCCTACAAACTATAACTCTCCCCTCACTACACTGAGCTTCAGTGTCCATTGATTCTCCTACCTGCATCACTGTGTCTTCTCTTGCTGCTGCTGACTGAGCTTTGATCTCTTAACACTGCAGTGCTCTTTCTGGACACATGACACATCCAAGGTGTCCATCAGTGCTCAAGGCACGCCCCCATACTCAGAGGCATGCTCTATTAACCCTCTTTCTGTGCAGCTTACTGCCCATGGTGTAGCTCCACCCCTAGCTGTACAAGCAGTGTCTGACTATACAGAAGCGAGGCTGAGCTATTGCTGCCTCATCTTTCGTTTCCCTTCAGTCCCAGGGCACTCCACAAAGCTTGTGAGTGTTAACTATAAAAATGATTACAATAAACAAAGAAGATGTTTATAAGTTACAAATATATTTGTATTATTCTAGTCATTTGTGTATCAAATCTTAGGAGTATGACAGGGGAGGCTCTGCCTCCCCTGACTGCACATCCCTGGTGAACACTATAACTAGCAAGGTCTGTCTGAAACAGGTGGTTATTTAAAGCAACTGGCAATAATGTGCACCAGGTAAGGGTCAGGTCCTAGGTGACAAATTAAATACGTGACCATAAACAATTCTGATTAACAAGACATGCCGGTAGATCAGCACCAACAATACTTGCACTAAGTATATGTAATAGGACTCATGTCCAGATGATCATATTTTACATAAAAAAAGAGTTACGTCTATATGATGAGCAGAATGCATTGTGGGGAAGGGGGAAGCAGGTACTAATTACTCATGCCTGGGCTTGTTGGAGGGGCTCGGAGGGGTCTGTTCCCCAATGCTTCTTACCTGTCAGGGCCAGCAGTCTCTACCCAGCCTAGCACATGCTGCTGCTGTGTGCTGGACTGCGTAGGGTCCAGGGAGGCTGCAGGGGAGTGAGGAGTGGCTGTCGATTTGTGCTGCACATATACAGTATTTCTATTATTTTGTAGGGGTGTGGCCATGCTCCCTCCAGTACAGTGGCGGCCCTAACTGCAGTGTCACCCGGTGCGGGGAGGGACATTTTGAGCGCGGCGTAGCCGCGTGCGCCCTGAAAAGGGGGTGTGGCCATGTGTTATGGGGCGTGACCTCACAGGGCAGGGGCGTGGCCTCACGGCCCGAACCCCGTGGTCCCATTTTTAATATTACTGGGGGGGAGGTGCAGTGCCGGCTCCTTCACAGTGTCAGGAGCCGGGTGCTGCACTTGATACTACAGTGCAGCACCCGGCTTCTGTCACTGTGGGGGAGTGTCAGTCTGCACCTTGGTGTCACCCCTCGGCGGGTGACACCCGGGTGCGGCCCGCACCCCCCGCACCCACCTTGTGACGCCACTGCTCCAGTACCCTCTATGGCTTTGAGCTCACTAACAGAAGCATTATGTGATAGGCTTATGCCAGACAAAAACAGTAGCATATGTGCTTGGTTTACACCAACAAAATCACAATGTGGCTTGACAGTAACATGCCAGTGAACCTGCATATGATGCAAGATGTGGTCTTTCTTGTGTGCTTACGTGGTTCAGAAATATGTGTTTTACACAAAGAACTACATTTATTCTGCATAGTTTGCTTGTAAATAAGTACACAGGAAAAATAACCAATACATTCTATTTACACCTATGGGGTATATCCAACTACCCGCGGGAGTTCACCCGTGACTTATTTCCGGCCAACAGTCCCACAGCGCAAGGTTAAGCTATTCAATTAATTTGCTTTTTTCCCCGCACCGTTAATTCGGGTCTCGCTCGTGTAACTGTGCGAGAACTGCGGAATCAGTGTGTTTTTACCTCTCGCGCTAGGCAGAATAGGCCGCTTTTCCCCGGATTTTACCTCGCTCCTCCATGAGGTGCGAGGTAAAATCTGACAGTGTGGACTCGAGCGCGGGCCTCCTGCGCGAGGAATCCCCGCTAATTGAATCCCAACCAGCGTGACAATTAGCCACGGGGTAAACCCCGAGGCTAATTGGATATTCCCCTATGTGTTTTTAATCCAGTTTAGATTTCATACCAAATAAAACAAAAAACTCATGTATAAAAAGACCCTTCGTCTGCAAGTTTTAGAGGCAACAGCACCACCTGCTGGTAAACAGTGAACACCTCATGTTACAAAGAACAAACAAGACACATTTAAATAACTCTTATGCCGGCTACACATTAGAACGATGTGCAGCCGTCCGTCCGACAGGACCATGCATCGTGTAGCATGGCATCATTAGAGATATCTTTTGATTGACCCTGCAGCAGGGCCGACCAGAATATGTTGCCTGTGACCGCAAATCGGATATACACACTTAACGATATGCCTGATTTGTCGTTTTGATTTGCCCAGAACAAATTGGGCCAATATCATTTAAGTGTGTAGCCAGCTTTAAGGTAACCTACATTTTTGTCCCTGTACAGAATAGTGCTAGCACAAATGCCAAATTAATACACAGGTACAGATTTTTGTAAGCTGACCTGCACAACCATGAGTAGAATTGCAGTCTGTTATAGGAATGCAGATTTTGGTGCAAGTAAAAATGTCACATCAAAGTGACATGTATAACTTTTGGATCAGCCCCCAATTACAGCTTTTCTATTTTTTTTTTCTTTCCTAAAACACCAAAATCAAATGTCTTTGCAGGTACCGTTGCCAAAAATAGATTGGTTCATTTCATACTTGCCGACTCTCTCCCGCAATGGCCCCCCGCAGGAAAGGGCAAGACTCCTGCACTGGCCACCACCCCCACACTTTCCCGTACCCCCCGCACTTTCCCATATTTATCAAGAGAAAGTTGGCGGTCCAGAGGGGTCAGATGACGCGATTCGCATTACATTACCCCTGAGGAAGTCCAAGAGAGAGGACATTGGTCCACCTCGATAAAACGCTTTGGGTGATTGTCAGTGGTGTTCTGTTTTTTTGGATTACAGTATGATTACACTGTTTGTTTATTTTATATTATTATGTTCTATGGCGTCGCAATAAAACACCTCGTGTGGAATCATTCTTCGAATGACCAGATAAGCTATTATTTCATTTAATTTGGTACAGGTCCACCTATATTCTTTTGATATACAGTGGTGTAATTTACAAATTATTGCACTAGGAGGCGCCCTTGTCCTTTTACTTCATTTCTTGGTGCCCATCTGGATGAGGAGCTTGGCCATCCAATACCACTGGATTTTCCTATAGACTACAACTTGCACCTGATAACCTTTGACTTTATTGTTACGATTATTACAGCGCCTGATTTTTTCCTGGCTATCTATCTATCTATCTACCTATCTATCCATACATATATATATATATCTATATATGGAGCAGAAGCTCCGGCTCTCCCTATATAGATGCATCAGCGCCGGGTGCCCGCACAAAGTAATGCACAGAATATGGAGAAAGGATGCAGCACTCCTGGCGACTTAGTAATGAACAAACTCTCAGGCAGCATGCAGAAAGGGCAACGTTTCAGTGCCGATTATTGTGGCACTTTTGTCAGGCTTAAAAAGTAACAGACAAGTATCTTACCTTAAATACCTCCCCTACATCACTGTGAAGCGTCTGACGCCGGAAGCGGGACAATGCACCCGGTCAGCGCACAAATAATGATGTCATCAACTGATGCATCATCAATGTGCTCCCCATCACCACGGCTACAGGACATATAGGACAATAACAGACCAAAATAGGACAATAGTACATAGAGACAATAAATAGTCTACAAATGCTGTATATATAAGAGTAAAAAATATTCAAAATAATCCACATATCAAATCACCTTTTGCCAAAGGAACAATATTGTTTAGAAAAGGGAAAACATATAACAGACAACACCTAATACTGGGAACAAGCTAATACGTTAGCCCAAGTTATAGAAAACTGTGAGTCCTAACTGCTCATTGAGCCCCTTGGGAACAAGGGTACCCAGACGAAAGATCCAACGAGTCTCCAATTGGAGCAGCCTTACCGCTCTATTTCCACCCCGGATAGATAGTGGGACCTGATCGATCATCCTATACTTTAGTGTGGTGAGAGGGTGATGGGCCTGGCAAAAGTGACGAGCAACAGGTTGTTTACTGTTGCCGGTAAGGATAGCTGCTCTGATAGATGACTTGTGAACTGCTATACGTTCTTTGAACATGCGTTCCATTTTCCCAATGTATGACAGACCACAGGGACAAAGCAGCTGATAGATAACAAATTTAGAATTACAAGTCAACCGCTGGCGTATATATAACATGCGCCCTGAATGGGGATGTTGAAAAGTATCACCAGAGATCAAGTATTGACAGGTAGTACATGTGCATCTAATGCACCCTTTCTTGTCCTTACCACAAGTGGTGTCAGAAGTTTCCACTTCCACTGACTAACCAAGAAACCAACATCATGGAAGTATTGAGTGCTCCAATGAATGTGGTGGCTCTGCAGCAAGAGCAACAGGCCTAGGTGCTACGGGTCACGGAGGCTTAGGAGGAAAACACCAGACTATTACTGGAGGAGTTAGCCCTGGTGGGACATGACAAAGCCACATCAGAACGTCTGTTGCCCCCGAAAATGTCACCAGTCGATGACATAGAAGCATACCTGACAACTTTTGAGAGAGTGGCAAACAATGGCTAAGTGGCCTCTGGAGGTGTGAGTTAAGAAACTGGCGCATTTCCCATTAGGCAATATCCAGCGAACTTATATGCACCTGGACCAGAACCAGACATCTGTTTACAAGTCACTGAAAACCGAGATATTGGCCCGTACTGGGGTTTCAGGGCCGAGTCGAGCCCAGCTCTTCCATGAATGGCGTTACACCAAAGAGAACACGATCAGGGCACAGATCGCCGAGCTGTCTAAAATACTGAAGAAATGACTAGCTCCAGAGGTGATCTCGCCCACTCGGATTGTGGAACTTTTGGCGATTGATCAGTCTGTTCGGGGCCAAGGACTGCAAAGGTGGGTGATGAAGTCGGACCCCTAATCATACAAGGAGCTTGCTACACTGGTCAAGCTAACATGAATATTCCACCTGCAGTGTAACAGATAACATAACACAATCTCATATTACCAATATTAAGGCTTATTCAAAGACATGCTATGGGGAATAAAAAACACACAAACTGAACGTGGATAGTTATAATATCTACTAGGGCAGGCACACTAGGGGAACATATTCAACTGATTTGTCACTCCAGTCACCCTTAAAAATCAGAGGGCCTGATTCAGCTTCGGATGGAATTGCAAAGCTGCATGCAGGCAGCTTTGCAATTCCGTCCTTGCTAACATGCAAATGCAGCAGGAGGTGTATGATACCCACTGCAGAATTTACGATCCCAGCACAGCGACTGAGGTCGCAGGCTTGAATAACCATTGCGACCATCGGTCGCAATGGTGGATGACGCCAGGCCACCAGCCAGCTGAGTAAGCCTCAGCTTACTTAGACTGGCCGGCTTGCGAGGCTAGGAAACTGTATCCGTCAACGCAGTCCTTGGCCTTGCCACTATCGGAAAATGGGATGGACATGCCCCCATTTTCGGTAGCGTCGGCCAACCCCGCCCATTAAATGCTTATGCCTGTCAATCAGGCAGAGGCTTTTAAGAGGCTGCATGCAATTATGCAGGGCCCATTCTGCACACTCACAGAATGGGTCCTGCACACATGCAGATGCTGAATCAGCCCCAGAGTGTGTAGCTCATTGCAGCTATAGCACCTAAATTACCATACCCAGTGCCAGATTAATGTACACATGGGCCTGGAGCTGAAATTTATGATGGGCCTATTGTGTGCCGCTGCAAGGGGTGTGGCAAGTGCCGTAGCAGTGTGACTGGTAATGTGGGGTCATGCCCAGTGCAGTGTGGTTGGGGTTTACATAGGGGTGTAGCCTGTGCAGCGTTCTCTTAGGACGCTCAATGCAGTGCTGCATTTCCAGGTGCCGGCGGCCTCAGTACTTTTGCGCAACAGCATGACGTCATGCACTTAAGAGGCACAGGGCCGTCACAGGGCGCTCCGGAGCCGGTCCTGGTACGCCGATGTGTATGTGTAGGCCGGCACTCCTGTGCAAAGTATAGTGCTATGGCGTCTGGTGCCCTCCTAATTACCTCTGCCTGTGAAGGGAGGAAACCATGTAGCAGTCGAATGGGCGGCAGGCACTCTGGACAAATTGTATAAAACACACTAAAAATCCATTTAAGTTATCAACAATTCAGAACTTGTATTCGTCCTCTCAGTAATCCTGATGTAAGAATAAATACAAGTTCTGAAGCGTTGAAAACTTAAACAGATTTACCCATCCCATACCCATACCCACACATATACACGTAAATTGGGAGGGTACAGGAATTTGAGGCACACTTAAGGGGGCCGAAGCAGGTGTGGTGAGATATGTTGACAGTCATAATGTCAACATTCATTATGTTAACATGAAAATGTCGACATCAGGGGTTAGGCACTAGGGGAAGGTTAGGGTTAGGCTACGGATGGAGGAGGTTAGGATTAGGCTACATGGGGTGGTTAGGCACCCCATGTTCGCTGACGACATCTATCATTGCCCGTACTTACAGGGCAACCTGACGATATCGTCAGGTTCTGCAAGTACGGGGTTGAGAGAGGGTGACGTCACTGAACAATATATCGTTCAGTGTGGGTGCTCAATGTCATTAATGACATTGAGCACATCACTGTTGGGGAAACACTAGACGATATTGCTCATGGAGCATATCGTCTAGAGGATACACGCCTTTAGACTGCGGGGGGGAGGAGGTTAAGGTAAAGACCTATAAGGTAGGGGTAGGCATTAGGGTTAGGGGGGAATTCGCACAGGAAGGCTAGAGCAGCAGAGGTCATGACCGCTGGGACCCAGAAGCCGCACTAGAGTCACTGCAGCCGTCAGGAGCAGGTTAGACAGCACTGGGCCAACAGGGATGATATGTCGACATTCTATCACTGACATGAATAACTTCAACATTATGACCATGTTGACAATCTCCTATCAACATGATGAATGTTGACATATCACACCACACCCGCTTCAGTCCACTTAACTGTGCCTCAAGCTCCTGTACCCTCCCTATTTACCAGTGTGTGTATGATATATATATATATATATATATATACACACATATATATATATATATATATATATACACATACACACACATATGAATATATACACGCACTATATATAAAAAAAAAAAAATATATATATATATATATACTGTATATATACACACACACCTAATTTAATGTGTGTGTATATATATATAGATATGTGTGTGTATATATATATATATATATATATATATAGGGAGAGGGAGAGAGAGATATATTATACACATACACACACACACACACATTTGTGTAAAAATCCACAAAGAAGAACCGCACACACTTAATAGAATTAGCGGATGCTGAGGTTACATATTGTAGCATATATCATATTCAATCCCAAGGGATCAAAAAACGAGACCAGCACACCTTTAACTTAATGCATGTAAAATGGAATGTATTAAAAAAACACAGCCATGCTTAATCGGGTTATACACAAATGCACGTCACATCTGCTATGCAGTAGATTCCTGTTATACTTATCAGTGCCTGGTGACCATATGTATATATTCAATCAAGAGCCCGAAAGGCGTTTCAGTGGCAAACCACCTTCATCATGAGCACAGAGTAAATGGGCCTATCCATCAGAAGACTTTTTGAATAATCCGACCAAAACCAGGAGGTTTTGGTCGCTTCGCTCAGAAAATCATCTAATGGATAGCCGGCAAGGACCAGCGATGCGTGTGCAAGCTGGGTCCCTGCCGACTATCTGTGGAACATGCCCGTCAACCTGAGAATGATCGTCAGGTTCGGAATGTTCTCAGATAGGAGGTCGGTCTCCTGCACTGAATGACGTTCAGTGAACGCCGTTCAGTGCGGGCACCGCACCTAGGCGACCTGAAGGACTGAACGCTAGTCGTTCAGTTATTAAGTCACCTAATGGATAGGCCCCTTAAGTGTCAAAGCATGGTGTTAAATAGGGAGTGTGGCGCCAAATCAAACAAACATACATAGATCTCACCTGTCACCCGGGGGCCAGACTACATGCTGGCAGCCGCGTCCCGGAATCAATGTCACAGAGAGTTCCATCTAACCAGCCGGACACATGGTCAGGCATAATAGGTCCGCCCAGAGGGAGAAACACGCTGCAAAGGGGCCAATGCCAGTGTGTCTCCTGGGGGCCGGACACGATGCAATGTGATCACGGCCATCAAACAAGGACCAATAGCTAGAAGCACGTGACTCACATACATCACGTTTGTTTCAGTCAATGGAACATCAATGTTATAGGCGTTGACATAAATGTTATAGGTGTTGCCATAGAAATCAACATAGGTAAACATAGACAAGATCTAATGGTGGGTACACACTGGGCGATATTACTGAGCGACTGCACGATTACAACATCGTAATCGGGCAATCGCTCAGTAATCGTGCACAAATCGTGCACTTTTATGTCAGAAACGACCAGCGATGCGCACTCCCGCTGGTCGTTTCCAACATTGTCCATCGCCTGAACATGCAGCACAATCTGACGATGTCGTCAGGTTGCTGCATGTTGGGGAATGGGGGAGAGAGCCCGGCGCTGAACGATATCGTTAATGATATCGTTCAGCGGCTGTGCTCAATGTCATGAACGACATTGAGCACACCCTGCCGGGGACACACTAGACGATATCGCTCAGGGAGCATATCGTGTAGTGTGTACGCACCTTAACAGTGTGAGTGTCTGACAGGCACCAAAAACTTGGCAAACAGACTAACATATAAGACAAAGATATTAAGCGCCAAGATACACAGATGGCCCAATCACCATATTAAATAAATGTGAACATATAATATGGCGCACTCAAATAAAACCCCAAAAGAGAAAATAACGACATTAATAAAACTAATAATTATTAATGGAAAACAATTATTAATGATTTTTTTATATATAATATGCATATATATATACATAAATATATACACACATATGTATATGTACATATACAGTACACACATGTATATATTCACACTGACCTGTATAAACGGACAAGCTGGGCTGATATACAAGTAACCTTGTAGGTGGTGCAAGGATTACTTTGTCAGGGCTCCCCTGCGTTTGTACTATACTTCACTCAGTGAATGCTGCACTTTCTCCCTGTACTTTGGATTCATATGTATATATGTATATATATATATATATATATATATATGCACACATATGTATATGTACATATACAGGATACACATGTATATGTAACATATACATGTATAATATGTTCACACTGACCTGTCTAAACGGACAAGCTGGGCTGAGCTTCCTTCCCTCTTCAGCTAGGCGATTAGTTGAGAGCAGGAAGGAACAGGGGGCGGGGCTTCGGCGGACCAAAGGTGGGCGGGGCTTCATCTGCCGAGTGTGGGCGGGGCTTCGTCTGCCGCGGGTGGGCGGGGCTTCAGCCTGGCCGGCTGGATCGTCCAAGAGGAGGGGGTCAGAATGGGCTAAGCTAAGCTGTTCTGGCGGCTGTTAGGTGAGTGGCCTGGGCTGTTAGTTGGTAGTGTCAGGAAAGAAAAAAAAATATTTTTTCTTGCCTGCACTGCAATGCAATCTGCGTGGGCCTATTTTCAATGGGAGGTCTGGAGCTGTAGCTCCACCCGCCCCATTGTTAATCCGGCCCTGACCATACCCACTTATTTTGGGTTGTGACTTACCTCTATTCCGGTCCTAATGGATTTGATTGAAAAACCCCAGGACATGAACATCAATCTTGCTAAATTGCCATTTTGGAATGCTGCTGCGGTGGCCATGAGTCAGGTGGCACGAAGGTCACGCCATCGGGAGAAGTCGGACTGTCCTCCAGTGGCTCTGCTCAGTGACACCACAGGCGAACCCATTCCTAGTCCAAATGAAGACTCCAAAACTGTTTCCCTTACAGAACTTCGCTCGTGACCAGCTTAATGACTCTACCATAGGACATGCCTTTAAAAGGGTAACTGAGGTAAATGGAGTTTAACAAACAGACAGCTGATGGGTATCTTGGATTTGCTAAAATAAGGTGGGAGCACCAGGACCTAGAGAACCAAATGGGCTTCAATTTGTGGCCCAGATGTATGAGAGGTTAGGAAAAACAGGGCTCATAGTACGCCAACACTTAACGGAAGCTGAAGTACTGCAGAAAAAAAGTTATGATACCACTGCTGTGATCCAGACTTTCAGTCCTGGGGACAAGGTCCAAGTCCTAATACCGACCCAGGAAAGTAAGCTCTTTGCCCAGTGGCAAGGCCCCTATGAGATAGTGGAGACTGTTAGTACTGTAAATGATAAGCTCCATCAAATGGAAAGGAGAAAAGAAGAACAGGTGTACCACATCAATCTTCTGAAACCTTGGCAGGACAAGGACCCAGCCAGGGTTTGAAGGCATAGAAGTTGAACGGTCCGAAGTCACTATAGAACTTGCCTTGTATATGGGGCAAAAACAATTAGCTGAGGAAATGGTACAACGAAAGAGGGATGTCTTCTCCCCCCCTTGCGGGGTACTAAATTAATATGACATTGTCACCCTTCCGGGGGTAGTGGTAACACAGAAACTGTACCACATCCCTGAGGCTAGGCGAGCAGCAGTAAGGAAAGAAGTGGAAAACATGATCCAGCTGGGCAGTGACTATGCAGACCCATTGCAGAGTAATTGTCAGGAAGTGCCGTTTGAGGGAGGTTACGGAGGGTGGTCGGTGAAACGCAGGCGTGCCAGGGGTGTGCATAAATTATCCACTGCGATGCCTTATGCAGCCTGAGCACTCATAGTGTGCAATGAAGTTAGCAATTTCTGAGTAAGGTCATAGCTCTTGAAAGTGTGCGTGAAGCTGTGATGGTACTCGGTTGTACTGATGGTTTTGCAGTCTTGCTAAACATTCCAGATGTATGTAAGGTAAAGTGGGCGTCCTTATGTTATGCTGCGATGGCATAGTGGTCGCAATGGATTAGCATACTATCACAGTGAGACTGCGTCCGTAATCGCTATTGCAATCGGTAGTGAATCAGGCCCTTGGTTGGCCAAGGGCAAGAAAAACCACAGTTAGACAAGGTCGAAACAGTGAAAAATTGGCCAAGATCTGGAACGAAGTCACAGATGTGCACCTTCTTAGGTTAGGTGGTAGGTTACTACTGGTGGTTCATAAGCCATTTTGCCACTAGAGTGGCTCTACTGACAGACCTATTAAAAAACAATGTCCAGAATGGTTAGACTTGTCTGATTTCAGCAAATTGAGTCAGGATTAATGGTGTCCTCAATGCTGAGAAATACAGGCAGGTACTTATTCATCATGCAATACCATCAGGGAATATAGAATGTGGTCAAGCGCTTCTAATTTGTAATCAAAGCAGCTTTCTTAAACAAAATTAATTGTCTTAAATTATGTGTGGTACTAGAAAGCACTATAAATGTAATAAATACAATAAATATGCCTAAAATGATAGCAAAAATAAAAAATAGATAGAGAAAAAAATATACATATATATATATAAAAATAAATAAATAATAAATAAATAATAATAACAAAATCTCTCTCTCTCTATATATATATATATACTATATATATATATATATAATATATATATATATATATAAAATGTATAATAAAAACGGATCTGCAGGGTGTAATCAGTTAATAGGACACACATAAAATGCACAGTTAAAAGATGTTTATAGCCCCTTTTGCATGAATGTGGTTATTAACCTCTCGGGTTCCGGAACAATAAGTACTGAAAAACTTTCCCTGTCTTACCATACCGAGTGATCTTCTGTTCACAGTCAGTGCAGCTAGACGACGTGCTGTCAGTGGTGTTCACTGTCCAGTTTTTGGCAAGCAACTGCACTATCACTCTACTCCGCCCTGAGCGATATAAACGGATAGTCCAGGGAAGTCTCCACGAAAGAGTAAAATCACTGTTGCTGGGTGCCTTCCTTCAAGGAAGGCACCCAGCAACAGTGATTTTTATTTTGTTTAAGAAAGCTGCTTTGGTTACAAATTAGAAGCACTTGACAGCATTCGATACTCCCTGATGGTTTTGCATGATGGATAAGTACCTGTGCTTTCTGGTACCACACATAATACCATCAGGGAGGCATCTGATAAGCTTCAAATTTATTCTGCAGCAGGACAACGACCCCAAACATACAGCCAATGTCATTAAGAACTATTTTAAGTGTAAAGAAGAACAAGAAACCTGGAAGTGATGGTATGGGCCCCACAGAGCACTCATCTCAACATCATCGAGTCTATCTGGGATTACAGAAGGATTTGAGCAAGCCTACATCCACAGAAGATCTGTGGTTAGTTCTTCAAGATGTTTGGAACAACCTCCCTGCTGAGTTCCTTCAAAAACTGTGTGCAAGTGTACCTAGAAGGATTGAATCATTGATGCTGTGTTGAAGGTAAAGGGTGGTCACACCAAATATTTATTTGATTTAGACTCCTCTTCTCTTCTGTTCACTTTGCATTTTGTTAATTGATAAAAAAAACTATTAACAAAGCATTCTTACTTTGCAGCATTTTTTCCACAGCTACCTAAAACTTTTGCACAATACTGTAACTGAAGTTGAGTCAACAATTACATTATTTTCCCCTTGTTTGGAACCTGTTGTAATGGTTTGTAATTTTCCTTAAAGTGTCAGCAGACAGTGTATATTGCCTTCAAGTACTTCCTTGGATAGTAGGCACTTCCGTTACACAAAAATGTTCCCACTAAAAAGAAATAAATACATACTCACATGGATGCCAGCCTAGGCATAGACACAATGATCCCTGATGTTGCCTGTAGTAGTCAAATAGCATTTGTAAACCCATTCTCTGAATAAGTGATGATGTGTCTGCTGGTCCATCTCATACCCCTTACACAAATAGCATCAACCTGGGTTTTTGCTATGTGTGAACGCAAACAACCTGGGTCGAAGTCCTAGGTCCATGACCCTGCTCTGAAATTCCCGGAAAATGTATGTGTTGATAGACTTGTGTATTTATCGGGTCGTCGGTCTGAAAGGGGTATCAATAACACTTTCCCTTCCTGATAATTCCCACACTACTGAACAGGAATCCTATTATCAGAGCACAAGGGTGGCTCTACCTGCCAATTCTCTGATGAACTCACACGCAGGGTTGGGGAAACATGTTAGGAAACTGTGGTTCCTGTGACTGCTATTATCTAGATCTGTACATGTGTCTAGGGCTGTTAATCTGAGCCTGCGGATATTTACACTTTAATGCTCATTTCTGGATATTCAGCTCCTACAGAACCACAGCTCTGTATGTGCACAGCAAGTGGCAACCAGCCCAGGACACAAGCACCGGTATCTTTATTTTTGGAGTGAGCCAGGACAGTCATCGAGTAAGAGCTGACAATACAGTGTTCCTGCCTAGCCTCAGGGGTATTGGCAGTGTAGCTCCAGCTCTATGATATGAACTGTATGTACTCCTGGGGGTATATTTACTAAAGTGCAGGTTTTTATAAGTGAAGATGTTGCCTATAGCAAACAATCAGATTACACTTAGTATTTATCTAGCCAGGGACAAATGCAGGAATTTTAGGGGGGGTTTATATATATATATATATATATATATATATATATATACACACATACAGTCAGGTTCATAAATATTGGGACATTGACAGAATTTTCAGGTTTTGGCCTCTATTCACCACCACAATGGTTTTGAAATGAAACAAACAAGATGTGCTTTAACTGCAGACTTTCAGATTTAATTTGAGGGTAATTACATCTAAATCGGGTGAACGGTGTAGGAATTACAATGGTTTCAATATGTGCCTCCCACTTTTTAAGGGGCCAAAAGTAATGGGACAATCAACTCAAAAGCTATTTCATGGACAGGTGTGGGCTATTCCCTCGTTATTTCATTACCAATTAAGCAGGTAAAAGGTCTGGAATTGATTCTAGGTGTGACATTTGCATTTGGAATCAGTTGGTGTCGACTCTCAATATGAGATCCAAAGAGCTGTCACTATCAGTGAAGCAAGCCATCATTAGGCTGAAAAATCAAAACAAACCCATCAGAGAGATAGCAAAAACATTAGGTGTGGCCAAATCAACTGTTTGGAACATTCTTAAAAAGAAAGAATGCACCGGAGAGCTCAGCAACACCAAAGACCCAGAAGACCACTGAAAACAACTGTGGTGGATGACAGAAGAATTATTTCCCTGGTGAAGAAAAACCCCTTCACAACAGTTCGCCAAATCAAGAACACTCTCCAGGAGGTAGATGTATATGTGTCAAAGTCAACAATCAAGAGAAAACTTCACAAGAGTGAATATAGAGGGTTCACCACAAGATGCAAACCATTGGTGAGCCACAAAAACAGGAAGACCAGATTAGAGTTTGCCAAACAAAATCTAAAAAAGCCATTACAGTTCTGGAACAACATCCTATGGACAGATGAGACAAAGATCAACTTGTACCAGAGTGATGGGAAGAGAAGTGTATGGAGAAGGAAAGGAACTGCTCATGATCCAAAACATACCACCTCATCAGTGAAGCATAGTGGTGGTAGTGTCATGGCGTGGGCATGTATGGCTGCCAATGGAACTGGTTCCCTTGTATTTATTGATGATGTGACTGCTGACAAAAGCAGCAGAATGAATTCTGAAGTGTTTCGGGCAATATTATATGCTCATATTCAGTCAAATGCTTCAGAACTCATTGGACGGTGCTTCACAGTGCAGATGGACAATGACCCAAAGCATACTGCAAAAGCAACCAAAGAGTTTTTTAAGGCTAAAAAGTGGAATGTTATGCAATGGCCAAGTCAATCCCCTAACCTGAATCTGATTGAGCATGCATTTCACTTGATGAAGACAAAACTGAAGGGAAAATGCCCCAAGAACAAGTAGGAACTGAAGACATTTGCAGTAGAGGCCTGGCAGAGCATCACCAGGGATGATACCCAGCGTCTGGTGATGTCTATGCGTTCCAGACTTCAGGATGTAATTGCCTGCAAAGGATTTGCAACAAAGTATTAAAAAGTGAAAGTTAGATTTAGGATTGTTTAGTTTGTCCCATTACTTTTGGCCCCTTAAAAAGTGGGAGGCACATATAGAAACCGTTGTAATTCCTACACCGTTCACCTGATTTGGATGTAATTACCCTCAAATTAAATATGAAAGTCTGCAGTTAAATCACATCTTGTTTGTTTAATTTCAAAGCCATTGTGGTGGTGAATAGAGGCCAAAATATGAAAATTCTGTCACTGTCCCAATATTTATGGACCTGACTGTATATCAGCCCCAGCCCCAGCCCCAAACAACCAGTCCCAGCCAGCCCCTTCCCCAGCCAGACAGCCCCTGCACCAGATAGCCACCCCAGCTGGCCCCTGTCCCATACTGCTTCTGTTCCAGACAGCCAGCCCCATAGCCAGCCTTTGCCCCAGACAGCCAGCCCCAACCCCACACTTACCTGATGCTTGCAGCTCCTCAGTCAAAAGCCGCAGCCTCGGCTCCAAGTCCTCTGCTTTCAGTGGTGCGATGTGACATCATGCGCACCAGCCGCCGGGTCTCACGCTCTCTCCAAATGAAAAAAAGATCTTGCAGGCTTTGCACTGCAGCATAGCAGATGCGGGGGTCGACGGCGACAGTGCCGGGTGAGCGGGCCCCTCTCTGTCCGGGCCTCCAGTCTAGTCCCTGATGGCGGCCCTGGTGATCGCTGCACGGCCACTGTCGGCTCAGTGGTCAGCGCTTCCACGTCAGGTGGTATGAAAGCCACCTGATACAGAAGTGCTGACAGCTGAACAGGCAGCGGCTGGGAGGCTCCGAGGGTGGCCCGCTGATTGTGCAGAGGCGAAGACAAGGCTGCCTCTGTCTCTGAAAAAAAATAATTAGTTGGTCTGGGGGGGTTCTGGGTAGCATCTTTTTGAACATAATAGCTAGAATCTGATTGGTTGCTATGGGCTACATCTCCACTTCTAAAAACCTGCACTTTAGTAAATATACCCCCTGAACTCCTATATTCCTGGAAACAATTTGTGCAGGTAATACTGATGACTCAGTTACCTGCTAATATTTGAATTTAATATCAGACTGCAAAGGATTTTATAAGCAGTACATTTGTAGCACATTAACTGATTCAAAACAGCTGATTCATGAGACATTAATTTCCATCATCATCTTATCACTGATCAGCATGCTGAAGGGTTTAGCAAACTGTTTCAGTCCTGATCTTGCTGATCTGATAATAGTCTACGTTTTATCATTCGTGTCTATTTATAAAATAATATATCTTTTATACACCAGACTCCGTGAGTAATAGTTTCAGGTCACCGCGACTTTGTATTTCTATTTTGGTTTCTCCTTTGGTGGTGTTACAGACGCCTTTTTAGTTTCTGCAGACCTGTCTATAAATTAACATTATTAGTGATTTTTGAATTGTGATACTATGACTGGTACCATCAGACTAATTTTATTTGCTAGCTGTCAGGACACCTCCACCTAACCTATACTACTCCTTGCACTAAGCTTCGCATGATCTGAGGTGTACCAAATTCCAAAACAGGTATTCAGGTCTACACTTATAAAACAGTATTATATGTTGCTCAGGAGTTTCATAGGTCTGCCCGATGTGCTAACTCTTTTCTCCCTGATATTGACTGAGGGCCTGATTCATCAAGGATCGCAATTGCAAAGCTGCATGCAGGCAATAATGCAACAGGTGTATGACACCCCTTGCTGCATTTGCAATCCCAGCACTGCGACGAGGTTGCAGGCTGGGATCACCATCGTGATCATCGGTGGTCGCGATGGTGGACAGCATCGTGCCTCCAGGCCAGGCTGGTCGGCTTGCGAGCCCAGGACACTGGACAGATCCTGGTCTGACCACTCCCAGAAAACAGGGCGGACATGCCCCCATTTCCAGGAATGGCAGCCGCTCCCATCCCTTAAATGCTTCTGCCTATCAATCAGGCAGTGGCAGTCAAGGGTCTGCGTGTGTCTACTCAGGACCCATTCTGCACACTCGCAGAATGGGTCATCAACACGCGCAGATTCTCAATAATCGGGAATCTGGGATCAGCAGTGAACTTGTGTTCACTGCTGAATCAGGCCTTCAGCTCTTAATACATTACTGGGTGATAAACTGTTTTCACAAATAAGATTCTGATAAATATTTAATTAACATAACAGTCACAGTCTGCTATATATCCTTGACTAGGAAGAAAAGGAAGGATAATCTGTATGCTCCTACATCGGTACTTGGAACTGCTTAGTTCTGGATGTGTGGACATGTTGCTGCAACACTTCCTGGGTAGTGTCGGCTAATTTCCACTGGTCTCTCACTGTGACAGTGTTCCTGCGGTAGCACCACAAATATACAGATACCAAACGTTCCGGAGCAGGCGCCGATGAAGTGCAGAAACCATCTTTATGGTATTATGAACTACTCACCTTTGTCCTGGAGAAAGAGCCGGAGAAGTGGTCTAGGAGCTCACTAGATCCAGACGAGGAAGACGTCTGTCCTGAGGGTGACCCGGACAGTCAGGATACCTTAAGTACATCAATAACTATATACTGCAAATGTGTTTGTTTTATAGCAAAGATAACTGGAGTAAAAACATGTCCAACAGTGGAATGGGTTTAACTAATTGTTTTCCCCATACCTACTTTATCATTCTGCATATATTCTTAATAATGGTAGAAAAAGTTATTTAACCAATCATGTAGTTTATTTGATAACTTTAACATTTGTTTGTCTCCTAGTTCCTTCACATGGAAGTGGATCCTGATGCTCCGGCCAGTGAGCTCCCAGAACTTGAGGAGACTGATGTTGAGACGCCACCACCACCACCTAAGCCTGCCGCCAAGAAACGGAGGTTGGCAACCAGGGTCTCCAAAACCTCAAGTTCTGAACCGTGTAGGTCAGATACATTTTTAAATCGTGCAGTGAAGGTACTTCATACTCCCATGGACAAATTTGTAATTTTTGGGTTGATATGCGGAAAACGCAGCCCAAAACACAGCTGTATTTTAAAAGGATCATATGAGGCGTCGTGGTTTGATCGATGAATTGTATGAAACCATGACATTAACCCCATATAAGCCTCTGCAGCCCACTCCCCCGGAATCTAGTATTTTTCATCCCCCGCAGTAGTATCCCCATATGAATACCTAATGATCTGTATACCTAAATGTCGATATTTAGCGTTGTAAGTCACACAAGATATAATTGCTTTCCAGACTTTGAGTGTGGTTCCAAAGCACAAAAAGTTATTATTCATATAAAAAGCATTTCGTTACACGCTGTGATCTAAATACAATTAGCGCTAGAGATTATACATAAACAAGGTACAGTCGATACACCGCAACGCAAGTGCACCGGTCCCAGTTACAGTCATCAATCCTGAGGTCTGTGGTCATCCATGAGAATGGCTACTAACTGGGACAGGGACACAGGCTATATACCCTAACAGATCATGATAACAACATTGTAGACAGACAAACATAATTCCATTGGTTCTTACTTTGGTCTTTGTAGTATGCTGTAGTTCATAGGACAGTTCACTAGGGGTATGTCCCAAATCTCCAGATTACATTGGCTTTCTTTAATTGATTTAAACTAGATAGAGACACTATATTACAGTGTATACATTCTAACCAATAATTTCCTATATTCCATAACCATCGAACGTAAGATGCGACTCCCTCGCTGATAGATTCGTATATCTGGAAATAAACATTGTGTCAGTTTAGTACCAAACATGCCATGTCTATCATGTTGTATACCATTAATATCAAATACATATATTTTACATCATAATTAGTGACTTTAATATAAACCATAATATGCAGGAACCTTTTATGAGTGTGTGTATATTTATGGTTATATGTAAGTATGCGTTGTGTGTCTACATGCAGTGTAAAAAGGTGCACTGTGTGCAGGGTTTGTGTTACAGCGCAAAACATGTGCTGTGTGTTTCTATTTATAATTGCAACTGTATATATATATATATGTGTGCACGCATTGTGGATACCCATGTGATCGTTTAAGAGTATATATACATATATATATACCAATATATTAATATATATATATACATACACATACATAACTTCAAACAGTAATATTACTTCTGTCTGAACTAAAATAATGACAGACAATGGAGTTTGTCCTGTTCACAGATGGAGCAAGCTTTGGCAAGAGGTCTGATAACTTTAACAAAAGGCTTTCCTATGTTTATTCAGAATTCAATTGTCAGTCCCTCTTAACCACATCAGCATGGGACACAAGGCCTACAATTTCTAACGATAGCTAAACATCTGACAATTGTTTCTAAATCCACATTCAGAACACTCTCTCTGAGCATATCAGTGTCTGTGTTACACTTCAATTGCCACAGACATACTGTTTCTATATGCGAAGTAAACACTCACAGTATCTTTGTATATTCCAATTACTAGTCCCAGACATGTCCACAATACTTGTTTGTCAGCAAAGAATATGTAAAGTCTTTAAATATGTGTATTCATGATTATGTAAAGACTTTAACACTGAGCAGTAACACGGCAGATGTACACAACGCCAAAATAGTGCCGTGCACAATAATATTATACTGACTACGCCAGATGGCATCGTGCAAATATTATTTTTACAATTTAGATCTCAGCCAACCATCCGGCTTCAACACCCCAAATGCTCCTCCACACTACTATCCCCAATATCTGTCGGGAAGCCCTGTACCACCACCAAACTTTCCTGGCCCATCCACAAGTGGGATGCCCTCTGCATGGCGGAGTGCACAGTCCACTCTTCATAGCAATGATCAGTTTTCTAATTTGTGATTTTTTTTATACCGTTTTTTTAGCATGTTTTAAACATTGCTCAGACCTTTTACTCCAGCTCTTTCTTGATGATGTTGAGTTGTTCATCCTACCATAAAGATAGTTTCTCAACTTCAATTGCCCCTGTTGCTGGATGTTATGCATCTGTATATTTGTTTGGGACTTCCATGGAAACTATACAGAAATATCTGTATCTTCAAATTTACCCAATTATGTCTGCATTTATGTTTGGGTCACTGCTATATATGACCAAAAGTTCATGTGCCTTATTTTCCTGATCTGAGTATTCTTTATTATTGATGCACTCATTGGCTTGGTTATAATCATGAAATCCTGTCCAGAATTCTTAAGCCTTGCCAATTAATTTTTCGATAAAAAAATTAAAAAACTGAAAATGGTTGTCTGTCATATATATTTAATAAAGATAAAATGGTTTTATGTGTATTTATGATAGTAAACCATTTGTGACCAAATGAGGTAAGACCAGAGCAACTTGACAATTAACAGGAGGGTAGGGGTGGAGATGTATGTGTCTATGGGGGGGTGAGGATTGTTTAAGGCACTATCTGGGGGGAGATTAGGGTTAAGCACCACCCCGGGTATTTTTTTTACACTGAAGGAAGGTTGTTTGGTGGGGGAAGAGGGGATGTTTAGGATACCTACCACCTGTAGTCAGGATCTTCACTGTTCAGGCTCTCCTGTGTCACTATGTTGTCCACCTGGAATTAGTTCCTGCTGCATTACATACCGATTCCTTTGGTAATTACCTGAAACTTTATTCTAGACAATTTTACCAAATTTTAAACATATTATACCATAATTTAACCCATTGTATTTATAATATAATCATAATTAATCTCTCAATTGGTAATATATTTTTGAAGTTAGCGTGTTCAGTCAAAAGAACATATATATATATATATATATATATATAAAACTGGATAACTGGCTGAGACAAGATCAGCTTAAAATTAGATCGTAAAGACGCCATCTTGCGACTGGCCACAAGATGCCATTTTAGAAAATGAGATCGCAAGACACCATTTTACGAATGGCCGCCCAAGCTCCATTTTAGGTAAACTCACACTTAAGTACATATGGCGATATTACTATTAGCATCATGCGATTGCATCTTTCACCATTTCTCATACACACATTAATACGCACAATTGCGCTGTTAACTAGTCTCATATTAGCGAATGCATAAGATCCTGTCTGAAAATGCTGTTTATTAGTTTCATGCGCACGCATCTGCCCCAAGTTAACTAGCGTCTTTATATCAAACCCCAAATATTTACACAGTACATATTCACATAAAAGGTCTCATAAGCTTTAAAGTATAAGATTCAAGTTTGTTAATTTATTATAATTGCTGTGAAATAAAGGTTATTTGGTAGCTAAGGTTTAATACATGATAAGTAAGTCATGTTTGATATTATACTGATCTGCACTCTTTCAACAGCATTCCGGTACCTTCAGTGTGAAGATCGCAACATGCATTCTCAACTTATGGACCGCAGAGACTTAAAGCACTGAAATGTACATTATATGACCAACTGTTAGGATGTGCATGAGGCAGGAAACCAGAGACAACCAGTTGTTAGAGGCTGGACTGTGTCTGTTTGAATCAACCTGTTAAATGCTCTGCAACAGATGCATCCTCCTTGGCATCAGCGACAAGCCTCTCTATTGTGTTGTCTGTTTCTGTGAGAGTATAAACGTGTGTGTTGTGACCCCAGTCTTCTTGCTGAATGCTGATTGACGGGGGTTTCTTACTGATGCTTACATCTGGTCCGGAGCGCTGCGTATGTATAACTGTACTTGGGTCTATATAATTCTTTGCGCTAAATTGTACTTACATCATAGCGTGTAACTGACTGTACTTTTACTTGAAATATCACTTTGTGCTTTGGAACCACAGGTTCAAGGTCTGGAGTCTTTATTTACTATATGACTGCGTACGCAAAATAGCGTCATCCTTAGAGGTTTATAGGCAGGATATTAGAAGGTATAGGCAGGATATTAGAAGGTATAGGCAGGAGTGTTTAGAGGTTCTAATTCAATATCCTTTATATATATATATATATATATATATATACAGTCAGGTGCATAAATATTGGGACATTGACAGAATTTTCATATTTTGGCCTCTATTCACCACCACAATGGCTTTGAAATGAAACAAACAAGATGTGATTTAACTGCAGACTTTTAGATTTAATTTGAGGGTCATTACATCCAAATCAGGTGAACGGTGTAGGAATTACAACGGTTTCTATATGTGCCTCCCACTTTTTAAGGAGCCAAAAGTAATGGGACAAACTAAACAATCCTAAATCAAACTTTCACTTTTTAATACTTTGTTGCAAATCCTTTGCAGGCAATTACAGCCTGAATTCTGGAAAGCAAAGACATCACCAGATGCTGGGTTTCATCCCTGGTGATGCTCTGCCAGGCCTCTACTGCAAATGTCTTCAGTTCCTGCTTGTTCTTGGGGCATTTTCCCTTCAGTTTTGTCTTCATCAAGTGAAATGCATGCTCAATCGGATTCAGGTTAGGGGATTGACTTGGCCATTGCATAACATTCCACTTTTTAGCCTTAAAAAACTCTTTGGTTGCTTTTGCAGTATGCTACAGGGCATTGTCCATCTGCACTGTGAAGCACCATCCAATGAGTTCTGAAGCATTTGACTGAATATGAGCATATAATATTGCCCCCTGCTGAATCGGAAAAAACGGATTTACCGGCGAGATCAAAATCCTGTTTTCGTCTTCATCAAGAAAGGACACTGGAGTGATACTCATGGGGACATCCTAAAGCTACCCCCATGGAAGGGAGTGTGCTGTGACACCTGAAAAACAGAACGGCCAAAGTGAGACTCAGAGACCACAAAGGTGTCAAACCGGTAGAACCACACAAAAGTGTGGGTGCAAGACCACGTGGCCACACAACACAACTGTGCGTCAAACCCCCCCTGGCAGCCGCCCAGGAGTGCCCAACAGATCATGTAGAATGCAGAGCAATGGATACTGGCGGAGTCCAAGACGCTGCCAAATAATCCTGATGTATCATCAGATGGATCCAGTGTACCAGTGTCTTCTTAGAGGCAGGCCACGTTTGGCTGCATCAGAGAGGACAAACAGAGTATCAGACTTCCTCAATGAAGAAGTACGATCCACATAAATCCTCAAGGAATGCACCATGTCCAGGGAGCGTGAAGAAGGCGAGTCCTCAGACAAAACCAGCACCACAATGGGCTCATTAATGTGGAATGAGGAAACCACCATTGGCAAAAAACAAAAGCAGGTACCAAGCTCTGCTCGATCTTCATTGAAGACCTGATATGGCGCACTGCAGGAAAGGGCGCCCAGTTCAGACATTCTCCTGGCCGAAGCCAAGGCCAGTAAGAGCACCGTCTTCCACGACAAAAATCAACGGTTTTCAGTGGCTCAAAAACCGCTGATTGAAGAAAAGACAGAACCAAGGTGAGATCCCATGGCACTGTCAGGGCTACAAAGGGAGGCTGAATCCAAAGGACCCCCAGAAAAAGTCTGTACCTCCGGAAGCAAGGCTAACCGGCGTTGAAAGAAAGTGGACAGGGCCGATACTTGGACCTTCAGGCATACTAAGCTAAGACCGTCATCCAGGCCCGCCTGCAAAAATAACAAAAAAATGTCCCAGGTGAAAGGAGGTTGTAGGAAAACCCCTTTTCTCGCACCAAAAACGTAGGATTTCCAAATCCGATGATAGTTGGCTGAAATAACAGGTGGGGATGATCCACTTTCAGGATCGTCCCCAGAAAGTGGAGCTGCTGAGATGGAACCAGCTGAGACTTTGGGAACCAGTAGCAAGTGATAGGTGGTCGACACATCCCGTAGAAGCTTCTCCAGTGACGCGCCTTAAAGAGAAGATCATTCAGAAGGGCAACAATGGAAGCTATGACCTTCGTGAATACCCAGGGAGCAGAAGAGAGTCCGAACGGAAGAGCTCGGAATTGAAAATGGGATTTCTGAATAGCAAACCGCAGCAAAGCCTGATGCGGTTCCCAAATCGGAATGTGTAAATAGGCGTGTTTTATGTCCAGAGACACCAGGAATTCCGCAGGTTCCAAGCCCACTATAACAGAGCGCAGGGACTCCAACTTGATCTTGTTAAAAGTAGGATAGAAATTTAGGTACTTCAAGATCAAAATAGGCTGGATCGTGCTGTCCAGCTTAGGTACCATGAACAGGTTTGAGTAGAACCCGTCCTTGCGCTGGTGTGGAAGTAACGACACCAGGACCTCCGAGTCCAGTAGCTTGGCAATGGCCTGCAGTAATACTACTTGCTTGTCTGCTGAGGCCGGAAGCCCAGACGTGAAGAACCGAGAGAGGAGGAAACGCAAACTCTGGGCCTGATTCAGACCCGGTTGCACGTGCTGAGCGCTCACAACCGGGTCGATGGTGGCCCAGAGCACATGCGCACGATGGAGCCGGCTCAGTAATGCGCGAGACCTGGATAGCGACGGGCAGTCACTCCGGGTCTCACACCAAAGGGGGCATGCTGTCGATGTTGAGTGACAGCACGCCCCCTTTGGTGGGCAGGCCGGGGTGGTGGATGCCCAGATGGAGGCGTTCCCATGAGAATGCCTAGCGTTTGGGGGCGGCCCCACTGACATCACAAGTGATGTCAGTGGGAGAGCTATCAGCTCTGTTTGAGCCAAAAGCTCTCTGGGGTTTGCAGCCACAAGACCCTAACCACAAGGGTTTCGTCGCAAGCCCGGTGGTCGCGATGGTCTTGACCATCGCGACTATCATCCTGGCCGCTCGCATTAGCTGTGGGTGGCACCACAGAAAAGCAAGCGGCCACTCCATAAAAAAAAAAAAAGCGCCCTTATTCAGAGCGAGCGCTCTGTCAGAGCGTCCGGCTCTGAATCAGGGCCTCTATTCGGTAACCCCGGGCTTGGTTCCAAACACAAGCATCTGCGTAAGGGCTGATTCAGACCCACTCGCAAGCGGGTCGATGGTGGGCCAATGTGCACGCGCGGCGTGCGCAAGCCCCGTAGCGAGTGAGAAATCACTCGCTCCGGGGCTCGCAACAAAACGGGGTGGCTGTCGATGTTAATCAACAGCTCACTCCATTTCGTAGGCGGGGAAGGGGGTGGCTGTACAAACGGAGGCATTCCCAAAGGAACGCCTGCCATTTGTGGGTGGCCCTACTGAGATCACTCGTGATGTCAGTAGTGGACTTCCTGCTCTATTACAGGAGGAAGTCCACTTGGCATTGCGAGTGCTGAGACCCTACCACAAGGGTTTCCTCACAATGCCGATGGTCACGATAATCGCGACCATCGCCAGGCTGCTCGCACAAGCTGTGGGTGGTCACCCACAGCTGTTCGAGCGGCCTGGAGGCTGGAATTTTTTTAAAAAAAGGGATGCCCTGATTCGAGCAAGCGCACTCAAATAGCGTGCGCCTCTGAATCAGGCCCTAAGTCCGTTGCCATTTGTTCTGAAACCGGCTGAGGCATGCCCCCATCATGGGAGTCCCCAAGTGGGAAGGAATCCAGTCATGCCACAGGCTTGTAGGCACACTTCAATCTTTCATACAATCTTTCATATCTGTAAGAAAATCTGACACGTGAGCCTGCAACGATGAATGATGCGAGTTTCCGATCGTCAGATAACAATATCTGACATCTGATGTGTTTGGAGTCAGATTTGGACGATTCCATTAATTTTAATACTGTCTGAAATCTTTCAATCGTTCAAATGTTTGGTAAAATCGTTCATCTGACCGTGTTTATGCACCATTAGGGTCCTGGCGGTGGGAGGAGGCGGAAGCACCAATTCATCCCCAGGGTTGGGAAGTGGAGGAAGAACCTCTTGCGCAGCCTCTGAATTTCATGGGGACACGAAAGGATTGAAAGGAAGTACCGGAGTAGGCTCTCCTTGTAGCTGAGGAAGTAGAAGAGGAAAGGAAAACAGTAGACTTACCCCCAGTAGCCTGGGAAATCCATTTGTTCAATTCTGGACCAAACAAAATATCTCCCGAGAATGGCAATGCCTCCACCGCCTTCTTTGATTCTGCATCAGCCTACCAGGAACGGAGCCAGAGGGCACAGCAAGCCGCAATAGTAGATGCTGAAACATGGGAACTGAGCAGGCTCACATCCTTGGAGACATCTCCGAGAAATATGTCCGACTCTTGTATATGCTCTGCCAAGAGAAGCAGGTCCGTGTTAACATTCAGAAATGCAGGCCCTTTGCTAACTCCTCAGCCCACCGTTCTATTGCCTTGGAGACCCAAGAACTAACAAGGGCCGAGCGCAGGAGCACCTTAGCTACCATATAGACTTAAGGGTAGTCTCTAACTTATGGTCAGAAGCCTCCTTCAAAGAAGTCACCCTGGGAAACGGTAAGGTAGTTTTTTCGAAGAGCTGAGAGACTGACAAATCCACCGTAGGTGGAGTTTCCCACCTCATCTGATTTTCTGCAAGAAAAGGGTAGGTAGCCAGGAGATGCCTGGAGATCTGGAACTTCCTGTCCAGATGCATCCATGCCACTGCCAGTTGATCATCGAGTCCTGGGAAATGGGAAAAGTAACAGAGGTCCTCTGTTTCTTACCAAATAGTGAAGCCTATGCCGGAGACTCCGTGTCCGTCACCTTAAGCACCTGGCGCACCGTGAGGATGAGAGCCTCCAAGCCCTGACGGCTCACGTCCACCTCCTGAAGATCATCCTCCAGAGGAACCTCATCATCCGAATCCTGCAGGAACTCACTCTCCCCCCAGTGGGGATGAACGGTCTTCATCTGAGTCCTCTGACTGTAAAACCGCCAGCAGAAACTGTTTCTTGGGTGGTGGTGCAACCTGCACCTGAGAGGAAGAACCCACAACTTGGACCAGACTCTCAATGGATCTGGTTGCCTGATCCCAGGTCGGCTCAGATGACTGCGCCCTCGCTGTCTCTTTCCCTGTGGTATTCTGGGCCTGATTCAGACCCGCTCGCGAGCGCTCGCAAGCGGGTCGATGTTGCCCAAGTGCGCATGCGCACGACGGAGGCGGCTCTGTCGTGCGCATGCGCGAGACACGAATAACGACGGCCAAGCCGTCATTATGGGTCTCGCGCCAAAGGGGGCGTGCTGTCGATGGTGATTGACAGCACACCCCCTTTGGTGGGTGTGGCTGCCCAGATGGAGGCGTTCCCATGGGAACGCCTACCATCTGGGGCCGGCCCCACTGACATCACTAGTGATGTCAGTGGGAATGCTTTTGGCTCTGATAGAGTCAAAAGCACTCCAGGGCTTGCGGCAGCGAGACCCTACCACACGATGGTCGCGATGGTCACCCACAGCTATACGAGCGGCCAGGAGGCCGCTCAGAAAAGAGGACCGGCCCTGATTCAGGGCCTCTGTTAACTCTGCCAAGATACCCGACATTACACCAGTAAAGGCGGCAACCCATGACGCAGTAGGGTCCTGTACAGGGTTGGCCAGAGCAGTAGGAGCAGGGTCACTCCCTTTGCAGGAATCAAAAAGCAGGGTGTCATCAGAGTGAGCTCGAGTGGCATAGTTTATGAGAAGCCTTTGAAGCTGCCCCTTTTCCTGTCATAATGAGTACACAGGAGACAGATACAGCAAAAAACAACTCAACACACAGGCACACAGTGACAGTGAGAAGTGAGGATAAACAGACAATAGAGAGGAGTGTCACACAAATCCCTTAGCAGGGCTCCCCAATCACCAGCCCCCTCACCCCAATAAAACTCACTGTCCCTGGGTACAGGCTGGTGCTGACATAGGAGTCTGGAGACTGCTGGTGGAATGAAGCCGGGTGCTGTATCCTCACACTAACTATGGCTGCTGCAGGCAGAGCACTGGGATATACTGAGTGGCAGAAAGCTACACACTGACTGTTCCCTTTGTGTACTGAGCAGGAGGAGGGAGCCTGCGCTGAGGGAGCGCCTGCCCTCGTTGCCCTGGAAGATGCTTCGCCCCCGCCTTGTAAAGTCCACCGGCCAGCCTTATGTAGAGCCTCCAGGAGAACCGCGCCATACACACAGAAGGGGTGTGCGCTCTTGACCGCTAACCCAGCCTATCCCCACTAGTGGGGAAGGCTGGCAATACTCACTCCACTGTGCCGCCCGGTGGACCTGGAACCAGTCACGTTCAACTGCAGCGAGTTCCCTTTCACAGCAGCTTGATGGACTGTGTGCTGTGGTCAGGGACCCGGACATGTGCCTCATGAGGCGGAAGCAGGTCCCCCCCAGCAGCTTTCCATGGTGCAGGCAGTCAGGGGCTGTCTGCCTGTACTGATTAAATAAAAAAGACAAATTAAAAGGAAAAAAAAAAAAAGCAGGAGATGCTGCCAAGGACCGGCTGCCTTGGCACATTTCTAAAAACTGAGGATGGGAGGGGGCATAGAGGGGGAGGAGCCAGTCACAGGTTTAAGTTTTTAAAGTGCCGGCTCCACTCACCACCCGTCTATACTCCATGAGTATCACTCCAGTGTCCCCTGCTTGATGAAGGAGAAAACAGGGATGACCATCAGTTGGTGAAACCATCGATGGTCATCCATTGAATAGTTTATTACCATCAATGACTACTTGCTATTTTGCCATGCCATCCCTAGGTAAAACTAATAATGTTATTACATTTAAATACAATTAACTTATTTATTAATTGTGTTAATTAAGTTAAGGCATATGAGCAGTTTGAGGAAATCATGCAAAAATTTATGGCACACTGCAGCTGCAGGGGAAAAGTCTCACAATTCAGAAACGCTGACTCCACTAAAAGTGTAGCTTTTCGGAAGTTATACTTAAGTTAATGAGGCATGTCATGCCTTCGGCATAGGTTTGTTATGTTACACTAATTCACATTAGCAGCCCCACCTAGTGGTCAGGACAGCAGCAGTTTAAATCTGATCTATTTTGTCGTTCTTAGCATTCCATAGCAGTCTAGCAATGCATTCTGGGCTAAAGGAGCTGTAAGCAGCCATTTTTCTTTTCACATGGTCCCAGACAGTCATCATTACATATGCTCAACCTGGTATAGCATCCGATGGTGAGTTCTAAGCTTCAACTGTGCCATCATATTGTAGATCTGCTTAGTCAGTAATGCATGTTAGCTGTACTCTGTGACATTGCAGCCTGTACTTTGCATACTGTATGTTTCATGTTGTTTGCATATCCCATGTTATGTATATGTTTGCCTTGCATTCCCATGTACATATAGTAATAGCTTTTCATTGTTTACAATTTTACCACATCACTTGTCATCAATTATCATTACATATCATTTCCACGCAAGTTCCTCTATCTAATAATAAACTCAGTTCTTCAGATCACATCTGACTGGATTATTGGAAGATAGAGTATTGGTTATGCTGGCTGCTCCAAATTTGTCAGACACTTATGTGCGGGGCAGTACAGCAAAAACATCGGGGCTCCCAGCGTGTGATGCATATATCTGACATCGTCAGCAACTTGTCTGTCAGCAAGTGGGACACATACTGACTTACAGATCTGTTACACTGCCAGCCAGAGCTATCTGCATATGACAGTAAAAGAGTTTCTATACAGTCTAACTGTGGCAGCTCAGCAATAGGAGTACTGCCATTGACTACACAGGAATTTCACACTGTCAGTACAGCCACCTGCATTTGGCAAGACAACAGTCCCTGCACAGTCAAACAGCCTAACAACAGTCCCAAGACCCTGACTACTCAGAGACCTGCGCTACAGTGTCAGCTCAGTTATCTGCACATTACAATACAGCAGCCTCTACACAGTCTACACAGTCAAGCATTTCCATTCCATCATCATGTCACAGAAAGCGACATCTTCATACAAAACAAGGTCCCAAGTCTCTAGTTCCTCCAAATCTTTAGCTGTCAGCAATGCAGCCACAATGGCACGTGCAAAAGTGGAAACTGCAAAAGTGCGGGCCACCTTTGCTGAACAAGACATGCAATTGGAAATAGAAAAAAATCACGTTTAGAAGCAGAAAAAGGAATAGAGAGATCACGTCTGGATGCAGAGAGGTCACGTCTGGATGCAGAAAAAGTTATGGAGAAAAAACACCTAGAAGCAATTAGTGAGAAGCTCATTGCAGAGAAGGAGGCAGCAGCTGCTATCGCGGAAGCAGCATTCTTAGAGTCTGTAGAATATAATGAAGATAAATGTGCTTGACGGAGAGCTTGGATCACAGAATTCATTGCAACGCACATCAGAATAGGTCAATCAAGCATCCAAAATGAGCAGCAAACCTCAATCAGTACAAAGCATGCATTCAGATTTCATCAGTGAAACAAGCCAAACACATAATGCAGTGCCCCCACTAGTCAACAGTGAACTGCAAACAAGAGAATTCTAGACACAGGGAACCCATGAGAGACAACTCTCCCCCACATCAGGTGTCTGAATCTGCAAACTACAACAAAGGCACAACTACCCGCACACAAAAGTGGCATGATACAAGCCAACAGGAACTATACAATCCTAACAGGTATGACCACACACCATTTACTTACCATGTTAATGCACAAACAGCATCTCCTAGAGCCAATCAAGACACATTAGACTTTGCCAAGTTTCTTGCTCGCGGTAAGCTAGTTACAAACGGACTCTTAAAGTTCAATGATCACCTTGAGAGCTTCAGAGCCTGGCAATCCTCTTTCCAAAATGTAATTAGAGGGTTAGGCCTTTCACATAGCGAAGAGATAGATCTTTTAATTAAATGGCTTGGGAATGAGGGCTTGATTCAGACCCGCTCGCGAGCGCTCGCAAGCGGGTCGATGTTGGCCCAGTGCGCACGACGGAGGCGGCTCCGTCATGCACATGCGCTAGACCTGGATAGCGATGGGCAAGCCGTCGCTCCGGGTCTCGCTACAAAGGGGGCGTGCTGTCGATGTTGAGTGACAGCACGCCCCCTTTCCCATGGGAACGCCAACCGTCTGGGGCCGGCCCCACTGACATCACAAGTGATGTCAGTGGGAGTGCTCTCAGCTCTGATAGAGCCGAAAGCACTCCAGGGCTTGTGGCAACAAGACCCTACCACAAGGGTCTCGTCTCAAGCCTGATGGTCTTGACCATCGTGACCATCTTTCTGGCTGCTCGCTATAGCTGTGGGTGGTCACCCACAAGCTATACGAGCGGCCAGGAGGCCGCTCTAAAAATTAAGAGGGGCGACCCTGATTCAGAGTGAGTGCTCTGTCAGAGCGTCCGGCTCTGAATCAGGGCCTGAATCGGCTGAACATGCTAGAACATGCCATATTAACCATCCTGAGAATGGCCTTAAAAAGATCTGGGATAGATTAAATGAGTGCTACGGCTCACAAGAGATAATAGAAAGTGCACTATTCAAAAGAATTGATGATTTCCCAGGTTACCTAACAAAAGCTATCAGAGAATTAAGTGACTTACTAATGGAGCTTCAAGTAGCCAAGTGCGAGGGAGACTTACCAGGATTTGCCTCCCTCGACACAGCCAGAGGCATTAACCCTATAGTGCAAAAGCTACCTTACAATCTGCAGGAGCAATGACTCATCCATGGTTCCAAATATAAGCAGCGGCACAACGTGCTATTTCCACCATTCTGATTTTGTGAACTTTGTGCACCAACTAGCTAAGACCACGAATGATCCTAGTTTTGCCTTTACATTGACTAGCTCAACCCCTATTCTACCTAACCCCCGCAAAATGTCAGTCGCAGTTCACAAGACTAACGTGCATTATACAGATTCTTCCCACAGGTCTACCTATTCTACTCATCAAAAGAACAAAGATAAAGATCTTTCCAAGCAGTGTCCCCTGCATAACAAACTGCATCCTCTCCTGAAATGCAGAGCCTTCAGAGAAAAGTCCCTGGAGAACCGCAAAGCATTCCTAAGAGAAAACGGCATCTGCTACAAGTGCTGCTCTTCTACAACCCACCTTGCCAAGGATTGTAAGGTTAGTGTTAATTGCATAGAATGTCACAGCACACAACACAACACAGCTCTACACCCTGGACCTTCCCCATTGACTTTATAACACAGTTATGGTGACACAGAGCATGGCAGGGAGCTCAGTGTGGAGCAAAGAGACACTACTGCAGTCATACCAGAGATAACTTCACAATATACTGGTCTGCAAAGACACTATTAGTGACAAATCTTGCTCCAAAATCTGTTTAGTTAGAGTCTACCTCAACAGCCAACCAGAGAAAGCGGTCAAACTTTATGCAATCCTAGACGACCAAAGTAACAAGTCTCTAGCCAGATCAACCTTCTTTGAGACCTTTAATATCAAAGGACCCAGCACTCCATACTCCTTAAGGACTTGTGCAGGGAGTTTTGAAACAATGGGGAGGAGAGCAATCGGCTATCAAGTCGAGTCCATAGATGGAAAGACATGCCTTCCCTTACCCACTATCACTGAATGCAATGAGATCCCTGATAATAGGTCTGAAATCCCTACACAAGACACAGCTATCCATCATGCACATATGAAACGTATAGCACATCTGATACCTGAACTGGACCCTCTAGCCCAGATAATTCTACTCATCGGGAGAGATATCTTACGAGTCCACAAAGCCAGAAGTCAGATTAATGGTCCACACAATGCTCCTTATGCTCAAAGGAGGACGGGTCATAATAGGAGAAGTATGTCTTGGAAATATGCATAAACTACTACTGTCAACAGCATGCTTACCTGTACTTTAGAAAACGGACGCCCTTCTCTATTTCAACTATGTCACAATCACTTCCTCATAGAGGAACTACCACACTGCACTGTCATAGACTCTCCTAGTGACATCCACATCTGTGACAGCTACCAAGAACATTTGGGGTGCACAGTCTTCCAAAGAACAAAAATGGATGACAAAGTCACAATGTCCATAGAGGACAATCTATTCCTGGAAATAATGAAAAAGGGACTAGTCAAAGATGATGCCAACAGCTGGGTTACACCTCTACCCCTTAAAACACACAGACGGCGCCCACCTAACAGCAGAGAACAAGTATTTAAACGCTTCTCTTCACTAAAACGCAACTTCCATAGGAAACCAGAAATGAAAGATCGCTTCTCTTTCATGGACAAAATATTTGAGAACGGTCATGCTGAGATAGCTCCCATTCTTAAAGACACAGAAGAATGCTGGTACTTACCAATGTTTGGAGTATACCACCCAAAGAAACCAGGTCAGATCAGAGTCGTGTTTGATTCCAGTGCCAAGTTCGAAGGCATCTCCTTAAATGATGTTCTCCTGGCAGGACCAGACCTTAACAACAAACTCCTTGGAGTACTCGTATGTTTCTGTAAGGACTCTATTGCCTTCACAGCTGACATTCAACAAATGTTTAATTGCTTCCTCATGAGGGAAAGTGACAGGAATTTCCTAAGATACCTTTGGGTCAGAGACAACGACCCCTCTAGAGATATTGCAGAATATACCCGCATGAGGGTACACATCTTTGGTAACAGCCCTTCCCCTGCAGTTGCCATCTATGGACTCAGACGTTCAGCTCAAGAGGATGAGCTAGAGTATGGTTCTGATGTTAGACAACTTGTGGAAAAAGATTTCTATGTAGATGACTGTTTAAAATCTATGCCAACGGGATGAGACAGCAATCAACCTCAAGAGAGCTCAGGAAATGCTTGCCTGCTCTAATCTCAGGCTTGACAAAATAGCTTCCAACAGCAAAAGAGTGATGGAAGCCTTCCCTTCTCAAGATCATACCAGTGACGTAAGAGATTCAGGAACTGATTCTCCACCAGCTCAACGTAGCCTTGGACCAAATCTGACTCCTTTACCTTCCAAGTGAACAGTGAGGAAAGACCATATACCCGCAGAATTGTCTTGTCTGTTATAAACAGCTTGTATGACCCCTTAGGATTTGCTGCTCCTGTCACTATCCAAGGTAAAGCCTTGCTCAGAGACCTAACCTGCGAGTCATCTGACTGGGACACGCCACTGTCTCCTCAGAAAAGAGATTTGTGGGAGGAGTGGAACTACAAAACCAGAGATTATGTGTATTTTCTGATGCTTCAATCCAAGCAATTGCCGCTGTTGCATATCTTGAAACTGTGGATATTAGAGGCCAGTGTCATATTGGGTTTGTCATGGGCAAAGCGAAGTTAGCACCACTTCCAGACAATACCATACCCAGGCTAGAACTTTGTGCTGTAGTGCTAGCTGTGACAACAATCCATACCATGATCTCACATTGTCAACTTGAGCCACACAGATTCCAAAGATTCTCTACTTGGAAATCACTTCTTAGAGCAATTACCTGCCTAACTCACATAGCCTGTTCATTTAAATGTGCCACATCTCTAAGGGCGACTGAATGTGAAGGTTGGCATCACTGTCAAAATATTTACGCAACCAAATAACTACAAATTTGCTCAAACATCAACACTAAAGGTGTAGAGAGATACCTCAGTGAGCAAAGTTGTACATGGACTTTCAACCCGCCTCATTCTTCTCATATGGGAGGTACATGGGAAAAGGATGATTGGCATAATACGCAGAATCCTTGATTCCATATTCCTACAAGTAGGTACTGCAAGACTTACTCACAAGAGTTTAACAACTTTCATGGCTGAAGTCTCAGCTATCGTCAAAGCCAGATCTTTGACTTCAGTTTCTAATGACCCAAAAGATCGGCTTCTGCTTACTCCTGCTACTCTTCTCACTCAGAAGACCGGGACTATCTATGCTCCTTCTGGAGAGTTCACCAACAAAGACTTATTCAAAAGACAATGGAGGCAAGTTCAAATTCTAGCAAACGCCTTTTGGGACAGGTGGAAAAGACAATATATCTCTATCCTGCAGCCAAGGACCAAGTTGCCAAACTCAACCTAAAACCTGGTGACATTGTGCTTGTCAGAGATTGTCGGTCACAACGTAACGAGTGGCCTTTGAGTATTGTCACCAAGACGTTCCCGAGCAAGGCCGGAAAAGTTCGTAAGGTCGAGATCTGTAAGCAAGGAGAGACTAAGTTGTTTCTCAGACCAGTGTCTGAACTGTTTTTACTGTTACCTACTTAGCTTTTAATTTGTGGTGTCAACAATACCAGACGGGGAGTGTCATGCCTTCAGCATAGGTTTGTTATGTTACACTAATTCACATTAGCAGCCCCACCTAGTGGTCAGGACAGCAGCAGTTTAAATCTGATCTATTTTGTCGCTCTTAGCATTCCATAGCAGTCTAGCAATGCATTCTGGGCTAAAGGAGCTGTAAGCAGCCATTTTCCTTTTCACATGGTCCCAGACAGTCATCATTACATATGCTCAACCTGGTACAGCATCCGATGGTGAGTTCTAAGCTTCAACTGTGCCATCATATTGTAGATCTGCTTAGTCAGTAATGCATGTTAGCTGTACTCTGTGACATTGCAGCCTGTACTTTGCATACTGTATGTTTCATGTTGTTTGCATATTCCATGTTATGTATGTTTGCCTTGCATTCCCATGTACATATAGTAATAGCTTTTCATTGTTTGTTTACAATTTTACCACATCACTTGTCATTACTTATCATCACACATTACTTATCATTGCCACGCAAGTTCCTCTATCGAATAATAAACTCAGTTCTTCAGATCACATCTGACTGGATTATTGGAAGATAGAGTATTGGTTATGCTGGCTGCTCCAAATTTGTCAGACACTTAGGGCCTGATTCAGAGCCGGACGCAATTAGCCCTCGCTCGTCCAGAAAATAGGGGTGGCTATTCAAATGAACCGTTCACTCTTTGTGGTCTGTTTACGCCTCTAGGTCTGAACAAGCGAACAAAACTTGCGGTCGTTTTTGGGAAACTACGCCCCCTGGCCGCTTGCATCCTACGTCATGTCCGCTATTTATTAGATTAATCGAGTACATCGACCAGCGTATGAACTGCTCGCTATTCTTGTGGTTGGTTTTTGCTACCACAATCTTGCGAGCAGTTCTGGCTATAAAACAACCCAGTGACGTGGTCAATGACGCTGCTGTTTTAATTATGCACACCCATAAAACGCCCGTTTTGACCTTTAAGCACGCCTGCATTCTGATCTCCACTCCCCGTTTTCAAGCACCTTCCCCTGTTACCACCCACATACGCCTCTTTCTGTCACTCAAATTATCAGGCATTCGCTATTTTGCGAGCACATGAATTTCGACCGCACGGACTGGTTTGCGCATGCGTATCGTACGCATGCGCAGTTGGGCAAACATCACTCGGAGCGAACGAGAGGCCGCTTACGAGCGGCTCTGAATCAGGCCCTTAATGCAGGGCAGTACAGTAAAACATCAGGCTCCCAGCGTGATGCATATATATCTGACTTCGTCAACAACTTATCTGTCACCAAGTGGGACACATACTGACTTACAGATCTGTTACACTGCCAGCCAAAGCTATCTGCATGACAGTACAAGAGTTTCTATACAGTCTAACCGTGGCAGCTCAGCAATAAGAGTACCGCCATTGACTACACAGGAATTTCACACTGTCAGTACAGCCACCTGCATATGACAGCACAAGTTTCACAGTTCAGAAACGCTGACTCCACTAAAAGTGCAGCTTTTCTGAAGTGATACTTAAGTTAATGAGGCATGTCATACCTTCAGCATAGGTTTGTTATGTTACACTAATTCACATTAGCAGCCCCACCTAGTAGTCAGGACAGCAGCAGTTTAAATCTGATCTATTTTGTCGCTCTTAGCATTCCATAGCAGTCTAGCAATGCATTCTGGGCTAAAGGAGCTGTAAGCAGCCATTTTCCTTTTCACATGGTCCCAGACAGTCATCATTACATATGCTCAACCTGGTACAGCATCCGATGTGTTATGCATATTGAATGGCACAGTTGAAGTTTTAAGCTTGTGTGCACGTTAGCTGTACTATGTGACATTGCAGCCTGTACTTTGCATACTGTATGTTTCATGTTGTTTGCATATCCCATGTTATGTATGTTTGCCTTGCATTCCCATGTACCTATAGTAATAGCTTTTCATTGTTTGTTTACAGTTTCACCACATCACTTATCACACATTACTTATCATTTCCACGCAATTTCCTCTATCGAATAATAAACTCAGTTCTTCAGATCACATCTGACTGGATTATTGGAAGATAGAGTATAGGTTATGCTGGCTGCTCCAAATTTGTCACTTAGTGCGGGGTAATACAAGGCATGATGAATCAAGATGAAATAGAATATCTCCAGAAACAACAGTGGGTATAAAGAAGCAATCCAATTCACACTAAAGTGACTACCAAAGGCGCTATACCACCAAAAGGTTTCTTTATATGGATAGGTGGTTTATCCCTACGGTTACTATTTAGAAAAATTAGATCATATAGAGAATTTTCATATGAGAGTGGCATAGACAAGTTCTGTTTTGGAGTTTCCGTACTTTTGGTGACTTTATCCTCCATGATATGTGTGAATGGAAAATAATTGAACCAACAATGTGTAGTATGGTTATAACAATATATAAAAAGAAATCAGGTGTACACCACAACGGAATTTCTTCAAGGGTGTGTATAGAGAACACAGAAAAAAGAAAATTGCCCTCCAGCACACTGCAGATAAATCAAAAATACTTGAATCCTACATGATAATAGAAATTCAGAGGTATTGGTTTACATACATTTGCAAATATATGAATAAGCGCTGGGCTGTCGTCAAGGCTCCTCTATACCAGCGTCCCTAAAATTAAGGGGTTCACGTCCGAGAAGCAAGGCACCCCAAAAAATTCCAGCCAAGGACCACCCCCAGGGCATCACACGAAAAGGGGAAAAAAGGTGATAGTGAAGTGTTAAAGTATAGGTGTGTAAAGATAAATCAATAAGTGTTAATGAGATGTAAAATAATTAAAATGACATAAATAATACACAAAGCATAGAAAAGTGAAAAAATATTCTATGTGAATTAAGTGGTGATGCCATGAGCAAGGTCCAGCCAGAACAATCCCGGGGGCCCCACTCCCAAACGCTCACCCCAAAATAATTATTGCTACATAATAGTAGCACCCACTCTGGGTCATATAACAAATTGATGTACTGCATGATAACAGTACATGTATGAGCTGAGAGCTAACTTACCTTGGAGGTACCCCAAAAAACCTCCACATGGCACTATAAGGATCAGCACCTCCTCCTAATGCTGACTCCTTTCATGCCTCCAAACTGCAAGTAAAAAATATGGTAGTTGCTCAATCAGCTTAATATACTACAGGTGCTTGTAAAGGGCGGGGTTTACACTGAACACAGAAAAAAGAAAATTGCCCTCCAGCACACTGCAGATAAATCAAAAATACTTGAATCCTACATGATAATAGAAATTCAGAGGTATTGGTTTACATACATTTGCAAATATATGAAGCGCTGGGCCGTCATCAAGGCTCCTCTATACCAGCGTCCCTAAAATTAAGGGGTTCACGTCCGAGAAGCAAGGCACCCCAAAAATTTCCAGCCAAGGACCACCCCCAGGGCATCACACGAAAAGGGGAAAAAAGGTGATAGTGAAGTGTTAAAGTATAGGTGTGTAAAGTTAAATCAATAAGTGTTAAGGGACGCTGGTATAGAGGAGCCTTGACGACGGACCAGCGCTTATTCATATATTTGCAAATGTATGTAAACCAATACCTCTGAATTTCTATTATCATGTAGGATTCAAGTATTTTTGATTTATCTGCAGTGTGCTGGAGGGCAATTTTCTTTTTTCTGTGTTCAGTGTAAACCCCGCCCTTTACAAGCACCTGTAGTATATTAAGCTGATTGAGCAACTACCATATTTTTTACTTGTGTATAGAGAACCTAACGTACGATATTCACTTCAATGAACTTGCAAAAAAGGTTTCTTTTAACACACCTGGGAATGTGAAGGTAATGAATTCCGTAGATGGTAGTATAATTTTAAAGATTATATATTTGGGGTTTACCAGACTGCACACCTAGGCCCTCATTCAGAGCCTGCGAACCGGAGCCTGCGGTTGAGGTTTTCAACCGCAGGCTCCGGAGTGATTTTGGCTCTATCAGAGCCAAAATCACTCCCACTGACATCACTAGTGATTTCAGTGGGCCGGCTTCTGACGGGAGGCGTTCCCGTGAGAACGCCCCCGTCAGGGTGGCACGCCCCCGGCACGCCTACCAAAGGGGGCGTGCTGTCAAACAACATCGACAGTACGCCCCCTTTGATCAGACACGAGCGAAGGACTTTCCTTCGCTCGTCGCATGCGCACGACGGAGCTCCCTCCGTCGTGCGCATGCTCAGTCCAGAACATCGACCCACTTGCGAGCGGACAGCCGCTCGCGAGTGGGTCTGAATCAGGCCCCTAATCCGAGTCCAAATTTAGGAGTAATCAAATCTTGGAGACAGATAATGTGGGTAAGTTGCCGATAGCAACCAAACAGCTTCTAATTGTCATTCTACAGGCTGTGCTAGAAAAATAACAGAAGCTGATCGGTTCTCCACTTTATCTTGCCCCATGATCTGACACATCTCCCCCACAACCTCTTTCATGGCATTCAGGCCCTGATTCAGAAGTGGACGCTCTGACAGAGCGCTCGCTCTGAATCAGGGCCATTCCTGCTCCTTTTTGGAACGGCCTCCTGGCTGCTCGCATAGCTGTGGGTGACCACCCACAGCTATAGCGAGCGGACAAAATGATGGTCGCGATGGTCAAGACCATCAGGCTTGCGACGAGACCCTGCGGTAGGGTCTCACTGCCGCAAGCCCAGGAGTGCTTTTGGCTCTATCACAGCCAAAAGCACTCCCACTAACATCACTAGTGATGTCAGTGGGGCTGGACCCAGACGGTAGGCATTCCCATGGGAACGCCTCCGTCTGGGCAGCCACGCCCACCAAAGGGGGCGTGCTGTCAATCACCATCGACAGCACGCCCCCTTTGGTGTGAGACCCTTAACGATGGCTTGGCCGTCGTTATTCGGGTCGTCGTGCGCATGCGCACTTGGGCACCATCGACCCGCTTGCGAGTGGGTCAGAATCAGGCCCTCAGTCTCCATATTCATTGTACACTAGTAACATCATCATGTATAGGATTTAACATTAACTCCAGAGAAATATAGAAATTAATCTTTTAATTCACTCAATGTAAATATCTGGGGAATTTCGTATGAATACCTATAAGTCGCTATTTAGCGCTGCAAGTCGCTAAAGAATTGCTTTCCAGTCCAATCGTGTGGTTCCAAAGCACAAAAAAGTTGTTTATGTATAAAGGGTTAGCACGATGTAAGAGTTAACAATTAGAATAAAAAGCAATAATAAAGTAACAGCGCACTGGTACCAGTATACAGTCATCAATCCAGACGTCTGCAGTTGCAAGAAGATACCTTTACACTGAGGTCAGGACACAGCCTATATACCTTACAGGTTTCACAGTTGGTTCTTGCTTCTGGTCAATCTGGTCATTGGTCGGTTCATATGCTATCATCAGGGGTATGCCTCAATCATCCAACGGTCACATTGTGTAGTTTCCCGCCGAACAACTGGTTAAAACTGTCTACAACACTGCATGCAAGTTATAACATTCTATTCAATAACTCCCCATCATCCATAACTAGCAGACACATGATGCAACTTCTTTGCCGATAGAAACGGATGTATGCAAATAAACAGGGATTTAGTATGATTCCAAACATGACATGTCCACTATATTCTGAACCTTAGATCTCTTTTAAGTACATCTTACATCATAATTATTAGCTAACAAAACCTTTAATAAATCTGGTTATTAACTATAATGTGTGGGAACCATTTTATACATATGCGTTCGCATATGTGCGTCTGTGTATTGAAATAGAAAATAGTATGTGACTATACAGATGAGCGTCCATGTGTAAGTATGTGAATACGCATATGAGCGTGTGTGTATATATATATGTGTGCATTATGAGCATCAGCGTATGTGTTGTGAATACGCAGTTTAGCGCATCGGATTGCATGTTTGTTATTGAGAAATTCAGAAAAAAATGTAGTAAAAAAGTGAAATTATACTTACCTGTCATCCTTAGATTCAGTTATGTGGTGGTGGACAGGTTTGCGCTTCTGTTTGTCCACTTATTTACATTACATTGACCATAAATAATTCTATTTTGTGCTAGACCACCAACGTGAGGCACCCCAGGGTGCCTATGCACACAGTTTGGGAACCACTGCACTAGGGTTTACTGTTTTATCTCAACAGCAAATTTGGGGGTCTATTCATGTAGATGCAATATATAGTGATGTTTTGTAGCAGTTCATGTAATCTTACCTATCTGGTGTCTTCCTGCTGTTAACAGCCACTCTGCGATCCTTGAAAGCAGTGGAAAGACAGACATATCGGGAGCCCGATATGTCTGCTTCCCACTTCGCATACGATGGCCTTTGAGAGTAGCAGGTCACGTCATACCTGCTGCAAAGGACATTGGGTAACAGAGGGCAGAGCCAGTGCCAGGCAGAGAGCAGGTAAGTATTCAACTTCCCTGCTCCTTTGTTTCTCATGTACAGATTACGCCAATCAGAGATAGCGTAATCTGTACACTGCAGAGGAACGGAAAGCTGAGCGTTCAGTTCTTCTATGAATTGCACTCACCATACAATAGCAAGGTGATGCGATTCATCCACGGAGCAGGGGTGCAGCTGGAGAGGTAATGAACTTCTCTACATAAATCCGTTCTGGGAATAGGTGTAAGCAGAGAAAAGCCCTGTTTGCCACAAAACAGGGCTATTATCTGATCTAAGAATAGACCCCCAAGCCATTTACCACCTACAGCAGACTAGCTGTGTCCCTAGCAGAGCCTGGTATATTGTAACACTGTAGTAAGCTTTGGGGCGTATTGCTGCTGTACCATAGGAGATGTCAGAGATAATAAAGGTGCCTACAGACATAGCGATGTGCTCACGATCAGCCGATGTGTACGATTTCCCTTGAAACTCTCCCCGGCAGCTCTGCACATGATTTGGTGTCCAATCTTCATACAATCTCTCCTGCATCCAGACTTTTTACAGACCATCGCATCTTAGATTGTCAGATCTGCCCTACAGCACGGCAGATCTGACGATGCAATGTGCGACCAGCGGGTAAGCGCATCGCATCGTGAGTGGGGACTCACGATTTGGGCAGTTTTTACACGATCTGTCATTCTGATGCATTGGAATCGGCCAGATCGGTTAAAAAAGTCAGTGTGTAGGCACCTTTACAACTACACTATATTCTGCCTCACTTAGGGGAATATTCATAATCTGAGTCGTATGGCCCCCAATGATTAAGTATCCACCTCGCCACGGGGGGGGATACTTATTACCTGAGCAGTGAACATTTCATCATTGCTCCGGAGTGGGGACAGCTGCTCCAAAAAGCAGCTATAGCGATTAGTAGCGTAGCTACAGAAGTAACGTTATTTACCTCTTCCCATTGCCGACTTCGACTTGGGGGTCATGCATGCGCAAAGCCACCGAACAGGAAGAGAGGAGGCGGCTGAGGTATCTGCTTGGATCCCTCTTCGTATCCTCGAAACTCCGTCCCATAGGAAGGAGCGGGGCTACAAGAACAAGCGCATTTGTTCTATCAGGCAAACTCCAAAAACTTTGGTGAATATCAGGTGAATTGCCCGTTACCTTAAATAGAGTATTCGCATGGTTAACGGGCCATTTTAGTTATGAAGCATAGGCCTCTCTGGGTTTATTCCAGATACACCCAGCACATGATATCTTATAGGGCAATATCAGTGTGATATATCAGAGGACACTCGGGGGAGATTCCTCCTGTGAAGAGCGCGGTGACAGACAGGGACTCGGAGGCGCTATCACGCCTGCCGGAGCCCGATCCAGCTCACAGCGCCCCGGGGACAGACCTTTCCAGAAACTTCCCCCCTCCGTCACCCGGGGCAACTGCACAGGCCGGAAGTGACGTGTCCCCAGACATCGCGTTAGTACGGGACGCTTCCGCTTAGCACTGGGCTGTAAGCTGCGTCGCAGAAACAGCAGAAGAATCAGACAAGCAGCAGAGAGAGATAGCAGCCGCCGGGCGAGGTAAGGAGCGTCCCTGGGGCACCGTGTGATCTAATAGCCGCGGCCTTATGCCCATAGATGCCGGGGGCAGGGAGCGCATTGCGGGATCAGTGATGTGGTGGAAGCTGCGTCTGCCTGGTGCGGACATCTTAGCGCTGCTCTGTGTCTGATCACCATTGTGTGTGCAGCAGCCTGTGGCCTTCCTGCAGGTGGGGTGGGATCGTAGGGAGCAGGGTGCTGGCATTGTAAATTGGGGTGTAATGGAGACACATATGGTCTCCTCTCACTGCTGCTCCATATATAATTACTGCTGCTCCATATATAATTACTGCTGCTATAAAATATATATATAATCTGATTAGTGGCAGAACTAGAAGATAATGGTGGGCCAGGTACAACAATATAAAGCTTTGTCCTCTGATATCTGTGTGTTCCAGTGACTGACACACAATACCAAGCACATTCTAATGAAAACTGTACAAAACAAATACCCTACAAATTGCCATACAGTATAGGAAACATATATAGGGAATGCGGTACCATGCAGAAATAATAAGTGACATGTAATGCAAAGTAATTGTGCTGGAACATCCCCCAGCACCACAGATTGGCCATGGATGAAAATTCCCATTGGAGCCCATCTGCCCCTTGTGGGTATGTGAAACAACTTGAACTATTACAAATAACATATACAGCAGAGCTGGGTGCATTTGCATATTCAAACCTTGTAGTCTGTTAAGGAAAAGACGAGAAGAATATGCCAGTCTATAGATGAATAACCTATGATGATAAATATATTTAGTGAATACTTACAGTCAAACATGTCGTCATAATGTACATAACACAAAAATCTATATATTGCATAGTCGCATTATGGCTGTAGCGTACACATACGAATTGGTGGTGCCCATGCAGAAAAAGTAGCATCCTTTCCTGTACCTCTTTGTGAATAGTTGTTAGTGCCTTTATAGAGCGTTGGTGTTTTGACTTGGAGGACAGATTATTGCCAGCGCCTGCACTCGGACCATTGCTAAAGCCATTTTGTCCATGTCTGCTAGCAAGCTGTAAGTCGCCACCAGCTCAGTTCTCTACCTGCAAACATCTCGATAGACTAATGCATTCAGCACAGTCCGAAAATTTCATTTGACCTAACTACAGTACAGATGCCGTATATAGGCACCCAGATACCAGAGGAGAATGCTGCTTTCGGCTTCCCTCAGCACCACACAGTGGTTTGCCAGCTCCGTTTGTGAAGGTCGGCAGCAAGTGAGGGAGGGATGTGCGGGACCCAGTATAGCTGCAATGTATTGTGAGGCTATAGAGAATCCTGATGCTCTGTCCCTCTTGTATGGAATTTGGCAGGTCGGTAACAACCCTATCAACTAATTATTGACTTGGTGTGCATGGGAGTAACTTCAGTCAGTTTAAAACTCTAAAGCTTGGTACACACTGGCAGATATATTGGCCAATCAACGGCCAATATATTGTATGTGTGCTTCGACCAATGTTTACCAACGATATGTCTGTGAACTACTTTGTTCACAGACATATTGGGTTGGTTGTGCTGCACAGCTGATGGCAGATATGTCTGCTAATCGTGCTGCGTGTGTACACCCGCAGCAGTGGCCGCGAGGAGGGGGGTGCGGCGTAATCCCCGGGCAGCAGAACTGCGGGCAGATGACAGATGATAGTAGTTCATTGTGTGTGAACAATCATCAGTCGATCTGCAGATATATATATTTTAGGTGTGTACCCAGCTTAAGATTGTGAATGACGTCGTTCACCGACATATCGCATTGGCTGTGCTGCATAGCTGATAGACAGATATTTCTGCAGACATATCTGTCCATCGGCAATTGTGCTGCCCGTACACATGCAGCTGCGGGGAGGGGGACGACACGCCCCCGACCCACCCCCGGCAGGCTGGACCCGCCCCCTCTTACACACTAAACACAGATGATGGTTGCTCAGTGTGTACAAACAATCATCATCTGCAGATCACTCGATCTGCAGATATATCTGTCTAGTGTGTACCCAGCATTACTCCACCACGCGCCCGCTACTGACAGCTGCCAATGCTAACAATTGAATCGCCCCCTTAGAGTTGTGTTGATGATCTGCAGCACCTTCACCAATGTCTGTATAGTGCTGAGCATTTCCTGTGATACAGCTGCCTTTGTTTTTGTCTTGTGATAAATCGGTGCATAATATGTCAGCAACATTAATTATCAGGTTATATTTGCATCTTGGCACGCAGCACAGCATTTGTCACTGATACCTTTTTGTCTGATCTACTTTGTTAAATATGCAAAAGCGCTTTCAAATGTTCCTGGTTGCTTTCTGCTGTAAATTTTAGTGGACATACCAATTTTCTGTTAGACCTCTTTAAAGGGCCCCATGCATCTGTCTGCCGTTTCCCTGATCCACGGGTTGGAAATACCGATCGGCGGCCATTAATGTTTGCCGATCCTTTGAGGAATCGGTGAAATTCTTCATGTTAAAAATCCCTTATTAGCTGATCCCAATCATATTTTAGTAAGGATTGGTATACCAGGGAAATCTGACTGGGGAATTGCTCCAATACATTGCAGATGTATGGGGGCATTTTGTTGTTCAAACATTCCTATTTGTTTACTGATTGTTTTAATGGGTGTTCTCATAACTGTGTGTTTGTGTAATAATTATGCCAGAAATTATTGCTACCAAGCTGCAAGGCAATGCTGCCCATCCACTAGAAGACAGGCAAAAGACTGCACGATTACGACATTGTAATCGTGCAGTCGTTTGTCAGTCTGTGATGAGCCTACACTGAACCAGCAGTCGTTCAGTGTAGGAACATCAATCATCTGCAAACATGCTGAACCTGACGTTATCGTCAGGTTGTCCAGTATGTTTGCCCGATGATAGATGTCTAAACGACCAGCGGGACTGCGCATCGCTGGTTGTATTAGACATTTTTGCAAGCAATTGAACAATAACGATATTGTTATCGTTCAATCGCTCAATTAAATCTTCTAGTGGATGGGCACCATTAGTCTGAAATATGAGTGATTCTTGGGGATGGTTTGGCCTAAGCATCGGTGACCATGGCAGCTTAACGTGCTAATATTTCAGGAGCAACGCTGGGTGCTGTCAAGAGTGGGCTGCCAAGGGAAACGAGCATCTGTAAAGGTGGAAGCAAACACTTGAGGAATGCCAAATCTGCATTCATTTGAAAAACAAGACAAAACCAGTGACCTGTATATCAGTTGAAGGGGCAGATTTCAACATTGAGCAATCACTGTTAAAAATGGTTAGAGAGCCACAGGAAATGGGTACTGAGCCATGGTGGAAGGTGATATAGGCAGATTAATTATTCTTGTTCTTGACAAATTGAAGTGTTAATGGACCATAGTAAGTACAACTACAGCACTGAATGTTTGTTTACAACAGGACATGTTTCTGGTGGTTCCATAATTTCATGGAGCACATTTTCCTGGCATGGTTTGGGTGCAGTCATTCTCTAGAAGCGGTCTTCATTATCCCATATTGCAGCATTTCTTTCATAATGAGAGCAGTCTATTCCAGGATAATGCCCACATCCACAGAGCCAATTTGCTAACCCAATGATTTTGGCATGACACTGTTGTACAGCATATATCATGGCCTTCTCAGATCTGTCACAAGTTTCAGGAATGTAGTGATGTTTTACATATAATGGGTACAAAGTCGTTGGTTATGTAAAGTTACTAGATGCCTTTTGAATGGATTTTGTGGGCACTTTTTGAATTAAATCATGAACATTATTGGGCTACTACTCTAATAAATACTGAAACATTCATGCTTTTCTAATTTTATATTAATAGCCTGTTGTTCAGTGTATTTATAATATTTGTGTGTGTGGCTGGCTGCTTTAGTGTCCATCCTATCTGATTACTTATTGCTGGTGGAGTGTATGACATTCCTGGACACTCTAACTCCTAGGCTACTGTATGTTTTGTGTGGATTATATGACACTATTTATTATTTCCTCGTACCATGGGAGTGGGAGAATCCAGTCAGCTGGTTCATGGCTCATTCTGCATTCTTATTGGCACAGAAGGCTCTTGCTACTATCTGCATCAAGAAGGGAATTTTACTTAATTCAAATTGGAATCTCACCCAGTGTTTTGCCTGTCTTCCTGTCTCTGCTTACTACAGTGTCTTGTTGTCAGCGGTAAATGGCAGTAGTTGATACCTGGTATGTTTATGCAGAATATTACCCCTTTTACACCAGAGCTAAAACCCGGGTTATTGGGGGGTTGCTTCTAGATGTAAAAGGGGCCAGGGATGGATTCCCAGGTAACTTGCGGGGTAGTGAACGACCCGTGAAACCCTGCAGTGTAAACTGGTAACCTGGGTCGTCTGACAGCATGGAGAGAAGTGTTCCACTGTACCTATGTGCAGTGTGAATGGAGCAACCGGGAATAACCCATAGTGAAAAAGGAGTATGTCCAAGGTCTGACCCGTTTTGGCACTGTGTTCCAAATCTCGATTCAGACCCTGGACTTGGGTGGAAAAGCAGTATTAGTAAGTTAAAACGTGTGTGTAATAAACACTGATAATTAGGGGACCGCTTTGGAGCTGGTTGCGTGTGCCTGGTGCAACAGAATTGCAGCCCGCCCGGCACTTAGTATGGGAAAAGCTGCTCAACGTGGTTAATCCCATTCATTAGGGCACGAAAAAGGGGGCATCACAGGAAAGGGGGTAATTCAATTGGTTGCGCAAAACAATTGAATAGCTTCCGGGCTCTTTAGATGTGAGCTGTAATGTCCACAAATGATTGAATCGCTATAATCATAGTAAGACAAACACAAATGTATTAATGGTGTCGTTTTAATAAACAGACTTTGACTTTCTTTGGCCATAACCGAGGTGGACAAAATAATGTAGAAATTCATAGGGGTATATCGCTAACCTTGTTCCTGATCCCCGCATACACTACACTACCCCTAACCCTGCTCCCTAACCCTTGTCACACTACACCTTACTACCCCTAACTCTGCTCCCGCACACTCTACTACACTACACTATCCCTAGCCTGCTCTCGCTACCTGCACACACTATACTCCACTACCACTAACCCTGCTCCAGCTCCCTGCACACACTACTACACTACCACTAACCCTGCTCCAGCTCCCTGCACACACTACTACACTACCACTAACCCTGCTCTCGCTACCTGCACACACTACTACACTACCACTAACCCTGCTCTCGCTACCTGCACACACTACTACACTACCACTAACCCTGCTCTCGCTACCTGCACACACTACTACACTACCACTAACCCTGCTCCAGCTCTCTGCACAGACTATACTACACTACCACTAACCCTGCTCTCGCTACCTGCACAGACTATACTACACTACCACTAACCCTGCTCCAGCTACCTGCACACACTATACTACACTACCACTAACCCTGCTCCAGCTCCCTGCACAAACTATACTACACTACCACTAACCCTGCTCCAGCTCCCTCCACACACTATACTACACTACCACTAACCCTGCTCTCGCTACCTACACTCACTATACTACACTACCACTAACCCTGCTCCAGCTCTCTGCACAGACTATACTACACTACCACTAACCCTGCTCTCGCTACCTGCACAGACTATACTACACTACCACTAACCCTGCTCCAGCTCTCTGCACACACTATACTACACTACCACTAACCCTGCTCTCGCTACCTACACTCACTATACTACACTACCACTAACCCTGCTCCAGCTCCCTGCACACAGTATACTACACTACCACTAACCCTGCTCTCGCTACCTGCACAGACTATACTACACTACCACTAACCCTGCTCCAGCTCCCTGCACACACTACTACACTACCACTAACCCTGCTCTCGCTACCTGCACAGACTATACTACACTACCACTAACCCTGCTCCAGCTCCTTGCACACACTATACTACACTACCACTAACCCTGCTCCAGCTCCCTCCACACACTATACTACACTACCACTAACCCTGCTCCAGCTCCCTCCACACACTATACTACACTACCACTAACCCTGCTCCAGCTCTCTGCACAGACTATACTACACTACCACTAACCCTGCTCCAGCTACCTGCACACACTATACTACACTACCACTAACCCTGCTCCAGCTCCCTGCACAAACTATACTACACTACCACTAACCCTGCTCCAGCTCCCTCCACACACTATACTACACTACCACTAACCCTGCTCTCGCTACCTACACTCACTATACTACACTACCACTAACCCTGCTCCAGCTCTCTGCACAGACTATACTACACTACCACTAACCCTGCTCTCGCTACCTGCACAGACTATACTACACTACCACTAACCCTGCTCCAGCTCTCTGCACACACTATACTACACTACCACTAACCCTGCTCTCGCTACCTACACTCACTATACTACACTACCACTAACCCTGCTCCAGCTCCCTGCACACAGTATACTACACTACCACTAACCCTGCTCTCGCTACCTGCACAGACTATACTACACTACCACTAACCCTGCTCCAGCTCCCTGCACACACTACTACACTACCACTAACCCTGCTCTCGCTACCTGCACAGACTATACTACACTACCACTAACCCTGCTCCAGCTCCCTGCACACACTACTACACTACCACTAACCCTGCTCTCGCTACCTGCACAGACTATACTACACTACCACTAACCCTGCTCCAGCTCCTTGCACACACTATACTACACTACCACTAACCCTGCTCCAGCTCCCTCCACACACTATACTACACTACCACTAACCCTGCTCCAGCTCCCTCCACACACTATACTACACTACCACTAACCCTGCTCCAGCTCTCTGCACAGACTATACTACACTACCACTAACCCTGCTCCAGCTCTCTGCACAGACTATACTACACTACCACTAACCCTGCTCCAGCTCCCTGCACACACTATACTACACTACCACTAACCCTGCTCCAGCTCCCTGCACACACTACTACACTACCACTAACCCTGCTCCAGCTCTCTGCACAGACTATACTACACTACCACTAACCCTGCTCCAGCTCTCTGCACAGACTATACTACACTACCACTAACCCTGCTCCAGCTCCCTGCACACACTACTACACTACCACTAACCCTGCTCTCGCTACCTGCACAGACTATACTACACTACCACTAACCCTGCTCCAGCTCCCTGCACACACTATACTACACTACCACTAACCCTGCTCCAGCTCCCTCCACACACTATACTACACTACCACTAACCCTGCTCCAGCTCCCTCCACACACTATACTACACTACCACTAACCCTGCTCCAGCTCCCTCCACACACTATACTACACTACCACTAACCCTGCTCCAGCTCTCTGCACAGACTATACTACACTACCACTAACCCTGCTCTCGCTACCTGCACAGACTATACTACACTACCACTAACCCTGCTCTCGCTACCTGCACAGACTATAGTACACTACCACTAACTCTGCTCTCGCTACCTGCACACACTATACTACACTACTACTAATCCTGTTCTCACTACCTGTACACACTATACTACACTACCACTAACCCTGCTCCCTGCACGCAGCCTCAGCAGCTGTGGAAATTATTTTTTTTTCCCTCCCTCAGGATTTTGCCCGCAAACCATTTCTTTTAATTGTATACCACAGATATCGGGAGAGCACATACCCACGGTAATCCAGAATTGGTCACGAAGTCCGCATAATTTTTTGCAGGCAAAACCTCATAGCCAGTTGGATATGCCCCGTAAGCTAGTAAGTGTAAATTCATAGACAATAGTATGTTGCATATTTAGTTTATGGTCTCCTGAGAACTATTTACCAGTAATTTTAACCATGGTGTAATGTAGTGTTTTTACAATGGGTTTGGTTACTTTTTTCTTCCACCAACCCCAGTGAACAAGATGCTATATTTTTACACTTTCACTTTACAAAGGTCAATTAAGACATCCCTTTTTTTTTTTTCTTTCTTAAAAAATATTTATTTCTTAAATATAAATTATAGATATGGCTAATGGATGGATAAGAAAAACACACCTGGTGCCGTCTCCACCTGCTGGCCACAGTGGCCCGCGGGTGGGAAAAAAATTGTGGTGCTGGGATCACTGCTGGCGAATAGATGCTGGGCGCATGCGCCTGGCATTTATTCAGAGATGGAAGAGCTTGGGCGCAGCCTGGCATGTCCGTAAGTGCTGGACATGCCCCCAAGAGGGATAAAAAGGGGGAGAGTCTTAAAGACACCCCCCCCCCCAATATTTCAGACGAACTGCACCCTTCCCTTGCGCCGGACCTAGCATGGACACTAATGGTGTCAGTGGTAAATATATCCTCTATTAGATTGGGGTCATTCCATGTCAAGTGGACCAGTGCTCCCCACCTGACCATCTCTAATTTTGATTCAATTTTACAGTTTCGTTGGCATATATATCTAACTAACTTTGGGAAACATTTAGTTCACAACATGCAAAAGTAGTAACACGATTGCCCCGGGAGTTTGGGTAGATAAAAATGTAACGGACACCGGTGCACAATTCCTAATGTTTAGGTTACTGCTGTGGCGGATCTAGAGAAGTAAAAGTTGTGTAAGATGACATGCCTGTACAACTTTTGGCGCAGATTTCCAAAAGCAAAGCCACATGACTTAATTCAGTTAACTTCTTTTCACAGCATGAAGCCAAAGTAGGCAAAAAATCTGTTGTGTAAAATAATTTTTGAGTTCAGCTGCTTATATCTCCAAGGGAAAACATTGTTTTAGTATGACATCAATACAGTGCTGGTGGGTTAACTACTTTCACATTGCAATTGGCACTCAGCGCTTTTACAGTCTTGTATTTCCTTGTTTATGATTTTCTTTTCTTTTAACTGCATTATTCTTGCAATAATTAGTTGATAGAGCTGCACAAGTTTATTTATCCTAATTGTATATTACTGTTAACCTCAGGGAAGATTAAGTAAAATGTGTATATTCTACTTTTGTTTTATTATTTGGACAACAACGCAAAAAGCCTAACATTGGGCACGATTCAATTCAACGCAAATTGAATAGCGCCACGGAAACAGCATCGCGCCGGGCAGTTCACCCGGAGAATGCCGGTTCTCGAGACTAAACACCATGTTTAAGGTGCGAGAACAGTCATTCTCTGGCGCTATTCAGTTTGCGTTAATTGAATCGTGCCAATTGTTTGCTTGTGTAGGAGAGTTTACATTTTTTCAAGATGCTGGAAAAAGTTAAAAGCCCTGTTTCAACATATGTATAACTTATGCACGCTTTTGATGTTGGGTTTATTTTATTCCTTCATACTTTGAAATAAAAGGGTTTAATGGTAATTGTCAGTGACTATGAGCAAGAATTTATTAAATGCAGGAAGGGACCAGATGTAATTTTAAAGAGGAACAATCCCTTCCACATAGCCTTAGCACAATGATCTCAGAGATCCAGTAAGTGCATATTTTGTGATTAAGAGCATGCCTCCAGGGGGGGTGAGTGTGTGTGTATGTGTATATATATAAGTCCTTCGTTTAGGCGCCCCGAACCAGGACTTTAGACGCCCAAAGCAGGATTTTAGACAGGGTTAGCTGCTTTACGCGGTTAAACACCATCCGATTGGGCGTCTGATCAGAGCAACAATTGAGTTGCTCTGATAGATGCTCATAAGTTAGACACCCAGTGCTAAGAGTTGAATTCCCCCCCCCCCCCTTTGTGTGGAGTATGAAACATAGTGGGGGCATACAAACTTGGTCATCGGACAAGCCAAATACAGTATTAGATGTCAGTTGGGAGCAATAAGTTACAAAAAGTTTCTGGGTTGTTGGTATCCAGATCTTTGTGGTGTTAGAAGCTCTGGGGTTTAATCTGTAGTCTTCATTCTAGCACCCTGTACCTGTCGCAACCCGTGCAGTTCCTCTTTCCTGCCTGGGGTGTTGCTCTTTGCTTTGGTGCATTTAGCACACAAAGCAGCAATACACTGCTGAGATACAGACAAAGGGCTCGGCTCAATTCAACGCGAATGAAATCACTCCGGGAAGGAGCTCCCCTAGCGATTCAATTCTGCGCGCTGTTAGGTCGGGGAATGTTGGTTCTCCCATCCCTCATGCCTTAAACAGGGTGTTTAGTCGCGAGAATGGGCATTCTCTGACTAAACTTTCCGCCGCGCTAAGGGCAGAAAACAACATTGCGCCTGTACTTTTGTCGGATTTCCCCAGGTGGGATGCGAGAAGAAATCCTTAGTCAGGGTTAACAGCGCACTTAATTGAATAGCTCTGGGAGCTCCTTCCCAGCGCTTTTCAATTCGCGTTTAATTTAATGGAGCCCAAAGTGTGCTAGAAGGACCAAAGCAGAGAGCTACACCCCAGGCAGGAAAGAGGAACTGCACTGGTTGTGCCGGGTGCTAGAATGAACACTAGTCTTGTGACTGCTTGCAGTAGAGATGTGCCTGATGTGTCAGTGGAAGGAATCTAACACTATCGCAGCGAGTTGCCCATTTCAGTTAGCGCATTGCAGTTCTTTTTGTGTTTGCTCTTTAGTTGTGTGTGTTTGTGTAAGTGAAGTTTGTTTTATATTTGTCTGTGTGTGGAAAACACTGAATTTGGGAGCACATAGAACTAACAAATAGCCAATCGGAGCTATTTTCCCAGAATAAAGCAATGCTATACAGGGCTGAGTTCAGTTACCTGCAGCACTTGTAGCTCCCAGGTTAAATGCCTGGCGCTTTACAATTACAGCCTGCATGCTGCACTTCACACAGATTTCTGTTTGTACCCCCATTAGGTGTGATCAGAAATTTGCGGTAAGTAGGTAATTTGGGGCTTACTTGGCTGCCCGTGGCCAGTTAAACCATAGCTCTGGGCACTTAGCCCAGAATCTATGGGTTACCATGTGAGAAAACAGGCTGCTAATTGAATAGCTCCGGGCATCAGTCTGGGAGCTGCAGCCGCAGCACGATATGTCCTATAGCTAACGGATTACCTTCCTCCATCTCCCTTATAGTTATGATGACTAAAGTGACCTGCAGACCAGGGTGTGTCCTTTTCTGCGTTCAACATTTTGGAGTTGAGCTATGAATGACTGCCCTCACTGAGGCATTTTGCGGCAGTCATTGGTGCTTGTACCTGCAGAGCTGTCATACACAGTGGCATAGTGCACTGCTTTAACATGTTTCTCCATAGTCGTGCTCCATTGGCCTGGTAACTGTTGTTCACTGTAGCAGTAAGTGCAGCTGTAGCAGCGGAGGACAGCCAGAAAGGACAATGAATCTGTGTGTAGTGTAGTGACTTTGTAAAATTTCATAAATCTAAAAACTTTATCAACCCTGTCACTACTTGTAAGTGACATGACATGTAAGTCAGATAAGGAAATGATTTCTAATACAATTCTATTTTGTGATCTTTTGAGGCGCAAGTCCCTGGTTGGTTGGTTTGTTCATTTTTTTTTTTATGCAGAATTTAGGTGCATGACCTTTCAGGAGCTAGTTGTGGTTGTAATGTACACAGCACATATGTCTATTTTACTGTCCGTTTGTCATGTTGAGAATGCTTGAAGCTTCTTATGCTTTTTGAGAGATTAGTGACACTTAATATGTACCTGGAAGAGCTTACTGCCACAGTTAAAATAGCTTCCTATGAATATCACTTAATACCGCAGAGATTTCTGGTATGTTTGTATTCTTTGGCGTAGAAGCTGCTGGATATGTTCTAGTGATCTGGTGTCGTACACTGCTCTCATAAATGGTAAATTTACTCCCCGCCCCCCCCCATTTTTTTTTCATATATATAAATCATAGTGGGGAATTAAATTCAAAGTGAATTGAATAGTGCTGGAAGGGAGCTCCCGGAGCTATTCAATTCAGCGTGCTGTTATGTTGGAGAATGCTGGTTCTCGCGACCTAACATGGGTGATTAGGCGTGGTAACCGGCATTCTCTGACTAAAGTGCCAGGCGCATGGCTGTTAGCGCCGCACCAAGCAGGAAAACAGCTGCGTGTCCGGCACATTTGTCGGATTTCTCCTTGCATCCCAAGGGGGGGGGGGGGGGGAAATTAAATTTCTCTGCGCGCCCGATTGCTCGTCTAAACTGACGGGGCAATATTCAATTGTTGCAAGTTTTCACGCAAGTCGCGCCAAAATAGAACAGGTTTAAAGTGACAAACCAGTCATAAGTCCTGCTTAGAAGCGTTTGGGCATCCGAACTTTTTTTTCCAATATTTGCTTGCCACTTCAGGAGCGTGTGAGCAGAAATCAAGCATTCGCGTCTGTTGCAAATACAATTGAATTTCCCCCCTTAGTGAGGTCACATAGTACTTAGACTCAGTTATGCACATTTTTTCATGCTTTGCTCTGTTTTATGTAACAGCACTGATCTCAGACAGCTCCCAGAAACTGATGTCATTTGTCTGACTGTTACTACTTTGGGACTTTTTACATAAGCTCTCTTAGGGCTCGATTCATTTCACCACGCTGTTTAGTCCAACTAAAGGATTTCTTCTCACACCCCCAAAAGTGCCAGCTGCGATTCTGTTTTCTGGCTTAGCACGGAAACAGCCATGCGGATGGCACTTTAGTCTGAGAATGCCCGTTCTCGCGTCTGAACACCCATGTTAAGTCGCGAGAACTGGCGCACTCCAACTTAACAGCGCACTGAATTGAATAGCCCCGGGAGCTCCCTCCTGGGGCTATTCAGCATCACGCTGAATTGAATCGAGCCCATAGAGCAACATTCCCAGTTATTCCCTAGTGAATCATGAAGAACTACAAACCCTTTTTCCTGGTGCTCCTCCATTTTAGGTACGGTTTGATCCTTGCTGTATTATAACCGCAGAGAAGGTTGCTAGTGACAGTAGTAGTGAGTAGTTGCAGCCTATCTGATAGTTTCTTATTCTGCACGAGCCCCATCTTTTGTCAGGGTTGTGACAAACTATGAAGCAGTCTGTATCCAGGTGAGGGGACCCCAGGGTAGGTTCTTTTTAAATGTATTTATTTTTCCATATTCTGCTAGGAAATGCAGATCTGGAGGTTGTGATACATCCACTTTACTTACATTGTTAAATTGATTTTGACATGTTCGAACTGGGTCGATAGTCAACTATAAAGCACATATTGATCTGTGTTTTTAAATATGTTGCAATACCTCATTATACATTATACCCTTCAATCGACCAGGGAATTTCCTGGCACTTAAGTCCCGGGAAATGACCCTGCTTATGTCTGAATGGTGCTACCTGGGAATTTACTCCCGGGCTGCACCAAGCAGCTTTTACATTGAGTTGGCAGTGCAGAGCGTCCTATAGGTCGGCTGCCTGCTGCATGATGATGACGGCAGCCGGAGAGGGGATAGGCTAGGAATGGCAGAGGAGAGGCATGTAATATTAAAAACTAAAAAACCCAGCTTATGTCTGAAAGGGTTCTATCTGGGAATTTCCCGGGTAGAAGCTGTAGTGTGAAAGGGGGGTCTCGACCAAATGCCCGGGAATTTGCACGGGAGAAATTCCCGGGTCTGAGCAGGAAATTTCACGGGTCTTATATCTGAAAGGGGTATAAGTGAATAGTGCAGTTTTAGGGATTTGGTTGTCTTGATCATTTGGGAAAACTTAAAATATATGCAGCCCTTTGTCATTGGCTGTTCTTCAGAACATGTTCCTCTGGCAAGTGCTTCATTTTGTGCCTTCCTGCTATTCAACTAAATGTTCTAGTGTCTAACAGTGTCACTACATATGGAGACATTTTTTTATATGAGGCTTTGTTATCTTGCCTTGCTTTGTCAGGACAATAATTGTACCAAAACTACCCAACCTCAGGATATACTCATTTATTGTGTGGTGTTATTTTTATTTTTTTAACACTCCACTTTTGTTCAGTATCTTACTATAGTATATTTTTGTTTTTCTCCTTTTTGAAACCTTTTTTTTTACCTGGGGGTAGATGATATAATGATTTTGTGCTTTTATACTCTCTGCATTGGATAGATATGTATACAATATCTTCCCTGTGGATACATTCTGGTCTCTGCATAGGATACATATGTATACAGGGGATGCCATGTGATACGGGACAATTCAGGTCATCTCCTTGCAATGGATACATGTATACAGGGGGTGCCCTGTGATACTGCATAGTTCTGGTCTTTGTATTGGATACATATGTATACAGGGGATGTCCTGTGATACGGGACCGTTTTGGTGGTCTCCCTGCAATGGATACATATATACAGGGGATGCTCTGTGATACTGGTCAGTTCTGGTCTCTGCATTGGATACATATACATACAGGGGATGCCCTGTGATACGGGACAGTTCTGGTCTCTGCATTGGATACATATACATACAGGGGATTCTCTGTGATACGGGACAGTTCTCGTGGTCTCTCTGTGTTGGATTTGCATGTGTACAGAGGGTATGTTATATTCCAGAGCATCAGAATATAATATTCTAAATACATTGCTTTAAAAACACAGGAGCTGGCTAGAAGGATAAAGCAATGTATTGCAGGCTATAGTTTAATTTTCCCAAAAGCAGCATATAAGTAGGAAGTTAGAAGTCCCTATAAGGACATTTATATTGGTTTTGTTTGGTCTCCCCCTTTTAATTTCCAGAGAACTTTTAACTTCTTGCAGTAAATACCTATTTAAATATGCTTATCTTGCCAAGTTAATGAACATTTCTATCTTTAGAGATTTTATATGCCCATTTTTGGATGTTGTGATGTCTGACATCTGCAGGCAGCACCTAATAAAGGGCTCTGCTCCTTTAGACATTGTTGTGGTTAACCATTCTGCTTCTTCCATGATCCGGGAAAGTCAAGCTGTGGGGCGTGAACGCTGCCCCTGTAAGGGTGACAAATCTTACACGGTCATTGCAGGTGGCATATAGCTATTGTTTATAAAACGACGTCCATGGAACTGGAGATATAATCTATTTGTGATTGATCACCGTGCTTGTTCCCATTTTAAGCCTCTGTAACCTCAAACATTTTCTTTGCTTATTAGTGTATGGGACAGATTTATCGTCTCTATTCAAACATAGGGGTCATGTCAGTCTCTTGCCTGCCTCTTACTAGTCTGCACCACTAGATTGTGGTGCTGCCAGATGATTATCACACAGGTAAGCTTATTGACAGTGCTTTGGGAAGAGAAAAGGGGAATATTTGTAAAAGGTGACTTATGATATGTTGACATTAATCATATAGACACTTATGAAATACTGACATGTTAGAATGTCAAAATATTGTCCATGTTGGCCTAGCCGTCACTTATCTGCTTCTAACTGCTGCAGCGGCATCCGGGTCCTGGAGGTCGTGTGGCCTTCACTTCTGGGTCAGACCTGTGATCCTCCAGTGTTCTGGTATCTTTTCTTCTGCTACTCCTAATCCCTACTGCTAATTCTCTCTCTAGTGCCTAACCCTATGTCGACATTTCACATGTCAACATTCTGAGACTGTCAACAATGCCGACATCATAACTGATATTTAATGGGTGCCCATTGGAGCTATTCAATTGCGTCTTTGGTCGGAGTGCCGCAGGGGCTAAGATCTCTGCTCGCACTGTCCTGAGGTGGTAAGCGGATATACCTGAAATGTCGGCAGTTTGAGCACGCTACACAGTACTTTAGTGCATTTGGGCACGGCACTCGTTCCTGATCGCAGCAACAATTCAATATCTCCTTCTGGCAATGGTAAATGTCCACTTACTGACTGCATACCCAAAGAAAAAGCTAGGTTACTCTAAGAAAGCTGAGTTGTGCTTGCACTTTTATCAACCCCATTATAGAAGCTAAACAAATTCTTGCAACAGGACCTATTATGAATAGTCATTCTGGGCCTGATTCTGAGTTGTACACTATTGGCTGTAGCGATGCTAAAATATGCTAATGATGCAGGAGGCCTCTTGTGTAACTACACGCCTCCTGCAAGCTTCTGTGATCCGCTGCTGCATCTTCAGACACTGCATCGGATGACTCTGGTCATCTGGCCAGTGTTTTCACGCAGCTGAAGCCAGTGAAGCTGCGCACAGGGACACAGCCACTGTCTTCCGTACGCCGACACACCGCTGTTTTCTGGAACTCTGCCTGACTTCGCCCCTGCTCTGCCCCCAGATGTCCTCAGCCTGTCAATCAGGTTGAGGTGTTCGTGCATGCACAGTGCAGATCCTGGGAATGCGCAGAACTTCAAACATCAGAGTTGTACGTTAACCATCGGGTTTGTGTACAACTCTGAATCAGTCCTACCGACAAAATAACGAAAAGGGTAATTGAACGGGACAACATTGTTCCCAGTACTCTTTAATTGCGCCTGAGCAGGCTTCCTCTATACTTCATAGTGCTGAGCTGTTTGGGGAAGCTTGCTAGGGGGAGAGAGAGTACATTGGATGCGTTGTGCTCTCCTGCTTTAACAACACAATAGGTAAGACAAAACAACATTGTTTTGCCTTTTAATTCATTGCCGGATTAAGCCTACAGCAGAGCTTCTGGCACTACATAGAACTTGCAACCAATTACATATGATTAGCAGCTAAAGATGTATCCAAAATATCAGACAGTGTAATTTATTTGGGTTGTAATGTGCTTCTGTCAATGGATTCAATCTGTCAGTTATAACCCAACGTTCCACTTAGAGACATGAAAAAGACTGCACGATTACGACATTGTAATCATGCTGTCGTTTGTCAGACTGTGATGTGCCTACACTGAACCAGCAGTCGTTCAGTGTAGGAACATCAATCATCTGCAAACATGCTGAACCTGATGTTATCGTCAGGTTGACCAGCATGTTTGCCCGGTGATGGATGTCTAAATGACCAGCAGGAGCGCACATCGCTGGTCGTTTTAGACATTTTTGCAAACGATTTACGAACGATTGAACGATAACAATATTGTTATAGTTCAATCGCTCAGCTTAATCGTCTAGTGGATGGGGCACCTTTAGGCGGCGTACACACCTATATCTGTCCAATCTGTCTGGTGGAAAGGAAAATCTGATAATGTATGGGAGCAAATAACAATAGAAATATGCTCCCAAACACTGATGCACATGGGGTGCAAAGGCTAGCTCGCTTAGTCCAATCTCACAGAAAAGCTACAGTAGCACAAATTGCTGAAAACCGTTAATGCTAGCTTTAATCGAAAGGTGTCAGAACACAGTACATCACAACTTGTTGCCTATGGGACAAGCTGCGTATGCCGTCGCAGTGGCTAATGTATGCACGCCCATGCAACTGCGTTCAAACTGATTGGCACGCCTGTGTTTCTCCGCTCCCCCGTCGCCACCACCAAGTGATCGTAGTGCGATCGCAATGCTAAATCGTGTAGACTCACTGCGGAGAATAAGTATGCACAGTACACACCATCAACCAATCTGCGTACGCAGTCGCAATTGCGATCCATGATGACCCTTGTCCACTGTCGAAAGGCCTACAATGGGCACGTGAGCATCAGAACTGGACCATGGATGAAATGGCCTGGTCTGCTGAATCATGTTTTCTTTTACATCATGTGAACAGACAAGTGCATGTGTGTTGTTTACCAGGATGCACTCTGGGAAGAGGGGAAGCCGAAAGGGGCAGTGTGGTGCTCGTGTCAATGTTCTGCTAGGAAACCTTGGGTCCTGGCATTCATGTGGATGTTACTTTGACATGTACCACCTACATAAACTTTGTTGCAGATCAATTGCACCCCTTCATGGCAATGGTGTTCCCTGATGGCAGTGGCCTCTTTCAGCAGGATAATGCTACACTGCAAAAATTATTCAGGAATGGGGAGAGGAACATGACAGAGTTCAAGGTGTTCACTTGGCCTCCAAATTCCCCTGATGTCAATCTGATCGAGTATCTGTGGGATGTGCTGGAGAAACAAGTCTGAGCCATACAGACGGGAATTCTATTATGACTGATGGGTGTATGCCATATCTGTAGAATGATTGTCTGGCACTACAGAATCTGTGGCACCCTATAAATAAGATGGTGATGATGAAAGCGTTAAACCCTTCAGCATACGTTTCCTGATGTTTCTATTAAACACAGTGATGTTTCCTCTATTGTGGCGTCAGCCTATTGGAGATAAAACTCTTCTTCATTTAATGGTAGCTTACTATATGCAGCTATTATATTGAAATAACACCTTGATTTATTAAGTTGGCAGTGGATTTCCACAACTATAGGGTTTCCCTAAAATGTTACTAATTACTATTTTCATTGTATCATTTTAAAATAAATATTAAAAAAAGCCCACAGGAGCAATATATGCTCTCTGCCTCCTAATGTGCTGCAGTCACTAACCCTGTACTGAGGCCCGGGGATGCAGCCATAAGTAAAATCAGCTCTCTGATGTGCACTTGGCAAGCGCCATTATATTCCCGAGGCTTAGCGCTTCTAACCAGGCTGGGGGGAACTGCACCTAACTGCCCACCACCCCCTGCTAATCAAGGGTGGTGGGAATACCTACCGCTGTCTAAGCCGTGCGGTGGGCCTGTTGGGACCCGGACACAAGCCGCAGGCTGCTGTGGCGACCCCCCAGAGCCTGATGACCCTGTGGCCAGAAACCCCATGATGCTGCGGCTTTACCACGTTGCAGATAGACTGCAGCAGCATGCAGTCTGCCTGTGACGATCATTGTAGATAGGAAAAAAAAAAGGTAAACTAAATTTGGCTGTTGACAGCCCTAACATGCATCCGGCTCATCTCTGCACTAATCTAAAACGGAGTTCGGGTGGGGTATAGAGGGGGAGGAGCCATCGACACTTGTGAAGAAATGTAAAGTGCCAAGCTCCTCTCAACAGCCGTCTATACCCCATTGTGTATCCTCCAGTGTCCCCTAGTGGATGAAGGAGAAATGTGACATTTTATGTGGTTAATCTGCTTGTAGAGTTACCATGGTATTATCTTTTGAATCGGATGGTGTTCTGCCAATCCTGTTTTAAAATTTTATCTCTACTCACCTTTTAGTTACTTTTGGCCCAAAGTATTTTGGGTAGATTTATGAAAAGGAAAACTTCCATTATATATGAAAAAAGTGTGGTAGCCTTGGGATTTAACGCCCAGGATTATTTAAATAGAGCCGCATTTTCCCATCCCGTAAGTCAACACACAGAATGCGGGATAAGTTTCCGGACCTATGTGTTAACATGATCGCGGCGCCTGAAAACAGGCTATTTATCTGGAGTTTTTTTCGAGCCAGCCCATCCTTGAAAAAAAATCCGGGCTTACTTTGGGGCTAATCCAATATCCCCGGGGGATCCATTAGCCCGGAGTAAATTACCAAGGCGAATTGAATTCCCCTCTAACCTGAAAATGTCACAGTTGAATAATACATATATAATCTTAATCCTGACCAAAGAAATGTTGCGAATCTCTCCAGTGTACAATAGACTAATTTACAAGTAACCGTATTTTACTTCCTGCATATAGTGGACAAGCCTTCGTGCTAGCTTTATTTGTGTACTGTACATAGTTTTTAGCAAATGAAAGTGCTTTATACCCCATTAATATTAGATTGTGTGTTGCTTCCTCTTGTGCCATCTAACTAGCCAGTCTTCTGCTGGCTGTTCTACCTCTGTTCCCAAGTTCCATCATGAGGCTGTAGTTCACCATGTTCTGTTCTCATAAAATGTTAAGCTAGACTTGGCTAAGGAAATGCTATTACCCATCAGGTTCCCACGATTGTTATTGTTCTGTCATCAATTTAAGCTATGATGTGTTGGAATGAAGTCTAGAGTGTGTAAGAGCAATTATCACCCATTATAAACATAGCCATCTTTCATTATGTGAAGCTCCCCAAACCTCTGAATATGCAAATAACACTCGCTCGCATTAAGACAGGAGTAATTTCTACCGATGTCAACGGACACATATTTCCCCTGGCTTCTGCAATGTGCCTGCAGGCTCCTGAATTGTCTGTCCCTGTTATATATTAATTTTTAAGATATATTTCCACTTTTATATAAAACCTAAAAACACAGGCAGAAACTAGCGTTACGATGAGGGTGATATATAAATTCAGTTAATATATATCAGAGGTTCCCAGACTCCAACGTTACAGTCCATGTTTTAAGGCTCTCTCTGCTTGAGCACAGATGACTTAATTGGTACCTAAGTCAATTTTGGTTAAACCATCTGAGCTCAAGCATGGATATCATTATAACCTGGACTCTAATTGCGGAGTTTGGAAACCTCTGATATCTATCATTTCTTACTAAGTGAATTGTATGTCTAGGGGGGAAATTAATTCAGAAAGATTTGCCCTGCTGCACTCATATCGAATTCAATTAATTTTTTGGGCCGTCTTAAGTAATGGGTGTCTATCTGAGCAATTCAATTGTTGCCCTGATCACGCGCCCATTAGTTGTGGCACGCATCTTTTTTTCTTGCAGCCTCCGGAGGTGTGAAAAAAGTGTGAAAAGTCCTTAGTTTAGATGCCCAAACGGTAGTTTGGATGCCTAAACCAGTATTTTAGACTGTTAGCCACTTTTGCGCGTCTAAATCCGGTCCTTTTGGGCGTATAAAATACAAATGGGCATCAGATCAGATCAACAATTGAATCGTTCCAATAGACGCTCAGGGCTAACAATTGAATTCCCCCCATTGACTGTAGTGCCTACGAGGGTAAACTTGCTACCCTGGCGGGTTGAATTGCATTCAGTGGTAAGTGCGTGGAACATTACAGTAACTGAAGGTATTTGAGATAAGTTAACATTGTGCAGGAGGATGTGCTCCTTTTTTTTTTTTTTTTTTTTTTTTAATACATTTCCTTATCCACACCAGATGTTTAGGGCACCTCAGTCACTTTCAGTTTATTGACCATTTAAAAAAATATATATATTTTTCAGTGTAACCAGTCCACAGAATATTACCACACTCTTTTTTAGAACATTTGTGAATTGCCATATACATTGATACCTAGAGGATAAATTGACTTACCCTGATTATTAACTTTCATACATAATCGGCTGCCTGGAAAAGCGTAGCCATTTTTGTACATAAACCTGAATCAAGAAACCGCACCTCAACAGCAAAATGATTCATCTGTAGACTATATTGAAATCCGACTTTACTGTTGCAATATTATTTTTTTAGACCAATTATTGAGTAGAGAAATATAATTTTTATACCTTTAATGATATATTGTGGGAGTGCACGTAAAACGTATTCACGAAGCTCCTGGATTATGTGCCTGATGCTATTCAGTTGACTGCATAGCATCGAGGCTTAGTTGCGGTAAACTGCATTTCCCAGACCCAATGCTGGGCATAAAACTGCTAAATCCGACCAAAGTGCTGGGCGCAATTGCGAAAAGTGCCATTTGGGCGCCCAAACAGGTCACTTTTTTGCGCATTTCAGCTCGCCACACTCATCTAGCCTCAATACACCATTCAGTGCCATAAGAGCCGCAAGATTCCAAAAATGTGTCTGCAACTAGGACGCACTAGGAGACTGTGCTGATTGATTGGGTATGCGACACTTGTATATCTGTGTACGACAATTTAGAAACTGAACTTGGTGTGGAAAAAAAAGCTGTGGCCGGTGCATCATAGCCCTTCGCATGCTGACTCAGAGACTCTGTGCCACACATCTATACAAGTGTCACATATCAATTTAGACAAGTCTCCTAGTGCGTCTTAGGTGCATGACATTGCGACTTAGACACATTTTCCCCAAAAAAGGCACTTGGCGCTAGCAGAGTCTAGTGTTCACTCTGTCTGGCGCCAGACCTAGATAAAGGGCACTTCTGTGCTCGACCGAAAAGGGGAGGTGTCTAACACACACCCCTTTTCATCACTCTTGGTGCCTGGCACTTACTGACATTTCGCCCGGCATCCATTCACTGGCGGTGATCGCTACACCACAGTTTTCCCCACCTGTTTTAGCCGGCTCCGCTAAGGAGGGCAGGGTACTTTCTGCCCTTTAGAAATGGGGCAGGGTGTGGTGCCCTGCATAAACAGCCTAGTGGAAATGTTAAGGGGTCAATCCAATTAGGGGAGAATTCGCAACTTTCCACTTGCACCTCCCTGAGGGTGATAGATGGATAGGAAAACCTTTATTTTAAGGTTAAAATGTCAGGACTCTGTGCTGAACCCCTTGGACACTCCCTCCCCCCCTCCCCCTAATGACTAGTTAGGCATTTGGAAGTTTAGAATTAGCTTAATCCAAAAATGACATGTAATTTTTTTGGAATTAAAAAAAAAAAAGTCCTCAAATTACCACAAAATCAACTTTTTCGTTAGTTTAGACACCCCAAAGTTAATTACAATATTTTTTTAGTTGAAAAATAATTGTTTTTTTAATTTTTTTTCAATGTGCCCTCAAAGTACCCTAAAATCACCCTTTTTCTTACTTTTTTTTTTTTTTTGCATTTTTCGTTAGTTTGAGATTAAACGAAAAAAGTTGTTGTTTTTTTATTTTGTTATTTTAAATCCTTTTTTTTTTATTTAAAAAATCCCCCACAAATCAGCCATTTGACATAATTTAAAAACATACAGTACCTTCCTAATACCCACAAACAGCCTTCTATACAGTCCTGCTAACAAAGTTATCCATTTTGGGGGGTCCAGGATGGTTTCCCCACATTTTCATGCATCTCTCGCAATTCTCATTTGGCAGTCAATTCACATCCCTCCGCTGCCAGTAGTGCGAATAGGTATTTTTAATTGGATTGGAGAATTCTCGGGAGCGCGCTTTGCGGCGAAGTGTGCGAGTTTAAAGAAACAAACTCGCAATTCACACCTAATTGGATTGAGCCCTTAGTGCAGGCCTGGCCAACCTGTGGCTCTCCAGCTGTTGTGAAACTACAAGTTCCAGCATGCCCTGCCACAGTTTTAGCATTCCCTAGTAGCAAAACTGTAGCAGGGCATGCTGGGAATTGTAGTTTCACAACAGCTGGAGAGCCACAGGTTGGCCAGGCCTGCCTTAGGACCTCATTTATCAACGAGTTTATAACTAAAACTAGTGATAAATATCACTTTTTATGATAAATGGTGCTCCAGCCAATCAGCTGTCAACTGTTAGAAAAATGACAGTTGGGAGCTGATTGGCTGGAGCACCATTTATCATAAAAAGTGATATTTATCACTAGTTTTAGTTATAAACTCGTTGATAAATGAGGCTTTTAGTGTCTTCCGGGACCAGGTGCCGAGAGGAGCTGTTTAACGCAACTGCAACAAAGACAAGTGAGGACACATCTGTACTGATGAATTCTGTGATCTGTGTAAATCGCTTATGTTGCCATACACTGGTGCTTTGCACAAAACTGCTTAAATTGACCTGTGCTAGCTATCTAAAGCAGAGGACAAAATGCAAGACTTATGTAACAGTATACCTCACTCAGCTGTCCAAATGTTTGCATGCAACAGAAAAATGCTTCTCTTCAATTGTCATATTTTATTCTTTATTTTTGTATGCTCACTGCATACAATAATATATGCAGTGCTTTTATATAGAGCGAATGTTAATCATTCACATCAGTCCCTGCTATGTTGGAACTTAAGCCGCCTCCTCATTATTGCTAACTGTCCTATTATGAATACTAGCATGATTTCTAAATGTGAAAGCTATGAACCATTGTTATTTTACATGCCTTTCATATGCTTATTTAGTGACGTGTGAAAAACATGGGAAGCTTTAGTACTAGAACTGAAGGCAAGAAAAATGACTCTGTATGGAAACACTACATAAAATGCTCTCTAGTGTCACACCTGTGTGTTCTCACAACCACTGTGAAAGACAAGCTAAAATAGAGGAGAGAAACATCTTCCATGGCTGTCTAGGGCTGCAGCTTTCAATCCTTTTGGGCTCCTTTTTAAAGTGGATCTATTCATGTTGCGTAACCAACCCAGCACTGGTAGTGACTGCTGCTTTCTCGAGCCCAAAATGCATGGGAATAGTCGCATAGAGTGGCTTCTCGCGTGTTAAGTGCTAGTTAAGATGCTCAAAAGCTGGGTGTGCAGCAGTTAAAAGCCCTACTTCTGAGATGCGGGCAAGAATCCGCAATGTGATTGGCACCCAAAACAATTTAATAGCTCCCTCATCACTTTAAAAGAGAGCTACAGGTGTGAGAAACAATTGAATTCTTTCATTTAAATGTAAAACTGAAAAGAGTGTTATTCCATTAGACAGCTGAATATAAATCTTTAGGACCTGCCCTAACACTAACTAATGCGGAGACTGTGGTGGTTTGCATTGGTGTGAGGTGACTGTCTCCCTATTAAATAAAGAAACAAGCAGGTTTCTTAGCAGGATAGGTTTGCAAGGCTGACCCTTTGCCTCAAAAAGAGGAGCATCTTGCTGCTAATGAGTGAAAGGCCGTATGTTGGGTGAAATGTTGTCTTGCTCAGTGTGTTAAAGCCTTGATGTACCTCAGAGTGAAACGGTGGCTTTCTTGCTTTTAGCCCTCCTTATCTCTGGAATTTCATCCATGATGGGCTTTGCTAAGCACATTGAGGCTGATGCTGAGCTTAACGTACACCTGTTTTGCAAACTGTATCTTGCATATTTTGACTCTATAGGCGAATGTGATTTACCGCCAGGCACATCGGCCATATACAGTAGGGTCAACATCGCAAGTTTTCCCTCACACCTTTATGTGCAAATGAAATCTTGTGATGCCGGCAGGTGCAATGCGCTGGTAAGGAACGGTACATCGCGTCCATTGCATTCCATTAAATTCCCCCCTTTGCATTCTCTGGCATTGTGCTCATGTATTTATATGCTATGCAACATATGCGGGCGCTCTGCCCCTCCCTTATAACTGGACAGGAGGGGCACAGTGGCTTGAGGGAGCTGAGTGGCTGAGGTGACCTGTCAAATGCATTTGCCACTGGAGCTGCAGCAATAAAACCTCTGACAGTGGATAGGGTAATGCAGCCATTCTGTAAAAGGACAGCAATTGGAAGTGATCCTTGTATCCGTGTGCTTTTTATGCTTCTAGCAGAGAGTGCAGGATCTTTATGGGAAAAGGTAGGTGTGTGTGTGTGTGTGTGTGTGTGTGTGTGTGTGTTTCTGTCTTGAATGGAGCACCTGTTTCCCTGGTGTTTAAAAATAAGTGCCAATATCTATCTGCACAAACAGATTCCTGACAACAGTAACCGCTCGCTGTAACATGACGCCATGCTGATTAGGATAAACCGTTAGACAGCAATATCTAGATTGTAGTGCCAGCATGCTTGTCCTCATTGTTTCTTTATAAATGGGAATAGTAACAGCCAAAAGTGAATGTAACAAAGATTCAAGTATTAATATTTTAATAACTAGCTCAAATAAAAGGGTTGATTTGAATTCTTACATGGGAAGTTACTTCCTGCGATTAGCCCCTTTAGCTGCACTTATCACGTATTTCTGCTTGCACCCTCCTAAGGTGCTAGCATTCACGTTTAGTAGAGTTTCTGGTCTACTCATGTGACCTGACAGCTGCATTGTGTCTGGCACTCGGCCAGTGAGCTGCAGCTTAATGAGCTAAACCCGGACATTATCGCGGGAAATGGTGGCTGGCGTGGGACTTAAGTTCATGGGGGCTAAATTCCCACGTAAGAATTGAATCGCCCCCAATGTGAGTAATGTGGGATATATTTTTTAAACCTTGGTGCCTTTCAATCACTCTAACTTTGTTTTTCTCTTTCATCCACTAGGGGACACTGGAGGTGCTTACGCTGGGGTATTGAGGCGTGGATAGCTGGAGCTGGCACTTTAAATAATTTAGAAGTGTGAAGCTCCTCCCCCTCTATTCCTCACCAGCCCTCAGTTTAGAAAATGTGCCTCATGGAGCTGGTCACAATCTGCTGTGCTCCAGCATTACATTTCATTTTTATTTTAATTTAGGTTAGTTTTTTTTACTACATCTTTTACACTATATTAGGTACCCTTCGCCACCTCTCTAAAGGTGGGGTCCGGGTACCTGGCGCCCTGTCTTTAGTAGAGCAGGAAGGAGTGCACAGTGCTTATCCTAAAAGCAACTGACACCTCCTTATCGCCACAGCACTTTTCTACACAGTGACAAGGTCACAAGAAGAAGAAGTGCTGAGCTGAACGAGAGAAGAGACCTCTGAGGGAGCGCAGTGAGTACACTCAGCTGCGCATCCCCCGTCTCCCTGCACTGCTTCCCGGCGCTGGTTTAGAGCAGCGCTACAGCGCTGCTTTTTGTCTACTAAGTCTCCCCTCTCCCCGCTAGTTTAGAACATCGCGGGCTGTAGAGGGACTGACAGGTGCTGCAGCCAGCGGTACACAGGCTCCCCTCTCCCCGCTAGTAGAGCGGCAAGTAGCGGGGAAGTTCATATATGACCAGCGTTAAGCAGCCATACTGCATGCCTCAGGTGGAGGAAGGGGGCGGAGTCTAATGAGCGGGCTCTCTCTTTATATGCGGCAAGCGGCTGTTACAACAGCGTGGCTGCCGTTTGTAACACACTACCTGCATCTCTCCACATTACAGGAGAGTGCAGAAGCCACACAGTGTGGGCAGAAGGATGATCTCCTGGCACACACCCCTTCTACAGGATCCTTTCCAAAAGGGTCTGTGAAGATAACACTGGGGTGTACAAGGTCCAGGGAATCTGAATTATTGGGAGGGAGTGGTGTGAACCTCCTCCTCTGTTTCCCACTAGCCTTCTGTCTCTGTACTGATTCTGTTTGAGTGGCTGTGTGTGTATACCAATTATCAGAAAATGTTTGGTTGTTCTAAATGTAACAACAAACTAAGCCAATTGCTGTTGACACCACACTATGTGATGCTTGTTTAGTAACACATGGGGCAGCACAGATGGTGTAATGGTTAGCATTGCTGCCTCACAGCGCTGAGATCGTGGGTCCCACTACGGCCCTTGGGTGTGGAGTTTGTATGTTCTCACTGTGCTTGCGTGGGTTTCTTCCGGGTGCTCCGGTTTCCTCCCACTATATATACCATTAAAAACCTCTGTGGCTATTACTGTATCGCCTACTCCTCCATGGGCCGCTGACATGGCAGGAGTTATGACGGCTGTAACGTCAGAATTGACGGCTAATAGGAGGGTTAACCAAATATCTGGACCGGTACAGATTGTGTACCGCTTCTACATTGTCCTCCACTGCCTATCATAAGCCAGCAGTGAGCGTCCTCTGCCGACTGTCCTCCAGTCGTAGGAGGAACCCCTCGCAGCTCCGCGCCGTCGGATTTAGAATCTGTCACTCGGGGTGGAGCCTTAAAATTCTAGCTGTCAGGCAGATCCTTAATCTAAAGTAGTTCCTGCAGCTCACACAACCGCTTCTAGACAAGCTCTCTGTGGCCTGGAAACAACTGGATAAGCGGTTCCAAATCCACATTGTTTCCCTTCTGGCTATCCATTTCCATTATCCATGATGGAACAGTGGAAAACACCTCCTCCAGTAGATGCATTTGTTTTTTGTTTTTTTTTAAGGAAACAAGGATTCCTTTGCCGGGCCACTCACGTAACCAGCGATGTGATTGGTTATAGTCTTGTGGCTGCCTATAGGCTGATTGCTGGACAAGTCGCAGCACTTCCTGCATCAGTCAGTAAAGGTTTGCAGCATTTTGACATAGTTGTGTGTGTGTGTGTGGCTGTTTGACCATATAATACTACTGTGGCTCTCCAACTCTTCTGCTCGCAGGTTGGAATAAACACCGCGATCCATTTACAGCAGCAGCCCAATTTAGGCCTACGCTTGTTAGCGCCTGGGTTAACAATGCTGTAATTGCTGGGTGGACCAGTTGATTATGGGCTTGGATACTTCCAGAGCAGAGTTACGATTACTAGCAGAACTCTCCGTGATAGACAAGATACGTTGTAGCCACCAGCGCCCCTGAACTGCTGCTCAGTCCACACTCTAGGTCACCAATCCTTTAAAGTACATATACATAAAATGAGTGGTCCACAAGCGCAAAGTTCCTCTAACACTTCCGGTCCTGATAATCCTCTTGTCTGGAATTCCTCACCGTCTCGGAAAGAGAAAAGAGAGGATGAAATAATCTATTATGTTCACATATCCTTCTAGAATATTCAATTTATGGAGGTGTTCTTCCCTTTGAAAACTCACCTCACACCAATGAGATGAGATACCCTTATGTTAACATCGATACCTGTTCCCAGGTAAGCTTTTATATAAGAGGGGTCTTGATGTATGTGGCTAATACCTATGCTGATCAGACCGGAAGGGATATAAAAGAAACCTTTATAGGCACTCATCTCATTGGTGTGAGGTGAGTTTTCAAAGGGAAGAACACCTCCATAAATTGAATATTCTAGAAGGATATGTGAACATAATAGATTATTTCATCCTCTCTTTTCTCTTTCTGAGACGGTGAGGAATTCCAGACAAGAGGATTATCAGGACCGGAAGTGTTAGAGGAACTTTGCGCTTGTGGACCACTCATTTTATGTATAAGAACTCTCCGTGAGTCAGCAGTTTACATGATATCAGTCAGATCAGTGCTCGTATGTCCGCTTCTGCTGTTTCTGCCCGCAGAGTTCTCTGCTTGCTCTCTTGGCAGGCGGATGCAGACTCCAAACGGGCTGTTGAGGGTCTATGGTTCACAGGTGATAAGCTTTTTAGTCCAGAACTGAAAAAATGGATATCCCAAGCCACTGGGGGTAAGTCTTCTTTCCTTCCTTAGAATGCTCCGTCACCCAGGAGGACTTACACTGGTCCCTTATTTCATTCCTTTCATGCATCCCTTTCGTTAAAGGGCCAGAGGTACCCCATCGCACATTAGGGGTGGCAGAGGTAGAGGTCGCCCACATACAGTTACACGTCGACCGGATCAAAGACGAGTCGACCAACAGGTGGCTGACTGTCTCCCATCCCACCTGGGATCTCCTGCGATGGGACCTTGCTTACAGACTTTTCAACAAGCTTGGAACCAGACCTCTTTAGATCTGTGGATTCGCAAGCTACTTTCCGTGCGGTTCCGAATAGATTTCGAGGTTTCCACTCCACATCTGTTCTTCTCTACGAGTCTGCCGGTGTCCACGGACAAGGCCCCTGTTAAACCTAAAGTCTTCAAACAGTATCTGAAGCTGTATCGTTTCACTATGGAGTCACTTCAGTCTGTCATTGCAAGCTTCCAACCGGCAGAGTTCCTCATTTCTCTGTATATAAAGGATGTGCATCACCATGTCCCAAATTGGGAACCGCATCAGGCTTTACTGCATTTTGCGATTTTGCAAACTCACGATCAGTTTCGAGCGTTGCCGTTCGGGTTATCCTCGGCTCCCCGTGTTTTCACTAAAATTATGTCTGTCATGTCGATCAGTTAATCAAGGCTCCATCGGACCACTTCTCTTGGACCATGCCTCACTGACATAATCAATTTCAAGAAACTTAATCCGAGTCCGTCCCAAAGACTCCAGTTCTGGGTATGATCCTAGATACAGCATTACAGAGGTTTTTCCTTTTGGAAGACTTGGCATCCGGCTGCTCTTTCAGCTAGCCCTCAGACCAAGGAGGGTGTCCTTGCTTCTTGGTCTTCGTCTGTTGGGGAAGATGGTAGCTGCTTTCAAGGCACTACAATTCGGACGATTCCACTCCCGAGTGTTCCAGCTGGCCCTGCTAACACAGGGATCAGGGTCTCACCTGCATCTAAATCAACTGATCCATTTGGCCCCGGCAACCAGGGTGGCACTCCTCTGGTGGATACGACAGACGCCAGCCTCCGAGGATGGTGAGCTATGGTCCTCGACTATTACTCTCATCGGTGGTCCCTACAGAAAAGACGGTGGCCCATAAATGTGTTGGAACTCGGAGCAGTTTCCCATGCTCGGCTAGAAGCAGCGCAGTTTCTAAGGTCTCGTCTGGTACGAGTTCTGTCAGACAACGCGACGGCTGTCGCTTACATTAACCGCCGGGCCGGCACTCGAAGTCGTGTGGCCATGTGAGAAGTATCTCATATTTTCTAGTGGGCCGAGAGTCAGTCAGTAATCCTGTCGGCAGCATTCATCCTGGGAGTGGACAACTGGGAAGCAGATTACCTAAGTCACCAGGATATCCATCCCGGGGAATGGAAGCTTCACCCACACGTGTTTCACGCACTGGGGTCGTCCTCAGGTGGACCTCATGGCATCTCGATTAAACATAAGTGACCAGGATACGTGTCAAGAACTCTGGATCCGCAGGCAGAGGCTGTCGACGCCCTAACAGTTCCATGGACTGACGACATGGTTTACCTGTTTTCTCCGATACTACTAATTCCTTGTCTACTAAATCGAATAAAACACTAGTCGGCCTTAGTCATTCTCGTGGCACCAAACTGGCCTTGGAGGAGTTGGTTCTTCGGTCCTTCTTGGCAGTCGATCCGGGTTACTTCCTCTTCATCCGGACCTTCTGCAGCAGGGTCCTTTAGTTCACCCCAACTTAGCACAACTGCGTGGAATGGGGTGATTCTTGAATCCGATATCTTAGATGGAAGGGCATCCCAGACTTGGTTATTCCCACCATGCTTCGCTCCAGGAAACTGGTTTCAGATGCACATTATCATTGCATCTGGCGCTCTTCTATCATATGGTGTTACAGTCGGGGCCTTCCGTCAAGGGTGTTTCGTTATCTCGTTTTTACTTCTCTCCGAACGGGATTAGATTCTAGTCTTCGCCTAGGATCATTAAAAGTGCAGATTTCTGCTCTTTCTATTTTATTTCAACGCAGGTTGGCCCTCCTACCTGTGACGCAGATTTTCTTCAAGGGGTGTTGCGGGTGCAGCCACCCTTTTGTACCACCTATGGCTCCTTAAGTCTTATACTTGGTACTTTTGTTTCTTCAGTCTTCCATGAACCTCCCAAGAGGTTAATATTAAGTATTTGTCTTGGAAGACTGTCCTCCTCCGGGCATTGGCTTTGGCTCGTAGGGGTTTGAATTGGGGACTCTGTTTTATAAGACTTGTGTTTCATGATGATAGGGTGGGGCTCAAGACGCAAGCTACTTTCCTTCCTATGGTTGTGTCTGTTATCTACATAAATCAGCCTATTGTGGTACCTTCTTTGGTAGGGGACTCCGGTATTTCTTCTACCCTGGATGTGGTTATAGCTCTCCACCTCTATGTTGCTTGGACGGTATCCTTACGTGAGTGAGTTTTTTTTTTTTTTTTTTGTCCTTTTATAAGGCTGTTCGGAAGGGTTGGCCAGCGTCCAAACAGGGTTGGCATGTTGGCTTATCTGACAATCTGTCAAGCTCATGTCAGCAATGATGGTCAGCCTCCTATGTCCGTGTCGGCTCATTCCACAAGTTCTGTGGGTACGTCGTGGGCGGCACGTAGGGGTGTGTCTACTTTACTATTGTGCCGTGCGCCCACTTGGTCTTCGGTGCTCACTTTTGTGAAGTTTTATAGAATTGATACATTTGCGGCTTCAGCATCATGTTTTGCTGCCTTGTACTGCAGGTTCTTCATAGCGCTCCCGCCCGTGGGGAAAACTTTGGGACGTCCCCAGCGTAAGCACCTAAAGTGTCCCCTAGTGGATGAAAGCGAAAATAGGATTTTGGTACTTACCGGTAAATCCTTTTCTCTGATTCCACAGGGGACACTGTGGACGCCCACCTCAGCGCTCTTCGCCTGCCTGTTCAGTTTGTTCTATATGTTGGATGGTTTTGTTGTTGTGTGATATCCTCTTCCTTTCACTCCGGTTGTTCTCCATCTCCTTTCGGTCTTCATTTTCTAAACTGAGGGCTGGTGGGGATTAGAGGGGGAGGAGCTTCACACTTCTAAATTATTTAAAGTGCCAGCTCCAGCTATCCACGCCTCTATACCCCAGCGTAAGCACCTCCAGTGTCCCCTGTGGAATCAGAGAAAAGGATTTACTGGTAAGTACCAAAATCCTATTTTTTTTGTTTTTTTGTCTTCTGTATTTCGGGGGCAGTTAAATAGATTTTTGCACATCCAAAAGTAATGGCCTCCGATGGAACTATTTAATTGTTACGTGGACGCGAGTGCTGAAGGTGCCCATTACCTATCCTGCCCAAATGCACCGGGCCATGGCACTCGCGCCCGATTCAAGCAACAATTGAATAGCTCCGTTGGGCGCTCATTAGTAACGGGTGCCCAAAAAACAATTGAATTTTCCTCTGACTGTGATAACCACATAGAAATCACTGCTTTCGGTTGAGAGACTCCAGTGTAGTGTAGCGTAGTGGCCATCTCCTCAGAGCTAATGACGGAACAGGTACAGGATAACTGCTCTGAGATCAGTGCTCTCTATGAGCTTCCAAACTGTTAAATAACACTTGTGTTAATAATTATATTGGGGTATTTTGACAGTATGTTCGGTTAATAGATACATTTTTCTTTGTTCCAGTTTAACCATTTTTGGAAACTGTTTAGGGAGCTTCTGTGAATTCTTCTGTAGTATTACAGAAACATTGCTGTATCGTCCAACAACAAGCTAATTTTACAGTTTGTCATGTTTTTGTTGTTGTATAAATTCTGTAAACTATTGGGGGTCAATTAAATTCAGCAGGAGATTGGGGGTGCTAATTAGTAACTTAAATACTGCAATTTTCATAAAGCGTGCTCCTGCACCTCTCACAATTCCATTGTTAATGCCTATACCTGGGAATTACACCTGTTATTTCTACAATGTGCGAGCAGGGAGAAGTAGATAAAAAGTGTTAACATCCCCCTAAAAGTACCAAATAACACATCAGGTGTTAGTGGCCTAAAGCAAAGTATTGTATGTTCTTAAAAGATTGATTTTTATATTTTTTAGTAATGGTGGATAAATGTGTTTTTCAGCAAAGTAAAGTCTGTACAGTATTTCGGGTTACATACATTATTTTTTTTTTTTTAAAGTCCCTTTTTCTGTGTTATAAGACATGTTTGCAAAATGTTGGGAAAAACTTTTTAACTTGCACCTGCAAGTTCAAAGCACTTTCCCATACATGCAACACCCCCACATTCCTGCCCCACATAATTTATTCCATTATTGAGCATTTTAGCTAAGTTTAACTGAAAACTGTTATTTCAGTATTGCCAATATTGTGCTATTTAAATGCCTCCGACTTCCTGATTATTCATTATCAGAAGTGTACCAGAGGTTCTGCACTGTGTCCCCTTCATTATTTTCTTTAAGGAGAAGATTTTCCTCACCTTTTCCCATACTCTGTGGAGTGCATGTGAAAATATTCCCGAAACATCGTGCGGAATTGAATCGCCTCTATGAATGTTCTGTCTCTATATTGTATTAGTTTTTTTGTGTTCCAGTATAAAGAAACGAGAACAAGAAAACTATTTCTGTACATTGATTTCTGTCTAAATTGACTGAACACATTTTACTGTGTACCTAATACTTCATGATATCGTATTAGGGAACTACTACTACTTGTGCCTTTTACTGTAACTGTCCTGCTCATGCATTGCGTAAGGATGTTATTGCTATCCAAACGTATAAGGTACAGGGCAATAAACTGCAGTCCCCTGCCATATACATAAAATATTTTTACTAAGGTACCTCTTCATCTAACGGAGGGGAAGTAGTCAGGATCCCGACAGTGACTCTCCAAACGGTCACAATACAGACGAATCCCGACAGTGACTAGCCCAACGGTCACAATACAGACAAATCCCGACAGTGAGTTTTATGGTAAGGCACTAGGGGGAGGGTTAAAGTTAGACAGGCGAAGGAGACGTTTCGGCTGCCGAAGATGATGGTTCGGGTTAGGCTGGGGGACGGGGTGGGTTAGGGCTAGAATACTCACTAAAATTCACCTGCATTTTCACCTCCCAGGTTTCCTCTGCCAGTATTGTGACCTCCGGTATGGTCACAGCTAGGATATTGTACCCAACCCATTCGGAGCCCTGTGAACTGCAAATCTTTTTCTTATAACTTCTTTTGTTTCTCTTGCATCCCCAGCCAAAAAAAATTAGGAATAATCTATATGTGGCAGTGCAGCTGTAAATGATTTGAATGACTACTAAACCTAGTATGTAAGTTGCCTTTGCATTGTATACTACCTACTCACTTTGCTAGTATATAATTGAGCTACATTTTGTTGTAAATACTGGCCACAGTCCAAACTCTGTTAAATGTTAGCACTACTTTAAGAGGCCTATCCATTACTCAACCTGAAGAACTGAACGTGTAGTGTTCAGTCCTTACAGTTCGTTGCGTGCGGTGCCCGCACTGAACAGCGTTCACTGAACGTCATTCATTCAGTGCAGGAGACCGACCTCCATATATGCTAACATGTGGAATCTGATGAGCGTCTTCAAGTTGACCGGCATGTTCGCCAGATAGTCTGGGTCAGCAATGACCCAGCATGCCCGTGCATCACTGGTCCTTGCCGGCTATCCATTACACGACTTTGTGAACAATGCGACCAAAATCTCCTGGTTTTGGTTGGATCGTTCAAAAAGTCGTGTAATGGATAGACCCCTTTAGACATAACATCCTGCATCCTACTTCAGCTGAGCTGATTGTGACAATAGGTGCATTGCAGTAGCAAGGTAACATGTATACAATGCAATGTGCTGACTTATTGCCCACTTGCTGGCTGGATACTGGATAAATGTGTCGAGCAATACACGCTGTGCAACAGTGCAGCACGCTGAGCGACAGTGCAGCACGTCTGCACTCTCCACCTAATTTCTCTGCAATGTTTCCGCCACCTAAACCACGTCTGCCTCTTAAAGACGGGGGAGGGATCTGTGTTTGTCACAGTAACTTGAGCACAGTGAGACTGATTTTGTCTGACAGATCCTTGGATCAGGACCGGGTAGCATGTAAAAAAGCTGGGTGGAGCGCCTGTGAAATTGATCCTGGGGATAACACTGGCGCTGTCCTGGTTAGTTGTTTGCTGGGACCTCTCCAAACTGTACTTGTTTGTATTGTACACTGATCTTTTTGTTTCACTGAGTCTGGCTCCTGTGTCCTCTCCTGATGGAAATGAAAATCTCTATGCAAACTGGAGCAGCAGTTCCGTGTATCTTTAAACTGATGCAATGAGAGCTATAAAAATAGCATGTGTGGGAGCGTTGTAGCTGTTGGAATCTCCATAGCATGACCTTCAGCTTTCCGCACACTTGTAGCTTGTGAAAGTGCTGCTAATGTACTGAATGGGTCTCTCTATCTTGACTGACTTTCTTTTTTAAGATTTCACAAAATGGGAAAACTTCAGCTATGTAATTCCTTGTTTCCTCCACATATTTTATTGCCCATCTGCTAGATGATGTTGAAGTCTGTATAAGTGTGACCTATTTTTTTTTTTGCTTCTATTCTGTGTTCGTATTTGATTACCGTGAGGCGTTTTGGATGTTGTGTGTTCCATTGAAAGCATGTAATTAGACTGTAAAACGTCCATTGATTTCTATGTCTTTATCTTACATAATTACCATCTAGGGGGTTTAACCAGTTTTGTGCTGTATTATTTCTAATCATCCATTCATCCCATCTGTCATTGATTATGTGCTACATGTAGAAATTCAATTGGAATGAATTGACTATAGCTATAAATGGACCATATATATCAGAGCTGCACAGCATAAGCAATAACCCCCAATCTGAGATTCATTTTAATTAATAATCTCTGCAAGTCATGGGGTGCCCGGCTGTGCACATATCGAGTGCCGACATCACAAGTTTTTCCCTTGTGCAAGGGTAAACTTATGATATCTGCACTACCATAAGTGCCCAATATTTGCGCAGACGGGCAGCTTTCTTCTTTTTTTTTTTTTGTTGTGTAGGGTTTTTTTTTCTCTTTAGTACAATGGGGATCTATAAAATCTCCCCTCTTCTGCAAAAGATGCAGCCACAGATATCTTATTCCAGATTTGCATCATAAAGAGAGGGGATGAGGTCATGTGATATGATAAACTAGAATTGGGGACATATAGGGGGCGATTCAATTCAGCGTAACGTGAATAACGCTGGCAAGTAGTTACCCGAACTATTCAAGTGACTGCGCTCTTAAGTCTGACTTAAACTACTTAAGTCGGAGAATACCGGTTACCGCTCCTTAAGCTGGGTGTTTACTCATGCTAACCAGCATTCTCCGACTAAAGTTCTGGCCACGGAGCTGTTAGCGCCACTCTAAGCCAGAAAACAGTATCGCGGCCAGCACTTAAGGTGTATTTATGCTCACACATCAGGAATGTGCGAGAGGAAATCCTGTAGTCTGATTTAACAGCGCGGTCAATTGAATAGCTCCGGGAGCTGAATTGAATAATCCCCTAGGCAGAAAAGCAATCTGCATCTTTTAGAACTGCCTTTTGTCAACAGCAACTTCATAAAAGTGCCCAAACATTATTTATTGAGAGAGCGATATGTGGGTCCCGCACTCCAAACAATAATTAAATCTGTGACTTTATTGTAGAAATAAACCACTCGAACAGTGCAGACTGCGTTCAACGTTTCAGTTTATAGTGGTCTTCAGGATCCTGTTCCAGACAGGCTGTTAGTTCTGTGCTCTTCCCCATGAAACTCTCATTCATATGCCTCTGGGAAGGACCCAGATAACACCACAGCAAGGCTGCTTTGGGCATTTGCAGAATTTGATGTACATTATACAGGAAATCTGCCTTAGACCCTAACTCCACACCACTAATTATGAGAAATACCTATGAAATGCAAAACACTTTATAATTCAGCATGCATAGATCCTTAGTGGGCTTGTGGGGAAAGGATTGAGTAATAGGGGGCCTTTTTAGTATTATGAGGTTTCGATGAATATAGCGGTTCCCTTAGACCGTTTCCCCAGCCGTAAATAATATAAAGAGTCACCACCGCTTTCCCAGAACACTGTAGATGCCACTTCCAAGCAGCGACATGTGGCGCGCAGTGCATAGTCCTTGGAACGTTGCTGTAAACATAATCACCTCTGTAGCATGTACTTATAATATTGTTTAGCATTTTAAATATAAAATATTTGAATAAATATTTAACTTATATGCCTCCTGTAAATGCAATAGATAATTAAACTTGCACTGAATACACTTAGCAGGAAGTAACAGGTGATAAACTGCACAGCGTAGTATTGGCAATAAGGAATAGGAGCCTGGCCAGGGACAGTCCCTGGAAATTCTGGCTTTTGCAGCTATGACTGTTTATCACTGACACTATCCAACACGGAGTGAGCTCATGATAGAACCTTAGGCAGTTCTGTTGTATGTGACAGGCACAGGGCTTTGCTTGTGGTTGGTGGTTGTGTCCTCAGTGTAATAGAGTGGTGCACACATGCTAAGCAGGTGACAGCATGACCTAATTACATTCTGCAGCACCGCCGTGGGGCTTCCTAGTCTACAGCCAGCTGCATCGGATCACTTTCACCCATTATTTGACACTTTGCAGTGAAGCTTATAAATGAGCCTAGTAGACCTATCTGCGTAACCCCTGGGCTAACTCCACTTCTCACATCCAGAAAGTCACACCCCTTTCCCCTCTGAGCACCATTGTTTTCATCATACTAAATGTTGACATTTCTTGCAGGTCTACAAGCTCATTCCTTCTAAATCATGGTGGAATATTATGAGGTCTTGGGAGTCCAGAGAAATGCTTCAGCAGAAGAAATTAAAAAGGCGTAAGTGCTGCCTGGGATGGTGTGAGCGAGATTCTTCATTGCGGGATGTCTCTGCTACACCTTGTTGTGTGATGTGCAGTAGAATTGTTAATGGCTGCCTCCTGGTAAAACCTTGTTTAAAGAAGATATTGCTAAATAATAGTATTTAACATATAATTTTTCTATTTTTTTATTTTTATTGCAATGCTAATTTTGAAAAGAGCTGGTATAGCTTAATTCGCATTCGGTATGATTTACCGCTGGCCGCATGGGCATGCCTAAAGGGCCCCCCGCCCGCCATCCCTTCGATCAGGATGCCGGGCGCCGGTCTCCCGGCGTCGTTAAAATGACCGGCGTCTAGATTTTAGATGCCTGTCATTTAACCCTCGCCGGGATTAAGTAGTCTGGAAGCCGGTGGACGGCATTGCGTCTGCCGGCTTCCTGAACATATACCCTTAATTCATGTCATATCTCGTGCTGGCATTTTGTATGCATGCTGCAAGCTTTACAAGATTCTACCTATTTTTTTTTTTTTTCTTAATGATGATTTCTGTCCTTTACCTGCATTCTCTGTGCAGAGAACCATTCCCTAGTGTTTTACATTATTTCTTAATATCTGCCTAGTGAGTACTATTTGGGGTACATGCATAAAAACTATTCTACAGTAAGTGTAAAAACAAAACCAAAAAACTCCTTTTATTTCCTATATAATAGATAAATGACGCCCACAATCTGATTGGTAAAATCGTGGAATAGATTTTCATAAATGTTTCATGTGTGCGAGTCCTTTGTAATGCAGCCTTTATGTTGCAGATACCGCAGATTAGCCCTGAAGTGGCATCCTGATAAAAATCCTGACAACAAAGAAGAAGCAGAGAGGAGGTTTAAAGAAGTTGCTGAGGCTTATGAAGTCTTATCAGATGGTAAATAACTTTTTGTGGTTGTGTCTTCTTAAAATGGCTCATCTGCGAGTTCTCCTGAGCTGTTTGATAGTCTGCAGGCATCAGCACTTCATATGAAAACCTAAATTTGTTAGGATCCTATGCTAGATTAGAGTGGCTCCTATTTTTCCCACTTATACCCCTTTCAGACATCTCGAGAATCCCGGGAATTTGGCCTGCCTCGGCCAAATTCCCGGGTACCCGAGTCTGTCTGAAAGGTGCCTACCCGGGAACATGTTCCCGGGTAGCCGCCCCTGCAATCGACCAGGGTTTTTCCCAGGACTTAAGTCCCGGGAAATTACCCTGCTTCTTTCTGAATGGTGCTACCCGGGAATTTACTACTCCCGGGCAGCACCAAGCAGCTTTTACATTGACTGCCGCGGGCAGTCTGTGTCACTGTGACACAGACTATGTCCGCGTGTGTAGCGCTGACCGGACGGAGTTCGGTCAGCGCTACAGAGCACAAACACACAGCCGCCGGAGCCGGCAGCTGTGTGTTTGCTGTAATCAGCAGCTGCTGAGAGTCTGTCAGACTCATCTGCTGCTGCTGCTCCCACTGCGGGAGCCATCTTCTGGCTCCCGCAGTGGGGGAGGAGACTACTGGGGGCACTACCAGGGGGGGGGATTACTATGGGGGCACTACCAGGGGGGGGGATTACTATGGGGGCACTACCAGGGGGGGGATTACTATGAGGGGACTACCAGGGGGGGGGGATTACTATGGGGGCACTACCAGGGGGGGGGATTACTATGAGGGCACTACCAGGGGGGGGATTACTACTGGGAGCACTACCAGGGGGGTGGATTACTACTGGGGGCACTACAAGGGGGGGGGGGAATACTACTACTTGGGGCACTACCAGGGGGGGACTACTACTACTGGGGGCACTACAAGGGGGGAGGACTACTACTAAAAAACCTGGCTTATGTCTGAAAGGGTCTACCTGGGAATTTCCTGGGTAGACACTGCAGTGTGAAAGGGGGGTCTTGACCAAATACCCGGGAATTTGCACAGGAGAAATTCCCGGGTCTGAGCAGGAAATTTCCAGGGTTGTATGTCTGAAAGGGGTATTAGTTTTGTTTATCCTGGTGCTACACTGTTGGGGCTTGAGAAGTGGGCATTAACCTGTCCAAAGTGGTTGCACAATATTGTAATGCCATCTTCTATATAGTGACATCAGAGCACCAGTGGAATGCATTTGCACAACCCAAGCAATAGACTTGTACTTATTTGTCTACTTATTATGGATTACCCACTGCTTTAGCTGTTTCAATGCATCGGGCTGGACAGCAGACAGATGTCCAGATTGGCTATTTAACTCTTTAGTCTCTAGTCTGAGACACCAGTTCACTTGGGCCTGTTAGAAGGTGACCATTTACACGCGAAACCTATGCAAATACTAGCTGAACATCAAGCATTGGGCCTGATTCAGACCCACTCGCGAGCGGCTGTCCGCTCGCAAGTGGGTCGATGGTGTGCACTGCGCATGCGCACGACGGAGGGAGCTCCGTCGTGTGCATGCGCGAGACGCGACGAGCTAAGGACTTTCCTTCGCTCGTTGTGTCTGATCAAAGGGGGCGTGCTGTTGATGTTGATTGACAGCACGCCCCCTTTGGTGGGCGTGCCAGGGGCGTGCCTCCCAGACGGGGGCGTTTCAAAGGGAACGCCTACCGTCAGAAGCCGGCCCCACTGACATCACTAGTGATGTCAGTGGGAGTGATTTTGGCTCTGATAGAGCCAAAATCACTCCGGGCCTTGCGGTTGAGAAACTCAACCGCAGGCTTCGGCTCGCAGTGGCGATGGTCGCGATGGTCAAGATCATCGCGACCATCATCCTGCACGCTCGTATATGCTGTGGGTGGTGACCCACAGCTATACGAGCGTCCAGGAGGACGCTCCATAATTATGGAGGTGGGCCCTGATTCAGAGCGAGCGCTCTGGTCAGAGCGTCCGGCTCTGAATCAGGGCCATTATTTTTCTTTAAGTTGGAATCCATATAGGAACCGTGTAGTTTGAGCTTCAGTCTACTCTTTGTTATGACTTTTCCGGAAACTTTCATTGCCATAAAACATTAACATAGTGTTTCACTAGATAATTAATTGTATGTATTCAAGTAGTGCAGCTGTGTAGGACCAAATACAGAACATAACTTTTCTTTTGGTGTCGTGCATTTGTATAAACTGCCCACAGTGCTATAGCTATTCTAATAATATTTGAGCGCAAGCTCTCTGAACAGCCTATAACAAATCCTATTGATATTACAATGTTTAGAAGAGTTCTGCTCTTTTGTAGTATTCAGTGTTGTGACTAATGGGGCCAATAATCTGCAATATTATTGCTCCCAATTTCCTATTCTGCCGCAGTTGGGGAAATTCCAACTGTTGGAAATCCTGATCCTGACCAAAAGAACTATTGAGATGGGCAAGTCAGGGATTTTTAACATGCTGCTTTTCCCCAATCCGCCGACTGAGCGCCCATAGTCTATGATCGGCTGCTTTCATCAGCAGAATAGGCAATTGGGGCCTTAGATGTATGGGCCCGCGTAACGCATGCTCTCTCCTCTCACAGCCAGTTAGAACATTATGTTCTGTAATTACAGGTAGCAACGATTATATTTAGTTTCCAGTCATTGATCCCTCTTTTTGTTGGATCAGGCTTGTTTTGGGGACGTTCCCTATAACAAATGTAACTGAGAATTTAAATAGTTTCAGGCAGAAATTCAGCTGTGAAAGTGCATAAACCGGTACGTAGATTAAATAAGCCTTTATTTTCTTTTTTTTCCAGTCAAGAAAAGAGATATCTATAATAAATTTGGAAAAGAGGGATTAACAGGTGGAGGAGGTGGTGGAGGTAAGTTTATCTTTACTGTCTGATTCAGTTACCTATTTTAGGTATTGCCTGTTACCAAGTACATTGTTTTTTTGGATGTGGCTTTGAATTGCACGTTGAATACAATTTAATATTTGAATTTCCTATGAGTCGTTTATACTTTGGCTCAAAAATGATTGCAGTGTAAACGTTAGTATTGTCTAATAATGATTTTGCCTCCCTTCTCTAGGCGGAAGTCACTATGACCATCCATTTGAACATAACTTTACATTCAGAAGTCCAGAGGATGTCTTCAGGGACTTCTTTGGAGGAAGAGATCCATTCTCATTTGACTTATTTGGTAAAGTATTTCATTGTTGTCTCTTCCCACTTGCTGCAAAGTTCTTGACTTAGGCCCAAATGTAATAGGCTCCGATTTGCTTTCCTGACGCGATATAGCAATATAACCGCTAGATTTAAAACTGTAATTAGTTTTGATGCAAAACCAGGTTGATATTGCCTTTAAAACGAATTGTCGCTTGAAATCTAGGGGCTATTTCAGCGCAATTGTGTTGGGACAATCTGCACGCTGTATCGTTCTGATTCGCGTTGGAAAGATATATCATAAGACTGATCGCATAGTATGTACCTGTCTTTAGTGTTTAAAACTAAATGCATCCTGTTCTGATTAACCTGAAAAAGTCTAGTGTTTGCTTGTCCTAAATTGCTGACACTGTGTTTGGAGTAGTTTTACTGTTAAGTGCCACTTTCACAACCAGGTCAGTCACTAGAATCTGTCTAATGCTGGCCATACACTAGTACGACCAGCATAAGATTAATCTTACGATTCCCCTTGAACTCCCTGGCAGTCCCTAACGCACTTTGGAGACACGATGTACATACGATCTTGCGTTACGTTGCCTGCTGAAAAACTGATCATTCTTCAAAATGTCACTGAAATGACAGCGGTCAGACACACGATGCATCGCATGTTGAAAAACACAGCACGATCAGCATACGAATACAACGGAGCACATCTGATCATATGATATGTTTTAGGAGCTGCGGGAGCGAGCATTGGATCGTATCCTACTTTAAAAAAAAAAAAAAAAACCTGGTTTCTAAACGATTCATCTTTTGACGTGTTGGAAATCGGGCAAATCGGCCCGAAATCGTGCTAGTGTATGGCCAGCATTAGTTTCTCTTCAGCAGCCTGGTGATCTCTGAAGCAGTTTATGTAAACTTGTATTAGTATTACAGCTATATTATCTTTGTGTCAAATGACCTGCTCTCCCTGATTACACACAGGTTTGTTAATGCTCTGTATAGATCTACAGGTTACATTTTTCTAGCTATACATTTGTCTTACAGCAGAAGATCCTTTTGATGACTTCTTTGGCAACAGGAGAGGCCACAGAGGAAACCGAAATAGGCCTGGAGGAGGTGCTTTCCTTTCAGGCTTTGGGGGATTTCCTAGCTTTGGTCCTAGCTTCTCTCCATTTGATCCAGGTAGGGGGAATGTATTATACATGACACCACCTTTGTCTCAGCAGCACCTATACAGGGTACAGTTGCCTGCCTGTATTATGTATCCTATAGCTGAAGACTTATGTTTTAATTCTGAATGACTTTCTTTTAGGTTTTACATCATCCTTTGGTTCCCTTGGACATGGTGGATTTACTTCCTTCTCCTCTTCTTCGTTTGGTGGCTCAGGAATGGGCAACTTCAAATCTGTATCAACCTCAACCAAAATGATGAATGGCAGGAAAATTACTACGAAGAGGTACAATTTATGATTTATGTTCATATAAGAAATTGACATCTTCTGGCATAGGGAACGATTCAATTCAACGCGAATTGAATAGCGCCGGGAAAGAGCTTCCAGGGCTATTCAATTCAGCGCGCTCTTATGTCGGAGAATGCTTGTTCCTTTAAACATGGTGTTTAGTCGCGAGAACGGGCATTCTCTGGCTAAACTCTCCTAGCGCGATGCTGCTTCCGCGCCCCTAACGTCAGAAAACGGCAACGCTCCAGGAGTTTTGTCGGATTTCTGCTCGCACTCCAGGAGGGGTACGATAAATCCTTAGTCGGGCTTAATAGCACGCTGAATTTAATAGCTCCGGGAGCTCCTTCCCGGCGCTATTCAATTTGTGTTAAATTGAATTGAGCCCATAAAGTGAAAAGTTGTATGCTTGAAGCTGCCATGAACAGGTCTTTAGGTTGTTTTTATGCTAGCAGCTGCTTACTTTTAGAGACCCTCATGGCAGCTCCTATTTAGTAACATTTAATATGGCACATGGTGAATGTTCATCGATTAATTTTAGATGACTCTTCCATAAAGTTTCCATAGAAGTTTCTCATCTTTGGTCTAGAACACAGGTTCTCAAACTCAGTCCTCAGGACCCCAAACAGTGCCTGTTTTCCAGGTGCCCTCACAGAATCGCAAGTGAAATGATTAGCTCCACCTGTGGATCTTTTAAAATGTGTCTGTGAGTATTGAATACACCTGTGCGCCTGCTGAGTGACATGGAAAACGTGAACTGTGTGGGGTCCTAATGGTCAAGTTTGAGAACCACGGGTCTAGAACATACTTTTAAAAGCATTTGTTTGTATAAATAGAAAAAAAATTTCAGCTGAAGCTGGGCCGTCTCACCTAAATGAGTGCATTGCACTAACATCCTTTAAGGTAGCATCGAAAGGCATTCTGGATCACGCCAATTCTCTCTCATATTATCATATGTGCTTTGTTTGCGTTGCTGGAAAGTATTTTACAACTGATCTCCCATAAACATTCCTAACGCATGTCCACCACAAGCGATTTAAGTCTTGGTTTAGTAACACCATTATTTATATGTTATATTAAATGTGTGGGTCATCTTGTGTGTGACCACCCCACCTTACACATACTTTTGCTATGGGAACATTATGTAACTTAATAAGTACTACCTGAGCTATATTTTGGTTTAGGCTGTCTGAAAACAACCTTTGTAGGTTTTCTAGGCAGACTAGGCCTTAGAAGACATGGGACCCTTCATTGGTATGTTGAATGACCCACCGGTCCTAAAACATGATGGATGCAGCTTGAAAAGGCCCAAGTGGGTAGAATTTTGATTTTGACTTATTTTGCCAGATCCAAAGCTAAATACGTTTCATTATTAAAAATATCTGAAACTGGAGACACAGCTGTGAGGTGAGAGCATGTTTTACATGCAGTGCTATTGAAGGACACAGCAGGCCAGTCACTTAGGACTTTGGCAAACAATGAGGCAGGAAAACCTAGCACTGGGGAAATACAGGTGACCCAAGTATTACGTTCAGAAAATGAACCCAACTTCTGGCACTATTATTTTAAGACGATGTTGCACTGTGCTAGTCGGAATCATTCAAGAAGCATGGGGCTGAGGTGTGTACAGTAGACCCAATTGACTGTAATATATTTTAGTAAAATAAACCCCTACTTTAATATTTGTTGTTGGCACAGGTCCTGTTAGAGCAGGGTCTGATCTCGAAGACTTTTGTACAACAGACTTGCCCATTTGGTGTTTTTCTCAGACGCCGTCTTCCATTGTTACCAATTTAAACACTTTTCACAACAGGAATCCATATAGCAATGTTTAAATTGCAAATGAGTAAACAAAATGAGCAATTAGAACTATCCTACACAGCATAAATGGTTCTTTCAGGCTTACTGGCTATATTTGCTTCACAAATATAATTTTTTTTTTTGTGTGTGTTTCTGCTAATCATTTTGCTCTTCTGACCTTTTGCTTTGTCCTTGCAGGATTGTTGAGAATGGACAAGAACGAGTTGAAATAGAAGAAGATGGACAGTTAAAGTCCTTAACAATAAATGGTAAGGAGCAGATGCTACGCTTGGATAGCAAGTAAATTCAACGCACGCATGTTTCAGAAATATTAACCTAAACAAGCAGCATTTGTGGATTATCAGGAACATTTTTTGAAGAATTCTAAAGAACTATTCAGAATATATCTGTACTTAATCTAAGGCATAATTAAACGAAGCTCGTGGAGAGTTTCTGGTATGTCATAGACTCTCAGTTCAATTTTTGGGACCACGTTCATAGGACCATATACTTTTGTTTTATTATTTGCGTCGTAATATCGTACGTATTCTGTATGCACTTTTAAAAGTTTACCTTCGAATTGCTCGTGGCATCACTGTAGCACAGTGCGTTGAAGGCCTCTCCAGCAGTGGAAGGGTAAAATGAGGAGTGAGCCGTAATATTTCATTTAGTGGTTGAACCGAAGGTTCACTAACCGCATGACGCGTTTTACTCCAATTTGTTTAAAATGTGAACAAAGTGTTAGCTGTCTGCCCTGCTATCCAACTTTCCCAGCAAAACATGTCCATCCTCCTAAACTATATATGATGTTAAACTACAATGCGTTTCTGGTTTCTCTAATTCAGTTTTGTTCTCTATTCGTGCATGTGTGCTGACCGTTTAGCACATTTTTGGAAGCTATTGTGTAATTTCACCAAGCAAGAAGACACTATTTTTTATTTTGTCATTTGCTAAAAGTTGGATATGAATAAATGCTGATGTTTTGTAGTGCATTCTTTCTTTTATTGTATTTGTAGCATTCTTGCTGTGTCTGTGCCTGCCAGTGGGTAATTTTGGTAATTCTCACAATCGAATCTTTGCTTGTCATGCAAACGTGTGAACACACTTGAGTATAAAAATAAATAAAAAGAGCAAATAGATATTGAAACACAATTCCCACCTGCACTGTTTGTAATCTGCTTATTGCTTCCTATATATGAATGTATTAGTGCCACATGGGCCACAAAATGAAGCAATCTTGATGCACTATAATCCTAAAGGTTTTTCTCTGGATTTTACCAGTAAAAATGAATAATTTAGACATTCTTGTTTAGTCTTCATGACTGAAGGAAAACCCACATTGGTACAAGTCTTGCCATCGGTGAAGTGTCAGACACAAAACTTATAGTGCAAAGTCATGACTACTGTGCAATCAAGATTGCTTCTATTTCACAACTGGTTGGATCACTTTACTGCACGCTGCACACTCACATTATAACGGTTTCTTGGCACTCATCAGTAGTTCTATAATTAGTATTGAAGAGTCCATGATAAACTTGCATTTGTAGATTACAGAAACCATTGACCCTTTAGTAGCTGGAGAAAGAAATCGCCGCGCTCCCAGTATATTGTTAATATCTAACCAAGCGAGCAATTTTCCTTAGTGGAGCCTCGACAAACTGTTTAGAAAATTGCAATCAAGCAACACTTCCACCTACTCTCCATTTTCCTGTTTCAAGGGGGGGATATACAGTGTGCTTTGAAATGTGAAAAGTTACCAGTGAATGCCCACAGTTTATCAAAGTTTCTCTGGTTTCTTCACACATTGAAATTAAGATGTTCTGTCTTTACATTCTCTTGAGTAATTTCCCAGAAAGGATTCGGTCAAATGCCTTATTTTAAAGTGCATCTGGAGCCCATGGATTCAGTAGCTGAACTGGTGGCATCACTGAGAAACAATATCTCCCCAGTTTGACTTTCTCCCTTGCATAAAGCTTACGGGTGCACGTTAAAATCTGTCTAGTCACTCAACTGGTTTAAATATAAGCCACTTTAATTATGCATCCAATATGTACCAAGTATTTCAATGTTTTGCAGCTTTGAACACTGGGCTAGTTCATGGATTGTATGTACACAGGCTTAACGATCCATGACACAATCACCTCAGAAATGATCTAAGTTTTAGCCTTTTCATTTCCTCTATTGATTGTATTTTAGCTGTTATTTAGCAGTATAACCTGCTGTCACTTTGGTAAATTATAATGCTAAAACCCCCTTTTTAAAGCCAAGTAATTTGCAAAGTAGATTAAAAAGTCTGTTTCAAAATTAGAACAGAAGTTGAAACAAATCCATGAATATATTGGGGGGGAGCTTTTTTTTTTTTTTTTTTTTTTTACAAATAAGCAGTAATCCCAAGAAAAAGGAATGTGACCCTTTTGTTTTAATGTATATTGGTAGTTTTTGTTTCTTCATAATTTGGAATTCTGCAGAGTGACTTCCATAGAAACCACACAAGGCCCATGATGTAGTGAGCAGAGATACTTTGCAATAGCTCACTGAGCTCTGTATACTGGAAGACCTTTCTGCCTTCACATGACAGAGTGTGAGAGAGTGGCAGCCATGCTGGACACCTCTAGAAAGTTTCTGTTAAGGATATATTGATTTGTAGTGAACCGCTAAGGAAAATGGCGATCAGATGTATGCTTATAAAGCGATTTGTATTTAAAGGAAAAATAACACCTACCTGGGACTGCTGCTTTAAGACACTGGCTTGCTTCTTTACATAATGACTCTCTGCTTTATACTAACACCACTAAGAAGAGTGTGACGTTCTATGTGCACAGTGTGGTAAAGACTTTGAGGGGTCTATTTATTAAGCAGTGTTAGGCGACAGCGTGTAAAGTGATAAGGTGCCAGGCAATCAGCTCCTAACTTTCATTTTTCAAACACAGCCTGTGAGAGGACAGTTAGGAGCTGATTGGCTGGCACCTTATCACTTTTCACTCTGTCTCCTAACACTGCTTAGTAAATAGACCCCTGAATTACCTAACTCTCCATACTTCTTAATTTTTAACACTTAGATTAAACTTGAATGTAACAAATCTAACCATTCTTATTCCTGTCTGGGTAAGAGTATCACTGTATTAAATGTTTATATATCCTTTAGCAAATGGTAACAAGCAACAAATACACTTGGGGGGGATTCAATTAAGTGCATGGTTTACCCTGTAGTTAATTCAACGACCTGTCCAATCAAATTAGCTGTGGGAACCCCGCACGCTACGCCCCAGATGGTGGATCATTCCTCGCAGCCCCATGTGCTGCAAGAAAGAGAATCTGTGTTAAGATGTAGGCTCTGCATTTTATTGTGCGGGGGAAATGCCAATTAATTGAATTCCCCTCTTGGACTCTGTACTCTGGAAATAGATGTTATATAAAGGTTTTCCAATTTTGGACAACAGTGTAAATTAGATCACACACAATTTGGGCAGATTGCTTATTTTGAAACCAAGACTCCCACAAAGGAGTGGGCTGGGCTGAATCACACCTGATTGAACCAGTTTAGTGTCCATACTGTCAGATGCCTCATTAAGGTCAACAGTTTAGTTAATATAAGACTTGTATCAGTTGCTCCAAAGAGCGCTTCAGTGCTGACGCTTGTCTTCTGTGCAGCTTTGTAAGCCATGTGGTTTGCTGCGACTATTGAACACTTCCCAATTGCTGCATAAAGGAGCCAGCATGACGCTCTCAGGGACTGCGCTGGTCCTGTGGCTGTAAAGTTTCCAGTGCATATTATAGAGTTTTCATTTAATAAGAAACTCAAATATCAGGTTAGAAAGTAGAGAAGAGAGCAACCTTTGTTATTTTCATTAGCACTTCTATGCATTTGTTTTAAATACCAGAGTTGTTTGCTTGTAATCTATTTGCGTTTGTTAAAATCTTTAACCTAATTTTATGACTTGGGGTGTGGTGTTTTTTTTTTTTTTTCTTGAACTTTCCAAGATTACCCACTTTCCACCAAGACCATGCTGTGCTACTATACAATTAAGTAAATGCATCTGCCTTTTTGATATTTTGTACCCTCTATATGTCCTAATCGGACAGTGTTTTTTTTTTTTTTTTCTTAATTTTTTGTTTGTTTATCATGAAAACCTGGCGAAAAAGTTACTATTTTTCCTGTATCATTATGGCTTGCTCTCAGTGTAAGGGGAATATTTATCAATTCTAGGAGAGAGCTAAAATGACAACCATTCAGCTTCTGTCATTTTGTATACAGGACGTCCGTGGCTACCTGTGGTCTTAGAAACTATTGCGTGAAGGTCACATGAGCAAATATTTTGCTTTTGACAGCTTGTACAGTGACACCCCGCTCCCCCAAATAATGCTAGGAACTGTAATATGTGGTATTCTTGTCCATTGTAATACTCCGTATACAGTGGAAGAAACTGCACTAGAGAAGTCAAGTGTTGGGCAACTCTGGATATTTTCCTCATCCGTCACACAAGCAGTTACTGACCGGGAACTGGCCCACTTGTTTGTGGAAGGGAAATGTTAATTCAATTAATTCTAATTTTGCCACAGGGCACCAGTGACTGTACACCATGATCCCACCTTCACTCCGACTGTTTTTATGTAGTTGCCACTGGTTTTATGAATGTTAAATATCTGGGACTTGGTTTCACCTTGGTTTATAAAACCCTAGTATAGCAAAGGAGTATTTAGAGCTACGGGTGCGAGTAAACACCTTTTTAATGTTTAAATAGCAAACCATTCACACAGTTCAGAGTCTGTTGGGGTTCCTTTGAGGCAAGGCACATGGCGTTCTATAGGAAGGTGTGTGTGTGTGTGTGTGGGGTGGGGGAGTGAAGCAGAAGTGAGTAAAGCCAGTAGGGACTAGTTGGTCAGGTTGAGAAGGGGATTTCTTGTTGTACAGTACAGAGTGCGCACCATTGCGGATTGTTTTGTGCATACTTGCCTACTTTTGAAAAAACATTTCAGGGAGATTGTGAAAGCGACTCCTATGAGCGCAGCGTTAAAATGGACGTGTACTGCTACATCTGAGAGGCGTGTCATAAAATTGATTTACAGCCAACTGTAAATGAGCCCCAAAGCATTTAGTAAGATCAATTTGTTGCTGAAAACACACTGATACTTTTCAGAAAATGCATGTAACCATAGGGATCATTGTGCCTTATAACCAATGCAGGGAAATTATACTAGTGATTCCAATTGAATCTCTGTTGTTTATATAGAACGGCTACATAATGGTGGTAAGGTGCAATCGGGGAGATTGCTAGACTCTTCAGGGAGACGGGGAGATTGCTACTATGTCAGGGAAACTCCCTGAAATAGTAGCAATCAGGGAGAGTTGGCAAGTATGGTTTTGTGGTCATTGCAGAAACTGTTATTGAAATGAGAGTTAATTGCTTGCTGTGTGGAGGTTTACGTGCATTTCCACTCCACATAGGCAGTTTGATGTTCATCCTATATATTTTCATGACACCATTTTTAGCCTCCAGGTTGCACTTTTACTAGACGTCCGTTTTTCCAGATGTACTTTGAGAAATGTAATAAAGCTTCTTTCACATGATGCAGACTGTCCTAACATCCACCTCTTTCATGGATAACTTAAGAGGCTTAGGGGTCTATTTACTAAGCAGTGTTAGGAGACAGAGTGACAAGTGATAAGGTGCCAGCCAATCTGCTCCCAACTGTCATCTCACAGGCTGTGTTTGAAAAATGACAGTTGGGAGCTGATTGGGTGGTACCTTATCATATTCTTATCACATTTTACTCTGTCTCCTAACACTGCTTAGTAAATAGACCCTTAAAGCTGGGTACACACTATGCGATCCGTCACACAAATATATTGTTCTGATGAGGATTGGAACGATAGTGTGTGGTTCGCATAGTGTGTACCCAGCTTAAACAGTACTTTAGTACCATCCTTTTCAATAAAAGAAATGTATAAAGTGATGAGGTTTTCACAAACCCAGGAGGTGTTTCCTGGCAGTAGGCATGCACACTAAGGTTCTCTGGTCAGGTAATCCCATCACATCAATGCAAAACCAAGTTGTTGAAGCACTTTGAATTACCTTTGGGATTTCTTTTACACGGCAAAAGAGGACATGCCATTTAACATATCTTTCCATATTGCCACCTTTTGTTGATTTGAAAAAATGCATTGTGGTTATTAAGAGATTGGACAATCTCAACTTAACATTTTTTTATAGGTGTGTGCTCTCGTAGTGCCTGTATTGTTGCAGGCACTCAGAGTCCTATGACCTTCCATTATAGTGTGGTTACTGTCCTCTTATATTCCAGATCTATGTGCATTTGTGAAATGTTTTGGTATATGATTCTGGAAATGTCTCTGTCAAAGCGCAATGAGGTTGCACAAAGAGGAGGCCCTAAAAGTATAGGATACTTTTTCTAGAAACCTTTTCATGCTGCCCAACGTCTGGAAATCTGTGGCCATCGTGCCTCATAATCCTATGGAAAACTAGTTGTACTTGTGCGAAGCGGGTGCAGTGTCTCTGTAAATAACTGCCTCTGTATATTCCTGCTCACTTGGTGACCTTTTAAGAGGCTAACAGGAACTTTCCTAAACCGCAAGTATTTCAGCACACTCAAACATGTAATATATACAACGGCTGCAAAAACATGTGGCCAGGGCATATTTTGCTCATTATCCTCCAAATCTCCCAAATGTTTTCCCCTTTTTCTTTGATTGCGGAAATGGAAAGCCGATGAGTCACTATTACTGTTTGGTCTCCTCTCCTGGGAGACTGGTACTGATAAGGCTCTGCCTGCATCTCACTAGTCACAAGCAGCTGGTTAGTCTTTATTTAACATTAGGGGGGAGATTCAGTTAGGCACTGGCATGTCTGAGCCTGCGACTGCAAAATTGTACACCGTGGTTATTTCCTACGGACATTCTGAACGACCATAGGGTTGCTCAGAACATCGATGGTGCATCTTTGTACGCAATCGGTGGACGAGATGCCGCTAGTGGGAGTTTCAATACAAATCCCGGCAACTGACATTAGCAAATTTCTGCTGAACTGCTGCGTAGGGGATTGCAGCTGCGATTCACCTCTGAATTGCTCATAGTTAAGTTGTTTGAGCTGAAATACTCTGTTCTGCTAATTGCACTACTGGCTATACTCTTCTTTGAGAAATGAAAATAGGAACTGTAACCTTGGTACATAAACTTCTCAACATTGTGCAACCAAATTTGTTTCCCGCCTTTTTTTTTTCTCTCCAAAATGGCAACAAACCTGTAAAGTTTTTTTTGTTTGTTTGTTTTTTTTTTTTTTGTAGTATACTCCTATTCATGAAGTAGTGATGATTATAACTATTAAGCTATACATAACCTTGAGGGCCATTAAATAGAAGTCAGATTTGCTGAAAATTTCTCCTAACTTCAGTGGCATCCCTCCCCGCAGTGACACCCGGTGCAGCGAGGGCTGTAGTGTGCGTGGCAGTAAAAGGGGACGTGGCCTTGTAGCCCGAACCCCCGTTGTAATCATTAAGGGAGTCTTGGGGTTGTGGACTGCCCCCTGAGGACAACTCTGTGTAGTGTCGGCTCCCTCACTGTGTCAGGAGCTGAGTGCTGCACATAATGCTACAGTACAGTACACGGCTCCTGTCACTGGAGGAGTCGGCACTTTGGTGTCACACCTCGGTGGGTGACACCCAGGTGTGGTGCGCACCCCCCTTGTGACGCCACTGCCTAACTTTAGAGAATGTATTTGTGAAGTTTCTAGTTAAATTACCTGTTTTGTAACTATAATCTTGCTAGCAAATTATGGGTAAATTACTTAATCTTCCATAACTCCTCTCCTTTGGCTGTAGAATGGGACTAGTGTGCATGGAACAGTATCTTCAGTCCAAAACACTGTAAACCATAAGTTATGCTTTTTTCCAAAACTGACCATTTCTGCTTTAGGGTGATTACACTAGGGGGTATATTTACTAACATGCTGCATTATAGAAGTGGAGATGTTGCCCATAGCAACCTAATAGATTCTAGCTATTTTCTAGAAGATGATATATAAATGTTAAGTAGAATCTGGTTGCTAGGGGCAGCATCTCCACTTCTAAAACCCGCACTTTAGTAAATATACCCCTAGTTGTTATCCTGTTGAGTGCAGTTATTGTGTCTTAAATGTCCAGATAATCTTAGATGCTTTGCTAAATCTGGAAAAAAATATATAATTATTTTTAGTTTTACAAACCCCAATTTGCCCGTCTGTATCGTGTACCCAGCCCATAGATGCAGCCCTCATTATGTTGTGTTTTTCCGTTAGACTATAGTCTGCTAAAGTTTAGACTTCCTCACTCAAATATGTTTGTGTTTACTCAGTTTACCGGACGGCTAATGAAACTTTAACATTGTTTGGAAAGGATACAGGGCTTAACTGTTCTCCACATATGTTCTGCAGTATTGGGAGCATTATTAAACATTTGCAGAAGCCTTTCAAGAATCACAGTAGTTCAGGGGTTCTCTACTTTTAAACTGCACGTGCACTGTCTGTATGGAGTACACTGTGAGATAGTAATAACTCTTCTGCTCACTGCTGTCCAGTTAATCACCAGGGCCTGATTCTTTCCTGGAATTTGCTGTTTGGAACCAAACACCGTTAAATGTCTTTTTTGTGTTCTCTCACCCACTCCCCTTCCAATGTTGTTGTATTAACACGATGGTTCCCAAACTGGGTGCTGTGGTGCACTTGTAGGGGTGCCATGGTTTTGGTGGCTAAATCAAATTATATATGGTCAATGTGCTAGGCAAAACTACTGCTGGTGGCTGCCTGCAGTAACTGAACCGAAGGATGACTGGTAAACACAATCTACTTATTGAGATATTCAGTAAAAATTATTAAATTAAGAAACTTTTGGCTAAGGGGGGCCATGAAAAAAATGCTGATAATCTAAGGCAGGGGTTCCTAAACTCAGTCCTCAAGGCACCCTGACTGTCCAGATTTTAAGGATATCCATAGTTGAGCACATATGATTAAATAATTGAGTCACATGTGCCCAAGTATGGTTATCCTTAAAACCTGGACCGTTAAAGTGCCTTGAGGACTGAGTTTGGGAACCTCTGTTCTAGGGTACCGTGATTTAAGAAAGTTTGGAAACCACACAGATTGTGTTGTAAAAAGGAAATATTGCTGTGACTGAGTGGTCACTATGCCTCGTCAGCTGTGGGTTATAGCTTACCTGTCATCCTTCGGATCAGTTATGTGGTGGTAGGGTTTGCTTTTGTGTGTCCACATTTATTATGATAGGCAAAACCAGTACAGGTGGCTGTCAATCACACGGACCATAAATAATTTGATGCCAACCTGTGGCACCCCTGAAGTGCTCTGGCACTCCAGTTTGGGTACCTCTGGGCTATAGGTGTTGCCTCTTACTGCTGGTAACTGACTGTGAAGGATTCCTTGTAATGAGTTGGATGAGGTGTCTCTTCCTCCACCATGTTCTGCTACTGCCTACTTTGTGTGTGGGGGAAGAGGGAGGATGACGACCACACTGCTGCAGAACCTCCTGGATAGTCACTGCAAATGTCCACTGCCCGATAGACCGGTTACTGTGCTAGGGAGCAGAGAGCAAGTTCGGAGACACTGGGCCCATACTTAGGACAGGCAGAAAACAGAATCATTTGTGCTTTTATAGTGGTCCCAGGATACAAACTAAATGCAGGTATCTTGGAAGCAAGTAGATGTGTAAGGAAATTGTATTGGAGTTATTAAAGGACCATATTCTCAAGTGCATTTACCAAGACTACACAGCATGCACACATCAATTTTAGATGATGTTTTTAAGATTATATATTTCATGGGCTCTACTCTTTAAATACAGTTGTAAAACCCATGTTGGCTTTTTAAACCAATAAGGTTAGTTTTAAAGTCTTGCAGGTTAATCAAGATGTTTGTACACATATTCCCATTGATGAGCTATCAGGAAATGATGCCCTCCAACACAGAACTTCATCTCAGTCTTTCAGTTTTGTCATCTGTGGGATATTTATCACGTAGAATACTGAAAATGATGGATGGCCCCATAAGAAGCTTATAGGCTAATTTATTCAAAGGTGTCAATACAGTTACAGGTCGAGTCTCCCATATCCAAAATGCTTGGAACCAGGGCTATATTGGATATCTAAATAGTCCGTATGTTGGAATATTCGCATAAGATAAAGAGGTCTTGGGAATGGGACCCAAATCTAAACACAGAATGCATTTTTGTTTTATACATACCTTTTATACACACAGCCTGAAGGTTATTTTATACTATAATTTTAATAATTTTGTTTCTTAAACGAAGTTTGTGTACATGGAACCATCAGAAAGTAAAGGTGTCGCTATCTCAGTCATGCTAAAAATATTCCGTATTTCGGAATATTTGGATATGGGAGACTCAACCTGTAGCTGCAAATCCATCACAGGTGCAAACCAGCGCTTTACCGCAGCCGGAAATCGCGCAAAACTGCTTGCAGCCCCATAGGACTGCAAGCAAAAAATGGCAAATTCGGGCTAAGAGCGGGCTGCATGGTGCGTTGCTGGCATTTTAATGAGTTTCCATTGGCAACTCGCACCCATCACGGCCAATTGGAATGATCCCACATTATCTATTTTGGACTTAAACAGTAATGGGATTACCCAACTAGATACTCACTCCAGAGGTTCCCAAACTCTGTCCTCAAGGCACCCTAGCTGTCCAGGTTTTAAGGATAACCATGCTTGGGCACGTGACTTTTTTTAGTACCTCAGTCAATTTGATTTAACCATCTGTGCAAGCAACCTTTTTTTTTTTTCCCCACCCCAAATTACCTGCTGTCTATTGACTAAATTCTGAACATTCAAAGTATATTTCTACTGCTGGTGCACAACAAAATAACTTATTTCCCTTCAGCGCTGGACCTAAATTATTTTGCTGTGAGTGCTGCCCATTAAATATAACATGTTATTAAAGATGCACATGTTTAAACATGCTTTGCATAACATTAGCAATATAATTAGTCCACATTAGGTAGCGCTGACCTTTTCCCTTGATGCTGCAGCATGAGAAATTCAGCTTTTTACGTGCTACAATAGACACATTAGCAGTGTAGCTTGAGTCCACAGCCACAATTACATGAAACCTTTTGTGCTTCAATGTGGGAGTTTGTAGCATTTGAGAAAATAGGCTGCTTACAAAAAAAATAAAAAGATGAGCTGATGGTTTTGAAAGGTCCTGGTGACTTGCTAAAACAAAGTGCGTGTCGGAAAGCACAAATAGAACCTGTTTCCAGCTATAACCACTGCTGCATGGTATTTACATGAGCTGTTGGTATATGTCACTTGATATTTGTAGCACATTTTAAGCAATTATTTTAAATACAAGCCTGTTCTTTCCTTTCTGTAAGATTAGTGTCTTGCTGGCATAATTCAATGTAGTCGATAACATTGCAAAGAGTTTTATTGCACATCCCCTGGAGAACATTCTGTGACTGACACCAATATTTTGTATGAGCATCATAGAATTATGTAGTTCAGCAATATTTAGCCATTACATGAGGTCATTAAGTTAAATACAAATACATTTATATGCAGCAGATAAATGTGTCACAGAGGAAATAGAGTAAATAAAGGTATATTTGTATTCCGGTTATTGACAGTTGACCTGATCTCCTTAACAATGAGGTAGATCATAGCATTAAACATGTTATTTAAATACAACAGTATTTATTTGTGAAGATCTTATAACCAATCACCTGCCTGGAGTAAAGTGCATATCTATCTGCCTGTGGATAAGGCTGGTGGAATAAAATGGAAGTGTGTTTGTTGTTTTTTTTTCAATATTTTTATTTTTTATCACTCGTTCTATTTGGTTAATATTTAAATGTAAATTTTAAGCTGTAGCCATTGCTAAAAAAAGTGTAGCTCTCACCCCTAGTGCAGTCTCTCTGCTATTTGCTTCAAGCAAATGTACCTCAATAGCGATAAGTGATGATGTTGCAGAATTTTATAGCGGAACAGGCTTTTTAAGACTGCATGGTCTGTACTTTGAACCCCTTTTTACAGTTATACATTGTATTTGTTAAGCTTGTATCTTGCGGAAATGATGGTCTCTAAATAGAGCAAACGGTGACTTGAATACTATTGCCAAATTTTCACTGTATAAAATTGCTAACTTCTGTGACAAATTTTCAGCTGCTCCAATTTTTTTTAAACCTTTTCTCGTTTCTACCAATTACTGTACTGGGTCACAAGTGCTTTATATCCCACACTGCAATAAATGGCACTAACAGTACCGTGTTTAGAGGAGGAGGAGGAGTTGCGATGGAACATTGCCCCATAGATGTACTTCCGCATGGAAGAAAAACTGAACCACTTTTATCTTCTGCAGCTTGGTACAAGAGTCTATTTCCTCTAGATCTAGCTATCATTTTATTGCCATTTTTATGCTACAGATTAATAACAGTTTCATTTAAATTGGTTCTTTTGCATCACCCAAGCAAAAGCTGTAGTTCTACATTTAGATGACCTTTAAGTGATTCAGCGTATTACATCTGGAATTTTATAAACTACATGTTGCAACACAGCTGTTTTCCCCGCATTCCGGACATCGCTTGTTCATGAGAACAGCTGCTTTTGGTTGAACTTTTCATTTTCTTTGACAAAAAAAAAAAAAATTCTCTTGCTAGTAGGAAAAAAAAGATTACCAAGAACATTACTACACATCAACCAATAAAACTGTACAACAAAGAAATACTTTTAATTTCTTTCCTTTCTAAAAATAGTCATACTTTTACTAATTTGAGGTCAAGAAAAACACTGACTTCAGAATGTTTTTATTAGCTCTAGTTTGTGAGCTACACTACTTGTTCTATATGTACTTCAGTAATATAGTCATAGTGAAAAGCAATTTTAAGATCTGATATTTTCTTGATACAACAGAAAAGTTGTTTCAATTCGATCATTTGCAAATAACAACACAAAACGAAACATACAACAACCGAAAGTACTATCGCAAATAGTGGCCTATTCATTAGGGTGCTTTCGCTTTGCTTTTCCTCCTCTTCAGGGGGACTCTCTTGTCACTGTCCAACAGTAGTTAGCAGGCATAGAAGCATTCTCCCCTACCCTGATATCTTTGTTCCATTGCTGAAATGTCTCGGTGGAATCGCTCTCTGAGCTCATCACTGCACAGTTGTCAGGGAAGAAGTTCAGATGAGAGTCGAGAAAGTGGATTTTGAGTGACATGTTGCAGCCTAATTGATACTTTTCTAGAAGGTTGATCAACATATTCAACATAGTTTCCAGCTCTTCTATTACACAAGAAGCCATGCACAACATCTCAAAAGGCTTCCCAAGCTGCTATCTCATTAAACCGGAGGAGTCTAAAGTAGGGCATCTACTATACAATTTTCTGTCCAATCTGGCTGGTTGGAATGAAAACCTGGTAATGTATGGGAGCAAATGACAGTCGATCATATGGTTTTAAACACTGAAAAAAGGACAAAAAAAATTGTTCAAATTGGTTCAATTCACGTGTTAACCAATTTGTCTGAACAACCATTTTTGTCTGTTTTCCAGTGTTTGTGAGCAAATGGACGATTGTCATTTGCTCCCATACATTACCAGGTTTTCATTCCAACCAGCCAGATTGGACAGATACCTGACAGATAATTGGATAGTGGATGCCCAGCATAAGTTTTCATCTTTTTTAAGACGTTGACAAATTTGGGGACCAACAAAGATTTCTTCCTTTAGCATCACTTAGAAGTGGCAATCTTCCTCCCAGGCCCTCGAAAGCTTCTCCCATCTTTGTTCATCAAAGGTCTCCCTAATTCCATGTTTGATGTGTAAAGAGAGCAGAAGAATTTGGCTTGGATTTAACCAGAGGACTGTGATGGACATTTTCTTCCATTGCCTACAATGACTCAGCAGTCCTGTATTCAGGTTTGCCAACCTATATATTCTCTAGATACCAAAGTCACTAGTATTTAACAAAATCCTCCTTACATCATCATCATCATAAATGGGGTATATCTCGGAACCGAGCGCTAACTGAAAGTTGTAAAATTCCTATTCGGTCTTCTCATGCTGAAATCAAATAGAAGTAACTATTTTCATGTCTGAAACATTTTCACTGTTGCGCAGCGTAAGTTATAAAGTTGTTTTGGAGTTTAGGTCACTGCCCATATTTTACACAGCAGATGCTTAATCTATTTCTCTCTAATATCTTATCATTTATTCTAATTCGTGAAATACAGGATATCTTATTGGAAGTATTAGTAAGGTCACTTTCTGTCATCTCATATTGGAGGCTGCCATTTTGCAGTCTGAAATGAGATTTCTGAGAAAACGGGTTAATAGTTAACAAGGGGTTTGAGACATCATTACTGCACCTCTGTCTGTCGCTGACTCCTGGGGGCTTTGGGGAGAGATATATCAAGCAGTGTAAAGAGTGGACCAAGTTTCCCATAGCAACCAATCTGCTTTGAGATACTGTAGTATTTATCAAGTACATTTTATGAAATGATAGGTAGCAGCTCATTGGTTGCTGTAGGCAACTTCTCCACTGGTCCACTTTGCCATGATTTTCAATGCTTGGTACAACTCCCCCTTTGTTCTGAATCATCATGGCTATTGGGTTAAGCCAACAAAATGGCTACTTCCAGCTAATGTGGACCTGAACTCTAGGGAGTTTTGAGTGTCCTATGAAAAAAGTCAGCATTATTTGAGTGTATTTTTCCTTAAATGGGCAGCAATAACAATTCAAAATGCTACATATAATAGGAGTGAATGTGGGTAAGTCTGGCCGTAGGACTGTTTTTATCCTTCCAATAAATCATGTGACTTGTGTCTTAACTGCGATATACCGTCTCCAGTATGTTTTGTTTAACAGTCACCTAGGCAGCAACCAACCCTTACCCATACAAAGTAAGAGATAATGGCCTGTTCTGTACTAACTATATGTTGCTCTGACATTTACTGAGCAATCAGTTTGTATGTGGTCATTGGGATTAATAAAAATAAAATAATGGTTATTTTCTCTTGGTACATGCACAGCTAGTTATATGTACACTTGCCATTTAAATGAATTAAACTTTTAATTGGTGAAAGTTTTGGTGGTCTACATACTAAGGATAATATAAAGGAAAGAGTAGTGCCTAGCCACTGTTTACTGTTCCTTGGTCTCTCTGTTATGGGGGTGTGCTTAGAGGTGTTGGGGCGGGGCTAGGAGAGCACTCATGGTAATAGGTGTAATCATTACCATGTGACTTGTGCACTATTACATGTACCAAAATCAACCAACAACTCTGCCCTATCTTTGGTACCAGACTATTGCATATGGTGCCATTTTACTCCAAAATCCTTTTGTTAGGAAAGGTTTAGAGTTTTATGTAGAGTTCCTTACATAGCTCATCCCTTTAATTTCTAATATTCATCTAATTTACAATAAGGACCCAGTTTGTGTCCATATATATTTGTCACAGTTCGAAACTAAATTATCCCACGTATATCTGAGATATATATCATCAGTAAGTGTTGTTATCCCTAATAATACATTTCATGTTTGTGTATAGGTGTCTCACCTAGAGCTCGTGTTTTATGCACTTCGTTGCTTACAGTATACAAATAATAAAGTGAGCGAATGGACATGTAGACACATTCTGATAGCAGGCCCCTCGCTTTGTGTAAACATCAATGATGCCTCTGGCAATAAGGCTTTACAAAACACAATGATATTCTTTTGGGTATGCACAATACATAATGTAAAAATATATGGGGCATGGAAGCTTTGAAATAATGAATAGGCTTCTCATTGGGGTGAGTTTAGCCAGCAGCACTTGGTGGTGGTGAGGTTTCTCGCCAACGGTAACACCCTTAATAAATCCACCATTAATAGATTGTGTTTAAAGTGTTTCCCACTTAAACACAATGTGCTAGTATCCAATCTGATAAGAGGCAGATTGTATAGTAATTGCTCTTATAGGAACCAAATGGGATGAAGCCTTCAACAAATATCTTTACAGCTTCTTTTAGAGAGGTCTCCATGTAACTTGTAAAGAATAATCATCTATTAAAGGAAAAAAAGGACATCTGGCAAAATACCCACATTTATTAACAGTTTTTATATAGCGCACACATTGCTTTACGGAGAATCCCAATCCTTCACATTAGTCCCTGGCCCAGTGGAGCTTACAATCTATACTCCCTACCACAGGGGTAGGCAACGTGTGGCATTACAGCTGCTGTGGAAGTACATACTAGTGGGTCCCGTCACAATTTTAGCATGCTCCTACCGCAAAATTGGTAGGGCATGCTGGGATGTATAGTTCCACAGCAAGTGCAGTACCCCACATGTTTGCTACTCCCTGCCTTATGACATGGACACACAAATACTCGCATTTATTGTCAGATGCTAATTAACCTACCATTATGTTTTTGGAGTGTGTGAGGAGGACTGAGTAGGCCCGATCTCTGGACTACTCAGTCCAGCGTCCTATTAGTGTGCTAGGCCAGTGATTTGTTCCCTGTTGCTGGATTTTTTTTTTGCATTTTATTCTGCTCTTTATGGAGGACATATTTTATTTTCTCTGTAAATGAGCCCCGCTGTATTCAAGCTTACTTTCATTACCTTGGTAAACGTTCATTCAAAACACAGCACGATTCCTGGAAGACTGAGACCGAAGTCCGGGGACGTCCTTGGATACTAGACCTGTTCTGGGGCTGGCGTATAATACAGTTAGTAAGCAAGTACACGCCGTGTGAAACACTGATCTGGCTCTCTACACTCCTGTTCAGTGGAACATTGCGTTCTGCATGTTGCCTCCAAAAGTATTACTTTTATAGAGAGCCAGCACATATAAATGAAATAATATCTTAGTACTTAAATGCAGTTAATTATTCACGGTTAGGTTTGTAATGTTAATAATGCGTCAGCATCTTGGGCAGTGCTATACATTAAAGGGGTGTATGTAGCAAATATATACACAGGCCAGAGTTGGAAGTCTATTTTGCCCAAACATGCTACTCCTAATAATACTACGGAGTTAAATAAACTTTCTCTTGCCATAAATTTCCTCTTTGTAATTCTTGTTTGTTTTGGGACGGTTGAATAAGACTAAAATGCATTATTTATTTTTTTTTTAATGACCTAGAGGATTATGAAAAGTAGCAGAGTATGAAAGCTTTGTCACATTGTATTTTGAATTCTTGCTCACTTAAGTCTAATGTGTCTCATATATTACACCTGCTGCAATATCCTGATCTGTCTGTCTCTATGTAGCCTAGAAACAGACCTTGTCCACCTGTGACATGTTCATTATTTTGGAAAATATTCAGCTTATTTACTTGTAGAGGGTGAAAATGTCAAACCCAATGTATGTAGAAAACTTCCTATACTCGCCAACATATATTACTATAAGCAGAAATTGCTTCTGAAACCCACATTTGCTATATAAATTTTTTTTTTTTTAAATGTAATATTCTATGTTTAAACTACAGGGTACATGCTTTTTCCACTGTTATGCACTCTAGTATCTGGCAGATCAGGAGTTAATGCTGAATGTTACCAGATTTTCTACATTTCTTCAAATGCCTTAACTTGCTTATAAAAGGCTAAAAGTATACGGCATGTAACATAAGAAAAATGTTGAACAGAATCTGGAGTAAATCTAAATCATCAGTCATCACTCTGGTGCAATAAATAGCATAATAGTTTTATAGCCATAATCAATCTTCAGTGAGAGAAACCCTGAAAACAGTATGTTCTGGACAGTGTTGAAATGATCTGTACGGTTGTAGACTGGAGATTGTAAGATGTGTAAATGTCAAGAAAAATCCCAGTAGCTTGTAGCAGGGGCACACTCCTATATAGAATTTAAAATATAACCTCTATAGTCTGCATTAAAATGGTATTCTGAATAATGAAGACGATTGGGGTAATTGCTGCAAATTAAAACAAAAAAATGGGTGAAACCATATTAATATAAAAATGACAATTAAATGTCTAAAGGTTCATACACACTGTCAGATTTTCTGTCAGTTCTGAACGATAATGATTTTAAAAATCGTTCATATCTGATAGAAAATCTGACGTGAGCCTGCAACGATGAACGATGCGTGTTCCCGCATGTCAGATAACGATATCTGATGTGTTTGCAGTCAGATTTGGACGATTACTTTCATTTTAATACAGTCTAAAATCATTCAAATCGTTCAATCGCTCATCTGACATATCTGACCGTGTGTATGCACCATAACTCAGTCAGCTGATAAGTAGAAAATAATCACACTTATGATATTTGCATGGATAGATATTGATTTAACCAGCAAACTTATTACTCACAGGGGAGAGCCCACCACTATTATAATTGCAATTGCAGGTAGGAGTAGAGATGATTGGCAAGAAAGAAATATCACTTTTACAGTGTCTCCAGTGTCGATGCTACTTTTACTTGTTTGTGATGAATGTGCAACTCCTGGCACTGTAAGGAGTAGTGGGTGCTTTTGCTGTTGCTCCAATGTGTGAGACAGGCACTTTGACGCGTAAACACAGGGTAAGTTGCTGCTCAAAGTGGAAGCAAGGAGAGCAGCCAGAGTCAGTCAGAGGCAGCACTGGGGTCAGTGACACCCAGTACGGCAAGTAAACTCCCTGTGTGTGTCTGAAAATGGGGCATGGCCTCACACCCCCCCAGTTTCATTCATTCAAGGGGAGTGCCCAGTATTCCTGTGGATGCCAGGCTGCCCCCAGAGACACTGGGTGCCACCCTTGGAGGGTAGCACCCGGTGCGGTTCACCCCCCCCCTAATGACGCCACTGGTGTGTGTGTGTGTGTGTATATATATATATATATTTATTTATTTTACACACACCTTTGCAGCAGTAGCGCCAACCCGGGAGTATTTTTCACACTCAAAAATGCGTCAGTCGCAATGTGACTAGGATGCACTAGGAGACTGTGCTGATTAAATTGATATGCAACACTTTTGTATCTGTGTGTGACAGACTCTGAATCTGTATACAAAGTGCTATGATGCAGCACCTACAACTTTTTTCCACACTAAGGGGCTGATTCAGGACGCTCGCAAGCGGGTCGATGGTGCCGAATTGTGCATGCGCACGACGGAGGGAGCTCCGTCGTGCGCATGCGCAAGACCCGAATAACGACGGCCAAGCCGTCGTTATGGGTCTCGCACCAAAGGGGGGGCGTGCTGTCGATGGTGAGTGACAGCACACCCCCTTTGGTGGGCATGCCGGGGGTGTGGCTGCCAGACGGAGGCGTTCCCATGGGAACGCCTACCGTCTGGGTCCGGCCCCACTGACATCACTAGTGCCAAAATCACTCCAGGGCTTGCGGTCACCGAGACCCTACCGCAGGGTCTCGTCGCAAGCCCGATGGTCGCGATGGTCTTGACCATCGCGACCATCATCATGGATGCTCGCTATAGCTGTGGGTGGTAACCCACAGCTATGCGAGCGTCCATGAGGCCGCTCCAAGTTGAGGGAGGAGGGCCCTGATTCAGAGCGAGCGCTCTGGTCAGAGTGTTCGGCTCTGAATCAGGCCCTAAGTTCCATTGTGCTTCGTACACAAACTCAGTATATATATATATATATTAGGGATGTGCAGGCTCGGATAGGTTTGAGTTTGCACGTGGAGTTCGGATTTTTCCCTCCCAAAAAACGGAACTCAGAAAGAGGCAATACGTCATCTTACATGGACGAACATCATCATTCCTGGACAAAAGTCCAGGAATGAAGATGTTCGTCCATGTAAGATGACGTTTTGCCTCTTTCTGAGTTCCGTTTTTTTTTGGAGGGAAAAATCCGAACTCCACGTGCAAACTCGAACCTATCCGAGCCTGCACATCCCTAATATATATATATATATATATATATATATGTGTGTGTGTGTGTGTGTGTGTGTGTGTGTGTGTGTATAATTTTGTTTTTTTAATATAGTCGCATTTAGCTAATCTACGGTTGAATTAGGAGTCTAGTGCCTTCGACCCAGTTCCAATACTTTAGTTGACATGTCTAAACATATCACTGGTTGTGTACATAAAATAAATTTGCATTCATACTTACCGTAATTAACCAATAAAAGTCAACAAATTTTTATGGATAAACCATAGTGATTAAATACAGTATATAATTGTCTGGCAAGGCCCTGATATTTTATTGCAGTTCCAATAAAATGTTTTGACGTTGCACTGCACTAGATACAGCTCCTTTAAGCTATTCCCATGTCTTTCAGCTTTGTCCTGACTGGAATTAATACAGGGCAAAAATTAGAGGGTGCTATAGTTTTGAGGTGCCATGACATCGTGCCACTTTGTACGAGTCTACACCATACATGTCTGCAAAGCAAGTCTTCCAGCCTGTCACTCACACTGCCAAGTTATAGAAGCATTTAACTGCTCACACAACACAATTTTTAGCCCTGCAATTCGGAGTGTAAAATACACAAAGCCTGAGTTGCGTTAATAAATTCTATCAGTACACACTTACATGCAGATGATGCTGTCATGTCATCTGCAAAATGTATTAGTAATCACATTATTTTGTAAACTGTGCTGATGTTTAACTGGTGCTCACTTAGAATTATTGTCTGCAGATAAAGACAATGCAGAGTCCCCAACTGAGCCTGATCACGTCCTCAGGAGTCCAGTAACGGAAAGAAGTCTGGTGTGCACTTCTCAGTGTTGATAGAGTTAAAAAAAAAAAAAAAAAAAAACAGATACTTAAAATGTATTTAATTCTTTTCAAACTTCCTGACATTTCTGTGCGTGTCCCCTTTTGGTGGTCTGCAAAGAATCATTACATAGAAGTAGTAACGTTACCCTCGACAAGACAATGGGCTAAATCTATTGGCCTGTGAATTGTGTCGAGTGCCGATTACCCAACGATTTAGCAGCAAGATTTAAAGCTGCAAATTTTATTTTATTGTTTTAAAGCCTTGCACTTGCCTTAATTCTCAGACTATTTCATTTTGCACAATATAGGAAAACAGTGATACATTAAACCTCATTCCATTTTGACATTTCAGATTGATTTGTGGTTCCCAGTAAAGAATTATTCCGGTTAAAAGTTGCAGAGAAAATCTTCCTTGTAATTGTGTTCATGCTTGAAAGATGAAATTGTCCTTTTAAAAAGGAAAACCTCCTCCAGCCCGCCCCCTAAGAGCTATAGGCCCCCATGCTTTTCTGCACATATCTCCCTTTCCACTATAGGCACAGGAGATGATAGACAGTGGACTGACTGTATCCCAGGTATTTAATCAACTAACAGACCTTCAGTTTCAGAACATTGTATGTTATTTACTTGTATCATGATCACAGGAAGATAGAGTGCTACGTAACATGTTTGCACTTTCTAAATAAAGGATAATAGCAAATGGTGAGATTACTGTATATAACAGTTGCGTGATATTTCCTGTCCAGTCACTTTACACCACAGGTTCACAAACTCTGTCTTCAGGACCCCAAACAGTGCATGTTTGCAAGGTCTACTCACAGAATCACAAATGAAATAATTACTCCACCTGTGGATCTTTTAAAATGTGTCAGCGAGTAATGAATACACCTGTGCGCCTGCGGGGTGACCTGGAAAACGTGACCTGTGTGTGATCCTGAGGACTGAGTTTGAGAACCACTGCTTTACACCAGAGATTCTTAAACACAGTCCTCAGGACTCCACACAGGTCTCATTTTCCAGGTTACCTAGTAGGTGCACAGCTGTATTTATTACTCAAAGACACATTTTAACAGATTCACAGGCGGAGCTAATTATTTCACTTGTGATTCCGTGAGGAGACCTGGAAAACATGCACTGTTGGTGTCCTGAGGATCGCATTTCAGAACCTGTGCTTTACACTATACATTTGCTATGGGGAATTTGAGCAACCCAGCCAGCGCCTCCCCTCTACCTGCTGTCAGTGTAGCTGGACTGGTACTGAAGGGCTTTAACGGTAGCTTTATATATCAGACTTGGATTCATTTACCTACATGCTAAATTTGTAGTTTTGTTGGATGTATTTTTGTTTTGTGGCCCTCATTATCTCCCTTCATTGCAGTATATTATAAACCAAATTAACAGACAGTGCTGTGTATAGCGAGCAAAGTACAGTAACCTTTTCTGTACACATTTAAATTACAAATAAATCTGAAGATAAAATTTACCTTAGTTTTTCAATCTTTATTACTTTCCATTTACCTTTTTTATTTTCATTACAGTCGTCTTTTTATTTCTTTTACCAGAAGTCGGATCTTTCTCACGTGATGCACGGAAAGGCTTGTTTGTAGAGATCAGGCTAGTATGTAAGTGTAAGGTGCTATAAGCACATGGACCTGGGACCTGAGCTAAGGTTACATTTCAGATGCTTATACAAGGAAGTTCTTAGGCACGTTTAAACATTTAACACAATGATGTAACATCCTCTTCATCTTTTGTATATAAACACTAGTTTGCATTTATGAAATAAGTAGAGTTTTCACCTCTTACACTTCATACAAGTTTTCCATGAAGCGTAACTTTTTGATTATCTTGGATATGACCACAAATTATAACCTTAATATAGAATGGATCTGTAATTATATTTAATTTAAAGGGTTGTGAAAATCTATGTAGCACATTTATGATTGCTAAGGTGTCCGTGGTATTAGACATCTTGTGCAATGGAGATGTTTAACTTAATGTTCCAACATGTAATTGCTGTAAATTCTTAGGTGTCTCTGATATCTTGTTCATAATAAGTGCCAAGATACAGGCGCATTAAGCTTACTTAAAAGATTTCCTGGGATTATAACCAATAGTAAATCACACAGAAGCTTAGATTATGGTTTAGCATATGTTTTGCTCTTTGCTGACTGCTGAGAATAGAGGAGTTACTACCAGTGTGGGTGCATGCTTCTGATTATATCCTCTTTGCCGGTGCTATCTGGAATTTTAGAGATTACCTTTACATTTCTATGGTAACCATACATCCAGATTATCTAGTCCTAGACCTGAAGTCCGATCTTGGTGTAGAATTGAAAACTCTGAAACCATTGCATCAAAATCACATTATCACATTATCACATTTAATTTATTTTATTTACTAAAACCCAGGAAATATAGGGATATATATTGACTATGAATCTCACGCTTTTATGTTTTAAAATGGGAATTTTAAAACTGAAGAGGAATGAGGGTCACATTCCTCTTCAAAGTAACAGTTGACCTCACAGTTATACCCCTTATACACCGGAGCTAAAACCCGGATTTTTGAAGGGTTAACCCGGGCAGCTCCCTGGTGTAAAAGGGGAGAGAGTTGGATCGCCGGGTCGAGTGACCCGGCAATCCAACCCAGGTAACTAGCAGGGTTTAACACGGGCGTAGCCCGTGAAACCCTGCTGTGAGAACAGCGCACTCCGGGTCACGATGACCTGGAGTGCGCTGCTAGCCGGCCGGTTGGTCCGGCTTCAGTGGCGCTTGGAGATGACGTCATCTCCAAGCGGCCACTTTCACTCCGCAAAAGCCGGGTCTATGCAGACCCGACTGCGGTGTGAGCGGCGCTGACTCGGGAATATCCCGAGTCGGCGCCGGCAAAATTCCGGGTCTGATCCGGATAGGAACTTTGTTCCAACTCCGGGTCAGACCCAGAATTTAGGTGGAAAAGGGGTATAATTTATATGATCATATGTTCTACGCGTCTGTAAACAGGGAGAGAGACTAATTTAGGCAATGTGGCTGGAGTTCCATATTTTACCTTTTTGGAAATGGACACATAATGTATTCATTTTGCAAGCCAATTAGCAACTATGAACCAGTCAGAGTGAATTTGCATGATTCCATTCACACCTCCCTGAGAGTGAGAGATGGAAAGGAAAATCTTTATATTAAGGTTATAAATGTCAGGACACGGTGCTGAACCCCTTTGACACCCCCTCTAATGACTAATTAGGCAATTGAAAGTTGCCAATTAACTTAGTCAAATAATTACATGCCATTTTTGCGGTTAAAAATGGCCTCAAATTACCCCAAAATAAACTTTAGTTTGTTTAGGCACTCCAACTTTAACTACAGTATTTTTTAATTGAAAAACATTTTTTATCAATTTTTTTTTTTTTGCAAAGTGCCCTCAAGGTAACCCAAAATCACTTTTTTTTTTTTGTTTAATTCATTTGAGATTAAACGAACAAAAAAAATGCATTTAAAAAAAAAAGAAAGCACAAATCAGCCATTTGACAGCATTAAAACACTTTCAATACTTTCCTTATGCCCACAAACAGCCTTCTGTACTGTCCTGCTAACAAAATTATAAATTTTGGGGGGTCCAGGATGGTCTCCACACTTTATTATGCACTTTTCTCACATCACATCACATTTGGCAGTCAATTTGCAAACCTCTGCTGCGAGTACCGCAAATAGGCATTTTTAATAGGGATGTATCTCCTTGTGTTTTGGATCTTGATTTGGTTTTGTCAACACTGCCCCTTGCGTGTTTTTGGTTTTGGATCTGTACTTTTTTTTTTTTTTTTAAACTCGATAAAATTCTGCTAAAATAATTTTTTTTATTTTATTTTTTTTTGTTCCTACAGTATTATAAACCTCAATAACATTAATTTCCACTCGTTTCCAGTCAATTTTAACCACCTCACAATATTGTTTTCATGCCCCAAAGGGCCACCATTATGGCTGTTAAGAGCCATTACCTCCCCCTCCACGCTACACCACGTGTATCAGCGGGGAGAGGGGAGAAGCAGGGAGCCGCATGTAGCATTGTTTCAACTGCGCTATAGTAATTAAACAGCGCCGACCTGTGCCAGCGCTGGACAGCGGGGAGAGGGGAGAAGCAGCAGGGAGCCGCTTGTAGCGCTGATTCACTGCGCTATGTATAAATAAACACAGCGCTGACATGTGCTAGCGCTGGACAGCGTGGAGAGGGGAGAAGCAGCAGGGAGCCGCTTGTAGCGCTGATTCACTGCGCTATGTATAAATAAACAGCGCTGACGTGCTAGCGCTGGACAGCGTGGAGAGGGGAGAAGCAGGAAGCCGCTTGTAGTGCTGTTACCACCGCGTTATGCATAATTAAACACAGTGCTGACATGTGCTCGCGCTGGACAGCAGGGAGAGGGGAGAAGCAGGGAGCTGCGTGTAGTGATTACACACAGCCTCCCTAACACAGCAGGAGAAGGAGCCGGGGGATGTGCAGTTTCTTACTCACTGCGTGTCCCCTGTAGTCTCTCTCTGGCAGGTCAGCACAGTCTTCTCTTCTGTGTGAAGACCTGCTGTGGCGGTAAGGAGCTGGCAGGAGCTCTTTGGAAATGAGCCCTGTGCACTCCTTCCTGATGTTTGTTAAAACATCAGGGCACCAGGTACCCGGACCCCACCTTTTAGATGGGTGGTGAAGGGTACCTATAGGAATGTAAAAGATGCTATAAAATTAAATAAAATAAATGTATTGCTGGAGCACAGCATGATGTGACCAGCTCCTAGAGGCACATTTTCTAAACTGAGGGCTGATGGGGCATAGAGGGGGAGGAGCTTCACACTTCTAAATTATTTAAAGTGCCAGCTCCAGCTATCCACGTCTCTATATTCCAGCGTAAGCACCTCCAGTATCCCCTGTGGAATCAGAGAAAAGGATTTACCGGTCGGTACCAAAATCCCATTTTCATCTGGTTTAGGCCCAAAATTTGCACCAAGCTAGCTGGCTGACTAAGCTAAGTGGCAGCCCACTGCTGCCGCTGAGCTTAGTCAGCCAGTTAGCTTGGTGCAAATTTTGGGCCTAAACTGGCACAAACACATGATAGTTCAACTTCCAGCATGGCACATAAGGAAACATATGTTTTCATTAATGAAGAGGCCTGAGGGAGTTGGAGTATGTATGTAGTTGAAGACAGGGACAGGAAGGGTTGACTGGTAGTACATTTAATTTCATTTTTTTATTTTGAAGCCAATTTATGAGGGAGGAGGGGAGAGCATGGGTAAACAATATGTCCCATGTTTTGCCCATAAAATCAACTTGGTGGTTCAGAATTTATTTATTTTTTTGTAATTAAAGGGACATGCAGGAGATGCTATCTGTGCCCATAAACATTTCTGGACATTTTTGGCATTCAACCGCATGTCAAAGATTGCAGTGACAGTTCAATTTCCAACGTGTCACATCAGGAAACAAATGTTTTTATTATTCAAGAGGCCTGTGGGAGTTGGAGTATGTATGTTCTGTAGTTGAAGGAAGGGAAAGAAAGATTTGATTAGTAGTCAATTTTATTTCATTTTTTTTATTCTGAAGCAAATTTATGAGGGAGGAGGGGAGGCATTTACAAAAAATATTTTACTCGTTCACATCAGTCCTTGCCCCAGAAGAATCCTTGAATGCGAAGCCTGCTGCTGGGAGTGGATTTTCATCCCAGAAGGGGACCAGGAATGCTCGCCATACACCTACACGACCAGCATAAGATCTGATTCATCATACGATTCCCTGGAGCTCCCTGGCAGTCCCGGCAGCATGTTTGTTGTTTTTCTTAGCACAGGATCTGTCGTAAGATCGATCCTGTCTCACAGGCTCATTAGGGAAATGGTAATTGAAATTACTTGAATTTCCACATAATGGATCACATAAACAAAATAAATGGCACGTTCTGCACACGATACGATGGGCAAGATGTGCTGCACATCTGATCATAAGATCCGATTACAGGAGTTGCGGGAGCGCGCATCGGATCGTATCTTGCTAAAAAGAAAATACATGATTTTCACAAGATCCATCTTATGACTCACTGAAAATCGGGCAATCTGCCCGAAATCATGCAGGTGTATGGCCAGCAGAAGACTACTAGTAGTGCTTAAAAAAAATAAATAAATTGACTGTTAAACAATCCTTTGCAAAGATTCCACTTCACTAGAAAAGCAATTCCCAACCTGTACAGGGACATTATAAAAAATCGTAATTAATGGCCTCCAAAATGCCGTTGTACCCACTATCCACTTAACCACAGATATGTGGACAAGCTGAACAGAGCAAATGCAGGATTTAAGGTTTAAGTCTTTCTTGAGAATCCTTGACCGCTCTGCCTGCTGGTGGGAGTGGATTTTCATCCCAGAAGGGATGAAGACGTTGTGTTTGTCTTCCCAATGGACACACTTCTGAAGAGATGCAAAGAGCTGTTGGTAAGCAAATTGTCAGGTCAAGTGGCACATGATGCAGCGGTGGCTTCTCCTTCAGTTTCTCCGGCAAGTGCATCTGCCGAGAAAAGACTAACCTCAACAGTCAACACAACCAAGTTTTTCTTTGTACTCCGGCATGACAATATGCTTTTCCTTATCATGGGCAACAACTGTTTCAATCACTGGTGCGTAATTTACACAACGTCCTCATCAACATCCTAATTAGCATCAGCTACACAAATATCCTGCTCATCCTGGTGCACTTCCACAGAAGCATCCTCAATGTTCACTTTTACTTACATCATCATAAGAGGTGATGTGGTGAAACTGGCATAGTGCCAATTCTATGTCTTTCTGCAGCAAACTTTCCCTTTGATGTTTTCTTCTTTATCACTGTAAAAGATTTTCTCGATTTTAGATGCCTTGACTTAAGCCCTGTAGGCCATTGGGCATCGGCTTTAGTAGATAATGTAGATGGACTAGTATCGTCATGACTGGTGGCACTGGCAGCAGCTCCAGCACTAGTATGTGGTTCCTGCTCTCTCAAGTCTCAACTGATCGTTCTCCATATCAACAAACACAAATGAAGTAGGGTACAGCACACACGTCACTTTGTACCAATTTTAAATATTACTCTGTGGTATCAATGACCTACAGTGTCGCAAGATTTTTTATGAATAAGAACACACTACAATGTCACAAGTTTATTTATGAATAAGAATAACACACTGCGCTATCACTTAGTGTCACGAGATTAAATTATGAATATGAATAACACACTGTGCTACCACTTAGTGTCACAAGAGTCATTATTTATGAATAAGAATAACACTGCGGTACCACTTACAGTGATGTCATTATGTTTTATATATAACGCATGTTATTTAGCACTTTGTTGTGGTCTGTGTAGACTAATCATTTATTCACAATTGAGGAAAGAAGTGAAAAGTTGAATATTAGACTGTGCTACCACTTAGTGTCACAAGATTATTTATGAATAAGAATAACACACTGCGCTATAACTCACAGTGTCACAATATGTGGATGATAAACTGCGGGCTGGCCGGCAGTGTCACCAAACAATAATAGTGCAGCTAAGTTGCTAATGCACACACACACCAAAAAAAGCACTTTTATTTTTGTTACACTGGGGATTAGCACCCCTGAATGAGGCAGCAGCCCCTTGATGAACAAAACAGACAGCACCCCTTTTTTATGGACAACAAAGCACCCCTGTCAAGTGCGGAGAGACTACCTGCAGTGCAGAGTCACACATACGTGGACGATAAACTGCGGTCTGGCCGGCAGTGTCACCAAATAATAGCGCAGCTAAGTTGCTAACACACAAAAAAAGCACTTTCATTTTTTTTACACAGGGGAAGAGCACCCCTGATTGACAGAGCACCCCCCCTGGAAAACACAGCACCCCTTTATAGACCGCAGCCTTAGCCCCTTGATGGACAGGACAACACAGCAGTCCTTATGCCCTTAATTGACAGGACAAGTGACACAGCAGCTACAGCACCCACTGAAGCCCCCCTTTATATACTGCAGCCCCAGCCTCTTTATGGACAACACAGCAGCAGCCTTCAGCCCCTGACCCCGACAGGACAAGTTGGTCAACACACTGACACAGACAGTGACAGCCAGAGCCATAGCTAATGCTCTGCCAGCCCGCCCCTTTTTGCGTATGACGTCGCGCACAAGGGGACGGGGCCGCCGATTAACTGAAGCTCAAGCAGTGGCCGGTGCTACAGGCAGCACTGCTGCAGTGATGCTGGCTGCAGGGCGCTGTTACAGTCTGAGGGATTATGTATTGTAGGGTTCATTTTAACAAGGCATGGCATCACCAAAACAACCATAACAGCAGGCTTCTCACAGAGCACTTACCTAACTTGTCGGGGAGACTGCTTAACCATGAAAAATAATAATAATAATAATAATTAGAAACAAACATACCTAAACTCATAATTGCCATAAAACGAAGGTATCTATTTCAAGTTACTGACAAAAGAAAAGATCCCAGATCTTCCAGTGTGGTGGATGTGCAGCACTATGTTCTAGACCTACCCCTCCCCGCTTCTTGGCTGTGGCTAAAACGAATGATCCCGAAAACCTTGTGCCGCCCCAATGCACTTGGCTGGTGTTATCCACTCTTTATCATACTGGCTGTGTAGTTATGCCCTTCAATTGTTTTTGTGCCTGTCACTCACATCAGAGTCTTCTGATCAGTACCATACACCTGGGAACACTAGTCATTAGAATAGCATTGTGTTTTCTATTTTTGTTTGAATTACAAGTACAAGTATAGCTGAGCTGTTACACTTCTGGATTTATGCAGTTTATGCCACTCATATGTTAGAAAAGCGGCATTAATTTTAGTTACTTCTTTTTATTGATCACAATTTTAACATTTTTGCACAATTTTAGCTGACACCCCAGTATGATGCCTTCTTGATCCCCAAGGGCCTTGTGACTAACGTTACCTGAGCCTGAACCTTTACAGGATGTTGTGTGAAATTTTGTTCTGTGCACATTTTTTGGAATGAAGTAAGCATGTCGTATCTTGCTGTTTGCTTAATATCGATATGGAAACTCAGACTTGGTAGACTCTTGAGCTGTGAAAGTCCAGAAATTAACAATTAGTTTTAAAGTAATTTTTTCTAAAACTACATTTTTTTTTTTGTACCAAACTCAGGGTTAAAATGAATTCACTAAAAGTAATGCAATTGCTTATGTATACACAACTGTGACTATAGCAAGAAGCGCACAGGGCGGCACCAATAGCATATGCAACCCGTATTACGCATGTCATATGTCAAACTCACTTGCACACATGTTTTTAAACATTTGTTTTTCTAGAGAAATACGAATTCTCTCTTGGGCATCAATCAAAAAAAAACCCTCCAAAAGCAACTCTCCGTCAGGATCGCAGGAAGAAAAATTGTTAAAACATGAACACGTATGCAATATAATGGGGGAATTCAATTAACACGTCCACACACACCAGGGAGGCGAGTTGCCATTGTGACGGCGTACAGACACCGGCAACAGCATTGGAACTTGCCCGCCTTGTACTTGAGCCGGACATGCACATGTTTGCTCATAGTCAAAAATCTGCGAGTCTGGAGGTACCGTAAGTGCGGCATCTTCTCGCGGTTTGAATCCCCCCCCAAGTGTCAGATTAGTGAGAAAAAAAAACCACCAGTCGATGGCAGTGCTGCCGTCACAATCAGTTCCCCCTAGTGCTGATCCTCTTTATCAGTGCTGTCATTCCTGCCCCTGACCGCCAAAAGAAAAACAGCTTCCAATGGCCTGTAGTTATGTGTATCCGCTCTGCACGTGCAATAGCACCAATAAGCCCTTACTGACCCACCCTACGTTAGACTGCCCCTTTCCTCCAATGCCCCCTCCTCTCCAGACGCAGAAGGGTGTGACTGCTAGAATCACAGTTATCTGTTACCTCTTTTGCAGTAATATATATATATATATATATATATATATATTTGGTTTCAAACAAGACAACGTACAAAATACAGAAGCATGAAAATATCAACGTATACGTTTCAAAAAGTATACAAATTGGAAACCAGTATTACAAATTTAAATAAAAACTAAAATATCTTGAGTAACAAAACAGAGATAAAAAAAGATAAATACAGAAGGAGTATCAAGTAGGGGGGACAGGGGAGAGGGTCATTTTGTATTGAAAGAATAAGTTTCGCCAAATATAAAGAAACCGACTTATATCTTACGGGATAAGGACGGTTGGACACACACAGTTTTTATACTCCACAGAGGCTTTGTACTCTAACCATGAAAACCATGTATTAGTGAAAGTACAAGATCTGTTGGTAGAAAGGATTAAGAGGTCCTCCATTGACATATAGTAATCGAGTCTCTGGAACCAATCCTTACGAGTGCGTGGGTTACAGGAGTTCCAATCCTTGCTGCATTACTTAAATGGCGCAGCAAGGAATGACAACCCTTGCTGCATTACTTAAATGGCGCAGCAAGGAATGACAACCCTTGCTGCATTACTTAAATGGCACAGCAAGGATTTCTTGTAGCATCCCAGTGAGGTATTGGAGTAATTAATTATGACCAGAATTTTAGATAACGGGACAATCCCACCATATGTGCAGTAATGATCCTGGGGCTTTTAGGCATCTTCAGCAAGAGCCGGATTTTGTTGGGAACATGGCATGTAGTAGAGTAGGGTGCCTATACCATCTCATTAAAATCTTATATTGAGTTTCCTTGATAGGTGAGCAAGTTGAGCTACAGTGTGTCTTGAGAAATATAGTTTGCCACTCTTGCTCAGTGAGGGAAATACCCAAATCTAATTCCCATTTTTTAGCTGAAGGAGGTATGGAAGAGGAAGGGTTGGTTAGGAGTATCTGGTAGATGGCAGAAATTGTGTGGGAGGGATGAGTTGGTGAGATGCAAAGTTTTTCAAAAGCAGGGAGACCTCAACTAGAAGTTTTCATTCTACCCATGGAGGACAGGTAATGGCAAACCTGTAGATATTCCCAGAAATCTCACTGAGGTATTGACCACTTTTCCTGGAGTTCAATAAATACTTTAATGTCTGACGTAGTCACCAGTTGGCCAGTCCGAAAAAAAAAGGCCTTCCCGCACCCAGTTAGGGAAATGGGTAAAATTAATACCAGGGGGAAATCAGGGTTAGCCAGAAATGAAGTAAGAAGGCCAAAGCGTGAAGAAATGTGGGGTAATTTTCTTAAAGCTTTCCAAACAGAGAGAGAAGGAGAAATTGTTGGATGACGGATGTCTAGTTTAGGAATAGAAGGAAGCCAAGGTGGCAGTATATATATATATATATATATATATATATATATATATATATTAAATATTAATTAATAATCTCTACACACTTCTAGCACAAGCAAGATTAACAAGTTGGATATAAGAACTTTGTTTTATTTAGCTGTGCATTTCACATGATGATCTCTCTCCAGTCTGTAGGGAGCTTCACATCACTACTTTGTGCTGTTGTAGATACCTGCTAATTCTACTTTCTAACTCAGGGGCCGCTGTACTAAGCATTGGAGAGAGATAAAATACCAACCAGTCAGCCCCTGTCACTTTACAGGCTGATGACGAGCTGATTGGTTGGTACTTAATTTCCATCCACTTTATTTCTCTCCCGAAGGCTTAGTACATAGACCCCCTACAGTTTATGACTTCCTGCTTGCCTCCATTTCCCTCCACATAACACTGCATAATGTGTAGCCCTGTGCTATTGGCCCAGTCATCACATGAGTGGACAGGTCACTGCCTATTACAGTCTTCCCTTTGCTGCACTGTATATTGTCTTGAACTAATTGACTACTGTTTGTTATAGCCCTGCCCACTTCAAAATGTCATGTACAAGTGGCCGGTGAACAGTGAATACAATAGGTACATTGACCACAGTAAGCTGCATGGTACAATATGTAATATTATACATGTCCCCTTTTAAACAATCAGTGGTTGTACTTATTATCCATATAAGTGCATATGTTCCACATAGTTTGACATGAATTTACCACAATCTGAATCAACTGTTAGTGAATCAGAAGTAGGAATAAGCCCTTATTTTATATACATTTTAGTTATCTAAAATTCTCATGTTAAAGAACGCCACATTATTCCCAATTTATTTAGGTACATTACACAGTGATGAACTATTATCCTTTGTACAACGCCAGGGGCGTAACTAGGTACTTGAAGGCCCCATAGCAAAAGCTTGTAAGGGACCTCATGTACCACTCAATGATGAATACATGTAACTATGACAAGAAAGCTGGGCCCCCTCAGCTCTGGGCCCCATAGCAGCTGCACCCCTTGCACCTATGGTAGTTACGCCCATGTACAACGCAGCTGCAGTGGCCATCTTTCTTTTCATACCACTAGTATATGCTGCTTGATCTGTCTCCTCCTGCTCATTGTCATGGTGAAGCTGCTGGCATTGTATAGGAAATACAAACAACAAAGGGTGGAAGTATTGTAATCATTTCTAAAACAAATGCCAGACATTGATATTCTAAACACTTCTATTCAAAAATGTTCATTCATTATGTCAGATGCACTTTAACAGTAGCTCATATCTTCGCTCCAGTTGGCATTAACAATACAAAGTGTGACTTATAGGAATATACAGCAGCTGAGAATACATGGTAAAGAGACAATATAAAACCGTGCAGTGGGTGAAAGGCAAATGACATGGTCTGTTTAGTTCTTTTATACCTTTTATCAGACATCAGGTTATGAAACATGATTAATTGTTTGCTCGTTATGATACCCCTTTCCTCTTTTCTATACAGCCTGCCTTCAATATTCAAGTTACATTGTATTTTCTTGTTCTTCCCGGTGGACTCTTATTTTGCATGAAAACAAGCCACCGTGAGCAGCCTCGTATAAATCATATTTTTAGTTCCATTTATCAGGCAAACACTTGACAACGTATCATACGCCTATCATATTTTTCATAACTTCAATATCGTATAAAATGGTGGAAATATTTGTAAATCAAGAACAAAACTCGGTTCCAGTTTAGACTTGCAAGAAAATAAAATGTTATCATTCCTGATATAAAATAGGTTTCATTAGAATATCATTGTCTTAAATAAAGAATGTGTTTGTGTTACTGCGGTAACATTATGGCTGCAAATGAAATTAGCTGAGATTGTTTAATCCTGTGACAATTTTTATGATTGAAATTAAAACGTATGCAATGTATATATAAATTATTATGGTCCTACATTTTTTTTTTCTTGCTATGGCGTTGGCAACGGTCATTCCTAGACAATGTGGGTCATCTTCTCTTTGTCACATCTGTCCAAGCTCTTCCTTCTGACTTTTAGTTGCGCTAGGCAGCAATAATACTTAAATCTGTATAAATGTCAATGCAGATTATCTGTGCAATTTGTTAGGCTTAACAGATCACCATTGATATCCATGCATCTATCAATTACCCATACTGCATAGCTGCACAACAGTTGGTACACATGGTAAAAACTCATGCAGCTAGCGTGTAAACGTACTGCGGTGCCACTATGCAGCAATTGTATTCACAAGGCACAGCTTATTCAGGAATTGATAGGCTGCAAGCTCACTGATTTTAGTGTCAGTAGGCCACAGGTGCACTTGAATAATAAACACCTTTGTTATAGTAATCCTTTGTTCTTCACTGGTACCTTCCATATTTTAGTGAAAGTCTAAGCCCACAAATCTGATCTTTAGGTCATAGTATGAAACCTTTCAACCTTATCTCACATTATTGTATATTAATTATTGATTTGATTTTTTTTTTTTTTATGCAATCATGAATACAGATGGACAAAGGATAACAATTAACGATCATTTAAACAATGTAGAGGTCAGATAAGTCTATAATCAGCCTGGATCAGTTGAGAACTAATTTCCATGAATGTCTACTTCAACCATCCATTGGCGAATATATCTTCTAGCCTTTCTCCGTGTGGCATCAGAGAAAAATGCACAATATTTTTAAGATAATAGTATTGAATGACACAGCTACTGTTTCTTTTCACTAATTTAATGTTATGTTAAGCTTTTGTTCATTTTTTTTTTACAGTGCTACCCTTTATTGGCTTTTATATCATATCTAAGCAGTCTTGGAAACGTGCCATTTAAATATATTCTGGTAAACTAAAAAGGTTGCATCACTTTAATGCTGTATTTAATGAAATGAATGCCCTTTATTTGCCCCATATCACAGGTATGGCCGATGAACTGGCCTTTGCAGAGGAATGCAGACGCCGTGGACAGAATGCTTTACCATCAAGCAGTAGGACCTCCAGACCCCACCGACCTGCCGGCCTCTCCAGGCACGGTCACAACTACATAAGTGATGAGGAGGAGGAAGATAGAATGAGGGGCTCAAGCAACTTTGGGGAATCCCATCTTTACTCAGCAGGTGTGCAAAGAGAGGATAGTAAGGGGGTTAATGATGATGTGTGCATCAGCCAATCAAGCAAGAGCACAACACTGCCAGAAAAACCTCACAAGCGCTGCTGCATACTGTTGTAATACTTTTGCAAAACATAATCCAATTTAACCATTTTTATATATACATAAACAAAAATCATACGCACATTATGCAATGATATTATTTACCGTTAAGTGTTCAGCAATCGGGTCTGAGTTGGGTATAGGCTTGCTTTTGCAATTATGTAGGTTATCATATAGAACTGAAGAGAAACTTATGATTTTATGGGGATTTTTTTTTTTTTTTGGTTGTCACAATGTGATTTGGTGACTTTCTGCATATCTTTTATCTTCCTAATGGTGCATACACACGGTCAGATTTTTCCTTCAGATATGAACGATAACGATTTAAAAATCGTTCAGTCGTTCATATCTGAAGGAAAATCTGACATATCTGACATGCCTGAACGATGGACAATCAACGATGCGCGTTCCCGTTTGTCAGATAACGATATCTGACATCTGATGTGTTTGCAGTCAGACTTGGATGATTCCATTCATTTTAATGCAGTCAAAAATCGTTCAATCGTTCAAAACTTTGGTAAAATCGTTCAAATCGTTCAGTCGTTCATCTGACAAATCTGACAAGTCTGACAAATCTGACCGTGTGTACGCTCCATTAGTGACAAACTGCAATGTCACACTGATATTGCAGGACCCAAACTGAGCGTTATGTTCCAATCTGTCGGATTGTCATATGAGAGGCCTTTGTGCATGTGGTCAACTTACAATCGCATTTAGAGGACCCAGTGGGTTTCTCAAGTGGGTCTTCAGCAAGTTGGATAGCTACGCTTGCATCTTTAGCGGCATAATGTATGGATACCATTAGCGGTTAGATAGAATTTTAGAAATGCCATCTTAATTCCATTTACAACTCATTAATGATTAAAGGCTTTTGACGTAACGTATACTGTGAAGATATCGACGGGGTATACAGAATGTTAAAGTTTTCTTAGAATTAGCATAGACCCTTTTAACTATTTTTACTACCGACTGCAGCCAAACAATATCACATTGCCTCACCAATGCTCTGGTTGAACCTCAAAACTGCCTGGTAATAGCATAGATTATTCACCGGACTTCGTGCCCTGCTGAGCCATCGGTCAGTCAGCGGCAACATTCGCACAGTAAACTAGAATTTATAAGATCGCCTCCCAACCGGTTTTGACTTATCCTTCACTGATACATGTGAATCAATCATAAGTCCTCTCCGACTCCTGAACAGAGACCTGGAAAGCTCGCTGTGTTACTTATAATGGTGCTTGCTACGGGGCTGCAGTAACTCTAAATTCTAGACAAACTAATGTATAATAAAGTGGGAAGCTGCGTTCTCACTCCCCGGCAGGTGATTTCCCAGGCTGCTGTGATTGATTGTTTAAACTTTTGCCCTATGGCATATAGTGCTTATGCAGGCTAAAACCCAATGCTTTACATTGTGAGGATGAACATTTATTGAGAAGAGAGTTTAGAAAAAAAAAAATATAAAAATAGCAGAACTGAGGAGACCGTTCCTTGAAAATTAAAGCAATTTGTAAACTATCATTTATAGCCATGCTTCACTGACCCAATCGGTTACTTCTGAATGTATGATGAAGACTTTGAACGCTGTATATAACAATACACCTTTTAAATATGCCAGTATATGTATTTTCGGGGCATATAATGGATGTTTAATTTCAACTGAAATACTAACTGCAAGACGACTTACAAATTGCTGCATTCACCTGTGTTTACCCTAAATCACAGTAATTGTTCCTGCATGACCTCTCCTAATGTTGTGTATTTCAAGAACACTATGGAAGTGGAGGAGTCCATTGCTAAAAAAGGAAAATGCCATCCAAACTATATAGGGTCAATTCAATTGGGGGCGGATCGCTTTCCCGAACGTGGCGCACAATCACATCATTTTACAGATTCTTGTTCACCCTTTAGGGGCGATTTTGCCACGATTCCAGGGTTACTGTATATGGCAAATTTACACATACCCCTATGACAGCTAATTAAACGCATTGCCAGAAAGTTAAAAAACAAAATGTCATTCTCAGTAAATGGAAATATATCTGTGTTTCTAAATTAATTACATGTTTAATTGTTGTCACGTTTCTGTATTACATAGGAATTATCCATAAAGTATAGGTAGTTCCTACATGAAATGGTGTCTGGTGAGACTTATGGGTCTATGTATCAATAATCGAGGTACTGCCACGATTATTATCGGTCCAACTTGCTGGGGATATTTTAATTTTTAATGAAACTTTCCCCGCAGGGACAGCGGTTGCGGTAATCGCTGTCTCTGCGAGTTATATCCCCAGCAAATTGTGAAAGTCTTTCACAGAAATGAAAGACTTCCCTGGGGGAAGCTGGCACTGTGCACAGTGCCAGCTTCCGGAGCCGGCCGGGGGCAGCGGGGGAGAGATCTAAAGATCTTTCTCCTGCACCTGGAGCCTCCATAAGCTTACAATACTGTAAACTACCGGGGCTAAACTCGCTTTTTTGGAGTATAGTACATAGGGGTCAGATCGTAGTTCCCATTGATAATAAGGACTGCGATCTGCAGCGCTAATTAGCACTTTGCCGGAGATTAGTACATAGGAACAATACATACAATTATGCAGAAACTGCAGTTTTTGCATAATTCAAACAGCTTGAGACATAGGCCCCTTAGTTATAAAGCAAAGTCATAGTTTGATGGAACCCAGCACACTCATTTGTTAACGTGTTGCACAAGTGTGCACTTGTGTATGCAGCAGTAGTTGCTGAGGGTATGCAGTCAGGAAGCCGTCGGTCGAAATGCCGACCGCCTGCTTCCCGACTGTCATATCCCGGCAAGGTACTAATGACAGGCGTCGAAATCCTGACACCTATCTTTAACCCTACGCTGCGAGACCAACGCCCGGCATACCGAACGAAGCGGACCGCCACGGGGGAGGAGGGTTAGGTTAGGGGCTCCTGGGTGGGACTTAGAGTTAGGCAACCCCTGGGAGGGATAGGCTAGGGGAAGGGGGGGTTAGGTTTAGGCACCCCCCCCCGGGAGAGTTAGGTTTAGGGTGCTGGGAGGTTAGGGTTAGGCACCCCTGGGGGGAGGTTAGGGTTAGGCAATTGGGGGGGAGATTAGGCACCCCTAAGGGAGGGTTAGGGGGGAGGGGAGAAAGGTTAGGGATAGATTAGATACTTACCCTGTCGGGACCTTGGTCCTTTCTAGCTTCCGGTGTCGGTAATACATCCGCCGGGCTGACGCCCGGCGGGATATAATACCGATTCCGTTGCTGAGAGCTCATTATACTTAATTGGTTAGAAATAGTATTGTGGGACACTCATTTCATGATTATTGGCGCATGTATTGGCTCCTCTGACTGAATAGTGAGCACTTTCTTTCTGCTCTGTTAGGTTGATGGCACTTTTGTGTTTCTGAGCGCTAGGTTTGTCCTGTTCAATAGATAATGATTGTTTCCCGATTGTCATCTGTAGCTTTTCTGAGCACCACGTTTCATTGACTGGAAAAAGATACAGCGATGACAAATCCCTGCTAATTCAGCCTTATATATTTATTCTTCTACAGAACAATTGTACAGTCCAATGATTTACATTGATGGCTAATATTAGGGTTAATATGAGCTTTGTATACATATACTATAGCTGCCAGCCATTTGTAAGAAAAACTGCAGAAATCTTAAATGTACTAATAGACAATATTTTTTTACTGACATATGGATGGCACATTTTACTGACCTCACGTTTTGCTTACTGCTGGATGAATTTCACTACTACGGACAGTAAATCTACTATTGACCACCACGCAACCATTTTTGTCAGATTTGTAACAGCAGTCTGGGGTGTTTATGAAAACATTAGAAATATTTACCAGTTAATTGCCCAGTGCTACTTCCTTTGTGATTGGTTGCTAGATGCATTTCCCAGTATGTTTTTCTAGATGCTACTTACACATACAGTAACTAAAAGTGTGTGACGCATGATTGCCAGTTTGTAGGGATACATTGTTGAACACTGGGCCGACGTATATACTCGAGTATAAGCCGACCCGAATATAAGCCGAGGTACCTACTTTTACCCCAAAAAACTGGGAAAACTTATTGACTCGAGTATAAGCCTAGTGTGGGAAATGGCAGCAGCTGGTAGTGCCCCCAGTAGTAATTCCCCCTGGTTGTGCCCCCAGTAGTAATCCCTCCTGGTAGTGCCCCCAGTGGTAATCCCCCCTTTCAGTGCCTCCAGTAGTAATCCCCCCCCCTGGTAGTACCCCCAGTGGTAATCCCCCCTTTTAGTGCCCCCTGTAGTAATCCCCCACTAGTAGTGCCCCCTGTAGTAATCCTCCCCTGGTAGTTCCCCCAGTGGTAATCCTCCCTGGTAGTGCCCCCTGTAGTAATCCCCCCCTGGTAGTGCCCCCTGTAGTAATCCCCCCCTGGTAGTTCCCCCAGTGGTAATCCCCCCTTTTAGTGCCCCCTGTAGTAATCGCCCCCTGTAGTAATCGCCCCCTGGTAGTGCCCCCTGTAGTCGTCCCCCCCACCTAGTAGAGAGAGACGTGGTAAGAATAAAAAAAAAATAATCACTTACCTGAAACTCCCGCTCCTGGTCCCACCGCTGTCTGCTCCTCCGGCTGCTTTGCATGGGAGAAACGTCGTCATGACGACTTGTCTCCCATCACCCACTGCGGGAGCCGGAAGATGGCTCCCGCAGTGGGAGCAGCAGCAGCCGATGAGAGTCTGACAGACTCTCAGCGGCTGCTGATTACAGCAAACACACAGCTGCCGGCTCCGGCGGCTGTGTGTTTGGCAGTGTGTAGCTCGGTCAGCGCTACACTTCACTCGAGTATAAGCCGAGGGGGTACTTTTTCAGCACATTTTTTGTGCTGAAAAACTCGGCTTATACTCGAGTATATACGGTAGGTGTACTTACTCAACTCATTAGAGAGATTTACACCCTGATAAACAGGATAACATATATAATTTCTCTGACATCTCTCGTCTCTAGTCCTCTGATTTAGAAGTCAGCCTTAACTATCTTCTGTAGAGCTCTGCTCGTGAGACCTAAAAATCTAAAGGAGAGGGGAGTACAACAGATAGTGTGCTAATAGGTGGGAGAGCATATGGTGGTTGGTGTAGTGTAGGGGATTGGGTATATGGACTATTGCTTGTATTGCTATTTATGCTGTACTAGAGAGTGATTATAGTAAACTTTATTTACCTGTCCTGCAGTCTTTGAGGTGCTGTCCGTTCTCTGTTAATCCCTAACTCTGGATGGGATGCAGTCAGGAAGCCGACGGTCAAAATGCAGACCGCCGGCTTCCCGACTGTCTAATCCCGGCAGGGGTCTAATGATTGGCGTCGAAATCCTGACGCCTATCATCCCTATGCCGGAAGCCCGACGCCCGGGATACCGAACAAAGGTAAGCCGGGCGGCAGGCACGGACAGCCGTGGGGGGAGGTTAGGGGCTCCCGGGGGGACTTAGGGTTAGGCACCCCCCCTGGAGGGTTAGGTTTAGGCACTTAGGGGGGGTTAGGGTTAAGCACCCCTAAGGGAGGGTTAGGGGGGGTGACAGGGTTAGTTTTACTTACCTAAATCCCCTGTTGGGATCCTCACTGCTGCCAGTCTTCCGGCGTCGGGATTTGAACCATGCTGCTGGCGGTCATACATACTGATTCCCTCTGGATAGGATATTTGCAAAACAGAGGCTCTAATTGTCACATTTAGCCACTGATATAGAAAAAGGAAACTAAAGTGCTCTTCGTTTTTAATTAAGAAAATAAAATACAGTACAATTGTATCATAATAATATATAATATATAATGTGTGTTTAGTAAGTGAATTTACCAACAGGCACAGAGTGTTGTGCACATTCGTACAAACTTTCCAGTCCAACAAAGTGACGCTGGTAATTGTTTTCACATGTGGTCAAGTATGCGGCCTTTCATCATGAGAATTCAGCATGAGAGCCTCTTATGTTCTAAGCTCACTTTAAACACCAGCACTGGTATTCTATCATGGTAAGATGTAAGATATGCAGGTGCAGAGAGCACTGCCGCAAACTGTTTGACTGTCGGGTTGCCGTTGTCTGTAATCTGACCGTCTGCATCCTGATCACCGAGATCCTGTACCCACCTCCCTGACACAGCCGTACCCCCTGCCACGGCAATGATCCTGCCACGTACTTTAATGACTGTAGCTATGAAATGTCTCTGTGATGTCACAGGTCATAGTGTGCTGACCATAGTGACTGCCTACAAGGTGTAGGTGACGAGTGCACTTACGTACTACCCACTTACTTTTATACTGTTATATAAAGCATTTTAGTTGCAGTTAATGGCTATTCCTTGTAGATCGTTCTAAATTATTTGCCACATAAATACCACAAAACTGCAACAGTGAACATAATATTTTGGTATAGGTTCTCTTAAAATCCATTGCCAGAATAATTGACATCAGGGGCAATAAGAACTAAAATCTCTTTAGTACATTACCATAATATTATATGTTCAAGATAAACATGACCTACAATCGTTGTTCATTGACGGTCTCTCCTCAGGACACAAGGAGGGTAGCAAGAGAAAGAGACAGAAGCATCGAGAAGAACAGAAGAAAATGAAGTCTTCTAAACCGTACCACTAACCTGAACTCAGAAGATCTACTTATCGTACACCAGAAAGCACCGCCGTTCCATGGCCGCAACATTACACCTTTGTTTTTGTATATATATCTTGCTTTTTTTTTTTTTTAAAGCTTTATCACCTTTATTAGACTGAACTAAATTGTGATAAATGCCTAATGGCTGTAATCGCCCATCTTTCTGCACACTGTGAACGAGTTTTCCTTTGCCAGTAGAATTGTCCTCGGCGAGTGAGTAACAATGCTGTCCAGTGCAGGGAAGCATCTTCACGGCATGTTGATTAGATTCCAGCAACCATGAATTTAGTAGAATGTTTTGTTATTACCCAACATTTAAGGGGTTTAAATTATATTGTTATTGCACTAGAACTATTTTATTTTGTTGTTTAGTGTTACAAACCAGTTCTTAGAGGTATCACATCCGTGCTGACTGAGGGTGTTCATTTTGGCAGTAGTTCAGGATTGCCAATGCGTGTTCAAATAAAAAAATTAATAATAAAAATAATAATAATGATGATGATGAATAAAGCAATGTACCCTCCTCTGGAAATAAATCTGCCGTACTGGTTCTTGTGGAATATTTTTTTGTGTTTTTATTGTGTCTAAGACTTGGTAAATGTGGACTTCATTATACTTCTGGAATGCTTTCAAAAACTTAAAAAATAGAATAAATCCCCAGCAACAATATTTTTTTTAAGTACAATTGCAGGGATTACAGTTAGCTAGTGGGTGCCATGTTTTAGTGTTAGCACATGGAGAAGACTGTAATCTCTGATCTGTTTTTATTCTACCTGTAGACAGAGCAGAAATTTCCCGGTGATGCCAGTGTACCAGGAGCCTTTGTTTCCTATGCAGTAAAATACATGTACGCGAGTTTCTTCACATAAGGCAGGACAGATGTGGCCGCAGGAACAAAAGAACATCATGTCCTGTTTTTCATGTTTTTGTGATGTGGAGAAGCCCATTTTCAGGGCCAATGTTTTCTTTTCTTGTAGGTGGAATGTCACCTGCTGTACAGGGAGGTCTAGAAATTATTTGCAATTTTGTTGTGAAGCTGGTAATAAGTTCTCTAATTTGTCATAGGAAATGTGTAGTGTACAAAGGTGTAATACTTATTAGGACAGGAGTAAGTGGACATCCTTTGCTAGTTGGTACCATAAGACTTCTGTATGCAAACTGGACACAGGTATACTACTGTGACTGTCTGGCACCTAGCATACGTTCATTTATTAAATTCAGTTTAATGTAGTTTGGTCCAGTGACTTCATGCAGACTCCCTGAGCATCGGGTGGTAGCTTTTATAACTTAAATGACCCTTATTCGAGACAACCCACAAAAAGACCGTCCACGTTTGCTGATTTAAAACATTCCTCCTCCAAAGAAGAATAAAGTAGCGAAAAAAAAAAACTTGTTCCAGGATTTTTTCTTCTGCTCTTGTGTTATTAATGACCAAGATTTTTAAAGCCAAAAGTCTGATATTTTATCATGATGGCATTGACAGAGGAAAACCATGACGTGCAATAAAGCAGCTTTCGCTGCACAAATGTGTGTAATTAATTATTCAAGTGCTTTAAGGGGAGCAATGAAAGTATCCATGGAACTGTATTTTCAGTGCCTGATAATACCACTTCCTTAGTGCTGACTAATATATTAATGACACCTGCATGCCAGTCTGCCTGTATTTACCTTACTCACTGCTCTGTCATAAGATCTCAGGGTGTTACACCTTATAATTATAATCTGATCCTTTTTCCTGTTTATGAGTAGTCTAATAGATTATTATTATCCTTTATTTATATAGCGCCACAAGTGTTCCGCAGCGCCTTACATAGTACTTAGAACTAATAAGTGAACAAGAAACAAGTAACTTACAGTACATTACAGTGCAGGACAAGGACACGATTTATATACATTGCTGCAATAGCGATTAAAGCACTCACAATAAGCAGTCGGGAGTTAGCAGTCACGTGTTAGGTGCCCTTATGGGGAGTAAGGAGTAGAAGAAAATGTAAAGAGAAGCACATGAGGGAAGAGATCCCTGCTCGTGAGAGATGACATTCTAAAGGGGATAGGAATAGGATAAAGTAGATAGGAATAAACCGCTTCCAGCGGAAAAGTGTAGGTGTGTTTTATAATAGGACATATTGCAAGTTCAGCCAGTATATACGGAATAATATGTTCAGGTTACTAGAAAACAGTGATGCTTCTAGTGCCTATTACTAGTTGCTGAATTCTTTGGCTGAATATTAAATCAGACCACAAAACAACTGACTACATGTTTGCAGATGACAGGTAGCCAGGCTTTAAGTGTTGTCTTGTTACAACATCAGGTTATATACCCTTGATTTAACTAAACCACTTCCACATGCACCCAAACCATATCCATTGCAGTGAGACCACACCCCTAAAGATATTGCATGTATGATATGATATATATATTTTTAACCTTTTTCCACTATATAAGCTCTGCCCTTTTAAATGCTCAAAATGATCTCTCCACGTAACTGGAAAGACACATACATTTTTTAATACTTCTGTGTATTAAACCCGAAAGTCCCTCTATCGCATAGGACAGCTTTTATCGGGAGGACACCTCTATACACTTATGTGTAGTGGTGTATTTTGTTAGCGAAAGCATTTAGAGCAGATTTACATAGTGAAACAGTTAGAATATAGTGCCAAATTTGTTTAAGGAGGAATTGCTTATTAGTTTAAGGACGAAATGTACTAAGCACCGGAATGCGGTGCATATCAAATTAATCAGCACAGTCTCCTGGTGCGTCCTAGTTGCATCACATTGTTACTAAAGGTGCCTACACACTTGGCGATATTTTACTCGATCTGGCCGATTCCGATGCATTGGAACGAAAGATCGTGAGTCCCTACTCACGATCATGATGCGATGCGCGTCCCCGCTGGTCGTACATCGCATCTTCAGATCTGCCGTGCTGTAGGCCGGTCTGCCAATCTGGGACACAATGCACTGGAAAAAGTCTGGATGCACGATAGATCGTTTGTAAATTGGACACTTTAAACACCAAATCGGTGCCCGGGAGGAGTTTCAAGGGAAATCGTACACATCGTGGGATCGTGTGCACATCGCCAAGTGTGTAGGCACCTTAAGACGCATTTAAGGCAAAATAAAAAAAAGACCCTGGCGCTAGCAGAGTAGCACAGGACCTGGCACACGGAGCGGAGCTGTTTGGCTCAACTGCAGCAATTAATTATTTTTTTTTTAATTTTCCTTTAAATGAATGCATGAAAAGTACATTATTGGTCAAGTTAGGATCAATAGTGCTGACCTTATTATTAGTTACATAATGTTATGGTATGAAATATGTCTTATGCGTTAACACACGCTACCGGTACAGTACAATAGACTTGACTGGTAAAAATGCAAAACACGATAAGCATGTGGGAAATGCGTGTCTAAACTGTATATTGTGTCCTACTCTCCAGTGTACAGTGCATCTTGAAAGTGTTCACAGTGCTTCACTTTTTCCACATTTTGTTATGTTACAGCCTTATTCCAAAATGGAATAAATTCATTTTTGTCCTCAAAATTCTACACACGATACCCCATAATGACAACGTATAAAAAGTTCTTTTATGATTTTTGCTAATTTACTAAAAAAAAAACAAACTAAGAAATCACATGTACATAAGTATTCACAGCCTTTGCTCAATACTTTGTTGATGCACCTTTGGCAGCAATTACAGCCACACGCCTTTTTGAATATGATGCCACAAGCTTGGCACACTTATCTTTGGGCAGTTTCGCCCATTCCTCTTTGCAGCACCTCTCATGCTCCATCAGGTTGGATGGGAAGAGTCGGTGCACAGCCATTTTCAGATCTCTCCAGAGATGTTCAATAGGTTTCAAGTCTGGGCTCTGGCTGGGCCACTCAAGGACTTTCACAGAGTTGTCCTGAAGCCACTCCTTTGATATCTTGGCTGTGTGCTTAGAGTTGTTGCCCTGCTGAAAGATGAACAGTTGCCCCAGTCTGAGGTCGAGTGCTCTGGAGCAGGTTTTCATCCAGGATGTCTCTGTACATTGTTGCATTCATCTTTCCCTCTATCCTGACTAGTCTCCAAGTTCCTGCACCTGAAAAACATCCCCACAGCATGATGCTGCCACCACCATGCTTCACTGTTTTGGATGGTATTGGCCTGGTGATGAGCAGTGCCTGGTTTCCTCCAAACATAATGCCTGGCATTCACGCCAAAGAGTTCAATCTTTGTTTCTCATGGTCTGAGAGTCCTTTAGGTGCATTTTGGAAAACTCGAGGCGGGCTGCCATGTGCTTTTTACTAAGGAGTGGCTTCTGTCTGGCCACTGTGATTGGTGGATTGCTGCAGAGATGGTTGTCCTTCTGGAAGGTTCTCCTCTCTTCACAGAGGAATGCTGTAGCTCTGACAGAGTGACCATCGGGTTCTTGGTCACCTCCCTGACTAGGGCCCTTCTTCCCCGATCACTCAGTTTAGACGGCTGGCCAACTCTAGGAAGAGTCCTGGTGGTTCCGAACTTCTTCCATTTACGGATGATGGAGGCCACTGTGCTCATTGGAACCTTCAAAGCCGCAAATATGTTTCTGTACCCTTCCCAAGATTTGTGCCTCAATACAATCCTGTCTCATAGGTCTACAGACAATTCCTTGGATTACATGCTTGGTTTGTGCTCTAACATGCACTGTCAAGTGTGGGACCTTATCTAGACAGGTGTATGCCTTTCAAAGTCATATCCAATCAACTGAATTTACCACAGGTGGACTCCAATAGGAACATCTCAAGGATGATCAGTTTCTTAGTGTTTTTTTGTTTATAAAATTTGCAAAAATCTAAAAAAAAACTTTTTACACGTTGTCATTATAGGGTATTGTGTGTAGAATTGAATGCATTCCATTTTGGAAAAAGGCTGTAACATAACAAAATGTGGAAAAAGTGAAGCGTTGTGAATACTTTCCGGATGCACTGTATATATGTGTGTATAAGCTCTGAGTGTCCAGATTAACATCACACACAATGTTACTCTGTGTCCACCCAACTTGACAGCACCTTTCTGAAAAAGTAAGAGTACAAGGCTGTAAAACTACTGGTAAACTGTTTATTTCTGTGTTGTTTTTTTTTGAGTTGTTTAAACTATATTTTCATTCTATATAATATAAATGTACTTGTATTTACAAAAATGATGTAAAGTATTTTCCAGACTAGGGTACCTTTATTTATGATTCAGTGTGAATAATACATAGCAATTATAATAAACATATAAACTAAAAACAACTTGTGCCACTTGTACACCTGCAAAAGAATGTTCTCAAATGTCTTTAGCAGAGCGCAGAAGTTGCGTGCTCTGCGTGGGTGTAATTACTGGGTGGGCAGATCATTTTACATCTGCACAGATTCACAAAAACTGCTTTAAAATGTTTTCTTGCTGAATTTCAAATATGATCACATCAGATCCAAGGCACTGGAGAGAATGCAGCATCATTTTAAATCTTGGTAATGTTGAGGTTACACTGATGGGGTGATTTACTAGCACTTTTCAATAGGGCTGTAACAGGCATCTGCTCTGTGTCATGCTTACTGTGTCAATCAAAGCCTATTGTTAATTGGTTGCTACGGGTTACTGCAAATTATAACAATATTAAAAGCTGTGAAGGTATCCAGTAGCCATGTTAAAGCAGCCAATCCATTAAAAAAAGATTTTATATATATATATATATATATATATACAGTCAGGTACATTGACAGAATTTTCATATTTTGGCCTCTATTCACCACCACAATGGCTTTGAAATGAAACAAACAAGATCTGCTTTAACTGCAGACTTTCAGATTTAATTTGAGGGTAATTGCATCCAAATCAGGTGAACGGTGTAGAAATTACAACGGTTTCTATATGTGTCTCCCACTTTTTAAGGGGCCAAAAGTAATGGGACAATCAACTCAAAAGCTATTTCATGGACAGGTGTGGGCTATTCCCTTGTTATTTCATTATCACTTAAGCAGGTAAAAGGTCTGGAGTTGATTCTAGGTGTGACATTTGCATTTGGAATCAGTTGCTGTCGACTCTCAATATGAGATCCAAAGAGCTGTCACTATCAGTGAAGCAAGCCATCATTAGGCTGAAAAATCAAAACAAACCCATCAGAGACATAGCAAAAACATTAGGTGTGGCCAAATCAACTGTTTGGAAAATTCTTAAAAAGAAAGAACGCACCGGAGAGCTCAGCAACACCAAAAGACCCGGAAGACCACGGAAAACAACTGTGGTAGATGACAGAAGAATTATTGTGGTAGATGACAGAAGAATTATTTCCCTGGTGAAGAAAAACCCCTTCACAACAGTTGGCCAAATCAAGAACACTCTCCAGGAGGTAGGTGTATATGTGTCAAAGTCAACAATCAAGAGAAGACTTCACAAGAGTGAATATAGAGGGTTCACCACAAGATGTAAACCCTTGGTGAGCCACAAAAACAGGAAGACCAGATTAGAGTTTGCCAAACAACATCTAAAAAAGCCATTACAGTTCTGGAACAACATCCTATGGACAGATGAGACAAAGATCAACTTGTACCAGAGTGATGGGAAGAGAAGAGTATGGAGAAGGAAAGGAACTGCTCATGATCCAAAACATATCACCTCATCAGTGAAGCATGGTGGTGGTAGTGTCATGGCGTGGGCATGTATGGCTGCCAATGGAACTAGTTCCCTTGTATTTATTGATGATGTGACTGCTGACAAAAGCAGCAGAATGAATACTGAAGTGTTTCGGGCAATATTATATGCTCATATTCAGTCAAATGCTTCAGAACTCATTGGACGGCGCTTCACAGTGCAGATGGACAATGACTCGAAGCATACTGCAAAACCAACCAAAGAGTTTTTTAAGGCTAAAAAGTGGAATGTTATGCAATGGCCAAGTCAATCCCCTGACCTGAATCCGATTGAGCATGCATTTCACTTGATGAAGACAAAACTGAAGGGAAAATGCTCCAAGAACAAGCAGGAACTGAAGACATTTGCAGTAGAGGCCTGGCAGAGCATCACCAGGGATGAAACCCAGTGTCTGGTGATGTCTATGCGTTCCAGACTGCAGGCTGTAATTGCCTGCAAAGGATTTGCAACAAAGTGTTAAAAAGTGAAAGTTAGATTTAGGATTGTTTATTTTGTCCCATTACTTTTGTCACTTAAAAAGTGGGAGGCACATATAGAAACCGTTGTAATTTCTACACCGTTCACATGATTTGGATGTAATCACCCTCAAATTAAATCTGAAAGTCTGCAGTTAAAGTACATCTTGTTTGTTTCATTTCAAAGCCATTGTGGTGGTGAATAGAGGCCAAAATATGAAAATTCTATCAATGTCCCAATATTTATGGACCTGACTGTATATATATAAATATATATATCTTTTTTTTTTGGGCAGTATCACCAGAGATGGCGCTGGTGAGCAGCAGATTCTGTGTGGGTTTGGAGAGATCCACACAGGGTAGAAATACTGAGTTGTGACACCTGTGTGCTGCCTTGTGGAGAGAGCTCAGGTGTGGGCTGATGAGAAGGCAGACCAGTCAGGCTGCTGTTGGAGACAGTCTATGTGGGACCGTGGCAGCCAGAGAGCCCAGTGAAGCTAAGCAAGCCATTGAGGACCAGGAGGCCTGTGTCTGGACCTTGCAGGGGGGAGGGGACCATAAACCTCTCAGACTGTGTGACATTGAAGCAGCTGGGCTGCAGGCTGAGGAAGCCAGGGCCTATAGCTGGAGGATATAGGGAAGGCCACCAAGACTGATGGTGTTTGTATAGCTGTGGCAGCCAAGCCAGGCTGGAGCCGGCAATAGACATGCAGAGAAGCAGGCAGAGACTTTATTGGCAGACTAGCTGCACCTTGATAGAGAGGGTTCAAGAAATGAGCTAGTGTCCTAAACAAGGGCTAGGTTGTTTGTTATTTTCTATTTCTGTTTCCTGATTTCCATGCTGGAAGTAAAGCACCATTTTTGTTTATTTTACTGGAATGCCATGTGTGGACTCTAATTCTGCACCTAATCACCGCACCACTTGACACCAATCTACCGAGCTAATTACCCAAGTTATCACTATAGGCTACTATTAATGATTTCTAGTTCTACACAGTGTCAAGGACTGCCAATAGTCATATAATGTAATGAGCAGAGATACTTTTGCACGCCCCTCTGAGCTCTGTCTGCTCTGTGTACTAAAATGATAGGTGGGTATTAAAACTTATTTTTTTCCAGTCATTCAGGTTTTTTAAGATAGTTTGCTCAGGTTAGGTAGATAATTTGTAGATTTGAGACCTGCTTCAGAATTTTTTTTACTGATATTCGACTGTGAGCAGAACTAATGACTGACCATCGGCCCAGGCTTCTGTAGGTATACAGGCCATGCTTGGGTTCTTCGGTCTGGAGAGATCTCAGCACGCCGATAAGATCTCTATTATAATTTCCTCTGTGAGGGAAGAAGGAGAGGAGCAGCGTTCCCAATATGATGGACTGACCCTGCAGGTGCCACATGCTGCCTACACCTGTGTTAGGGTATGTGTTATGCAATATACACGCTTTCTTCTACATGAACGCAATTGATAGATATATAGCTACAGTATGTCACATTGTACAGGAAATGTGTGAATATACAAAAAAGATTGTTAATTGTTTTACAAGAAGTCTACAGAAAAAACCATGGCAGCAAGCGATGACCTCAAATAGGGCTCAAAAAACTAGGATACCAATATAACATGAGGTACCCTGTCCTTACATACTTTCCTTTTAGTGTCCACTGCAGTAGGTAATTGACACATATTCTACACATATGAAAGTACTTCTAGGCACACTCTTAAAAGGAATTATGAGAAATGTACCAATGCAAGTTGCCAAATTACAGTGACAAAATATGGGATGTCTTTTAGTAAACTGGGGTTACAGTTATTACACTTTTTCTATTATTATGTTATAGCATTGTGTTTATGGCACTAACTTCAACCATTCTTTGTCAGATCATTATATGGGCTTGTCCTGTACTACCGTATGACCATTAATGTCTGTCCAACTTCAGCATCTCCTCAGTTCAAAAGACAAATCCAACAAAATGTTCATACACTTTATAAATCAGATATAAGGAAACATTAATAGTTGACAGTTTTACAGGCAAACAAGGAACATTCCTAAGAGAACACTGTGCCAGAGAGCAGCACAGAAAATAAATTGCATTCATTTACTTTTTTCTTTGGTTGTAGGACATACACATGCAGGTGTACATTCACTAATATAGGGTGTATTTACTTACAGTGCGTAGAGCGGTAACCACTTTTAGTACAGGCGAACCCCTTTTCAGAAACTCAGGTTGTATTCAAAGTAGTATGTATGGTGAGTATAAAGATGGTAAAGGTGTATTTTAATCCATATACCATACACCACACCTAACCGACCATGAGAAAGCAATGTCTCCCATATGTTTGTTGTCTGTGCACAGCACATGTGGTCCGGGATTGGAAGCAATAGACCAGCAGCTGGCATTTTACTGGCAGTATGTTTTTACTGTTATATATTTATCCCCAGAAATTGTGTCTGAGAAGTATGAGTGTGTGTGTGTATATATACATATATATATACATATAACGTCCAAACAGCCGGCGCTTTGACGTCACTATTGGTGAGTGCACTGGGAGTCGGGATTTCCGGTTTCTTCGATGCAGTCCACACATGGTGGGTCTACATCTTCTATTTAAGGTTAGTTTATTTGTGTTATCTGTTACATGCCTTGACAGTGACGAAGTAGTCCCGAAACGTTAGGGTGTCATATATGTATCTATTTTGAATACACTTTTTTGATGATATATATATATATATATATATATATATATATATATATATATTGAAAGGCGGCCCTCAACTCAGAGTCTTAGAAGTCGAAATATCCTCACCAGAGGGTTTTGTTAATGCAGGTCAACGTTTCAGAGTTTTTCAACCCTTCCTCAGGAGGGGGTGAAAGACCCCAAAGCGTTGACATGCATTAATAAATACCTCTGGTGAGAGTATTTGGATTTATAAAACTCTGAGTGCCGCCTTTCATTATGGATTATATGGATTAGGGGCACTGACCCCATACGGAGGGCACCAGAGCAAGTTATGCTATACGCCTTTTGTTATTGGAGTGCCGGAGGATTGTATGGTGTGTATATATATATTTATATTTATTATGTGTTTTTGCAGTTGAGCTGTAATCTGCACATGCGTCAAGGTACATTACAATTTTCGCTCGCAGCAACTTTTCCTCGCAGTGTGATTGCCAGTCAGGTAGCATTTCAGGGAGGTAACAGGTGGGGGTGGGTTGGCAAAAATCTAGGCTTGTCACAACCGGTTTTGGGGTGTGTCAACCTGCGTTTGCGATCCCGTACACAGTGAGAGTGGCTCTGGTGGTGACTCCGTACACGTGGCCATTCTGTGCAACCATAGGGTTATTCAGAACTGCGATAATCCAATGATCTGCGACCTGTGCTGTATCTATACGCAGGTACTTGGATTTGTAAAGCAACAGGTGGGCGTCTCAATACAAATCCCAATGGCTGCAAAATTTGCATATTTTTGCACAGCAGCTGCGTATACATACAGAGTAGCGGCGGCATTAGCGTCTGAATAAGGTCCTCAGTCACATTCCAGGCCCCTAAAAACACTCCTTCCATGTCATGCATGCCTATAGCTGCTACCTGCCAGTGGGTGAAAGACCTCCCAACTATCCCGGGATCAGACAACGGGACTGTCCCCACCTAAATCAAGACACTTGGGTGGTATTCATTGAGAAACCAAACCTGCTCACTGTCAGGTTAGCACCTGGTAGGTAAAATAACTTTTGCCATAACTTGCCCACAACGTCCACTCTCTCCCCATCTCCAAAACCTATATTGATGACGATTCGTAACAGAAATTATCCCGAAAATTCACAATGTGGGGGAAACGTTTAGGAAACCACAGCCTAATGATTGCTATTCCCTCAGGCCTAGAGGCGGCCAACCTGTGATTACATGATATCGAAATAATGCATCCAAGATCATGTGTCAAAAGTGATAGTTATAGCTATACATTTTAAAGGGAGTGTGGGGACATCTTTTGTCCATTTCTTCTTTTGAGTGGGCATTACAGAGGATGGGACAGGAAGTTACAAAAAGATAAACTACACCCACCTACACTAAAGCAATCACAATCACTACATTGTCCCAGTCCAAACTCTAACAGGGACCACTCCCACCACTGCCAAGATACTCACCAATACAGTGGATGCTATTTCAGTGTGATGCCTGTAAAAATAAACTCTTCTGCTACTGATGATCTGTTATCTGGAGTCATTCTGTATACTGTAGCTCACTGATGGGTAACCTGACATGCTTTAAGGGCCAGTTAATGCCAAAAGTAAAGGTAAAAAAAAATACATGCGTGCAATTAAGTTTATACATGTAAATAGAATAAAAATAAAGATAATACATTACATGATAAGTTTTCTTGTCCTTACTGAATACTCGCCTACTCTCCCAGAATGGCCTGGAGGCTCCCGAAAAGGCGGTCTGGGGGAGGGGGGCGATGACACAATTCGTATAGAATTGCATCATTGTAGCCCCCCCCCCTGCTAATCAATGCCCGTTTTCTCTGCACTGTATAGTGGCGGGCAGGGCCACGATGATGCAATCCTGCCACCAAGCCCTCTATACTGTACAGCCCACCTTTCCACCCGCTACGCTCTCTTTGTGTCGACCTGGCTGCCCCCTCCCAGAAGAGGGGTGGCAAAGTCGGTAAGTATGCTTTACAGTGCATCACAGTTTTGGCAGGGCCGAAACTAGGATATCTGTCACCCGGTGCAAGGCAGCAATTTTGCGCCCCCTCCCTTCCTGTACCTGGAGTTTGTCCTTGCTCCTCAATAAGGCAGTGCACTACTCAGACGTCCCTGGTATAGTGACTTACATTATTCCACACACCATAATGCCCATTACACATTATGCCACACACTGTAATTCGTATTACCAAAGTGCCACTTACATATTTGCCCGACACCATTTTATGCCCCACAGTAATGCTTCTAATTACTTTAAAATTACCTGCTCGTTGCCAGGGGGTTTATGTTCGTTGCCAGGGGGTTTATGCTCGTTGCCATGGGGTTTCATGCTCGTTGCCATGGGCTTTCATGCTCGTTGCCAGGGGTTACATGCTCGTTGCCAGGGGTTTCATGCTCGTTGCCAGGGGTTTCATGCTCGTTGCCAGGAGTTACATGCTCATTGCCATGGGGTTTATGCTCGGTGCCAGGGGGTGTCATGCTTGTTGTCAGGGGATTTATGCTTGTTACCAGTGGTTTCATGCTCGTTGCCAGGGGTTTCATGCTCGTTGCCAGGAGTTACATGCTCGTTGCCATGGGGTTTATGCTCATTGCCATGGGGTTTCATGCTTGTTGTCAGGGGGTTTCATGCTTGTTACTAGGGGTTTCATGCTCGTTGCCAGGGGTTTCATGCTCGTTGCCAGGAGTTACATGCTCGTTGCCATGGGGTTTATGCTCGTTTCCAGGGGGGTTTGAAGGGAGAAGATGCAGCTCTCAGCATCCTCTCCCTGCAGCGCCAGCGTTCCCGGCACTTCCGGGAACGCTGTGTGCATTGTGCACTGCTAACAGACACTAGAGGTCCAGTAGGACCTCTAGCATCTGTGTCTTCCTTGGCGGCGGCCATTTTTGGATGGCCGTTTTCAGCAGAGTCCATGCGGACTGTTAGTCCGCATGGAATCTGCTGAAAACGGCCATCCAAAAATGGCCGCCCCCAAGGAGGAGACAGACACTAGAGGTCCAGTAAAGACCTCTAGCATTTGTCTCCTCTTTGGCGGCGGCCATTTTCGGATGGCAGAGTCAGATTTTTCACCCCCCCGCAATCCCCACCCGGTGCACGTGCACCTCTAGCCCCCCCCTAGTTGCGGCCCTGGTTTTGGAAACTATTTTTGGATATCCCTGATTTGTATTGTATTGTTATATAGTCTTCAATTGGTATCAGTGGGCCGGATTCAGATTTGGGAATATAGTTAAGCCACGTATCCACTACACAATATAATGAATGATAACAACATCATTATAGATCAGTCGTCCACAATATGGTGCAGTGGATATGCTGTTCCCGCTGGTCGTTGATGCCGTCGCTCATTGCCCGAACCTGCTGTTCAACCTGATGATATCGTCAGGTTGTGCAGGCTCAGGGATGAGGGAGGATGCCGGCATTGAACAATATATAATATTCAGTGTGGGCTCAATGTCCACTTCCAGAACTACTGTAATGTTATTATAAATGCACTGTTGGCACCATACCATGGTGGGGACTACAGATGGAGGAAGGGAAGATGAGGGTCAATTGCAACTAAGTGTGTTCCTATTAAGCAAACAGCTGGTGGCTCTGTTCCAAATGCCTTTACCCGCTGGGTCTGAAATTCCTTAAACACTGAAAATCAAGTTTCCAGCAACTAAAGGGATTTTGACAGGTCAGCAGGGTTATGTAACCAGTTGGGGTAAGAGTTGATTGGACTGTAGCAGGGAGGGTGACAAGAAACGGATCAGATCAGGTAAGTGAGACTAAAGGTGCCTACACACTTGGCGATGTGCTCACGATCCGACATTGTGTCCGATTTCCCCTTGAACTCTCCCCAGCAGCTCCCTGGCAGTCGTGGGCGCGATTTGGTGTTAAAAACTGTCCAATGTGACAAACGATCTATCGTGCCTCCTAACTATTCCAGTGCATCGTGACTGAGATTGTCAGATCTGCCCTACAGCACGGCAGATCTGAAGATGCTATGTGCGACCTGCAGGGACACGCATCGGAATCCTGATTGTGAGTGGACACTCACGATTTGTCATCACGATGCATCGGAATCGGTCAAATCGTGTAAAATATCGCTAAGTGTGTAGGCACCCTGAGAGAGGTTGAGAAGCAAGGAAAAATAACACAGAAGGTGGAAAGTTACAATATTTTAATAGAAATTGTTTAATGTGTCATTTTAGATATTTTTTTTTTCTTCAAACAAATATGCTTATTTTTACAATGTAAAATCTAGATCTGCCCCTGCTGTGCCTGTAGTTAGACAATTTCCACATTTTGTAGCCTCAGGACTCACCCTAGTTTCCTCTGATAGTTCCACACCCGAGCTGTGAGTATCAGCGTAGCTGCAACAGGAGAATGGCTTTTGTCCCTCCCAAGATGGCCACTGTACACAGACCTGTCCAGTGATATAATTAGACCTAACCTTTGTGTAGGTTTCTTTGAACTGACTACCACACCCAGAGTCAATCTGTCAATCTAGGAGCCAGAGTCATGATTCCCCTCAATATAGGGAATGGTACTAAGAAAGGTGATCTGCTGTGGTATAAAAGCACAGAATCACACAGCCTTAAATTGGATGTTATCTACCTGTACCATTGTGTCACTGAAGGCAGAAGCTGCACCCGCAAAATGTGAAAACAGCTCTTGTTTGAATGTTCATAAATCCAGTGATAGTTAATAAATTACAGCATACTGTTTCTAGGAATCTACCTGTTACAGTATGTGCGTCATCAAATAAGTTGTTATCAAATGTAGTGTGGATGGAGTATATATTCTCATTATGAAACACAGACAATATTTAGTTGAGGCATACTACACTATTGGCCCATCTGTCATCTTGCTCCACCATACTGTATGACAGGTTCCCAACCACGGTCCTAAAGGCACAGTTCAGGTTTTAGAGATATCCATGGTTGTGCACAGGTGGTTAAATCAAATTGACTGAAGTACTAATTAAATCACCTGTGGTCAAGCATGGATATCCTTATAGCCGGTGCCATCTGCCCCCCAGGCCGGTACAATTTTAGCTTTCTAGGGCCGCCAGGCTGCGACAGGCAGAGGATGCTTCTGCTCCCCGGCCACTGCTCTGCAAGAGAGAGATCCGAGTAGCTATAGCAGTCTATAAGAAAATGGCTGCCCCCATATCAGGCTACACAAAGATGACCGCTGTCGACCAATGGGGAGCCAGGTTTCCCTACCCAGAAACCCTGGCTGGAGAAGGGAAAAGGGGGCGTGGCTTGTCGGGGGAGTTGGAAGAGGAGCTGAAAAAATAAATTGGCACCACACCCATGGAGGAGAGAGTCAGAGAGGGCAGAGATGAGGAGTACCACAGACTGGTAACTGGAGGGTAGATTGGATATAAATATATATATATATATATATATATATATATATATAATGTAACAATTGCACAAAGTTTGCAGGGAGAAGATGTTTAATTACTTAAAATATGTGTGTGCTTAGTGTGTCTGTATGTTGTGTGTGTGTGTATGTATGTACAGTATGCATGTGTAGAAGACCGAAGACCGACAGCGGCATCCCGATGCTGAGGTTCCCAACAGGGAATAAGTATGCTATCCCTGCCCCTTTTACACCCTAACCATAACCATCCTTTTCTTTACCCTAAACCTCACTACCCCACACCCTAATTCTCCCTACCCCACATTCTAACTCTAAGTGCCTAAACCTAACCATCCCCCCTTAGTGCCTAACCCTAACCTCCCTTCCCGGGGGAGGCCTAAACCTAATCCTCCCCTCCCCCTGCGGCTTACAGCTAAGGCGCCCATTGTACTTATGATCAGGATGCCGTCTGTTAGGATCCCAGTGTCAGGATCTCCACTCATGTCGGGATTCTGGCGCCGGTCTTCTGTCCGCAGTTCGGAATTATAGCACCGGGATTTAATTAGTCGGCATCCCGATCATAGGTTTTTTAACTACAGCTCATATATATATATATATATATATATATATATATATATTTTTTTTTTCGGGGGGAACGCTCCATAATGGCGTTCCTGGAGGTCTTCTGAAAGATCATGTCTTCAGGAATGGCGTTTCGGAACCTCCCGTCTCTGCAACTTGAAGTGCTGTTACTCTGGGGGCTGGCCCACAACACATGAAGCACAGTGGGGACGGTGATGACAGGTAAAAAAAGATCCTGTCATCATAACCAGAGATCCGGGGGGAGAGTGTCCGCTGCTTGTGCACACACTTCCAGGGACATAACGGCGGTGCGACCATGAGACGGTCACCTGGGGCTCAAGACCCCGCCACACACTATAGTCCTGCAGCCCGGTAGCAGCTGTACCTGGCTGCCGGAAGACAGCAACTTCGTATCCCTGCTGAGGCAGTGCACTTGCACTCATTACTGTTCGCAGACACGGCACCTAAATCAGCAAAGTCGCGAATGTGATGTTATGACATTGCGATGTTGTCTGTATGCCTACCAGGATCTAAGTGCTGACTACTACTATCTGTCACTGTCAGTCAGAGCCTGGAGACAGGAGAGGGATCCGGCGGCTGCAGAGGGTGAGATTGGACCTGGAGGAGGAGCTGAGCTGCCGAGTGGATAAAGACAATCGAGCGGAGCAGGTAAGTTAACCATTGGGGGAGGGAGCAGATGACAATTACTGGGGGGTGGGGACCACATAATAATGCATATATATACTAGGAGAAGAGAGGGACTCAATAATGCATATATGTGTGGGCGCCCTCACAATCTCAGTGCCCCCTGCTGTGGTCCTGCATTTTCACATAACAGGTGCTGCAAAACTCTGAGCCCTTGCATCCAACACACTGAAGGGGGGGTCTCTCATAACCTAGGCAGCATTGCCCCTCCATTCCTAATTTCCCTCCACTGGCATCATAAGAGGAGTGGATTTTGTTTATCTTGCCCCTTTATTAGGGACCTTAGCGCTGCTACCTGACTCTCCTCCTTTATTCTCCTCTTATACCTGCTTACACAGTAATAGAGGCACACAGGACCTTCCCATGTGTACCCATACCCACATTACACAAACCACACCCCCAACATTCCCACGCCCATTTTTAAAATTGCATTTGCTGTTAGAAAACCTGGGCCACTTGCTCTTGTTTGCCCCCCAGGCTGAAAGTTGCCAGCCAGCCCCTGCTTATAGCCTGGACTGTTAAGGCTCATACACACTAGACACGTGCTGTGTGAATGATATTGGTGAACGATTTCCCTTGAAGTTTCTGTAGTGCAGGACAACGATATTGGGTGTACACACTGATAGATATCTTTCAGTGAAGTCATCCTGCCACATCTCTGAACAGGGAATTCTTGCCGATATTGTCAGATTGTCCTGCAAGTATGGATGACAAAAGACATTGTTGGTCGTTCACTGCGTACACACTGAACGATATGAACAATATATAGTTGAAGATATTGTTAACGTCCATATCATTCATAAAGATCGTCTAGTGTGTATGCGGCTTTAGTGTGCCTTGAGGACCGAGTTTGAAAACCTCTGCTTTATGAGGATTTGTTGGTTGCCACTGACTTCTCCTAATATCACTTAGCCAAACCCGGTGCTCTCCAACTGGGATATATACTGGTTGTAGTCAGCTGAGTCACCCACCTATTATGCTACAGTAACAGAAATGTATATTTACACAAATGTTATTTTAGTGGTAGAGCTTTGCATGAGAATCATTTACATTTTACACCACGACTCCCCATTTTAAACACTTTATAATATATATGTCATGATTAGTAGTGGACATATCTACTGTAAAGGACATACATACAGTGGTGTATTCCTAATGTGTGTAGGGAGCGTGATGCACATGGCGCCTTTGGTCAAGGGCGCCTACACCACACACCCTGCACCCATTGCACTTACTTGCCCTGCATCCACTTTGCATCATTATTCTGATATTTCTTGGAAAATATGGCTCCATTTTTCAGTAGAAATCAGAGTAAATATGGTGCCAGCGCAGTATTTTCTAAGGCACTGTGTCATAGTCTCTACTATCTCCTGTGCATGCTCTGACAAGTGGGAAGGGGGCCATGGAAAGTTTGCACACAGACTCCCTCCTGTCTTTAAATGCCCTTGTATAAATTAATAATGCAAAGAATTAGCGGAATGGTTAGTTTCTCATACATACAGAATAAGAACTATCCCTAAGAAATGCAAACAGCTTACAAAATAAGACTTGTTCTGTAAATTGACAAGCCAGACATCAGATTAATAAATTGTGTCTTCTCGCTCTCACCTTGCTCTTCAGCCTCTCTCCTTAGCAAACTTTGAAACCATGGAAACAATCAGTGCAGTCCACAGTGTGTTTCCATGGTTACAGATGTTGCTGGGGAAAGTCACAACTTAGCTAAAAAAGTTCACCAACAGTGTCTGAGTTTTCAACCTCCAGTTTCAGTCAAATATGATTTATTTATGTAAATTGTGGTACTCACAAAACAATTTTAAGCACTCATAGTTTTTGTGTTTTGTTTTATTTTTGAGTGGAGTTACCCATTTACCTGGCAACGTTGTATGTAATGCGATCAGAGACAGCTGTGCGTCAGCTGGCAATGTCACATCACATACTGCCACGCCTCCCCGCTTTGTGCCCCAGCTGTAGAAGAGGAGATCCTTTTTGCACAAGGGCAGAACACATCTTCGGAACCCTAGGCAGTGATGTGGCGGTCTGTGACTGCCAGCATCACGCCTCAGAATGCTGTGCGGACGGCACTCTAGAGTGCATGCATCAGGGATCAAGGTGCTTAGTTCCTCTCCAAGCACTATTTGGCTGATCTTTGCATGTGCAAAGAGCAGCTGCAGCAGGGGGGACTGATCATTAGTGTCTCCCCCTGACAAACATTTTGCTGCCCACTGCATGTGGGGGAGGGGGGGGGGGGGTTGCCCACAGGGGTGGTAGGTTATTCCCCTAGAGGGGGAATCTAGCATAAGTGGGGGTGGGGAGGCATAAAATAAAGCCATATAATGCTGGAGGGGGGGAGGGGGGTAAAACAGTAATGAAAAAAAAAAAAAAGATTAAACTGGTGACAGTGTAGGAGGAGGGGGGAGTGCAAAAAAATAGAATTTTTACAGGAGGGGGGGATGTTTTATAAAATAATAATCTTTTAAAGGGGTGAGTGTGTGTGGAGGGGTAATGTTATTAGGATTTATAACCACCAGGGTTTCCATTGCCAATGGGGCTGGGAAGTTATTTTACAATGCAGGCCTATGGTCACGGGGGTGGGGGTGCAAAACATCTCCTAGATATATATATATATATATATATATATATATATTATTTTTTATAATTTTTTTTTAAATAAAATATTTACATATCATTAAAAATACCTTTTTGAAGAAAAAAAAAGTGATTAAGGGCAGTATGCAGAATGATTTTTAATTTACAATACAATACCTTAATTGTCCTTAGCAATTAGTTCTGCACACTGTCTTTGCTCTTCATTCGGCTGCTTACTTTTGAGAGCCTTGACATATGTAAGAAAGAGAAATGGCCAATGAGCAGCCTTTTTACCTGGCATTCTGCAATACCCATGTACACGAGATGTGTCTATGGGGTCTATTTACTAAGCAGTGTTAGGAGACAGAGTGAAAAGTGATAAGGTGCCAGCCAATCAGCTCCCAACTGTCATTTTTCAAACACAGCCTGTGATATGGCAGTTGGGAGCAGATTGGCTGGCACCTTATCACTTTTCACTCTGTCTCCTGCTTAGTAAACAGACCCCTATGTTCCAAGAATACTGAAACCCAGATGCTGCTCTTTCCATCAGACAATGCATAAATCTACACTGCCCCCTAGCCATCCAGGTGCTGGTGCACTACATGTATTACCCCTATTCCTAGCCTTACCATACCAGTTATACTTTTCCACAGCTCGTTAACACCACATCCCAACAAATTAAGAGCAATCTGGGGAGCAATTAATGCTCTATAGTTGAGTTTTCCCAGAGCAGTAACCTTCTTCCCACTAAACCTCTCACTATTTATTCACTGATAAGTTACCATTGGCAAAATGTATATTTGCCACAGATTATATAGTAAGACGGCTTTTCTTACCTTAGCAAACTGCAAGTCAATGTCCAATTCTTGGTTTCAAAATGATTGAAGCACTCTGCACATATTGTAGCTCTGTGATTATCATAATAACTTCATTTTTAGACATAAATGCAGTTTAGCCTCATATATAAATTAACTGAAATAAACAGGTTTTCTGCACCGTGTTCCTGTATTTCATCAGATCTTTACTCTAGTTATTTATTTAGACTGAGGTGGCAGACACAGCAGTAACAACTGGAAAGCTTCTAGTTCCCTCCTAGATTTTACTATTGGCTGCTAATGAAATATTAGTCACAGCCATAACCCTTTCAGCTCCGAGCCACAGCACGGCAGATGCTCTATGCGAAACAGACACATACTGTACACAGCTGCAGAGACAACCCCTCCTTTGCCCTCTAGACTTGTTCGTCATGATTCACTAATACAGTAAGAGAAGATAAGAGTCGTGCTGGGTTTTCACAGTCCTGGAAGTCTTTAAGGCTTGTCATGAACACACCAATGCATCTTGTTTCCAGCTGTTTCACTTCTGTACAATTGCATCGATACACAATGGAGCCAACTAATACCTCTTTTCCACCAAAAACCCAGGTCCGACCTGGGTTTTTGGACATGGTTCCAACCCTGGTCAGACCCAGGTCAGACCCATTTACACTGCACCTTTGGTCTGGGTTACTCCCAGGTCAGCCCTGTTCACACTGAACTCAGGTCTGCCCTGCTAAACCTGTGAGGTCATAAAAAGTGGGAGGTGAATGCTCGACAACCACCAATCCGCTCATTTTAGGCATGATCCAGGTCAGATAACCTGGGTTGCACCGTTTACACTGCACCATTACCTGGGTCCATCCTGGGTCCAACCCTTGTAGCTACCTGGGTTGGATTGCAGGGTCACTTCACCCAGGTTATTTTTCAGGGACCCTTTTACACTGAGCTGCGACCCGGGTAGACCCAGCAAAACCCAGGTTTTTGCTCTGGTGTAAAAGGGGTATAAGTTGCAGTCCTATCCGTTCTAACACAAGTTACAATCAACAGTTTTTAGTCTAATTGTATGTAAAATAATAATAATGAGACATTGCTTCATACATATTACTGTTTTAGGGGTCTATTTACTAAGCCTTGGCTGGAGATACAGTGAAAAGAGATAAGGTACCAGCCAGTCAGCTCCTAACTGTCATTTTTCAAACACAGCCTGTGACATGTTAGTTAGGAGCTGATTGGCTGGTACCTTATCTCCTTTCACTTTAACTCCATCCAAGGCTTAGTAAATAGACCCTTTAGTTTGGTGATTGCATCAGGTAGCTTAATACATGACTTACCCCTTACGTGGCTACCTGGTAGTGGTAATGCTGAGGATGTTTGTGACGCAGCAGTGAAAGTAGTAAAACCTATGACGTCCCTGCTAGTAATAAACTATCCTTCTTTTTCTATGCATTTATTCAGTAAAATACGAGATGTGGACTGTATTGCAAACAAAAAATGTTAATACCTCCGTATATGTAATTCCAGAAATGTCTTTTAAAACTTCACATGGTCATACCCATAAGACTGAGAATGTGTCACAACTTGTTATCTCTCTTCAAATCTTCACTGGAATAGATTGAACAGTGATTTTACAAGTGCTGAGGGCTGAAATTTGATCTTGCTTTTTCCTCACCTTTTAATAGATATGTATTTCCACATGAAACCCCATTCTCACACTTCTAGCAGTTTCCAGGCTTGTGATACTGTTTTTTTGTTATATCAGACAGACAGTGTAAATAGCTTTCAAGGCAACTATGGGCACAAAACAGGAACAATTTTCATTACATGTTTTGCTGTCAGTAATCTAAGAATATCTGTATCCACATATCCTGTCACTTTCCCATATCATGTTCCATTTGTAGCATCAAATAATTCCCACATTTTGTTAGTTTTGTTTTGATACAGTTCTGGTGATCTTTTCTTCACCGGTATATCAATTTTGCTGAAAAGACCCTGAATGGCCAGTGATGCAATAATTAGAGACCCTGACTGGCCTGTGATGCAATAATTAGGGACCCTGACTGGCCTGTGATGCAAAATAAAAAGGTGCCCTGACTGGCCAGTGATGAAGTAAGAAGGGACCCTAAATGCCATCAATGCAGTTAGAAGGGACCCTGACTGGCTGGCGATACAGTAAGAAAGGATCCTGACTGGTCTGCAATGCGGTAAGCAGGGATCCCAACTGGTTGGCGATTAAGAAAGAAGGGATTCTGACTGGCCAGAGATGTAGTAAGAAGGGATCCTGACTGGCCAGAGATGTAGTAAGAAGGGATCCTGACTGGCCAGAGATGTAGTAAGATGGGATCCTGACTGGCCAGAGATGTAGTAAGAAGGGATCCTGACTGGCCAGAGATGTAGTAAGAAGGGAATTGGTATGAAATACCGCCGGCCGCATGGCCGGCGGTTCGATTCCCGCCAGTGCCTGGTCGACAAAAGCAGAGTTCCCGGCAGTGGAAGCCCGACAGCGCTGGAAATCCCGATTGTTGATCGGTAAATACTTACTAACCTAACCTAACCCCAACCCTCCTTAGGGGTGCCTAACCCTAACCTCCCACCCAAGTGCCTAACCCTAATCCCCCCTCTAAGTGCCTAAACCTAACCCCCCCTTCCCTGCTGCCTAAACCTAAGTCCCCCAGGGGGGTGCCTAACCCTAAGTCCCCCCGGGGGTGCCTAACCCAAAGTCCCCCCCGGGGGTGCCTAACCCTCCCTCCCCCTAACCCTCCCGGGGTGGTGCCTAACCCTAAGTCCCCCCCGGGTGCCCTATACCTAACCCTCCCCCCCCGCAGCTGTCCGCTCGCGACGCCCGGCATCCCTTCGATCGGGATGCCGGATGCCTGTCTCCCGGCGTCTGGAAAATGTCAGGCGTCTACATCTAGATGCCCGGCATTTCACCCTCGCCGGCATATGACAGTCGGGAAGCCGGCTGTCGGTATTAAGGCAGCCAGCTTCCCGATTGTATACCAGTAAGAAGGGATCCTGACTGGCCAGAGATGTAGTAAGAAGGGATCCTGACTGGCCAGAGATGTAGTAAGAAGGGATTCTGACAGGCCAGAGATGTAGTAAGAAGGTATCCTGACTGGCCAGAGATGTAAAAATAAAAACCCATGCAGTAAGATGATACAGTAAGATGGGACATGCAATACAGTAAGACGGGATCCTAACTGGCCTGCAATGCGGTAAGGGATCCCAACTGGTTGGCTATTAAGTAAGAAGGGATCCTGACTGGCTGGTAATGCAGTAAGAAGGGATCCTGACTGGCCGGTAATGCAGTAGGAAGGGATCCTGTATATCTGACAATACAGTAAGAAGAGACACTGGTAATACAGTAAGAAGGGACCCTGACTGGCTAGTGATGTAATAAGAAGAGACCCTGACTGGGCAGCAATGCAGTTATGAGGGACACTGACTGGCTGGTGATGCAGTTATGTGGGACACTGGCTGGCTGGTGATGCAGTTATGTGGGACACTGGCTGGCTGGTGATGCATTATGAGGGACACTAACTGGCTGGTGATGCAGTAAGGAGGGACACTAACTGGCTGGTGATGCAGTTATGAGGGACACCTACTGGCTGGTGATGCAGTAAGAAGGAATCCTGAATAGCCGACGATACAGTAAGAAGGGACACTGGCAATAAAGTAAGAAGGGATCCTGACTGGCCAGCGATACAGTAAGAAGGGATCCTATCTGGCCTTCAATGCTGTTAGAAGGGATCCCAACTGGTTGGCGATTAAGTAAGAAGGGATCCTGACTGGCCAGTAATGCAGTAAGAAGGGATCCTGACTGGCCGGTAATGCAGTAAGAAGGGATCCTGACTGGCTGGTAATGCAGTAAGAAGGGATCCTGACTGGCCGGTAATGCAGTAAGAAGGGATCCTGACTGGCTGGTAATGCAGTAAGAAGGGATCCTGAATAGCGACAATACAGTATGAAGGGATCCTGACTGGCCAGTGATGTAATAAGAAGGGACACTGACTGGGCAGGGATGCAGTTATGAGGGACACTAACTGGCTGGTGATGCAGTAAGGAGGGACAATAACTGGCTGGTGATGCAGTAAGGAGGGATCCTGACTGGCTGGTAATGCAGTAAGGAGGGATGCTAACTGGCTGGTAATGCAGCAAGAAGGAGTCCTGACTGGCTGGTGATGCAGTAAGGAGGGACACTAACTGGCTGGTGATGCAGTAAGGAGGGGCACTAACAGGCTGGTGATGCAGTGAGGAGGGATCCTGACTGGCTGGTAATGCAATACAGAGGGACGCTAACTGGGTGGTGATGCAGTTAGGAGGGGCACTAACTGGCTGGTAATGCAGCAAGAAGGGATCCTGACTGGCCAGTAATGCAGTAAGGAGGGACGCTAACTGGCTGGTGATGCAGTAAGGAGGGGCACTAACTGGCTGGTAATGCAGCAAGAAGGGATCCTCACTCGCTGGTGCTGCAGTTATGAGGGGCACTAACTGGCTGGTGATGCAGTAAGAAGGGATCCTGAGTGGCTGGTGATGCAGTAAGGAGGGATCCTGACTGGCTGGTAATGCAGTAAGAAGGGATCCTGACTGGCCGGTAATGCAGTAAGAAGGGATCCTGACTGGCTGGTAATGCAGTAAGAAGGGATCCTGAATAGCGACAATACAGTATGAAGGGATCCTGACTGGCCAGTGATGTAATAAGAAGGGACACTGACTGGGCAGGGATGCAGTTATGAGGGACACTAACTGGCTGGTGATGCAGTAAGGAGGGACAATAACTGGCTGGTGATGCAGTAAGGAGGGATCCTGACTGGCTGGTAATGCAGTAAGGAGGGATGCTAACTGGCTGGTAATGCAGCAAGAAGGAGTCCTGACTGGCTGGTGATGCAGTAAGGAGGGACACTAACTGGCTGGTGATGCAGTAAGGAGGGGCACTAACAGGCTGGTGATGCAGTGAGGAGGGATCCTGACTGGCTGGTAATGCAATACAGAGGGACGCTAACTGGGTGGTGATGCAGTTAGGAGGGGCACTAACTGGCTGGTAATGCAGCAAGAAGGGATCCTGACTGGCCAGTAATGCAGTAAGGAGGGACGCTAACTGGCTGGTGATGCAGTAAGGAGGGGCACTAACTGGCTGGTAATGCAGCAAGAAGGGATCCTCACTCGCTGGTGCTGCAGTTATGAGGGGCACTAACTGGCTGGTGATGCAGTAAGAAGGGATCCTGAGTGGCTGGTGATGCAGTAAGGAGGGATCCTGACTGGCTGGTAATGCAGTAAGAAGGGATCCTGACTGGCCGGTAATGCAGTAAGAAGGGATCCTGACTGGCTGGTAATGCAGTAAGAAGGGATCCTGAATAGCGACAATACAGTATGAAGGGATCCTGACTGGCCAGTGATGTAATAAGAAGGGACACTGACTGGGCAGCGATGCAGTTATGAGGGACACTAACTGGCTGGTGATGCAGTAAGGAGGGACAATAACTGGCTGGTGATGCAGTAAGGAGGGATCCTGACTGGCTGGTAATGCAGTAAGGAGGGATGCTAACTGGCTGGTAATGCAGCAAGAAGGAGTCCTGACTGGCTGGTGATGCAGAAAGGAGGGACACTAACTGGCTGGTGATGCAGTAAGGAGGGGCACTAACAGGCTGGTGATGCAGTGAGGAGGGATCCTGACTGGCTGGTAATGCAATACAGAGGGACGCTAACTGGGTGGTGATGCAGTTAGGAGGGGCACTAACTGGCTGGTAATGCAGCAAGAAGGGATCCTGACTGGCCAGTAATGCAGTAAGGAGGGACGCTAACTGGCTGGTGATGCAGTAAGGAGGGGCACTAACTGGCTGGTAATGCAGCAAGAAGGGATCCTCACTCGCTGGTGCTGCAGTTATGAGGGGCACTAACTGGCTGGTGATGCAGTAAGAAGGGATCCTGAGTGGCTGGTGATGCAGTAAGGAGAGACACTAACTGGCTGGTGATGCAGTAAGGAGGGACGCTAACTGGCTGGTGATGCAGTAAGGAGGGACGCTAACTGGCTGGTGATGAAGTAAGGAGGGACGCTAACTGGCTGGTGATGCAGTAAGGAGGGATGCTAACTGGCTGTTGATGCAATAAGGAGGGACGCTAACTGGCTGGTGATGCAGTAAGGAGGGACACTAACTGGCTGGTGATGCAGTAAGGAGGGACACTAACTGGCTGGTGATGCAGTGAGGGGCACTAACTGGCTGGTGATGCAGTAAGGAGGGACACTAACTGGCTGGTGATGAAGTAAGGAGGGACACTAACTGGCTAGTGATTCAGTAAGGAGGGGCACTGGCTGGTAATGCAGTAAGGAGGGACACTAACTGGCTGGTGATGCAGTAAGGAGGGACACTAACTGGCTGGTCAGTGATGCAATTATGATGGACACTAACTGGCTGGTGATGCAGTAAGGAGGGACACTAACTGGCTGGTGCTGCAGTAAGGAGGGACACTAACTGGCTGGTGATGCAGTAAGGAGGGACACTAACTGGCTTGTGATGCAGTAAGGAGGGGTACTAACTGGCTGGTGATGCAGTAAGGAGGGGCACTGGCTGGTAATGCAGTAAGGAGGAACACTAACTGGCTTGTGATGCAGTTATGAGGGACACTAACTGGCTGGTGATGCAGTTATGAGTGACACTAACTGGCTGGTGATGCAGTTATGAGTGACACTAACTGGCTGGTGATGCAGTAAGAAGGAATCCTGAATAGCTGACGATACAGTAAGAAGGGACACTGGCAATAAAGTAAGAAGGGATCCTGACTAGCCAGCGATACAGTAAGAAGGGATCCTATCTGGCCTTCAATGCTGTAAGAAGGGATCCCAAATGGTTGGTGATTAAGTAAGAAGGGATCCTGACTGGCTGGTAATGCAGAAGGAAGGGATCCTAAATAGCCGACAATATTCGGAGGGGTTAGGTTACAGTGGGGTTAGGGTTAGGCACTTGGGGGGAGGTTAGGTTTAGGCACCCCTAAGGGAGGGTTAGGGTTAGGGGGGGTAAGGTTAGTTATAGTGCAAATACTTACCTGTCGGGATCTTCAGTTGCCGCTCTTCCGGCGTTGGAATTTCATACCGATCTCTCTAAATCACGAAACACGGTGTGTGAATGTGCCACACAATGGTACTTATCATGGGGCTGGTGCAAGTACCGATGCTAAAGATGATGTCTGCAGACACTAACACAGTTGGCGGGATAGACTTGCACTTTCAGAGGCACAGATTTTTCTTAAACATTTATTTTATTAATCAGAGCAATAATATAATATACATTTATCAAAAAAACAAAGTAAATAATAAATACGACAAAAACCCATTAAGGATAATAGTACACAAATAATACAATAGAAATACAGAAACATATTTCCGTCGAAAGACAAAACCAAGAAATGGCATATATTATTCAAAATAATCTAATCATGGCAGGCACCCCCCAAAAAATGTATAAAATAAAACAGAACAATGGAAAGGATATCCAAAAAGAAACAGATCCCGTCTCAGCTTGTAACAGTCAAAGAAATGGGCTGATCATTCAGTAAAATCTGGGTTTCATACCAAGAAGTACTTCGGAAACATAAATATATTTGGCGTCGTAAGGCCAACGTAAAGGACTCTATAAAACCTTCCCACAGCTGAAAAAAAGCAGCTATCTTAGTCTCCTTATGCAGTGTGATCTCTAACCAATCCATTTGAAAAGCAAAAAATAATTTAGCCCGAAATAAAGAAACGGATGGGGAATCTGCATGGGTCCACATCTGTAATATACATTTGCGAGCCACCGCTGATATAATCAATAATAATTTTTTACTATCACCTCTACCCGAAACAGACGGTGGCAGGATACCCAAAATCGCTCACTCCGCCGATAGCAGAAGATAACTATCTAGACACCTGGATGCAAATCTATTGACTGATGACCAGAATCTACGTATAAGGGGGTAATCCCACATACAATGTATAAAGGTTGCATCAGAAGCCCCACATTTAGCACAAAAACTATTATCAGACAATCCCATCAGGAACCTGCGGTGAAGGGAGAGATACCCATTGTGATCAATGTTATAGAACATTTCTCTATACATGCTGGATGAGAGCACTAATTGGGAATAGAGGAATGAGTGTTGTAGGCTTTCCATGGTAATAGAAAACAGTGCACCAGGTAGATAACCCTGTAGATATTTTAGAATGGTCTAAATAAATCTGAAGAGTTTTATAACAGAGAGAAGTGACCCCCTGTCCACGCATAGGTCTAGCTAACAATAGATCCAAAGAGTTGGACCAATCTACTGGGGAAAGAGTCCGTATCATGGAACTCACATATTGTTATGCCTGATATAACGCCAGAGAGTGGGATTGAGGTAATCCATATTTATCCGCTAATTCCGCCACCCGATAGGGCTGACAATTTGCAGTGTCAACCAATGCTCGAACATAAGGGATCCCCTTATCAGGCCACAATGAGAAAGGGGCAGAAGTTTCCCCATTTTGAAACTCCGGGTTTAAAAGTGATGGGAGGAAGAGAGAATGAAGACAACTTAAAATCCTTTGCTTTCTAGCAAAGTGCCAAACTCGCCATGCGACCATCAGTAGGGATCAGTAGGGATAACAGAGACACAGATATGCAACTGATAGTTCAGCCGACTGTCACATTAACATATGAAAGTGAGTGGCTGTAGCCATAGGGAAAAGCCACGTTTCTAGAGAAAAGCAGCCACAGAACAGTGCAACTCAGAATCAGGCCCTTTGTGTCCACATTGGAACCAGAGCCAGATTAAGACACCATGGAGAACTAGTCAAGATACTGGTTTAGAGTCCTTCTTTGATTCATTCATTACACTCTATTTACTTACTCTATACACACTGGGCCGATGCAGAGCTGAATGCTATTCCGATGTTCACGCAGTTGAGCGATTATCGGTGGTCTGCACATGCGTAACAACTGCAGTGCGCATGAGCTGCAAATGATTTGCGAACGCGCACGCTGTGAGGATTCACTTGCAATTGATTGACAAGAAGAAACCGTTATGTGGGTGGTTACGGGGATACACACGGATCACTACACACGTCACACTGATATCACACACCTGCTGCACACTGATTACTATACACAGTTATAAGGCGGTATGCAAAGATGATTCCCTGCCTGGCTTGCGTACCAGTCAGCTTTGTTGTCACAATACCTGAATCATGTTAGGCTGAGCCCTAGGGGTAAGAGAAGCATGATGCCTAGTGCTCAGCCTCATGTGATTGATCATTGATGTTGTTCAACAGAGCAGTACATTACGGACCAACCCTGCTGCACTGCAACGGTGAGTATAGCTGTTGGGGGGATGGAATCAAAATGCCGGCGGCTAACCTCCTGACAGCGGCTGCTCGACAGGATCAAGATCCCGGCGTCGGGATTATGATAGGCGTCGGTATTTTGACGCCTATCATAACTCCCTAGCTGGCATTCCGCTGTCGGGATTGAGACCGGCGCTCTTGCGGCCGCCAGTCACAAGACTACATCCTCTGTTGGGACTGCAAGTTACCAATAATTCTGCTGCTTCTCTGAAAGGAAACCATGTCTCCTAATTCAGGCAGCTGGGAAATCTGTCCCTGCATAGAAAACATACAGCACCGAGAGTAGAAGGACACAGCGATGGCACATGGTGAAAGCAATTATTCTTTGTGGCAGCCTTATAATCTTATTAATATAGGTAGAGATTCATATTAATAGATAAGGAAATTGTGCCTCCAGCCACTAGTTCTATGTTTTATTCTGATTAATACTCACTAGGCAGATGTACAGGTCATTAATAGATTGTCACATCATTTTTAATTCTCCTTTAACAATTGTAATATTTTTCCGACAAGTATAGGCAGGAGCAATCCACAATATAGGGACGTCAGTATAATATATAGTATTTAATATATAGGGATGCCAGTGTAATATGTAGTATTTAATATATAGGGACGTCAGTGTAATATATAGTACCTTATAAAGAAAATTCTGAAAAAAAATTACAGAAATCTGAAACATATTTAATTGTAGACAGGTATCAAATCCATCAATAGACTGATTTGTGGCAGACTAGAACGATAGATAGATAGATAGATAGATAGATAGATAGATAGATAGATAGATAGATAGATAGATAGATAGATAGATAGATAGATAGAACACCTCCACTTCTCTTCTAGTGTAACTGTGCCCTCTTCTTTGTTCTAAACTGTCAATTATAAACATTAGGAGGTGCTTCCATTTCTTTTACACTTTTTATTGGATTAGTCACTCAGCAGAGCTGCTAAAATATATAGCACATGCATTTCATTTTTGGTGGAGTATTGATTTTTTTTTTTAAATGTTGTTCACCTACTTGACCACAATGGTTGCTCCCAGTGAAACTCACATCACTGTTCTTCAGAAACCAGCCTCTCACTCCCTCTTGTGGGCATGTTTGGTCACTGTGATGGATGTAGTTTTGAATAAACACACTTACGACTGATGAATGTGTTGAAAAGCAATTTCTGAGCACATGCAAATAATAGTAAGGTGACAGTTGGACACATGATATAAAAACATTTCCCAGAACACACTCCTAACACCTGCCTCTGCAGAACTATAAAGAAGTCTGCATTTACAACACTCCTCCCTCCCTTCTTAGACAATAGACACTACATCATGCTCATACGACAAAACCGATTTATTACAAACATCTTCACTATATGAACACTTTACACTATAATTTGAGTAGTTAAGGAGGTCTCTGTTGCCTTCCAGGATAATGGTGGTGGTGGTAGCCAGAGACACAGGACTCTGTAAGATGTACTTCCTTTGTAGACACTGGGACTTTCTCAAGTTTGATTGCAGATTCACATTCTTGTTAGATAAATGGTGGAACAGCTGGAGTTACATGTTGATAAATAGACATTTCTGTACAAACAACCTGAGGTTGTTCAACAAATAATTTTGAAATGAGTCACCATGTCAGCTCTTTTGAATTGATTTGACTGTTGAGCTTCAACCTCCCTCACTCTCTACATGACAATGCCATAGGCCTCTTTAGTCTCCTTCTCCCTTTAAGTGACTCTAACACTGCCTGCTCACCCATAGGAATGATGCAGGATCATTGAGAGCTATTGGGTCTTCCCTTGAAACTCACCCTTGCCTGCTGAGTCAGTGACAGCGAATGGCCCTACCATTCCTCCAGTACTCAGCGTTTTATACTTATTTTTTCAATTGCTTGTTATGTACTTCTGTAGGTACATCTGGTTTCAATAAGTCCCAACAAAATTGGGGAACATCACTGCTGGTGTTTCCCCTCTAGTGGTATGTTGAATATTTCAATAAACAAGAAATTGTCGAGTTTGTGTTGTAATTTCCTTGTAGCTTGTGGCATTGGCATTGATAGCCTTCTTGAAAGTCTGAACAAATCTATCAGCTATTCCATTGGTGGCTGGGTGGTTTGGCCTGAAGTGAAGGTCTCTGTGCCATTATATTCAGGAATCTCTGGACTTCTTCTGAAACAAACTGACGCCCATTATCACTACAGATTTGTTCAGTGACCAATTTCAGGAGAATATATTTTTCTCAGACAACTTAAACTTCTTCTTGAAAACTTAAGGTCACTTGCAGTGTGCACAGTCAGAAACGTGATCCATGAATGGACCTGCAAATTCAATATGAACTCTTTGCCATTTCTTAGGGTATAATTGAGCTGGCATATAATTGAAAATTACATCCTTCTTAAATGTAATTGTTTCAATTAGATTCCATACCAACATACTGTACATAACCTCTAGTCAAGGCCTTCATTTACAATGTGCTAAAGTGGCATTCATGCAATTTTACCAATATTCTTGTGCAAAGCTTCAAAGCTTGGTATATACTTATTACTCTAGGCCATATTGCACATTCACAGTTCCACCAAATGTTCCACCACTCATGTTCACATCATTTGAGATAATTGCTACGTATCAGGATTTTCAATCCATTCTCTGCGTGTTGCTGGATCTGTCACATTCTCTGGCCCACACTAATAATTTCATCAACATTTCTCTTCCTACTCCCTCATTTCTTATCATCTGACATCTCCACCATCACCATCATGGATGACTTCAACACCCCCATTGATAATCCACATTCTACTTGAGTCTCCAAACTACTCACTGTAACTTACTGTCTTAGGACTCAATTTACTACAATCCGCATTTTGAATGCAGATTGTAGTGTGATATTACCGACTGAATTTGCATTGCAAAATCACAGGGATTTACTAAAATCCCTTGCAGGGACAAAGCTTGCGATAAAGCTCTGTCCCTGTGAATCCCCTCCTCAGCCTTATCATGGTATTTTCGCAAAAAATACTGTGACAAGTGCCCGAGCATGCGCCGACCGGCCGCTGCTAAGCCCCGCCCCGATGCTAAGCCCTGCCCCCGCGATCGCGACCCCCCCTCCCTTAATTACACTTACCTCTGTTGATCGGTGCTCTGGTGATGTCCTCCATGGCTCCGGTCAGCTGACATCCCATCCTACACTGGAACCCGGTCAGGTGACAACCGGGCCCCAGTGCAGGATGGGAGACCAGCTGACTGGAGGGAGGACATCACCGGAGCACCGATCACTGGCCCTGGACTCTGGTAAGTTGTTTGTTCTTTTTATAATTTTTTTACAAGTTTTTAGCAGTGATCAACGTGTGGTCTGTTTAGACCACACAGCTGATCACTGGGGCCAGCTCCGGGCTCTGCTCTGCCTGTTAGAGCGGAGCAGGAGTCCGGTAACTGGGGGAGACCATGGATAACCTCCAGGTGGCGTTATTATCACAGGGCTTTCCCCGGTATTTTTTCACAATTTATTTTTAGTAACTACTAGACAGATCGCATTTCCCATTACAATTATGGGAAATGTGATCTGATTACTAAAAATAAGTGATAACTAGGGATTGGAGTAGAATTTTACGAATTCTACTCCAATTGCCCCTTAGTAACTTTAGGTGATATTAAAATAATGTGAAAGGGTGTGAAAACACCCTTTTTCACTTTATTTTAGTAAAAATAATGTTAATAAATAGAGTCCCTAGCCTCTCCTAATGGACTGAGGGCCTGGTTCAGAGATGTACGGAATAACAGAGCCACACACAAGCAACTTTGCAATTCCGTCCATCTTAATGCAAATGTAGAAGGAGGTGTCAGACACTTCCTTGCTGTATTTGTGAGCACCAATGCAGGTTGCTCCTTTGGTCAGGCTGCGGAAGCTGAAGCTTCCGGCAGCCTGACAGGATGCTGGTCACTTCAGTGGTCAGGAACCTGCATCTGCGGACAAAGACCCTGGCCTCGTCCCTCCCGGAAAATGGGGTGACATGCCCCCATTTCCAGGAACGGTGACCATCCACGCAGCTGTTCTGCTACCCAAACGCCGCAGCATGTCAATATGGTGCAGCTTGGGGGGTCTGCGAGTGTAATCGCAGGACCCAATCTGCACATACGCAGAATGAGTCCTGCACAGGCGCAGAACCCTAACCATCAGAGATGTATGTTCTTCATTGGATGAATGTACATCTCTGAATCATGCCCTGAGTCTAATACTCTTGGACTCAAGGGGTGGTCACTACTTTTTCTCTAGAGAATGCTCAGTGTCTGATATTTTTAACACTCCTTTTCCCATCTCTGATCTTCACCTTATAACCTACAAGCTCTTCTCCATTACTTTAAACTCTCTGCTGACAATCTTCATCATACCCACAGTATTCTCATTTCTATTCATTATGAACCACTCTCCACTTCTCTGCAATAATTTATCTCCTCAATGTCCTGATATGGCAGTATGAGTTGGGTATGGGATTCCGGCCGTCAGAATCCTGACACTGGCATCCCAACAGGGTTAGTATACCAACACCTGTCGGTAAGTATCCTAACCCTGACCCTCCCTACCTGTACCCTAAACCTAACCCTCTCCCCCTAGTGCCCAACCCTAATCCTCCCCCTCTAGTGCCCAACCCTAACCCCCCCTCTAGTGCCTAACCCTAGCTCTCCCCCTAACCCCATTATTTATTGTTGGGATTCTGGGGCCAGCATCCCGACAGCCGGGATTTCAACTACATCCCGGCAGTACAACATTTTAGCCAAACACTAGCAACAGGCCTTGATAAAGTGTCTCCAGCTACTCTTCACCCGCTGCATCGGCCTTAATCTTAGCTGTAGCACAAGAAAGAAACACATCTTCAAAAACTTTTGAGCAAAGTAGAGCATCGTTGGCATAAATCTCATACTTCTCATAACTTCCTCACATATACTGGGACCCCTCTTATCGAAATGCTCTGGACTCTGATAAACACACATACTTCCAATCTCTCCTGTGTGCTCAGACTTCTATCCCCAAATGCCTTTTTAGTTTGTATTACATTTAAATCTCTTTTCGCTCGCACACCAATCCCACCAGCTGCCATCAGTGCCCAAGATCGTACTTCTCTCTTCAAAGAAGATTGATAAATTAGAACATGAAATTATATCTCCATCCTAAACCAACAACCTGTTCAACTTCTTTCCTGCACCCTTCTCATCTTTTCATCAGTTATTCCCACAAATCATAATGAGATATCTACTTTCTTCTTATCTTCCTGCTCTAGTGGATTCCTGTTTCCTGTGCATAACCCAAACTCCCATAACTACTGTATATAATATTTTTCTTTCTCTCTACTGGTATCTTTCCATCATTATTCAAGCATGCAGTGACTACTATTCTGAAACAAAAAAATTCTGTCTCAAATACTCTCTCAAATGACTGCTCCTTCTCTCATATACTGTACTTTGCCCCTCCAAGCTCTCAAGAGGCTTGTCTACACAGCCTCACACACTTTGTTGCCTCATACAAGATATTGCAATGACAACTGATAATCGGGAATCTGCGATAAGCAGTGCACTTACGTGCAATGCTGAATCAGGCCCTCCCTCCTATCTGGTTCTCATCCTACTTATGAAATCACTTTTTCAGTATTCAGTTCACTAGAACCCCTCCACTTCTATTACAAGTTGGAGTACCAGAAGGCTTAATCCTGGGTCCTCTGCTATTCTCTTTCTACACTCTCTCTTGGATAAAGAATATGCTGCTTTGGAGTTTAGTAATATATGTGGATGATACCAAAATTTTACTCGTTCTCTCCTGATGTGTCACAATTTGTATTTGCACATATTACTGGATATTTCTCTGCCAATTCATCATGGATATCATCTCACCAGCTCAAGCTCAACTTTCAATGATGGAATTAACAATATTCCCAACAGCCAACAGAAGCTACCAAACTGACATGTGACCAAACTGACATCTCTATGTCTGTTGACAACACAACAATCAGCCCTAACCATCAAGCCTGCTGCCTAGGTATTTTTGACTCCTATGCAACCCATATATAATCTGTTTAAAAATCAAACTATAGATTGTAAGCTTGCAAGCAGGACCCTCTTACCTCTCTGTCTGCCTGTATTATTATTGTTTTCCCAATTGTTAATTTTCTATATATAATTGTATTGGATTGTGTAATGCAGGTTCACTTTTTTAAAATAAGCACCCTGAGGACACCTCTCAAACACTTATTCTACTATATATATCCTTCCATCCCCCGGTTACTCATATCAACTCATACCTTCTGAACCATCCCTTATATTCTCTACATTTGAAGTTCATGCCATACACCTCTTCCAATCAGTACATCTCCAAATAGTTGTCATTTACCATCCCCCTGGCCCTCCCTCCAAGTTCCTTGACAACTTTGCTTCCTGGTTCCCTCACTTTCTCTCCTCAGTCCTTCCCTCCATCATCCTAGGTGACTTCAGTATTCCAATTGATATCCCCACAGAATGCCTCCAAACACCTCTTCATTTGGCCCTCCTCACCATCCCATGTGAGTGGGCATTTGCTTGATCTGGTCTTCACTCACCATTGTGATATTACTCCAATTCCCCATTTCCCCTCTCTGACCATCACCTTCTCTCTTTTAACTTATCCATCTCTCCTCCCCCTCCACTACCTCCTAAAGCCACCATCACTAAGCGTAACATTGAGGCTATCGACACTGCTTTCTTTTCTTCCTCGCTTGACTCACTTCTCTCCCCTATCCTCTCTCTCTCCTGCCCTGAAAAAGCTGCTTCCCTAAACAACGCCTCCCTTACTTTTGCTCTTGACTATGTTGCTCCGGCAGTCACTACTCACCCACGCAGATCCACACCTCAACCCTGGAATTCCAAATGCACCAGATACCTCCAAAGTGTTCGCGAACCGCCGAGTGACAGCGGAGAAGATCACGCTCTAAGGCAGATTTTCTCCATTTCAAATATATGCTGTCATCCTACAGTGCTGCCCTTTCCCTCTCTAAACAGTCATATTTTTAGAACTTCATCTCCCAGTCCTCAAATCCCCAGCATCTCTTCACCATCTTCAACTCCCTCCTCTGCCCACCCCCTCCCTGTTTCCCCTCCTCACTCTCTGACCTTGACTTTGCTATCTACTTCACATCTAAAATTGATTTGGGAGTTGCCGCACCGGCTGGCCTGACAGAGGAGTCTCCTGAGTCCTGAGGCTGAGACCGGGATGACGGATCTTCCAGTGCGGCACCAGACTACGTGGCAGGTGGCAGCAGCAGCTGAGCAGCACACATAGAAGGAGCCATCAGCAGCTGTCAAGGCAGGCAACACCCAAACTGCCTGGTCTGGGCGGAGCTGCTGAGGCTCACATATCAACCAGTCAGCAGTCGTCTCTCACACTCAGGGGTCTATTTACTAAGCAGTGTTAGGAGACAGAGTGAAAAGTGATAAGGAAGTGATAAGGTGCCAGCCAATCAGCTCCCAACTGTCATTTTTCAAACACAGCTTGTGAGGTGACAGTTGGGAGCTGATTGGCTGACACCTTATCACAGACTTATCACTTTTCCCTCTGTCTCCTAACACTGCTTAGTAAACAGACACCTTAGAGAGACTCTGTCTGACTGGCAGATGTAGTGAAACGGTGTGACTGAGGTGATAGGAGAGCCCACGTCAACTGCGGGCGGGGGCCGGGGGTGTGTGGTCGCTCATCACTGGGGGGGGGATTCGGAATACAGTGCTTTCAAGAATAACAAACATTTATCAACTGGCCGTGGCTGCAGGGGGGCTGTTTGGCCCCTTGAAGCTTTGGGCCCTTGGGCAGCTGCCCAACAAGCCCAATGGAAGAGACGGCCCTGGGATCAGTAAACTATTGTGGTTACCATGGCGAAACAGGAAGTACAGTTACTGGGGATGACACTGATTGGTCAGACACAGCAAAGGATCAAGAGACTTGTGGTTGAATTATGTTTAGCGATCAGCTGTGCCCGACCATATGGGATTCGACCAGGGGGATTTTTTTATGGTGCACCGGGATCAGGAGAGGCATTCACGTTTCAGATTGACCTTGAAAAAGACCCTAGCTGAGGGTCGAAATGCATAGGTATTTCTGGCGGGTGAACAAGGTGGAAATTGAACTACAGATATCGGCAAGGAAGGAGAAGCAGGACTGTGAGCAGTAAAGGACCCAGGACCAGCACTGCCATATTGGACTCTATCACAAGCGCTTTAAGAACTGGCCGTTGTCAGTTCTTTTTACTATCTGTTAATTATTGACCTTACCTTGGGATAACCTTGTTTATGTTGAATGCCTGATTGTGTTTTATATGATGTATTAAACTGTACTTCACTATATTAGTTTGTCTTCTCTCCTCTGTTTCTTCATTGGTCTGTTTGTTTGTGTGTCTGTCCAGTTATGCATTCGGACACCCCTGCACCGATTGGGATGAAACCAACGCGAGGTGGTCCAGCTGGATCCTGACCAGGTCTTAGGGGGCTTAGGGTCCCGGTCGGCACTCCCGCTGGTGTACGCTGAACAAAACTTTGATCCAGGGAGCCTGTTCTGGGCCTTCCACTGGATGGATTTGGATGAATACTTCACAGAGGGGTGGAAATTGGTATGGGGTGCCTAATAGAGTGCTTGGTGTCCTGGTTGGACCTCACGGCAGAGTGCGCTGGGCAGAACTTTGACCCAAGGAGCCTGTTCTGGGCCTTCCACTGGATGGATTTGGATGAATACTTCACAGAGGGCTGGAAATTGGTATGGGGTGCCTTATAGAGTGCTTGGTGTCCTGGTTGGACCTCACGGCAGAGTGTGCTGGGCAGAACTTTGACCCAAGGAGCCTGTTCTGGGCCTTCCACTGGATGGATTTGGATGACATCACATAATAAAACTTAATAACTTGAAGATTCAAACCTGGCAATGCTGGTTACCTCAGCTGTGTGTGTGTGTATAGCGGTCAGGTGAGGCAGGTTTGCAGAGCCTTTCCTGTCATACTTATGTATACTCTAACTTTTTCTTATCATTTTTATAGTCAAAACTTTGAAGAGAATATTTTAAATATCTTCTTTGTATTATTCTAATAATTTTTATGGTCAAAAGTTTGGAGTAAAAAGTCTATGGCGGGTGAGGCACTGCCTCCCCTGTCAATATTTTCTGCACATCCCTGATCAAAACTCACCAAATTTCCAGCACTATATACTGCTGCACCTTTGTATAATGCCCACATCAGTCCTCAGGTTCATATATGTATGTGTAAAGATGGCTCTCATACCAGCCAGTGTCTCCTCAGCCATTTACCTCACCGCACGTTACTGATATATATGACATCTTTTGATGTAAGTCTGTTCCTGTGCCTTTGTCTAATTTCAAGGCTGGATTTCTACCTCATCTAGATTATTCCATCTTTGTCTCCAGTGGAGTGTATTGTAAAAATATTGTAAATAGAATGGCTACATATAAACAGATAACTGAAGTATATTTTATATATATATATATATATATATATATATATATATATATATATATATATATATATATATATATATATATAAAGTTCACTGCTGTGTTATCGCAAGCAGCCACTTGGAGGAGCCCTTCACTGCAAATGAAAATGGAAGGCAGCTAAATACTGGACCGACAACTAACACTATATCACCTCAGCCTAATTATACCATATTAAATATTGTTTGCTTATATAGTAGCAGTTAATAATATTGATTAATGCATGCTCATGCATCTGTCTAGGTTAATTCCCTCTCCTAGCTAAGCAAAATAAATAAATAAACACAACTCCATTCAAATATATGGGAGTAGAGAAAAAAAACATTCTCAGTCTTTCAAGGCTATAAATTCTGTGCTATTATGTTTCTTTGTAGGAAATGCTCAAATGCAACAAGGTAATCAGATCTGATTTCTGCTTATTACTTTGGTGCAGTGTCCCTGAATATTGAATTCTGGCCTTGTTTTCAAAATAAAACGAAGAGATATATAATTAATGTATTTAATCTGTGCACATCTCTTTGTTGGTGGGAATGTTAATTCTTTTGAATCCTGTAGTATGTTAATATGGGTGAAGCATAAACTGCTAAATTGTCACAATTTGCAGATCACTTTGGGCAGTGTCATTTGCTGATTAAATAAGGGAGTGATGTACCAAGCAAGTGATAAGAATGGATAAGTGGAGAGTTTGTTTGTGAAATGTTGTTCTAGTCTGAGTTTCGACATTATGGTTAGGCTGCGGCTAGGAGTGTTAGGCTTAGGCTGGGGGGTGTTAGGGTTAGGCTGGGGGGGTGTTAGGGTTAGGCTGCTGGCACAAGTGATAGGCTTAGGCTGGGGGGGGTGTTAGGGTTAGGCTGCTGGCACAAGTGATAGGCTTAGGCTGGAGGGGGGGTGTTTGGGATAGACTGCAGGCACAAGTGATAGGCTTAGGCTGGGGGGGGTGTTTGGGATAGACTGCAGGCACAAGTGATAGGCTTAGGCTAGGGGGGGGGGTGTTAGGGTTAGGCTGTTGGCACAGGTGATAGGCTTAGGCTGGGGGGAGTTAAGGTTATGCTGGGGGGGTGTTAGGGTTAGGCTGCTGGCACAAGTGATAGGCTTAGGCTGGGGGGGGTGTTAGGGTTAGGCTGCTGGCACAAGTGTTAGGGTTAGGCTGGGGGGGGTGTTTGGGATAGACTGCAGGCACAAGTGATAGGCTTAGGCTAGGGGGGTGTTAGGGTTAGGCTGCTGGCACGAGTGATAGGGTTAGGCTGGGGGGTGTTAGGGTTAGGCTGCTGGCACGAGTGATAGGGTTAGGCTGGGGGGGGTGTTAGGGTTAGACTGCTGGCACGAGTGATAGGCTTAGGCTAGGGGGGGGTGTTAGGGTTAGGCTGTTGGCACAGGTGATAGGCTTAGGCTGGGGGGAGTTAGGGTTAGGCTGGGGGGGTGTTAGGGTTAGGCTGCCGGCACAAGTGATAGGCTTAGGCTGGGGGGGGTGTTAGGGTTCGGCTGCTGGTACAAGTGATAGGGTTAGGCTGGGGGGTGTTAGGGTTAGGCTGCTGGCACGAGTGATAGGGTTAGGCTGGGGGGTGTTAGGGTTAGGCTGCTGGCATGAGTGATAGGGTTAGGCTGGGGGGTGTTAGGGTTAGGCTGCTGGCGCGAGTGATAGGGTTAGGCTAGGGGCTGTTAGGGTTAGGCTGCTGGTACAAGTGATAGGGTTAGGCTGGGGGGGTTAGGGTTAGGCTGCGGGCAGGAGGGTTAGGCTGTGGGTGGGAGAGCTAGGCTGCGGGCAGAACTGTTAGGGTTTGGCTTCTGGCGTGAGTGACAAGGTTAGGCTTTGGGGGGAGGTTAGGGTTAGGTTGCTGGTGTGAGTGATAGGGTTAGGCTGTGCAGGGAGATTAGGATTATGCTGTGCAGGGAGATTAGGATTATACTGTGGGGCAAGGTTAGGGTTAGGCGTTGGGGGTAAATTATGGTTAGGCAGCTGGCGCAAGTGATTAGGTATGGTTTGGGGGGAGATTAGGGTTAGGCTGTGGGCGGGAGTGTTAGGGTTAGGCTGTGCACGGATTAGGCTGTGGGGGGAGATTAGGGTTAGACTGCTGGCACAAGTGATAGGATTAGGCTGTGGGAGAGGTTAGGGTTAGGCTGTGGGAGAGGTTAGGGTTAGGCTGTGGGAGAGAGGTTAGGGTTAGGCTGTAGGGGAGGTTAAGGTTAGGCTGTGGGAGAGATTAGGGTTAGGCTGTGGGAGAGAGGTTAGGCTGTAGGGGAGGTTAAGGTTAGGCTGTGGAAGAGGTTAGGGTTAGGCTGTGGGGGAGGCTAGGGTTAGGCTGCAGGGGAGGTTAAGGTTAGACTGTGGGAGAGGTTAGGGTTAGGCTGTGGGGGAGGTTAGGGTTAGGCTGTGGGAGAGAGGTTAGGGTTAGGCTGTAGGGGAGGTTAAGGTTAGGCTGTGGGAGAGGTTAGGGTTAGGCTGTGGGGGAGGTTAGGGTTAGGCTGTGGGAGAGGCTAGGGTTAGGCTGTAGGGGAGGTTAAGGTTAGGCTGTAGGGAAGGTTAGGGTTAGGCTGTGGGAGAGGTTAGGGTTAGGCTGTGGGAGAGGTTAAGGTTAGGCTGTGGGGGAGGTTAGGGTAAGGCTGTGGGGGGATTTTAAGATTAGGCTATGAGGGGAGGTTAGGGATAGACTGGGGGGGATTTGAGATAGGCTGTGGGAGAGGTTAGGGTTCGGGGGGAGTTTAGGGTTAGGCTGTGGGGGAAAATTAGAGTTAGGCTTTGTGGGGAGATTACAATTAGGGTGCTGGCGGGAGTGATAGGTTCAGGGGTAAATGCAGGATTTTTAGAGGGGGTTTCCAATTGCTTGATTTTAGAGTGAGTGTGGACAGTCCGTGAAGAGGGCATAATTAGCACTTAGCCAGCTATATTATGCATGATACAAAGTGCAGTGTATGTAATAATTCTGACATATACAGGGCCTGCAATCACAGTTAGGCATTATATGCTTCAGTAGAGCCAACCTGCCCTAGTCGAATGTTTTAAGTTTAGATGTGGCCACAATTCCAGAGCATTGGAGCAAGTCCAGGTGTCTGGGAGAGCGGCATAAGAACCTAGCACCAGCCCTGGACATACATTGGTCTCCTTATGCACTGGATAGTGTATGTTATACAGTATTAACCCTATAGATGGTCTATAATAGTGCACCCCTAGGGTTAGGCTTTGGGGAAAGATTAAGGTTAGGATGCTGGCGGGAGCGATAGGGTTAGGCTGTGAGGGGAGGTTAGGATTGATTAGTGGGGGAAGGTTAGGGTTAGGCTGTGGGGGGAGGTTAGGTACTAGAGGGAGGGTTCGGGGCAGGGATTAGGATGAGGCTAACAATACCAGAATGCTGAAAGATCACAGGTCTGACTCAGATGTGACTGTCACATGAGCATCGGGGCCTTGGAAGCTGCACTGGAGCCGCTGCAGCAGTCAAGAGCAAGTAAGTCACTGCTGGGCTACCAGGGATAATATGTCGACATTCTAACATATCAACATTTCATGGCTGTATACATGATGAATGTCGACATTATGACTGTTGACATATTATACCACACCCGGAACACTATTCATCATCCTACTACAATGATTCCACTCTCAAAGCATTGCATGCAACTATTTTGCATTCACTTAATTTATTACCAATTATTTTTAGAGCGCACACACATTATGCAGTGCTTTACAGAGAATATTTCATCCATTCACTACAATCCCTTCTCTATCAATCTATTACAATCTATTTTCCCTAGGCACACCACTACGGTTCTTTTTTTTTTTTTTTTTAATCAGCAGCCTACTCATGACCTCAGTGCTGTTAGGCAGTAATGCTAACCAGTTGGCAGTCACTAACCATGATACCCACTTTGACGGTATCCTGGGGGTGTAAAACCATGGAGCTCTTGGTCGCCTGCCACCAAACACTTCACAAAAATCCTGTTACTGCTAGGCCGGAAGCATGACTAAAGATGGCATTAGGTGGATAATGTTGACATTATCATAAAAAAGAATCAGACCGTTAAGGTTACCAGTTACCACCCATCCGGGATTCCTCCAAACTGTCTGGAAATGGCAAGATCTGTCCAGAGTCTGGCGACTTGCTCATCCCAGATGGGTGGTGTGCATCCACCTGTGTCTGTCTCGACCTTCCCCCAACATACCTCTGCCTGTCCTCAGCTAGTACTGCCCACAACCTGCCCCCTGCAAATTTGAATTAGGGATGGCTATTGGTGGGCTAACCATTGATGTTGCCATTGGTGACTAACATTAATGGCATGAAACCATAAATGGTGAACAACCAATGGTTTGCACCCATCGATAGCCATCCCTGCTGTGGGGCATGGCAGAATGCAGGCCAATGAGGTTCAGGGTGCGGAGCTTAGAGATAGATTTGGGGGCATAGATTGACAGTGCTTGAAAAAATCCCTAAACAATTGGCGACAGGCAGTCACCTATTGGCCATCTGATTTCCACCATTGATGTCAAACCATTAACTATCGGAGGATGTAATAATGTACTTGTGTTAGTCTCGGGGAGGGTGTAGTGTATAATGGGTGACATTACATAGTTGTAGGAGAGGGGGATTTTCAGGTAATATGGGGAATGTATTGTATGTAATCATGTACATGTCCTGTATCAGTCTAGGGGAGGACGTGGTGTAAATGAAGTGACATTACATCGGGGTAGGAGGGAAGTCTGTCAGGTAACATGGATGATGCAATCATGTACATGTCATGTGTCAATGTAATGTTAAGCACATGGTGAGGCGTGTTTTAAGGAAATGTGTTTGACTTATGGATATGTGGAAGGTATTTCTGCGAATAGGATGCCAAGTAATCCATATTACTATCTTGGTAAAAAGTCGCTTAAACTCTGAGAAATAAAATGGTTATAACCCTACTGTGGTTTAGGCCACACCCCCTGTCCTGGAATATGAAAATAAAAAGTTGGTATCTCTATAGAGACAGTACAATAAGATGGTATATTGTGTTTATGGTAGTAATATGCATTAAATTATAGCATTCAGATATTTGCTTTCATTTTTTAACTTGCATTGGATGAAATACAGATACTGATTGGCTGTTAGGTGTTTAGTGCAGATTCATAACTTTGATCCATTGTAGTATATAAACCCTTTGCTGTTCTATGTGATTTCATAGAACCTCCAAGATCAACAATATATAAAATCGTGCTTATCAACATCCCCTAATCTCAAAAAGCATCCTTTCTGTATTTAAAGTCGGTTCAAAATAATCCCTCCAAACAGGATTAGTAATCAAAGTCAACAAAAGAAGCCTAATCCTAATTTTACCCAATCTAAAAAAAACTACATTTCGGCCCATCTGAAGTGCGACCAACAGATATTTACTATGGTTTCTGGTTTTTTTCCTTCTAGATTTCCAATCTAAAGAAAATAACTGTGTAGCTATGTAACAGCATGGCTTTTGAATGATATACAGTACTTTGAGATAGACATGTAATACAAATAAAAATATAATAAACAATATTCTTTATTGTCTAGTTATTGTTTTTTTTTTCTTTGTGTAAAATAGAGAAACCTCTGAACTCCACATAGAAAAACAAAACGTTGTAAAAATACAAAGCACCGGCTGCCCTTGCTTGTCTGTAATGATATATATGCTACAAAAATAAAATCATTTGCATTGTTAGAATTTCAGGTTCCATGGTGTCAATAGTAATTGAGCATCTAATGCTCTCTGCTGTATGTGTACCCTTCCTCTATTTTCTGTAGTTATTGATATTCATGTAATACTGGGAAGGATTCTCGTGGGAATAGATGTGACCAGCATGTTAACTGTACTATCGTCTGGGTAATAATATACTCATGTTTGTACATAGAATACAATTTTAAATATATATGAATTACCACTAAAAACGTATTTTCTTTTCTGTGCTTTACATAATAGATGGATAATAAAATATTTGCAGTAATAAAGAACTAGAAGATTACAGTGTAGTGAAGTGGTATGTAATAGGCACAGGACACAATGAAACAGGGAGGGGGAAATAAATATATATATATATATATATATATATATATATATATATATTTGTAGCTAGACAGACAGACAGACAGACAGACAGATAGATAGATAGATAGATAGATAGATAGATAGATAGATAGATAGATAGATAGATAGATTGCTAGTTCTTAGTAAATGATTAACTAATAACCTAATTATTTATTCATGTATTGTCATAAGGATTGATAATTTCTATTATTATAATATTTGTTTTCTATGTGCAGTTTTTACTTTGTGCAGTTTAAAGATAGATTATACAATGTGACAGTATGATACAACTCCATTTCCTACCATACCTCCCACCTGTACACATCTGCACCTACTGTAATAGGCTCTGATTAATAACCAAGTGAAATGCAGGCTTGAAGTCAGCCAGCCACAGAACCTGTGTAATTCATGAGTATCCCAGATTAAAGGGAAAGTATGGTAAGTCTAGACATGCAGTAAACCCTTTCACTTTCAACTTTACAAAAAAAGTACAGAAAAAAATGTTTTGGTAGTGTTTTCTTTATTTCAAAATAAATGATGCAAAGTAGCTAATGCATTGTGTACTAACACGGTTGATTACATTTTGTTTTCATTCAATTATAAATATCACACAAATTATTTTACATCTCCAGAATATCACTCCAAAATGTTACAAAATGTTACTATAATCGTTAATTTTTAGGCCTCCACAAAGTTTACACAATGCCATATAGGGAATACTTAGTAACAGTGTAACTTGACATATCATAAGTACAGTGCAGTGTAGGACTATTCACTATCTGGTAGGGCAAGCGGTGGTAAGTCGCAGGAAGAGGAGGCAGTCTGGCACTCCATGAGCCAAATTTACACAAGGTAAGGGTTAGCAAACAGTATCAGGGTCACTGAATGGGACTTGGGGGTTTATGTACTAAGCCTTGGAGAGAGATAAAATGGATGGAGATAAAGTACCAACCAATCAGCTCCTGACTGTCACTTTACAGGCTGTGCTAAGCCTTGGAGAGAAATACAGTGCACGGAAATAAAGTACCAACCAATGAGCTCCTAACTGTCACTTTACAGGCTGTAGGGGTCTCTTTACTAAGCCTTGGATGGAGCTAAAGCGGATGGTAATAAAGTACAAGCCAACCAGCTCCTAACTGGCCTGTGACATGGCAGTTATTAGCTGATTGGTTGGTACTTTATCTCTGTTCCCTTTATCTATCTCCAAGGATTAGTAGATCTCCCCTTGTGTGTTAAAAATTACAGTTAGGAGCTGATTGGTTGGTTCTTTTATCTCCATCCACTTTATCTCTCTCCAAGGCTTAGTACATAGACACCTAAAAGACAAAAACACAAGGGGCAAAGGTGTCATGTAGAGTGCTAAGAGGAGAACAAGATGAAAGAGGGCCCTACCCATGAAAGCTTACATACTAAGCCCTCAAGGTTCTCCTGAATACGGGTATAGCAGATAAATGTCCTTTTTCAAACTACAGTAATGATGTAGTTTTAGAAGGAATAATTATATGATTTATATTTTTTATTTTTCATGGTTTTCTTAATTGGTGGCGTATCTATAATAGGTACACTCTGCATTCATATTCTTCAATTCTTACCTCTCCAGGCCACAAATCAGTGGGGAACTGACGATGCTGCCATTTTACCTGCGATTTCCGCATACGCAGTACAAAACTCACCGGGAAAATGTCAGCCACACCAATTTCAGCCAATCCTACACATGCGCAGTAGGCTCTAACACAGCACCATAGTCTACTCCCTTGCGACGCTGGTTAGAGAGGAGGGGGCCCAGAAGTAGTCCGCACACAGGCTCCCTCCTCTCTTAAAATGCCTCTGGTACCACATACTATATAACAGGGATGTCTATTCTGCAAGGGAATCCCTGTAACATCACTGTATTTCCTGTTAAAATATAAGAAAGAACTTTAGGTGTTCGCTTTGTAATGTAATAACGCAGCCCCCTCTCTTTATAGCTATCACTAAATATATGGTTACATTTACTGTGTATTGTAACTGCATGATGTGTTCTGTATGCACATTTTTCCATGTCAGTATGAAATTAACTGTCTTCTATGCTGCTATGAATTTTTGTGTGTATTAATGTGAATAGCTCCATGTGCTGGTAGGAGAATACTGTCTGTGAGATACCATATGACATCAGCCGCCTGCATTGGCTCTGAATGGTCACAAGATCAGTGTTACAGGAACTTCCGGCCACACTACAGCTCATTTAAATGACATTTATGAGATATTATTATTAGTATATACAGTATAATATACAGTAATCATTTTATAATTACCCATTCGTTTTAATAACTAAACATTTCAATGAGGCTTTTACTGACTATTTTTTAAACTGCAGTCCCGAATGTTAGGAGGTAATTACAATGTGCCATGGTGTGAGTTGGATTTTGTAGACAGAGAGTTTATTTTTCAAATCCCATAGTGCTTATGTTAGGATCTGTGTGACCTCTTACCTGTGGCTCCCATATGCCCTGACCTTTGGAAATCTTACAGTTGTAATCTGTATTTTACCCAGAACATTAATGATATTTTTAATAAGAACTTTAGTATATATTGATTTAACCTTGCTTGACCATATTTTTCTATATGCTCCCTTGTAGTGGACGTTGCTATAGTAATTGCTTCACAATAGTTAGCAGTAGAACAGTGAGAGCCAAGTCATGGAATACCATTATTTTACTAATGCATGTATTTATTTTCCAGTAGGTAATCATATGGAAAACTGCAATAAATACATGAATATATTTGTATACAAATAGCTTCATTTGGAGTTGCAGGCACTTTGCGCACCTGACATATGTGTAAAAATAAAAATTCTGTCTCAAAAAGAGCATACTTTAATGTGTAAGCTGCTGTGCACCCTTCTCAAGTTAGGTCCAACTGAAAAACACAGCAGTACTTCTGCATCATAGGAAGGTATGTGCACAATGCGTATACTTACACCTCATAATAGCATAGAGCATTAGTGGTAAACAATTTATTGTACTAAAGTGTCATACACAGGTAATAGAGTCTTAACAGTGTTATTATTAAATTAGTAGAGGGACCTGTCATATGCTGGTCACCTCAATATGCCCCCACTGTCTCCACCATGCCCCCTACTGTCCAGCCCTGCCCCCAGCTCTGACTGCTGCTTGTCTCGGCATTTCATCTCAACCCCCTGATCTGTCCTTAGCTCTACCCCTCCCACTCGGCTGCCTCCAGGCTCTGCCACCCCCGTGCTCCACTCATCTCCCATATGCAGCATATGAGAGCTGAATGGAGCGCAGGGGGCAGGGCCTGGGGGATACGCACCCTGTGCTCATTCTTTTCCTGCAGTCTGACTTGTCTTCCCTACAGTCACTGTCTTCCCTACAGTGGGAGCCACAGAAAGGGCGGTGCGTCCTGGCTGCCACTGCACACGCATTAAGGAGACTGGACAGACCTAAGGAAATTATTATTTAGATGTCAAAGTTACATTTCATGAAAATTGTAATAACATGAAAACTTCATCACATCTACCACTATATAACTCCATTGGGAATTGTCTGTCCTGTAGTAGTTCAAATGGAAATGACAATAAAATGACCTGAATAGAAAGCAGAGACTTGCTATAATATAGCCTTCATGCTAATGAACATAAGTACTATCAGCTAGGGAGGTTAATACAGATGCAGCCAATCAGAAGCAGCTAGATAGGTGTGCTGGTGTCATCATTATAATCATCTAGCTTTACACCAGGCTTTCAGTACCCACAAAGGTTATCACCGTTAGGAAGCGTATGTGGGGATCTGTCCAAGGGCCTGAATCAGGTCTGGATGCTGTGGTGCCTTATTATTGGAAAACTGGGCATGCGCAGGATGGGCCCAGCAATCTTGCTTTCTGATCCCCCAAACCGCAACGGCGTTAGGGGGGCGGAGGGAGGGTTTGCCTGGCCGGCATTACAGTAAACTGGTGTGTATCGCCCTCGTTTTCCAGGAGTGCGGAGGCCAGGGTCTGCATCGGTGGATGTAGATTTCCTGGACTCGCAGGCTGCCAGCCTGAGTAAGCTGAAGTTTACTTGGACTGGCAGTGCTGCCACCATCACGACCGATGGTCGTGATGGTGACCCGAAGCATCATCTATGGATGCTGCACTTGGATCGCTATTGCTGTCAAAAGATGTCTGCTTCCTATTGGCGCCTCCGGCAGTATTTTACTATTTCCTGGACGGCATTGTACAGCTGCTGCCTTGTGACTACAATACTGTCCGGACCTGAATCAGACCCCAGGGGCTAAATGTAACAGGGTGAGAGTTTAGAAAATGTGAGAGTTTAGCAGTAACTCACATTGGTTGAGATTTATCTTCAAAATGGAAAAACATCAGGATGAGAGTTTAAATTGTTATTGAGTCTAAAAACATGAGAGTTTGCCTGTTCCCGGACTCTATTACATTGGCCGAGTTTATAAAGTGTCAGACTTTACAGCTAAACTCTCACATTGTCTAAACTCTCACCCTATTACATTTGGCCCCAAGTCTCAATGAGTTGCATCGCTAGGAGGAATGTTACACTTCGGTGTACACATTGTTATTCTACTGTACACAATGTATATTTTCCTGCCCCAGTTGCGCCTATTCTGGTCTAATGTTCTGCAAGTCTAAGATATGCACAAATCTATTACTGCAGCATTTTGGCTCACATACCTAGTATGGACATGCATATATTTATTCCACAAAAATAAATATATTTGTAAGGTGCCACAATAATATTCCACATGTTTTTATAGAGTATTTTGCATGAGAAATAGCTAGAATAAATAAGTCTAAATGGTATATCCCTGTCCTCTATCAAGTGGCCCAGTAATAAGTATTTAGATGCGGATGGGGTTCTCTATCCGTGTAACTCACATGACTCACCGATCTGCACCAATAAGATTATCACAATGTTTCCATAGACATGAATGGGATTTGACATTTTGTGAAGTGTACCACTAAAGATTCAATGAATTGTTCCCTGCCTCTACCAATACAGAGAGTTTGGCTAGCAACACTCCATAAGCGAATCTTATCAATAAGCAAATATAACAAAATCAGATTTCACTGATTGCAGCCTCACAATGGTAGAAGTCTCAGATTTTTGTACCATCCTAAATAAAATGCAACATAGTATTTGCATCTGTTCTTTTAGACAATAAGATACAATTGCCACAACTATATATACGCAATCCTTTTATCCTTCTGTGATTTAACTATGAATTCTCACAGCTGGAGGAATAGCATAATATACAGTCACACTGTGTGGGCCTGTTGAGGCACATACTTTACTTTAGGTGCTTGGCGCATTATACTTTCAGATGCAGTAGCTATTCTATTGTCAGTGCTGGCAGCGGCTGGGTTAAGAATGGGAAGCATTTATTTGAAAAATGGCAACGTTTCATTGTGAAGACCACAAGTGTGAGCAATTATGTGAGATTAAAGGATACAGAATAGGCAACCAGAAAGGATGGGATTACATTTAATCTTACAAATTATTTTGTGTTTGTTTTCACCCAGGAGGAATAGCCTTGGAAGCATTGCCAGACTCCTGTCCTCCCCCCCCCCCCTCCACCCGTCCCCCCCAGTTGCCGGAAGCCAACTCCGAATATAGATACACAGTTTATAAAGAGTTCAGTGATGATGTTATCTGAGAATTACTTGGCATGGTCTGGCTGTAATTATGGATGGGTGCCGGAAGGTCAATTGACAGATTATTCACTGGAGATGTGATACAAATATCTCTTATATTGTCACGATGTATAAAAAGGGGGTAAAGATAATTCACTTTGGCTGGCACATAATATATACAAAGGGCACTGCATTGCTAAAGCACATCCAAGGGAGCAATGGAGACATTCAAAGTATGTTGCATAGAAACATAAAAGAGATTGAAGCCTGTTTTACAGTTTTGTTCAGCTCAGTTGTGCAGCACTTTTGATCACTATGGGGCTTAAGTAGAGTTGAAGGCAAGTCATCCATAATTGCTCACGCATTGCGGGCATGGACTAAATTAGCATATTTGCCCATTTGGAAAGTGGTATGCATCTATGCAGTTGCACCCCACTATTCGTTCACCTGGTTTTATAATCGACATCACCATCATTGTGCACTTGCAACAGTCCTATGGGTGCATAAATGCAGCAATACCACAGGGTTCACCACGCTGCAAATTACACACACTCCGATAGCTCAGCAGTGTCTTTGTCTCAGTCACTTCAATGTGCAATCCTGACTGCTGGGTCATACTGTTTGTCAGGCTCTGCTGTTGATTAACCTTGGTTGCGGGTACTGTGGCCAGTGGGCTTTTTGTGAGTTGATGGTAACAGACGAGGAGGCAATATAGAAGTCTTCCTCATAGGCTACTCTCAGATGTTGACGAGACCTTCTCTGAGGTGCGGAGTCTAAACCACTTGGTGGTATTCACCACTGACTCCTCCAAGCGGGATATGGGTTTCGCTGCACCAAGTGAACAGGTTGCTGCCACCAGAGTAGGTATCTGAGAGAAGCGAGAAGACAGCGGACAGAACTAGGAATGTAGGAAATGGTACTGGCAGAATCGAGGAGTAGTTGAGAAGTGATGGTGGAATGTACTGGAGGAATATCTGTAATTATGAATCAGACACTGTTTAGCGATGGGGAGAACTCCGGAGATCCAGATACTGTTTGGTCATGAGTAGCTGTCCTGGGAATCTAGATGCTGAATAGCGATGTGTAACAGCTCTTGTGATCCTGACGCTGTATAGCAAAGGATACAGTAGGTAACTGGCTATCCAGATGCTGAATAGCGATGGGTAACACAAGGAATGATTTCTAGATAGAGAACACTAAAGAATGGTGTAGAGCCTAGGATGAAGTTTCAGCAAATAATCACTAGAGAAGGGAAGTTGCACAGGCAATTTCCTGTTCATCAAGCCGGACTTAAATACCCTTAGGTAGCTGGTCACTGGATGCAGAGCTCAGCTGAGTGACTACAAGACTACCATTGGAGGGGCCAGATCAGATGACACAGACCAACATGGCTGTGCCCATGAACGTGATAGCTACACGGAGACGCAGCATGGAAATCCTAGCAGACCCTGCTCAGTCCACTATTCACCCACACGCCTGGCGTCTGACCGCCAGAGAGATCAAAGACGACGGTACATAGGTGAGAGGCGGCCGATCCCAGGCCGCAACCTGATACTGTTCCCTTCTTTTTCCACATGGTAGGGACTAAGGGCCCGATTCAGACCAGCTCGCTAAGAAGCGCTCGCACACAGCCGGCTGATTGTTTGCATTCCGTGCATGCGTACGCATCACAGTGTGCGTGCACGAACCAGTGCGAGTGATTGGGAACCGTTCGCTCGCTGCGCATAGACAGCCACGCTGACTGAGTGACAGGAGAAGCCGTTTGTGGGTGGTGTGAGGTGCAGGTCACTAGAAACGGGGGAGTGGAGGTGTGAAAAAAGGTGTGCCTGAGCGTCTTAATGCCGCATGCATAATTAAGAGGCAGCGTCATAGTACATGTCACTTGGTTCTATTTCACATTGAAGCACTCGCAGTGCTTGCGGTAGGGTATGGTCAGCCACAAGTGCTGCGGTCGCTTCCGATGGTGCTCGATGTACCGATGGTTGCATACACTGCCTGGAGATGACGTGCGCAAGTGGGCATCTTAAGACGGGCTGGTGGGCGTCTGCATACACAAAGTGATCACACACTAAGACATAGTGGCTGAAATTTGCATACGCATCTAGCGAGCGGGTCTGAATCACGCCCTAGTCAATGTCGTCCTGCTTTTGGCAGGTGCATAAATAGCAAAGTCCACTGTGACTTCCCAGTCCACTTCTCTCCGCTCTGTCTCTTTCTTGTGATACTGCATCCAGTCCAGCTGGAGCACCAATGAAATACTTCCAACAAATAATCACACATCTATGCTTCGACTGTCCATTTTATATTCCCCCTGGTCTTCCCTTCATCTGATTGTTCCTGAGACCTCACCAGCCTTTACCTAATTGTAGTCACCAAGTGCCATCTCTTCCAGAAGTAAGTCCAGACAGCATGGAACCCAGCGTTATACCAGATGAATGTGAATAGGCATATTTCGGTGACCCTGACTTGTGATATTTAAGAATACATACAATATATGACATAATATATACATAAACATATATATAACCTTTCTTTTGCTTTGTTTCGAGATTGAGGATTTGGAAACTTCCCTTTAATTATCCTGCGTTTGCCCCTGAATGGTGCTATATATATTGCTATAAGACAGTCATGGGTTGGCCCATGAGGAAGCCTCACATTTTTTACACAACATTATAACCAACCATACTCTTCATCAATGAGATATACCCCCTCCAATCAGGGACCTCAACACTGCTATTGTGACCTGCAAAGAACAACAAATTCATATAAGCTTTATATAGGCTTATGTCAGGCCTACAGAATAACAGAACAATAGACAAAGTAGCTAACATGTATGGAACTTTTTTGTTTGTATTATACTATACATGACCAAATATAAATGATCAATTAGACATCACATTCTTAAGTGCTTGATGAACTATTAATTCCAAAGCCGAGGGTATTAATATGGAGTTGGTCCACCCTTTACTGCTGTTATAGCCTCCACTCTCCTGGGAAGGATTTCCACTACATTTTGGAGCAAGGCTGCGGGGGTTTGTTTCCTTGCAGCATCAGGAGCATTACTGAGGGAGTGCATTGATATTGGGCGTTAAGGTCTGGCTGTCAGCCAGTGCTTCTCATGTGCTCCATGGGTTGAGGTCAGGGCTCTGTGTAGGGCAGATTATTTACATTAAACATGGCAATTCATTTTTTAATGGACTTTGTTTTACCATGCTGAAACATAAAAAGGCCTTCCCCAAACTGTTGGCACAAAGCACCCAGTTCTCTAGAATGTACTTACATACCTTAGTATTAAGATTTCCCTTTACTGGATTTAAGGGTCCCAGACCAAACCATAGAAACTTTACACTGGGCAGAAAGCTTTCAGGCAGGAAGCATTCTCCTTGCATCCACCAAACCCAGATTAATCTGTCAGTCTCATACTCAAAGACTCTCATGATAATGGAGAGGTGCTACCAACTACCAGAGTATATACAGTTTAGCACATGGGAAAGAAGTGGTGTATTGGTGCACTGGTCAACACAAGAGTACAGAACTTAAAACATAACTTTTATTCAACAATTTAACATACAAAACAACCCCTCTGCCCCCCCCCAAAAAATAAATAGGATTCAAATGGTGACATTTTTAAAATTAAGAAAGTAAAGTAGAATAGAAAAAGAATATAAGATTAAAATAACTGCCTCGGGCTATTTAGTATTATAGATTGGAGGCTATGGGGTCTATTTACTAAGCAGTGTTAGGAGACAGAGTGAAAAGTGATAAGGTGCCAGCCAATCAGCTCCCAATTGTCATCTCACAGGCTGTGTTTGAAAGATGACAGTTGGGAGCTGATTGGCTGGCACCTTATCACTTTTTACTCTGTCTCCTAACACTGCTTAGTAAATAGACCCCTATATCTATTAATATACACAATCACTCAGTTCAAACCTTGGCCCTCATTCAGAGCCGCTCGCTAGCGGCAGTACGCTCGTTCCGAGCGATGTTCGCACATCTGCGCATGCGTACGGTTTTTAGTACGCATGCGCGAACCAGTCAGTGCGGCCGAAAATCGTTTGTACGCTATATAGCGAGTGCCTGCTTTTTTGAGTGACAGAATGAGGCGTATGTGGGTGGTAACAGGGGAAGGTGCTTGAAAACGGGGAGTGGAGATCCGAACGCAGGCGTGCTTAAAGGTCAAAACGGGCGTTTTAAGGGAGTGCATAATTAATACATCAGCGTCATTGACCACTTCACTTGGTTTTTTTTAACTCAGAACTGCTCGCAAAATAGTGGTTGAAAACACCAACCACAAGAATAGCGAGCAGTTCATACGCTGTACTCGATTAATCTAATAAATAGCGGACATGACGTATGGTGCGTGCGGCCAGGGGGCGTTTTTATCAAATAAACGAGCGTATGTTTTGCTCGCTCGTTCAGACTTAGAGGTGTGAACAGACTGCAATTTGCGAACGGATCATTTGAATAGCCACCCCTTGTTTTTGAACGAACGACCGCAAATAGCGAACGGCTCTGAATCAGGCCCTTTGTCTGGAATAATGTAATAATCATTCAAATATTTAACAGTTAATTATTTAATGTATTTAATATACAAAACAAACATTTCACCTAAATGTATATCATTAAGGACTCCTACTTGGAATAACACAGATACCATCATACTAATTTAAAATTTAAGGGATCCTAAAAGTCACAACATCACACCAGGACTAATTCAGGATATTTCTTACCAGCAGTCATCTTTAATGATATATGATAAATACATTCATTAATTAACTTTTAAATATTTGAATGATTATTACATTACTCCAAACAAGATACTGTCGCTATAAACATGGTTTTGACTGAGTAACTGACTGTGTATATCATTAGATCTAGCCTCCAATCTATGACACTGAATAGCCCTAGGCAGTAATTTTATTCTTATATTCTTTTTCTATTCTACTTTACATTCTTAAATTTAAATATTTCAACATTTTAATCCTTCTTTTGGTGGGATATGTTTTGTATATTATATTGTTGAATAAAAGTTGTTTTTAGTTCTTTACTCTTGTGTTGACCAGTGCATCAATACAATACTAATTTCTTTTATTATTATTTTATTATCATTTATTTATATGATGCCACAAATGTTCCGCAGCGCCTTACAAAGTACATAAACAAGTTGTAGACAAGTGACTTACAGAACAATACAATACAGGACATGGATAATATATATTGCTACATTAGAGACCATCACATCCAGATAAGCAACAGAACATAAGCAACCAAGTGTTAGGTGCCCTAGTGGTGAGTAAGAAGTAGATGAAACTCAAGTAGGGAGAAGCACAAGAAGGTAGAGGGCCCTGCTCGTAAGATCTTACATTCTAAAAGGGAGGGGAAGAATTTCTGCTCATCCGTCAGACTGCCAGATGGTCAAACATGATTTGTCATTCCAGAGACTATGGGGTATGTTTACTAAAGTGCAGGTTTATAGAAGTGGAGATGTTGCCCATAGAAACCAGATTCTACTATAATTTATCTAGCACCTTCTAGAAGACAGCTACAATCTGATTGGTTGCTCAGGGTAACATCTCCACTTCCATAAACATGCACATTAGTAAATATAACCTCATGTTTCCACAGTTCCAGAGACCAATGGTAGTGTACTTTGCACTACTCCAGCTGACGTTTGGCCTTGTGCATGGTGATCTGAGGCTCATGTGTGGTTTCCATGGAAACCCAATGCACAAAGCTTTGGTAAACAGTTCTTGCACCAACGCTGCTTTCAGAGGAGAGTTTGGAACCAGGTACTGAGTGTTGCAATTGTTGACAGAAGATATTTACATGCATCAGCTCTGAGTGCTGTTCTGTGAGCTTGTGTGGCCTGCTGCTTCGCAACTAAGCTGTCACTGCTCCCAGAAGTTATTCACTTTGTAACAACAGCCCTTACAGGTGACTGGGGCAGGTCTAGCGGGGCAGAAATTCGCGGAATGGACTTGTTGAAAAGGTGGTATTCAGTCACACACAATCAGTGACATGTCAAGAGTCACTGATACAAACCATTCTACTTCTACTGTTTAACTATGGTTATTGGCATAGATGTGTGCTTGAGTTTTGTACCTGTTAGCAATGGATATACCTGAAATGGCCAAATATACTAATTAGGAGGGGTATCCACAAACTTATTGTCTATGTAGTGTATATTGCCTGTATTATTTATTTAATTATAGAATTATATCATTCAAATGGGAATGGTTTGATTACTAATTACTTCCAGACCAGACAATCCCTGAGAAGATAACATCACACCAGTCAAATATGTTTTAGGCTCTTCCTATCCCTTTCATTCTATTGTTTGGTGATACAAATAAAATTGTTAGACTAAGGGATGGGGCACTGACATAGTTCAGAGACAGGATCAGCTAATTTACCTCGCTGACAAGTTTCACAGTTCTAGGCTATATACAAATCTGTCATTTGGCCACATCTGATGTTATTGCCTTTCCCAGTATGTAGAGTCATTTGCCAGGAAGATCAGCATCTGTCTGCCTTAATTTAGCTTGAGCATAATGACAACATTAAGTAAAATGCATCAAAGCACTATGTAGGTGCTATTTAAATAGATGTTAACAGTAATCTCTAAGGATAGACTATTGCCCAGAGATATACGGGATTGGTTAAAAAAAAAGAAAAGAAAAACATCACAAACCCTGTTGTTGATATGTAATGCTGTAAGTAATTTTCTGTGTTAAAAAATGGAGTTACAATATCAGTGATGATACTAACACCCTTTGCCACTAAATAGACTCGATCCTTTTAGGGAGGCCTGATCTTGGCCCTATGGGGCTGTGAACAAAGATCAGCGAGTCCGGAGTAACATAAATGATGCATATAGCCGCACTTACTTGCACTGTGAGTATCTTGGCTAATAGGATCAACCCTTATATATGAAAGCATCTATACAGTATGAAACAATTTGAATATAAACCCTCCAGAGAATTACACTAATGGGGGCAGGTGTAATGAAGTACTTAGGACTGACTCTCAGAACTCAGACTTTCTATCTGTCACTTGGATACTCATGGCCTACTCCAAAGTAGGTTCCAATCCTGATGACAAATGGAACCACATTTGGGTTGGGTCAGGAGTAAAGTGGCAGTTTTAGATAATTTTAATGGCCACTACAATGCCATGGGAAAAATGTAGTCTAAGATTAGTCAACCTCATCTATGAATATAAACCTTTACCTGTGGTGTTATAAAGTAATCACCGCCTTGAGAAAGACAGTGCTTATAGCTCTTGCACGGTACCCTGGTTCCTTTATGGGTTCTGGGATCACACCATAAGCCTGCAATAGCTGTTGGAAATTATGTGTGTGCAGATGTTGATATTGAAGTGTCATGTAGGCACACACCAGTGAATTACTCAAACTATGAACAGATCAGTTACTTAACCAGTGGTCTTGGTTTAGTGAGAGATAATTGGTACATATGTACTCACTGTTACATGCACACTGGTAATAGAGAGAAGCTTGAGTGAAATGGGTTTGGTGAATGTATGCTGCAAACGAGTAGCAGTGCAGGGAACAGCATTATATGTGGGTATTAACCAGGTTCTCTTTAGGAGCTAAGTAGGAGACTTCTGACTCCCACCATGTACTCTCAGACAAGATGGGCCCTGCACATGCTTAGTAGTGAGCTTAGGGCCTGATTCAGACCCACTCGCGAGCGGCTGTCCGCTCGCAAGTGGGTCGATGGTCTGGACTGAGCATGCGCACGACGGAGGGAGCCCCGTCGTGCGCATGCGCCAGCCGCGACGAGCGAAGGAAAGTCCTTCGCTCGTTGTGTCCGATCAAAGGGGGCGTGCTGTCAATGTTGATTGACAGCACGCCCCCTTTGGTAGGCGTGCCGGGGGCGTGCCTCCCTGACGGGGGCGTTCCCATGGGAACGCCTCCCGTCAAAAGCCGGCCCACTGACATCACTAGTGATGTCAGTGGGAGTGATTTTGGCTCTGATAGAACCAAAATCACTCCGGAGCTTGCGGTTGAAAACCTCAACCGCAGGCTCCGGCTCACAATTTCGATGGTCGCGATGGTCTCGACCATCGCGGCCATCAAAATGCACGCTCGTATAGCCTGTGGGTGGTGACCCACAGCTATACGAGCGTCCAGAAGGACGCTCCATTTTCATGGAGGCCAGCCCTCATTCAGAGCGTGCGCTCTGCTCAGAGCGTACGGCTCTGAATGAGGGCCTTAGTTTCTATCTTGGGATAGTGCCCAAAACATCCCTGGAGGGACAGGAAGACTGAAGTCTGCACAATAGCAGACTCCTCTTTCATAAATAGCAAAGGTACAAAAGCTTATGCTCTTGCATGTGTATCTGCTGCTCGGCTTTCTTCAGTGAGTAAAGTACATTGCTGGCAGTGTTGGACTGGGGCATGAAGGGCCCACTGGGTGAATGCAGTGGTAGGGGCCCATGCTTAAGGAGTGTGCTCAGCCAACAGAGAGGTTGTGGCCAGTCGCCACAGAGGCTTGGCTAACCAGTACATGGCCTGGGACCCTAATATATATACAGTAGTAACTATTGATAGAGCATGCATGATAATGTACCAGATTGATAACAGAAATGTACGGTAGTGAGTACACCATAGTCTTAGGAATGCAGTATATTGTGAAATACCTAGGAGTGATGTGACTGTCAATCTTCCTGGTATTTGTGGTCTTAATGTTGTCCTAGGATGATCCCAACGTCCCTGGATGCAGTATGGCTGAAAAAATCCCCACAGTGTCAGTCAGGCAGTAATGAGATTGTCGTGTGCCGTGGTGTCTTGGGATCCCACGTCCCAAGACACAACCAATTACCTTACGCGTTTACTAAACTGACAATATTGGTATTATCGAAGTGATAATAAAGGTGCACCATGCAAGCAGTAAAAGGTAAGATTCTTCGTTATATATTTTCAGCAAAGCATTATAAATCAGCAATTACACCAGCAGCTATTGATGCAGCGGCAGTATGCTTTGGCTTCAAAATGGAATGCTTAATCATCTCATTACAGCGGTCACTTTATATAGCATAGGTATAGCTCATTACAATATACAGTATACAGTGTCATCAAGTAGTCGATACTCCAGATCTACATCTACGAGAACTTAAAGTGGCATATCTTAATCCTCATTACTCTTCTGCAAATGTCCAGGGATGCAGCTCAATGTTCAAAGGTCAAGAGTCCTCTTGGATTCTCGAGAATGTCTCATACATCATACAGGGGCAATTTTTCAGCTAACACCGTGACAACTTCTCCTGCACTCTGTCCATGGTATCAGAGATCGTCATCGGCTAGAGACAGATGTATTTCTATGTCTACAGCCCACGATCTTCAGGAAACATCTGAGTGTCTGCAGATTACACTCAGCAGAAATTAAAACAATGTCTAAAACTTTATATTTAAGAAACATCCCTGTCAGCCATGTTTAGGAATATACTTTATACACTTAAAGCCCTATTCAATTAGCTGCGATAAAATCAGACGAGTATCGCATGCTCCCTCCCATATAGGAAATTGCGTCTGTACCCCAATAAATGGCCGACATACATCGGAAATAAATTTAGAAGTGTATTATTGGTCATTATAAAAGTATTTAGTGTACTTAAATTGCGTCAGTTGGAGGCAATTTGCGTATTTGAAAAAAAATAAAAAAATGGGAGAAGGCTATTTTTTTCCAGGAAATTACAATTCCAAGTAAATTGGGGGTACGTTAAAATTGGTGCAAGTATATTTTCGTGTCGTAAAAGCGCACTTTTAAAAAACATTAAAAAAATGCCTGCTGCCACCACGTGCAATGTTCAAAATGCTTGACGCATCTATATAGTCCCCCAAAATACCATACTCAATACATTAAACGCATTTTCATCTATTTTTTTTTTTTATCACCCAAAAATTGACCGGTCGTTTTTCACCAAATTACGCAACTTACGAAAAACTTTTGGGGTAATTTATCCTTGTAGTGGGTGTCCAAAGTTTTCCACATTTTTAGGTAAAAATGGGGATTTTGCAGTTTTTTTCACCTGGTCTGAGATGGCGAAAACTTTTCGCCTATTTCTCACTATTCGATTATCGCAGATGCGATAATTTACTGTGAAATCACGGGTGCGAAAACGATATTATCACGGGTGCGATCATTTACTTCAAAAATGGTACTTATTGCGCCTCATTGAATCCAGCCCTTAGTGTAAGGTTTAAATACTTTATACTTCTTAGAATGAAAATAAAATCTTTATACAGGTGCCAATGCTGTTCTGCCTTTTACCTTAATCAATCACATAAGCCTTGTATTACTTTATTAATTCAGAAATGCTTTATAGATCAAACATCATAAGTAGCTTCTAACATTATCTATACATATAGGGCCGTATTCAATTAACGGCAAAAAGCAGAGATCCGCGAAAAAGTACCACCCATTGCGACTTTTCACCAGTCTGGCAGTTTCCTCTGTATTCAATTCCGACGCGAAAATGCAATTCGCAGATTCGCCTATGAATAGGTGTTGGAAAAAAGTGCAGAATTGCGGTTTTGGAGTGCAAAGGTGGAGAACCCACACTGCACCCTTGGGACAGCCCCCCAAAGGTTAACTGCGTCCAAAAAATCAAAACACCCCAAAAAATTACTTTGAAAAAGGGGACGGAAAAGTACAATGTTGGGGTACAAACTTAAAAACTAGCGAAATAAGCTTTTGGTGGGTCTGCAAGTATGGGGGAGGTGTTTTTTTGATTGCAGGTGCTTGCTGAAGGTGCATTTTTTACGTTTCTTAAAACTTCACTTTTGCGATTTTTAACCATGCTTACACCGATTTTCATGTACCCCAAATTTTCTGGCACTAGTTATTTTTTCCAAAACAAACCTGCTAAATGCTATTCTTCACCATTTGTGCAAAGACGCTATATAGAGGCAATTGAAAGCACTTAAGTACCCCAAATAGCTCCAAGGGGACTAATCGGGGACATCTATACTGATCCCCAATGTTAGTGCATCTTTTGGGAGGTGTCAGGCTAATTTCCCCGTAACTGACAGCACTTTGGAATTGAATATGGCGAATAGCGGGGCGCGCATTATAAGTTTCCACGGCTAAAACACGCGAAGTCGGCGAAAAGTGCGGCATGTGAAAAGTACAGAACTTTTCGCATCTAATTGAATATGCCCCTTAATCTGGTAAACAAGCTTTTAGAGGTGGCCATTTTCAGTTCTTTTCTATGAGTTCTCGGATTGTCAACAAGTTATGCAAGCAACAAATCATTAATATGAAGAATTTTCGGACATCTTAAGATTTAAAAAACATATATTGCTAAATATGTGCAATTTCCATATGCAACCTTCTATCAACTTCTAACCACGTATTTCCAATCTAAATATGTATATTCTTATTGCACATTCATATTTCATTAATGCAAGAATGACATTAGCTGAAATTCACTTATTATTATTGCATGATTATAACAGTAGCATTAGTTCACCTCATAAAAATGCCTTGCAATATAAGGGAAATTATATTTTATCTTTGACAGTAAGTAGAACATTTGACCATAATAAGGATATTGTATGATACCTGCCTATCATTTTTATTTTTATCTTTATTTTTATACTGTTTTGTTTGAGCACTGTGACTCAATAAATTATATTGTACTCAACCCGGTAAGCCGTACATTCATGATACATGTTAATCATGATTGTCAGGGAGACTCCCTGAAATAGTAGTAATCTCCCTGACTCCCTGAAGAGTCCAGTAATCTCCCTGATTGCACCTTACCCCCATTATGAAGCTGCTAAATAAAAGAAAAAACAGAGAAATGTACATTCAAATGGGATCATTAGTATCATTTCCCTGCATTGGTTATTATAAGGCACAATAATCCCTATGGCTACATGCAAAGTATCAGTGTGTTTTCATCAATACGTAGATCTAACTAACTGCTTTGGTGCTAGTTTACACTTAGATGTTAGTCAATTTTATGACAGATATAGCACTCCATGTCCACTTTAATGCGCACTCTTAGGCAGGCCCGCCATTTGCCGCGGCGGGCCCGGGTAACAGCGGGCGTGGCCTAATCGCGGGAGGCGTGGCCATGCCCCCTTCCCGAAAAAATAAGAAGCTTTGCAGCGCCGCGAAGCAGTGTTGCACGCTGGGGAGGGGGGGTGCTCTGAGCCCCCTCAGCCCTGATCAAAGCCTGGAGGGGCGCGATCACTGTGGCTGCACGCTGTGTGCTGGGCTGATGTGAGGGAGGGGGTGGGGGACGGCGCCGGACCCGGTCCCCTGCCAGGCCCCTCAGGAAGCCCGGGCCCAGGTAATCTGTACCCGCCGCCCCCTCGGCGCCCCTGCTCATAAGTGTTGCTTTCACAATCTCACTGAAATGCATTTTCGAAAGTAGACAAATATGATGTTAATCCACATGATTAGAGATTTCCTCTAGAGAGCAGTTCTGCCTCATTTCATCTCGATAAAGATGCCCAGCCAGAGTCACTGTAGGGAGAAAGGGAGACAGCGCAGGAGCGCACTCCTCCCCAACACCTAGTAGCCAGTGTCAGATGTCGCCAACTAGCATATATACAAGTGCAAGTTTGCATATTTTACACTATGCAGATAGACGTATGTACCCTCCTGCATCAGCCACCAAATGTTCAAACAGTTTCTGGATCCATCTCTGAATACTGCTCTAGAATACAAATATCAAGTAAAGATCAATTTATTGATATGTTTCACTCAACCTCCAGCAACTTCATCTACACATCAAACTCCTTACTTGACTCAAACACCCATAGTAAAACCTTTGTCGCCTTTCCAAATGACACTCTTACATCAAGTATGTAATCACCCAGCAGCACACAGTCCTCTCCCCAGTTCATCCTTTTCCACCTTGGAATAATAGTAATAATACTTCTTTCACTACACCAGTAGAATCCAACTACAATTATATAAATATGTAATTCATATCACAATTGTACAGCTGCAATGGTATAGTCTTTTTCATTCGTAAAACAGCCAGGTTTTCAATTATGTAAGCACATTTTAAATTGCTGTTATGTACTATATAGTATCTCATCATGCCCTGCTACAGTTTTAGCATGCCGTAATAGCAGGGCCGGATTAAGGTCTGTTGGGGCCCCTATTAATTATGGACGAAATGGGGGTTTGCGCAATGGGGACCGTAATGCTTGTAAGCGGTACATTGACAAACAGCAATAAGCTAAGCTTAGTGCTGTTTGTTAAATACTGAATGGAGGACATTTAGCAAGTGAAATAACCTCTTTAGCACTGTCTCCCCAGAGAAATCAAACTTCAAGCGCACACAAGAAAACAACACAATATACACCCACAGAAAAAAAAACACATATAGGCACCCACATGAAATTTTACACACCAGTTGCACAATCTTATTCACATTACACCACACATAGTGCCACTGATTCACATTACACCACTTAGTACTAGTGCCCCTTATTCATGTTATGACACACAGCAGTGCCCCTTTTACACAATGCTCACAGTAGTGCCCCTTATGCACAATGCCCACAGTAGTAGTGCCCCTAATACACATAATGTCCACAGTAGTAGTGCCTCTTACAAAATGCCCACAGCAGTAGTGCCCCTTATGCAATGCCCCCAGTAGTGGTAGTGCTCCTTATGCAGTGCCCCCAGTAGTGGTACTGCCCCTTATGCAGTGCCCCCAGTAGTGCTAGGCCCCTTATGCAGTGCCCCAATAGTGGTAGTGCCCCTTATGCAATGCCCCCAGTAGTGGTAGTACCCCTTATACAATGCCCCCCGTAGTGCCCCTTATGCAGTGCTCCCTATGCAATGCCCCCAGTAGTGGTAGTGCTCCTTATACAGTGCCTCGAGTAGTGGTAGTGCCCCTTATGCAGTACCACCAGTAGTGGTGCCCCTTATGCAGTGCCCTCAGTAATGGTAGTGCCCCTTATGCAGTGCCCCTAGTAGTGGTGCCCCTTATGCAGTGCCCCCAGGAGTGGTAGTACCCCCAGTAGTGACAGTGCCCACAGTGGTAGTGCCCCTTTTGCAGAGCCCACAGTAGAGGTGCCCTTTATGCAGTGCCGCCAGGAGTGGTTCCCCTTATGCAGTGCCCCCTATGCAATACCCCAGTAGTCATGCCCCCCTGTAGTAACACCCTTTGTGGTAGTGCCACCTGTATAAATTCCCCCACTAGTAATGCCCCCAGTAGTCGCGCCCCCAATAGTAATGCCCCCAGTAGTAGTGCCCCCTGAGTATTGCACCCAGTAGTAGTGCCCCCTATAAGAAGCCACTTGCACACAAAAAAAAACAAAACGAAAACCTTATGCCCCGCTCCCATGTCCGCTGCCGTCCGGTCTACCTGGCTGCGGCTACTCCTCTGAACTATGACTTCTCTCCCATAGTGCACTGTGGGAGCCAGAAGCTGGAGCTCAGGAGGGAACTCCAGTCTCTGGCTCTGGCTGCCGCTGTGGGGAGGGAGCCGGGCGCCCGCTGGTAACAAAATCTCAGCAGGTGCCCTGCAAATAGAGCCTCCCTGCGGCCACGGGGTTAGGTGGGCCGGCGGAGGCGGAACTGGTTCCGTCTCCCGTTCCGGTAAAATGTAACCCCGATGGGTGTGGTGGCCCTTAATGTATGGGGGCCCAGGGATGACCGCCCCTGACGCCCCCCTGCCGTTAGTCTGGCCCTGTGTAATAGCATAACTATGGGCAGACATGCTGGGATGTGTATTTCCAACACAGCTGCAGGGCTACATGTTGAATACCCCTGCTATATAGTATAGGATTATTGTGTATTTGCGACCAATAATTTATATATTTGTCACCAGTTCCCAAGAGAAATAAAAGAACACATATACAGAAAGCAGCCAATCGAGCTTCGGCCCTCAAACCTCCTTAGAATATGTATTGGAAATTTGACCAAGGGGGACTCTACCCTGACATGTTCAGTTTCGCATTTGAGGTTTTATTTTTTTAATTAAATTTAGTATATTACCCTTTTGGTTTACTCAGTGCAAATTAATATTTTTGGTAATTCAGGTGCCTCTTGGTGGACCTCTGATTATGCTGGAAGGAGCTCTTCACTTGTGAAATGATTACACAACCAATAAAAAGTATAAATTAAAGAGTCTGATAAAATTTTGCGTTTCTAATCTTGTTTTAAAAATCTTATTTAAGTAATGACTAACAAAACTATGCACAGAGGGCTTGATTCACTACGGATCGCAATACTGCGGACGCACGCAGTTCAACTGCGATAACAAGCTAATCCACTGTGATCGCAATGCAAAATCAGCACAACATAAGGACGCTGACTTTACCATACACACATCTGCTATGTGTAGCAGAATAGCGAAACCATTGGTACGATTGAGTACCATCGCAGCCTCACGCACACTTGTGCACACGCTCTGACCTTACTCAGAAATTGCTAACTTCCACGCACGCTATGAGACCTCACACTGCATATGGCATCGCAGTGGATAATTAATGCACACCCCTGCAACGGGGTGCGAACGCACTGGCACGCCTACGTTTCCCTGACTACCCCCCGTCACCACCCACAAACAGTGCTTCCTGTCAATCACTCTGCGAGGGGTCTGCTTGGCCTCTGCGATCACAGTCCCGGTCGCAGTAGCTAGTTCGCTCACGCATAGTGCGATGCATGTGCAGAACGCAACAATTGGCAGATTGCATGCCTATTAGCAACTGCGATCCTTACTGTATCAGGCCCAGAAACATTTACAAAGTCACATGAAATATATAACATACACACAACCTATGGATAGAAATAGATGGGGCTCTCTATGTTAAATACTGACACTAAACTCAAAAAAGTCAAGTGTGAAAATAGCCGTGTGCTGAAGCATGCACATCACATGATGGGGCTATTTCTAAGTTGTACCCAAATGCTAATGCCGCAGCATCGATTGGTGGTCATCTGCCTGCAAGTTTAGACAAATTGCATAGACTCCTTCCCTTCTGTGTATTCATGCAGCCAAACCTGCAAGGACAAAGATGCCCACATTTAGCGCCCATTGGCCTGATTCAGAGATGAACGCAGTAAACACAGCAGCTGTGTCTTTGGATGTAGGTGTGTGTATAAATATGCTAATGCTGCAGGGGGCGTTTTGTACAAGTTTCTGTGATCAGCTGCGGCGTCTGAGGATGCAGCATTGGATCATCTGCTAAACTCTCAGGTTGCGCAGGATGGCCTGTGTCTTGATTCTGCTTCAGAAGACGCAGACCCTGGCCTCGGCACTCCTTGAAAACAGTGGCATGCGGTGAGGTAAATGGCTGGAGAGGTACTGGCTAGTGTCAGAGCCAGATTTACAGATACATATATGAACCCGAGGGTTCATGTGGGCATTATACAAAGGTGCAGCTGTACATAGTGCTGGAAATTTGGTGAGCTTTGATCAGGGATGTGCGGAAAAGGTAGATAGGAGACAGGGGAGGCAGTGCCTCACCTGCCATACACTTTTTACTCCAAGATATTTATAATATTGTCTTTAATTTGTTCTTATCATTTTAATAGTCAAAACTTTGGAGTAAACCTAAGTATAACAGAAAAGGCTCTGCTAACCTGCCTCACCTGACAGCACACTGCTTGAAAATGGGGCACATATGCCCTCATTTTTAAGAATGCTGGCCATCAATGCCCCGTCCATGCCCCCAAATGGACGCAGCGTGTCAATCATGCTGCAACTTAGAGGGGACTGCAGCCGATATCGCTGTCAGAGATCGGCACATGTGCTGTACAGATCCTACACATGCGCCGATCGTTAAACATTGGAGTTGTGCGTAAACAATTACTGAAACATGCCCTTCTGAGTACTTGCCCTACGTTACTCTGCCCCTTGCCTGCCCTGTCTTGTCACTCCAGGTGCAAGTGGGCAAAAGTGCTGCTACATGCTCCTTCCTCCCTGTCTATTCCATCTGTGTCACGCCTGTTTGTCTGCCCCGCCTCTTTAGAATGTAAGCTCTCACGAGCAGGGCCCTCTACCCTCTTGTGCTTCTCCTTACTTATTACTTTCATCTATTCCATCCTCACTTGGGCACCTAACACCTGGTTGCTTACATCCTGTTGCTTATTTGAGCATTATGATCGCTAATGCAGCAATGTGTATAAAGTAACCTTGTCCTTATCCTGCATTGTATTGTACTGTAAGTCACTTGTTCACTTATTTGTCTATGTGCATTGTAAGGCGCTGCAGAACACTTGTGGCACCATATAAATAAGGATGATAATAATAATAATAATAAAAGTGCCAGATCCACTGAAATCTTCATACGTATTGTGTGCACACTCTTTCCAGAGTATGAGCAGAACTATTTTGTACATTTTATGCTACATAAGTTCAACATCAACCCCAATGTATCAGCTACACTGTACAGGGCAGAATGGTTACAGCTACAATACATAATACAGAATGGTTACAGCTACAATACATAATACATTCAATAAAATTTAGTCTAGTTAAGTGCGCACAGTGCTTAAAAACAAACAATCAACAATCAGTCCGATACTTCCCAAAAATCCCTCTAGTCGAGATCCCGTATGAAGTTGAACATCAGCCCTCGTGTTAGAACAAATTCTATTATATCATTTTTTATGTGTGCATTAATTGCATTACAAGAGAACTGTATGGTTGGAATATATGTAATTATCTGTGAAGGATGTGGTGAAAAGTATTCCCATTTTTAATTATATTTTTTTATAAAAGAAAGTATCTGAATAAATTGTTAAGTTTGTATTACACTATGTCTGGACGATCTTTATGTTTTTCAGATTTGTGAAAATTCTGCTGTTATGATATGTCAACTTCATACGGTGTTATGATCACTTATGATCCCGACTGGAGACTTTTGGGAAGTATCGGACTGATTGTCGATTGTTTGTTTTTAAGCACTGTGCGCACTTAACTAGACTAAATTTTATTGAATGTATATGTCCCAGTACTGAAGGGTGGTACTTTTTATGACTAGTTTATCTGCAGCAAAGATAAGTACTAGGCGCCCGTAATAACATCACTCATTCCACACATTCTATTCTAACAATACATAATACAGAATGGTTACAGGTCTATAACAAATTAATGCATTAGCAAGTTAAGAATGAACAGACAAGATTTACAAAAAGCATCACAATATTTAACATGAATGATTGATATGATAACATAGTCAAAGGACAATAATTTATCCACAGAGGATAAAAAAGAAAATATAAGGATGGGGAAACGTTCTGGAAGACAGTATATCGAAAATGTGCATATAAAAAGTCAAATATCACTTTATCCTTTTTGGCGGAGAGGAAAGACAGACATTAAAGGTCAGTGTCACCTTGGCTCATCAGTTCACATATCACAGAGTGGATAACCATGTCTGATCTGTTTATGAATTCCACCTATGTATTTGTAGATATTATATATTGGCTGCAGGATCTGGCAAACATCACACACACACGCATCATCTATGAGATTTACAACATCACAATTGCGGGGCAAATTCAGGACAAAGCCAGTGTTATAGATAACACCCTATGTACCCAGTCGGAGGCATCCACATGACTTATTTTTCATTTTCTTTGGCCTAATTCTGACATTTATGGTACGCATGGTCTTTGTACGCATCAGCTGTGCTAAAATATGCCAAAGCTGCAGGAGGCGTCTTAATTTAAAGACGACCACTGCTGGCTTCTCTGATCCGCTACTGCATATGAAGATGTAGCATCGGAACAGCTGCGTGAACATCGGACATTTTAGTAACCCTGAGTAACTGGCTTCTACACACTCAGATAAAGGGGCTGACACGCTCCCATTTTCTGGAACGCTCCCCTTCCACACTCTGTACCACCCAGGGACGTGCAGTCAGGGTAGGCAGGAGAGGCAGAGCCTCCCTTGTCATACTCCTGAGATTTGATATAAAAATTATTAGAACAATACAAAGAAGATATTTATAACTTATAAACATCTTCTTTGTTTATTGTAATCATTTTTATAGTTAACACTCACCAGCTTTGTGGAGCTCCCAGGGACTGCAGGGAGATGAGAGATGAAGCAGCAACAGCACAGTTTTGCTTTTGTATAGTCAGGCACTGCTTGCAGAGCTGAGGGCAGGCCACACAACGGGCAGTAAGCGGCACAGAAAGAGAGCTAATAGAGGCATGCCTCTGATTATGGGGGGCGTGTGCTTTGAGCACTGATGGACACCTTGGATGTGTCATGTGACCAGGAAGTGCACTGCAGTGTTTAGAGATCGGAGCTCAAGTCAGCAGCAGAAAGAGAAGACAAAATGATGCGGGTAGGAGAATCAATTGTACACTGAAGCTTCATGTAGTGAGGGGAGAGTTACAGTGAGTAGGGGGTGAGACAGGCTCCCAGCTCTCAGATCCATCTCCATGTGTGCCTCCCAGCCATTGACTGCACGTCACTGATACCACCCACAAATGCCAGCAGCATATCAGTTAGCTTTTGGGGCACTGCAACTAACATTGCAGAACCAGATCTGCACATTTGGAGTGCGGCTCCTGCTCAGATCTGAAAACATCAGAGATTTACATAAATACCGGAGTAAATCTCTGAATCAGGGGCCTATTCATAAGTATCCAACTCACAGCGAGGGATAGTTTACACCGGAGCAATATATTATTTCTCCGGGTCGGGGACAGCTGCACCGAAAAGCAGCCATCCCCTCGGTTAGTATCGCAGCTACAGAAGTAGCTGCGTTACTTACCTCCTCCCTGTCAGCCCGGCTACGCATGCGTGACCCAAGGACCCCTGATGATGAATGGCCCGGTGACTAAAATATGCCATTTAACGATGATGAATAGGACATTTATCGCTGATGAATAGGCCCTCAGACTCTTGTTCGGAATTAAGGCTGTTATCATCATGTAATTTTATTTTACCACATTACGTATCTGTAATCAATGCATAGGTAAGATATAGAGATGAGCGGGGGGTCGGATCTCAGAGATCCGAACCCACCCGAACGAAGGGAATCCGAGTCGGATCCAAGTAGGCTCAGATGTTCCCGCAGACCCGGATCTCTCAAATCGAGGCAAAACCATGCAGCTCGCGAGCTTTCGTCTCTATATATGAGGGACGCGGCGGGCGCCATTTCACTCCGGCTGTGGAGACTGAACAGGGAGGGTGGGTAGTGTAGGGCTGGGGAGAGGTGCTGTCAGGGCCGGATCAACAATGGGGTGGGTGGAGCGGCAGCTTCAGGCCAGCCCATCAAAATAGGCCCACAGGCTGAGCTGCTGTAGTGTAGACACTGACAGGATTTTTTTTTTCTGTTACAGCGGCACAGCCAGTCTGCCAGTGCCACCTAAGCCCCGCCGGACTTCCACCTTTCTCTCTCCCTTTCCTACCCACCAGCAGTCGCTGAAAATAAATGCCGGGTTACCAGCCCTCCGTGCAGTACAGTGTCTGGAGCCTGGGCGCCTCCTCCGCGTCATGTGACATCACACCACGTGACATCACAGTACCGCCAGCCGCCGCGGTCATGGAGAGTCTAAAATAGGGCGGCAATCTATCTATGTCCTCTTTATGGGCGTGTGATGTGAAGTATCCTGCTGGTTGCTGCTGCAGCTGATCACCAGCGATGGGATGTCCTTCAACCTGAGCATCAGCATCCTGAGCACCAGCTGCTTTGAAAAAGGTATGCTCCATCTGTGTCACTTACAGAATTTCTTTAATATTCTGTTCCATTATAGCTATATATCAATATATATCAATATATACAGTATATATACATACATATACAAATAAGAAAAGCGCTCGGAGTGTAGTAGTTCTGATCTTGTTTGTATTTATATTTTACATCTTTTTCACTGGCCTGGATCTTCCAAGGAAAGTTTGCCACACACAGATTAATTGGTTGCTTATATGTGTGAATTTTAAATAATGGGAGCACAACACATGGAGATAATTATATATATATTATATATATATATATATATATATATATATATATATATATATATGAAAATGTCTGGCACTCTCCAAATAAAATAAATCCACAGTGCCTGGGTGCCCAAACGAATGGGCTGTATGCATGTATGGAGAAGGCGAGGGGCACTCAACAGGACTAAACAGCATGTAGAAACAAACCAGACGGACCCAGACAGAGATTCTTATCTATCTATCTATCTATCTATCTATCTATCGCATATCTATCTATATATCTGTCGAAGCTGAATAATTGAGTAAGACAAGTTCAGTTTAAAATTCAATCACAGTGACGCCATCTTGCGACTGGCCGCAAGACTCCATTTTAGAAATGCGATCGCAAGACGCCATTTTGCGAATGGCCGCCTAAGCGCCATTTTAGATAAACTCACATTTTAGTACATGTGGTGATAATACCATTAGCATCATGCGAAGGCATCTGTGACCATTATCATATGAAGCAAGTGGCCAGGTGACAACTGGCTTGGGTAGATAAGTTTCCTGCATAGTGTTTGTTCACAACGGGTGGTCTGGCTAGAATAAATAAGCAAGCTTCCTACAATGACACAGAAAAGGTGGGAGGGCCTGCTGACAGGAGATGTAGAACTACCTGGCCCAGCATGCTAAAATGTTAGAGACAAGGCACTTATCCTCACACACACATTAAATATGTCTTTATATCAAACCCCGAATACTCACACATTTCATATTCACACATAAGGTTCCATAAGCATCAAAATGTATGTTTCAAGTTGGTTAAGTTAGTTTAAATGCTAAGAAATAAAGGTTTTTGATAACTAAGGTATTATACATGATAAGCAAGGTGTGTTTGGTCTCGTTCTGATGCATACGCTTTTTACAGCATCCCGGTGTTATCGGTGGAGAGATCGCATCATGCAAACTCAAGTTACGGATCGCAGAACTTACAAGCACCAAAATGTTTAGCTGATGAAATGTTACAGGAGGCGTTACCAGAAAGACTCCGGCTGTTAGAGGCAGGGAAAGTCTATTTGAAACAACCTGTTAAATGTGCCGTAACATATGCTTCTCCTCTGGGAACCAATGATATCAGCAGGAAATTTCCCTTTGTCCTGCTTTAGTCTGGGGGGAATAAATACATGTGCCCATATACTGGTTTAGGAGTCCATGCTGAAGGTTGTATGTACTAGGGGTCTCTAGTCTGAAATCTATCTCTGGGTCCAGAGGCGCAAGCGTATGTATACTGTGCTTGGGTCTGTATTATTTCCTTTTTACGCCTAAATTATGTATGTATAGATTGCGTGTAACTGACTGTACTTTTACCTAAATAATACTTGTGCTGCCACGTGTTTGAACAAAGCCATTGAGGTTTACATTTTTTTTTCTATTACCAATATCTGGGTTAAACGTGTTTTTTTCTGCGCAGGAAAAAGTGTGTAACAGTGAGTGTATTGTTGGTAGGGGTAATTTATTCCCTAAAGTTAAGGGTATCGTATGATCCTTAAGGGCTAGGTGCAAGGGTTAGCCTAGTCGCTCGGTAAACAGCTTACCGTTCTAAACACAGTAGCAGGTGTACATGTTGTCTTTGTTGTATAGAGGTGCGTGAGAGTGGCTGACATATAAACTCTCATAGGTCTGGAAGTTACCTTATTAAAGCTTATCCGGGTGTGGAAGTGGCCTGCTTCAAATCTTATCCAGGTGTGGAAGTTGCCTTACTAAATCTTATCCAGGTGTGTGGGCGCCGCCGACTTAAATTGTCCACAGGTAAGTGAAAGTGTCTTGATTGTCTTTCACCGGTTTAAATTTTTATTGAAAAGTGTAGGAGTTGTCTCAGAATGGGAGCCACGCAAACAGTAGAGATGTTAAGCAATGATGTGCTGCTAATGGAGGTGCCGATCGGATCGGCCCGTCGTATCATGCATACCAAGTACGGTATTTATGCAATAAGGTATTGTGATATATGGTTTAATATGACGAGGAAGAGTGTTAGACCGTTTCCCAGAATTGGTAGTTTTGACAAAAATGTGTTAGATAATGTCCAGGATCACATCAGTATGGTGCAATCCCGAGAGAAAAAGATTAAGTATTTTGAATGTTTAAAACTATGACAGCATGAAGGGGACGCTTGCCTTAAAAATGTGCAAACGACGCAAACTAGCGTTGAGAACGCATTACCAGAAAATACATCCACAACGCTGAATTGCAATACGGACGAGCCGCAAATTGGCGCGCAAGTGCGGCAAGGCAGCGTCGTGGAGAGTATTGCCAGCAGTTCACGCTCACCTCCCCCACCTTATGTGGACGGAGGTGCAAGTACAGTTACCAAAAATACCAACAAAAATTTAACAAGTAATTTGTACCCCCTCTTAAGTAACCATAAAGAAAATGTTTATGACGTAGATGATGAGCCTATTGTAATGTCTGCCATTTCCCATGCCGAGCAAATGATAGATGCTGCATCACCACAATCACGGGTGGTGCCGCCATCTCCATCGGTAACAGCAAGGGAAGTGTTAATACACTCTGCACCCAATGAGGAAGTTGTTAATACCATACATAGCAGCAGCAGATTAAACCCCCAGCCAGGTAACCAGGTCAGAGGTAGCAACGCTGCCGGTCTGCATCCCATTCGGACAATAACTGTTCCGAATGGAAATGCGGATGCAAACGGTGTAGTGCCCACTAGGGAAGTAGTAATGCATTGCCCATGGACAAGGGCAGAACTAAATTCCATCATTAATGATTTCCCCAATCCAAAAAAAGAATTAGCCAAATCTCAAAGATTTTTGAGAAATTTGGGTAGTTCTCATGAGCCCACTAATAAAGATTGGCGTGTAGTATTAAGGGCCTGTCTACCACGCAATAACGACGTGACAACATTTATCACGGATTGTGTATTGGATGGCGACGTTCCCTTAACAGACCAAGTAAACCAAGGTAACATTTCCCGCATTGTGACTCAATTGGGTATATATTTTCCAGTAGTAGTTAACTGGAACAAAATCTTCACAATCAAACAAAAGGAGAGTGAAACTGCAGAAGACTATTGCGATCGGGCTCTGCAGGCTATCATCCAGTACACTGGGATAGAAGATATTAAAGATAGCATTCACCACAGGGGAATGATAGTCACGATATTGATGGACGGTTTAAAAGAGAATTTAAAAACTCGGGTTCAGACCTCACAGCCTGGCTGGAGGGGACTTACAATAGATAACCTCATAGAGTCTGCCATAGAACATGACAAAAACATCTCAAAAAAGAGGGAGACCCAGAGCGAAAAATTAATGGCTGTCAGTATACAAGCTCTGGAGGGAATGACGGTAACACCACAGCCAACAGACACGCTTGCACTTGCACACACACTCATGTCAGAACAAGTTGCTCTCACTAACCCCACTCAACAACAAACACAACTCTATCCCTCTAACCCAATGCAACCACAGGTCCCAGGATATCCACCTACTTCTTATCCCCCACAATACACTTACCCTCCCTATCCTTACCCATATCCACCACCTTTACCCTCTGCTCAAACTCCACAACAACACATGCTTTCACCTGAATCACGGACATGTTTTAATTGCAAACAAACAGGACACTTAAGTAGAAACTGCACAGTAAAAAGAGTATGGACCCCACACCAAGGGAAACCTGGATATCCCCATAAGGGATATGCACAGAGATCAGCAAATATTCAGCAAGCACCAGCTCCAATTGTAGCCGTAAATGCTTTATTGGAGAATGGTAGCCAACGCTAGGGGTCAGGTCATACCAGTAGTCTACAGATAGTCAGGTTAACGGGAAGTACAAGGGAAGAATCGGTCTTGATGGTTGATGTAGCTGGTACTGAATATACTTTTCTTGTAGACACAGGGGCGACCAAGTCAGTGATGAAATCTCCCATTAATTTACAGTTGACCAACGAGACAATACCAACAATGGGTGTGACAGGTAAAGTGAAACGTTATCCTTTAACAAAGTCCGCAGAGGTTAGTATTGGGCCGTTGCAAACTAGACATTCTTTTCTCCTGGCTGCCGCGGCTCCTACTAACCTGCTGGGCAGAGACTTGTTATGTAAAATGGGATGTGTCATATATTGCACCCCTGATGGTGTATATTTAGATATCCCAGAGAGAATGGTATACGAGGTGCGGGATATGTTAGACACTCCTCAAAGTATAATGTATCACTCTACCGTTTTAAAAGAAAATCCATCACAAGTAGATGAAATGTTGTCCCAAATTCCAGATTCCCTTTGGACAAAAGATGGACAGGACACTGGATTAATGGCCCGGTAATGGTAAACTTAAAAAGCGGTAGGCAAGCTCCAAAAATTCCCCAGTACCCACTAAAACAGGAAGTAGATCTAGGGGTGTTTCCAATAATCGAGCGATTATTGCAACAGGGAGTTTTAGTTCGTACAGCTAGTGTAGCCAACAGTCCCATCTTTCCAGTAAAGAAGAGTGGTGGGAGGGGTTATAGGCTTTTGCAAGACCTTAGAGGTGTTAATAAGGTAGTAGAGAGCCAATTCCCTGTAGTGCCGAATCCAGCTGTCATCCTGATGCAGATCCCACCAAATGCAACCCATTTCACTGTCATTGACCTCTGTTCTGCTTTCTTCTCTGTGCCTCTCCACCCTGACTGTCAGTACCTATTCGCATTCACATACAGAGGTGTGCAATATACATGGACACGATTGCCCCAAAGTTTCATAGGCAGCCCCAGTATTTTCTCCCAGGCATTGCATGACTGTTTACAAGCTTTTCAACCTGCCAATTGATCAGTTCTAATTCAATATGTGGATGATTTATTGCTATGTTATGACTCTTTTATGTCATGTGTGAATGATACTAAACTTTTGTTACTTCATCTCTCGCATACAGGACACAAAGTGGCTAAGGACAAGTTACAGCCGTGCCAGCCCAGAGTAAAATATTTGGGACACTGCCTAACCCAGGGGTTATGACATCTCACAAATGATAGAATCCAGGCCATACAAAACATGACACTGCCGCAGAATCAACAGCAAATTCGTACCTTCTTGGGAATGTGTGGATATTGCCAAACGTGGATCCCAGGTTTTTCTATTTTGGCCTTGCCTTTACAGGAACTAGTCTCTCCCTCAAAGCCCAATCGCGTCACACACACTGAGGAATCAGAACAGGCTTTTCTTAATCTTAAGGATAGTCTGACAAAAGCTCCTGCATTGGGAATACCCAATTATGAAAAACCTTTTGATTTATATTGTACGGAAGCCGATGGTTGTGCTGCAGGTGTCCTTACACAAAAACATGGTGATGCCAGTAGGCCCGTAGCATACTACAGTGCCCAATTGGAACCGGTAGCAAGATCACTCCCCACCTGTTTGAGAAGTGTAGCAGCTACTGCTTTATTGGTGAGTAAAAGTGAGGACGTAGTATTGGGCCATGATATGATTGTCTACACTCCCCATGCTGTATCTGCTCTGTTGAACTCAGCTCAAACCAGACACATCTCCTCGGCTAGGTTCACCAAATGGGAACTAGCCCTAATCGCTCCTGCAAATATTACTTTTAAACGTTGCAGTACGCTGAATCCAGCAACATACCTGCCATATGTACAACATGATGTAAAAAGGGTGGAAGGAGATGAGTTGCTGGCGGAGGGTGAGTTCAGCGGACATAATGATACGCACGATTGTATGGAATATCTGAATCAGACCTTTACTGCTAGACCTTACATACACGACACACCTTTAGAGAATGTGGATGTGACTTTCTATATGGATGGGAGTTGTCATAGACAAACAGACACAGGTGAATTATGTACAGGTTATGCTGTTGTAAATGACACAGACATCATGGAAGCTAAACCTTTCGGTCCTCCTCACTCAGCCCAGGTGGCAGAGTTAGTAGCACTGACTAGAGCATGTGAACTGGCAGCAGGCAAATCTGCTAACATTTACACTGACTCGGGGTACGCATTCGGGGTGGTGCACGATTTTGGGGCTCTATGGCGTCTGAGAAATTTTATGACAGCAGCGGGCACACCAGTTGCACACTCCCAACACATAAAACATCTCTTAGAAGCAATCCAACTGCCCAAGGCAGTGGCAGTAATTAAATGCAAAGCCAACACATGTGAGGATGACCCGGTGTCACTGGGCAACAACAGAGCTGATGAAGCTGCAAAATGGGCAGCAGGGTTAAAAATGTCTTCCCCGATTGAAACAATTATGTCATTCCAAACCATTGATATGCTGAAATTAATTGAGATGCAAAATTTGTGTTCAATTCAGGAAAAATCCATATGGAAGTCCAAGGGGTGTGGGCAAGAGTCCTCTGGGCTCTGGAGGGATGGACATGGTAAGCCAGTAGCCCCCAAGGCATATTACCCCAGCCTGGCTGAGGCAGCACACGGTCTGACTCACCTGGGCAAACAGGGTATGTGCAAGTTGGTGAGGGCATACTGGTGCGCACCAGGTTTTTCTTCACAAGCAGAGAAGATAGCAATGTCCTGTCTGACCTGCTTGAGGAAGAACATAGGGAAAGCGATCCCTACTGAACCGTCCCACATTCCACCGACTGATGGACCTTTCCAGGTGATACAAATTGATCTAATCCAATTACCACCCTGCAGGAACCTTAAGTATGTACTAGTGTGCACAGACGTATTTTCTAATTGGGTTGAGGCGTACTCAGCGGCCACTACTACTGCTGCGTTTACTGCCAAGAAAATAGTTCAGGAATTTTTATGCAGGTACGGTATCCCTAGAATCATTGAGAGTGATAGGGGTACCCATTTCACAGGTGATGTTTTTCAAAATATGTGTAAGCTGATGGGTATTAATAGCCGACTTCACACCCCTTACCGACTGCAGGCCAGTGCCAAGGTAGAGAGGATGAACGGAACTATTAAAATTAAGCTAAGTAAAATCATGGCAGAGACTGGACTAGGATGGCCAGAAGCATTACCTTTGGTCCTGCATAGCATAAGGACCACTCCTAGGTTTCCTCTGAATCTGTCCCCATTTGAAATACTATTCGGCAGACAACCTCATTTGATTATAAGTCCCCAGGAAGACTTTAAGGGTAACAACAAGGTAACTGTAAAGTATCTTATATCAATGAGTAGGCAGTTAAAGCAACAGCAGCAGAAATTGAAATTGTTGTCTAATGATATGCCTGAAACTAACTGTCATGATGTTGAACCAGGAGAATATGTAATGATCAGAAATTTCTTGCGTTCAGGTTGTTTGACTGATCGGTGGGAAGGTCCATACCAGGTGCTGCTGACAAGTACTACATCTTTGAAGGTGGCCGAGAGAGATACCTGGGTCCATTCCACTCACTGCAAAAAGGTCAATCAACTGGTGGAGAAACAAGGCGGAGACAAGGCTGATAGTGTGGACCTGTCGCTCGCGAACTTGTTCCGGGAGGATTGAAAAGGTTGTAGTGAGATACCTGAACCGAGAGAAATTTTGCAGGACTTGTTGTTAAAATGGACAGGCCTGCTGTGTTCATTCTCATATTTTCTTTTAGAGTGTTCACCATCCTGGTCAGTTCGGGAATATCCAGTGTCTGTGATGGGGAACCTATTGAGGAAACAGGAGCTGATGGCAGTGCTGATGGAGTGGAGAAAGGAGGAGTGCAATGCCAATCAGGGGAGTGTCTGACCAATCTTAGTACTGTTATTGTTAAGAGAGCTGTCATTCCGGATACTCTGGGAAGGTGTGGAGGTTTATCGTCTGAAGATTCCTGTATTTGTGAGTTTTGTGGGTCCCTAGTTGATGAGAACTGTATCCAACGGTGCCAACCTAAATATAACCCGTTCTGGGGAGGGTATCCTTTAGAGGATTATCACAGCATGGTAGGCAAAGTGTTAAATCAAACTGATTGCTGGGTGTGTTCACATGTGCCACAGGCACAGCATAATATAGGGTTGGTGCCATTTCCGCTGAATATCACGGAAATTTTAGATTTACAAAAAGGGAAAACTTTGGATGGAAAATTCCTCTCATCCAAACCACCTCATTTCAAACTCTTATCAATTCCAAGTAGATAGATCACTTTTATGTTTGAACATAACCAACCCCAATAAACCCAGAGGTTGGGAAGTGACGGGGAATAATCAGACGATGACCTTCTCACAAAGAGCTGATAATGAGTCCATAAACTATGATCTGTTACGCTCAATTAAATCAAGTGGAAAACATTTTAGGTACCAGTATACATTGAGTTCCACCAAAGAAATGATTGGTAAAGTACCAGATGTTATTGTGCTAAAATAATACAACCAGAAACTTGCATATACCAGATGGAAGAGCCTGAGATAGGATTGTTTGCAAGGGAAATGTGTTTAATGATGCATACCATTCCTTATGTTCTCCCTGATAATGTATATTTTATATGTGGAAGAAAAGCGTATAAATGGCTCTCCCTGAGTTCCGAAGGTTTGTGTTATCTGGGAAGAGTAGTCCCAGAAGTTATGACCCTCACACATGTTGAAATGTTGGGAATACATAAAAACACACCGTCACCATATCTTCACACGCAATATGAACACAGAGGCAAGAGAAATATGATACCTGGTGATATGCATAAAGCTGCTCAGTTAATCAGTGAGACAACTGGCTTCCAAGTTTTAGTCGCCCTGGATCCCACCAGAATTGCTAGGGGTACATTAAATTTTAGATATATCCAGGAACTTGCTAAATTAATAGATAATATCACCGAGATGTACGATGACACATTCAGGTACACGGGGAGAGAATTGCAAGCATACAAGAAAGAACTAGTGCAACACAGGCTAGTGTTGAATTATTTAACCGCTGTTACTGGAGGGTATTGCGTAATGTTAGCCACCCAATTTGGAGTAAAATGTTGCACTTATGTCACCAATGATACCAGCGACCCTAAGGAGGTGATAGACCAGAAGATGGATGAGATTCTGTAGCTAAAGTGGGAATTTCGTAAGAACCATAACGCATCAGTGGCTGAAGCAGGGTAAAAGATAGAAGGATGGGTGTCATGGCTGAACCCAGTTAAATGGTTCTCGGGTCTAGGGGAATGGGTCCAGGAAGTGATCGCCAGCATAGGCAAATTCTTGATCCTTATACTGATTGTCATCATAATAATTGGTATATGCGTCCGGTGTGTTCCTATTGTGTTGAAGTGTGGAAAATGTAAAAATAGAGTAAAATGAAAGAATGAAATTATGATGGTGGTCAGAAATGATAATATGTATACCGAGGTAGATACAGAACTGCATTACAACCCTGAGCTAGGAAGTACCATCATTTAAATGTATAATATTTAGACATGCATAGAAGATATTATTGAAATGTTATTTATAGAATACCTCAGATAATGTAAAGTCTCAAACTCCCCTTCAAGACTGCTGTTATAAGACTGGTGCATTCCCACACCTATCACATGATCTCCCAAGATCCGCGGTGTGCGTATAATAGTAGTTTTATGTCCCTACCCAGAGACACATTATTGATGGATTAAGGAACACCTTGTGCCATCCCAGAATAACACTAAATAATATGTAAATGTAATCCTAAAATAAATTTATATAACAGATTGTGATAGCATGTTGTTTGCTATCAAAGGGTGGACTGTCGAAGCTGAATAATTGAGTAAGACAAGTTCAGTTTAAAATTGAATCGCAGTGACATCATCTTGCGACTGGCCGCAAGACTCCATTTTAGAAATGCGATCGCAAGACGCCATTTTGCGAATGGCCGCCTAAGCGCCATTTTAGATAAACTCACATTTTAGTACATGTGGTGATAATACCATTAGCATCATGCGAAGGCATCTGTGACCATTATCATATGAAGCAAGTGGCCAGGTGACAACTGGCTTAGGTAGATAAGTTTCCTGCATAGTGTTTGTTCACTATGGGTGGTCTGGCTAGAATAAATAAGCAACCTTCCTACAATGACACAGAAAAGGTGGGAGGGCCTGCTGACAGGAGATGTAGAACTATCTGGCCCAGCATGCTAAAATGTTAGAGACAAGGCACTTATCCTCACACACACATTAAATATGTCTTTATATCAAACCCCGAATACTCACACATTTCATATTCACACATAAGGTTCCATAAGCATCAAAATGTATGATTCAAGTTGGTTAAGTTAGTTTAAATGCTAAGAAATAAAGGTTTTTGATAACTAAGGTATTATACATGATCAGCAAGGTGTGTTTGGTCTCGTTCTGATGCATACGCTTTTTACAGCATCCCGGTGTTATCGGTGGAGAGATCGCATCATGCAAACTCAAGTTACGGATCGCAGAACTTACAAGCACCAAAATGTTTAGCTGATGAAATGTTACAGGAGGCGTTACCAGAAAGACTCCGGCTGTTAGAGGCAGGGAAAGTCTATTTGAAACAACCTGTTAAATGTGCCGTAACATATGCTTCTCCTCTGGGAACCAATGATATCAGCAGGAAATTTCCCTTTGTCCTGCTTTAGTCTGGGGGGAATAAATACATGTGCCCATATACTGGTTTAGGAGTCCATGCTGAAGGTTGTATGTACTAGGGGTCTCTAGTCTGAGGTCTATCTCTGGGTCCGGAGGCGCAAGCATATGTATACTGTACTTGGGTCTGTATTATTTCCTTTTTACGCCTAAATTATGTATGTATAGATTGCGTGTAACTGACTGTACTTTTACCTAAATAATACTTGTGCGTTGGAACCACAGATTCCACTCCTGTCTTTATTTGCGGTCATACTGCGTATGCAATTAGCGTTGTGTTTAGAGGTTTATAGGAAGGTTTTCAGAAGGTATAGGCAGGGGTATATAGAGGTTAATTTCTAATATTGTTATATCTATCTATCTATCTCATATCTATCTATCTATCTATCTATCTATCTCATATCTATTTATCTAAAGTGAAAATGTCTGGCACTCTCCAAATAAAATAGATCCAAAGTGCCTGGGTGCCCAAATGAATGGGCTGTATGCATGTATAGCACTCAACAGGACTAAACAGCGTGTGAAACAAACCAGACGGACACGAACATAAATTACTATCTATCTATCTATCTATCTATCTATCTATCTATCTATCTATCTATCTATCTCTCTCTCTATCTATCTATCTATCTATCTATCTCATATCTGTCTATCTATCTATCTCATATCTGTCTATCTATCTATCTGTCTGTCTATCTATCTATCTATCTATCTATCTATCTCATATCTATCTATCTATCTATCCTCCTGGAAATGGTAGATTCCAGCAGACTACACGATGCAAATCGGCGTCACTCCACGACTTTAAAGAAAATATTCACTGCAGCAGCATGTGATGTATCAATGTTTCAGATGCCATTTAATACAACCTGATTTTTTTTTTAAAGCCGTGGATTGCCGCCGATATGGTGTACTGAAACACTATCATCAAAAATTGATAATAAACTGAAATCGCATTCATCAATACCTGCTGACGGTATATCAGTACACCGAAAGTTGGAGTGATTTTGTATACAGAAATATACACTTATTTACATATACATATGATTTAATATATAACATCACTAATCACGTACCCCCCAGCAGCAACGGTCACACCTCCTGCGGCGGCACACAATAGGCCTTCCTAAATTTCAGCTCCAGGCCCATGTAGACCTTAATGTGGCACTGGGTGCTGTGCTGTTCTGTCTGCTGTGTCCTGTTCTGTCTGCTGTGTCCTGGGCTGGTGCTGCTGATCCATCAGGGCTGGTGTTGTGCTGTCTGCTGTGTCCATCTGGGCTGCTGCTGATCCATCTGGACTGGTGCTGTCTGCTGTGCTGTCTGCTGTGTCCATCTGGGCCCAAGTTCTAGACCTAAATAAAGTGTTTTTTTTTGTGTAATATATATTTGTCTATATGCGTGTTAGGCTTAACCGCACAAAATACTCCAGTCGTCATCAATCAGTGCTCTGGGCCCAAAGTTCTGGAGCAGAAAAAAAAATAAAGCGTCTTTTTTTTCCTAATAATTGTCTGTCCGTGTTAGGTTTAGCCGCACAAGATCTAGCAAGTCAGCAATGCAAGCTAGTGCTGCCCGACTCCAGTTGTCATCAATCTGTGCTCTGGGCCCAAAGTTCTGGAGCAGAAAAAAAAACTTGTCTTTTTTTTCTAATAACTGTCTATGAGTGTTAGGCTTAGCAGCACAAGATCTATCAAGTCGGCAACGCAAGCTAGTGCTGCCCGACTCCAGTCGTCATCAATCTGTGGCCCTGATTCAGAGCCGGACGCTCTGAATCAGAACCAATCTTTTCTTTTTTTTTATACAACGGCCTCCTGGCCGCTTGCATAGCAAGACCATCGCGACCATCGGGCTTGCGACGAGACCCTTGTGGTAGGGTCTCGTGGCCGCAAGCCCCAGAGAGATCTCTCCCACTGACATCACTCGCGATGTCAGTGGGGCAGCCCCCAAACGGAGGCGTTCACGTGGGAACGCCTCCGTCTGGGCAACCACCCCCCCGGCCCGCCCACCAATGTGGCCGTGCTGTCACTCAACATCGACAGCACGCCCCCTTTGGTACGAGACCCGGAGCGACGGATTGCCCGTCACTATCATGGTCTCGCGCATGCGCACGATGGAGCCGGCTCCGTCGTGCGCATGCGCACTGGCCCACCATCGACCCGGTTGCGAGCGCTCAGCGCTTGTGACCGGGTCTGAATCAGGCCCAGTGCTCTGGGCCCACAGTTTTGGAGCAGAAAAATAAAAATAAAACTTGTCTTTTTTTTCTAATAATTGTCTGTGCGTGTTAGTCTTAGCCGCACAAGATCTATCAAGTCGGCAACGCAAGCTAGTGCTGCCCGACTCCAGTCGTCATCAATCTGTGCTCTGGGCACAAAGTTCTGGAGCTGAAAAAAAATAAAAATAAAGGGTCTTTTTTTTAATGTTTGTCTGTGTCTGTGTGTGTGTGTCTGCGTGTTAGGCTTAACCGCACAAGATCCAGTCAGCAACGCAAGTTGCAACCTGGTGCTACCCGACTCCAGTCGTCATCAATCGGTGCTCTGGGCCCAAGTTCTGGAGCTGAAAAAAAATTAAAATAAAGTGTCTTTTTTTTAATCTTTGTCTGTGTGTGCGTGCGTGTTAGGCTTAACCGCACAAGATCCAGCCAGCAACGCAAGTTGCAACCTAGTGCTGCCCGACTCCAGTCATAATCTATTGGTGCTCTGGGCCTAAGTTCTGGAGCTGAATAAAATTTAAAATAAATTGTCTTTTTTTTTATCTTTGTCTGTGTGTGTGTGCGTGTTAGGCTTAGCCACACAAGATCTAGCAAGTCGGCAACGCAAGCTAGGGCTGCCCGACTCCAATCGTGATCAATCTGTGCTCTGGGCCCAAGTTCTGGAGCTGAAAAAAAAAAAAAAATCTTGCCTTTTTTATCTAATAATTTTCTGTGTGTCTGTGCATGTTAGGCTTAGCCACACAAGATCTAGCAAGTCGGCAACGCAGGCTAGTGCTGTCCGACTCCAGTTGTCATCAATCTGTGCTCTGGGCCCAAGTTCTGGAGCTGAAAAAAAAAAAAAATCTTGTCTTTTTTTTCTAATAATTGTCTGTGTGTCTGTGTGTGTTAGGCTTAGCCGCACAAGATCTAGCAAGTCGGCAACACAACCTAGTGCTGCCCGACTCCAGTCGTCATCAATCTGTGACCAAAGTTCTGGAGCTGAAAAAAAAACCACAAAAAAAATAGTGTCTTTTGTCTATTTATTTTCTGTGAGTGTGTGTGTGTTAGGCTTAGCCACACAAGATACAGCAACGCAACTTAGTGCTGCCCGACTCCAGTCGTCACCAATCTGTGCTCTGGGCCCAAGTTCTGGACCCGAAAAAAAAAAAAATAGTGTATTTTGTATATTTTTTTTCTGTGTGCGCACGACTGCACGTGTGTGAATTTTGTAACTGCACCTTGGCTACACTATTGGTGCTTGTGACACTGCTTCAAGACCGCAGAAAATATGGATGGCTGTCACATGACAGGTGAGCAAGGCCAAGAACCACATGTTGTAGCTGCCGCCAGCAGTCATCAAGATAATGCAAGGCCGTCAACTTCCTTGTCCTCTATGAAGGCCCATGCCTTCAATCCTCAAGGGTATCCCAACCATCATCTTTGCACAGTACTCATCTCTATTAATAATTATATCAATCAGTTTTGAGCCAGCAAGCTGGATGCAACCTTTTGGCCCGTTAACTAGATGAAAAAAAATCAATATTGTGAGCTGTGAGGTAACCAAAATTGACTGGAAACGAGTGGAAATACATTTTATTGAAGTTATTAATACTGTAGGAACAAAAAAAGGCACATTTTATGTGATTTTAGCTGTTTTTTTCTTTTTAAGAAAAAGTCCAGATCCAAAACCAAAACACGAAAACAAAACACGGAGGTGAGGTTTTGGCAAAACCAATCCAGATCCAAAACCAGGGGAGATCCAGTTCCAAAACCAAAACCAAAACACGGGGGTCGGTGCACATCTCTAGTAAGATAGTATTTTATTCCACCCTGCATTTGTCTCATTAACAGACCTCACAATGGGCTCTATTTACTACAATCCGCATATTGAATGCGGATTGTAGTGTGATATTACCGAGTGAATTCGCATTGCGAATTCAGGTAATATCACAGGGATTTACTATAAATCCCTTGCAGGGACAGAGCTTGCGATAAAGCTCTGTCTCTGCGGATCCCATCCGCACTCTAGTCGCGGTATTTTCGGAAAAAATACCGCGACTAAGAGCCCGCGCATGCGCCGACCGACCACCGCTACTACCCCCCCACCGACGCTAAGCCCCGCCCCCCGCGATCGCGGACCCCCGCGACCCCCCCTCCCCCCCCGCGACCCCCCCTCCCTTCATTACACTTACCTGCATCCTCCTGGCCTCCGGTGGTCCTCTCCGGGCTTCCCGATCAGGTGATCTCCCATACTACACTGGGGCCCGATCACCTGATGACCGGGCCCCAGTGCATTGTGGGAGACCAGCTGACCGGAGAGAAGCCATCACCGGAGGCCCGATCACCGGTCCCTGGATTCAGGTAAGTGAAAAAAAAATTTTTTTCTTTTTTTTACAGCAATCAGCTTGCGGTCTCTTTAGACCACACAGCTGATTACTGGTACCGGCTCCCGCCTCTGCTCTCCCCGTTAGAGCAGAGTGGGAGCCCGGTAACCGGGGGAGACCCTGGATAACGCCACCTCCAGGTGGCGTTATTATCACAGGGCTTCCCCCGGTATTTTTTTACAATTTATTTTTAGTAACTTGCACACAGATCACATTTCCCATTACAATTATGGGAAATGCGATCTGCTTTACTAAAAATAAGTGATACTGGGGGTTGGAGTAGAATTTTACTAATTCTACTCCAATTGCCCTGTAATAAATACAGGTGAAACTAAAATAATGTGAAAAGGGTGTGAAAACACCCTTTTTTACTTTATTTTAGTAAAAATTATGTTAATAAATAGAGCCCAATATATGAAAGAGAAAATGCTAAGACAAAAAAAAACAAGGCCTGACCTGAATTGCACACAACACACAACCCCACAACACAACCAACTAATCCATAAAATGAACTAACACACTCTTTTAGGGCCTCAAAGGCACATTAAGGAACTTTGTGGTAAAAGATTCTATACAGGCTTGGCTAGGCTAGGCCTGAATATTGTAAGGATTGCTGTATAGGCCTCTGGTTTGTTTGGAAGCCCTAACACACTATGGGCCCACTTTCCAGGTGAATTTAAGGGGGTGTAGTAAAAATATCAGGCATTTATAATGTAGATATCACAATGTCGACATTTATTATGTCTACATTGAACATTTTGGCATTTGCAAAATGTCGACATGTTCACAGTGTTGACTGGGAAAATTAGGTCATATGAGACTTGACATTCTGCATGGACCGGCAGTGGAGGATTAGGCTGTGGAAAGGGAGGGGAGGGTTAGGCTATGGGAGGGAGGTTAAGGTTAAGTACTAGGGGAGGGTTAGGTTTAAGCTACGGGAGAGGAGGATAGGGTTAGGCTACGGGAGGGGAGGTTAGGGTTGAGCACTGGTGGGAGGGTTTGGGTTAGGCTACAGGAAGGGGAGGGTTAGTGTTAAGAACTAGGGGAAGGGTTAAGGGTTAGGCTACGGGAGGGGAGGTTAGGGTTAAGCACTAGGAGGAGGGTTAGGCTACATTAGGGTTAGGCTATGGGAGAGGAGGTCATGGTTAAGTACTAGATGGAGGGTTAGGGTTAGGATACGGGAGAGGAGGTTAGGGTTAAGCACTGGGGCAGGGTTAAGGTTAGGCTATGAGAGGGGAGGTTAGGGGTAAGCACTGGGGTAGGGTTAGCCTATGGGAGGGAAAGTTAAGGTTAAGCACTAGCGGGTCAATTAGGGTTAGGCTATGGGTGAGGAGGTTAGGGTTAAGCACTAGGAGGAGGTTTAGGCGTTAGGCTATGGGAGGGGAGGTTAGAGTAAGCACTAGGGGAAGGGTTAGGGTTAGGCTATGGGAGGGGAAGTTAGGGTAAGCACTAGGGGGAAGGTTAGGGTTAGTCAATGGTAGGGGAGGTTAGGGTTAGGCTACAGGAGGGGAGGTTAGGGTTAAGCACTGGTGGGAGGGTTAGGGTTAGGCTACGGGAGGGGAGGTTAGAGTTAAGCACTAGGTGGAGGGTAAAAGGTTACGATTACTGAAACTCACAGCCGGACACATTGCTGGATCCACCGGAATTCCTCTTAAAATGACCACTGGAACCAGAAGACATTGCTGGAGCCTCTGGAATCACCATTGCAGGTAAGTCACTGCACCAGGGATACTTTGTCGACATTCTAATCATGTCGACATTTTATCAGTATAATGATGAATGTTGATGGGTCAATGTTGACATTCTCACGTTAACATTATGAATATCAACATGATGAATGTCAACAAAATGAACCACTCCCATTTAAAGACATATTAACATATAGAGAACAGACAATCTCTACAAAGGCAACTGGTGGGAATCCAATTCATGACCCTAGTATTGTGAAGAAGCAATGCTAACCACTGTGCCACCAAACAGGTGCCCCAGTCACTGTAAAAATCAATCCCAGCAAATTCAGTATGGGACTGGATTCTCTATGAAGAGTGGCAGGGATAGGCTGGGCAGGGGGACATGTGTTCCCAGGACTTTACCCTTATTTAGTTATTTAGGCCAGGATCTGGAAGAAAGTGATCTACTGTACATAGTTGCAGTAATATTGGAAGCAGCATGTCAGTCTATGCATAACGGAGTCTGGCTCTGCTGTGCTTCTGCATTGTAGGTGGCTCTTCCTGATCTGGTACCAGCCACCAATAGGCTATTGTTACTCAGTCCTGTACTCTCCTCACTGCTTCCAAGCTCTATCCTGAATCCTTGCACATTCCGTCTCCTCTACTGTTCTGCTGAGTCTTCTCTGCCTGTCTTTTCTGCAGCTCCCTGGAGTAAGGAGACCAAACACAGCCTCTTACTGTTAGCAGAGGTAAGAACCTGGGAAGGGCTAGCTGCTTATTTGGGGTTGGGGGTCTATATAAATATCAGGTGGGGTTAAGAGTGTTAATGTTTTCTAGGGGTTGGATTGTGTATTAATAGCCTGTGGGGTGGGGGCTGAATTCATTTTAGAGAGAAGTATATTTAAGTTATATTGGTGTATGTCAAGGTTTGAGAGAAGATGATATTGTTTTACATATACACTCATAAAGAGTATTGGAACTTGTTTTATAATAGTTAGGAGCAGGGTGTCATTGACAGCGTACATGTGGAGGGGTGTTATATATAAATCTCTATCCTAGTACAACACCCACTGGGTGCACAACCAGTGATACTGTCTGCAGAGTGCTGTTTCAGGCACCGTGCTTGCTAGAAAAAAGGGCCATGGGGCAATGATGGTGCCGCCCACAAAGCCCTGTGATCTGTGTGGCGGCACAGGTCGCACACCACTAGTTATGTCCCCTGCACTCTCTTGTCTTGTTTCGATTAGTATATACATGTATACATATATCCCAACCATGTGCTTGAGAATCTTTCACTGTGCAATATTGGGTATACGGTATACTTGTCAAAGGTGCGCGCGTCTGAACACAGAGACAAGATGGCACCACGCATGTGCAGAAGTAAGGTTGGCGGCCATCTTAGTTAGGGACTTAAAGCCTCCCTGTAGGAACTAATATGGAATTTGCGCAGTAGCACTCTCCGACTTCAACACATATGCGTAGGATAAATAATCCTTGGAATTTATTATCCAAAATGGCTGCATTAACCCTGTATTATGTTAATTGGTTTTGTATTTCATGTAAATTTAAACCTCTGTATTATGTTCATTTTCATATTTCAGTAATGCGCCTTATGTCCTTCTGAAGAAAAGCCCTATATAAATAAAATTTTCATTATTTTTATTATTATTATTATTATTATTATTATTATTATTATTATTATTATTATTATTATTACTGCATATACCCACACATGTTTTATTTAAATAATCACACACAGGAGAGGGGGGCTGACCCAGCTCCCTTCCTAGGTCACTATGCAGTCACATGCTGTATATGCATATGCACTGTACCTATCTAAAGCCACCTTTTACTGTTTACTGTTAGGTGATGTATGTGTGCCCCCCAGGCCAAAATTTGCCAGCCAGCCCCTGGAGGGTGGTGTGAGAGGTTGCAGGTACAACTGAATGGATCTTTCCTCATGGAAACAATCACACCCATGCTGAATAGGGAATGGGATTGAAATACTGTCCGCCGCTTTCATAACTACATACCCTGAATAGGATGGTTGGACCCACAGCTGTGGCCTTTTTATATCTTGAGCAAAATTCCTGCACAGGCAGGCCAAAGAGACTATTGTGTGGGGCACTCTTAGTTAATTAATTATAACAGTAGAAAAATTTAATAGTTTGTTTATTTAAAACATAAACTTTTAATAATACTTGTTAAAATAATAGTGTGCCAGACACCTAGAAAAATATGGTAAGGTGTCCACTATAAATATATAGAAAAAAATATATTTTTTAAGATTGAAAAATCACTGGTTTCAATATTATGGTCCTGCTTTACAGAGAAAAACTTAATTGTTATAGCAGGAAAAATTAGGCGAAAGTAATATGAGCTATCTCTTTATCCCATATATGGAGAAAGAAGAGAGACTCACATATACATATATTTTGGTGTAGATATATATATATATATGTATAATAGCAGCTACAAGATAAATGATATAAAATTATCACTGGTAATGTATAGTATCTTTTTTATGCATGGGATTACGATGAATAATCTTAGTAATTTCTATAAGATACCAAGGTTGTAAATCAGCTCAAATTGTTGTAAAATAATGCAATTAATTGTTTCTAGTCAAAATTGTAAGAAATTTATCTCAGGTCTATCACTTGTGTCAACTCAAAACACTCTACGAATAGTCTGAATCAAAATTATATTCAAGTGTCATACAATAAAAATGTATACATATAAAAAAATGAGAAGTTGGTACGTAAATCACTTGCATATATGTCAAAATAACACAGAATATTTGAGTGAATAGATAGTCTGATACAAAATTTTTCATAGATTGTTCCCAAATGTCATACAATTAAATTGTGTACATATAAAAATGAGAAGTTGGTGCATAAATCACTTGCATATGTGTCACAAAAATAGACCTATGAGTGAATAAATGTAGAGAAATAAGTAAAGTCAAAACACTGCTAAGTGTCACCCCCACTTCTGCTTTTGCATGGAAATGGTGCAAGCCATGCAATGAGAGAGTGAGGAGACTGGTGTCTATAGAAACAACAGCAATGGTAAGGTCTGTTAGGGCTCTGCCAGGTGTTAGATAGACCTTGTTACCATAAAGGCATTGCAGGGTTAAATGCGCCCAGGAGCAATCAGACCACTACCAGGAGAGATAGAGAAATATCTATTAGACCATGCACATAGTGTTTAAATACAAGTAATTAGTCCAATATTATGCTGCTGTGTTCTCTTCCTGTCAGGATGAAAATTGGCAATATAACTCTAGTTTAAATATACATCAAATATATATTAATGTCTGCTTTGAATCGCACACCGGCGATCACATATCTCTACTCCTGTTTAATGAAGAATTGATTGGCAGTATAGCTGTAGTTAATGTACAAATCTATTAATCAAAAGCACAGTAGCGTCTGCTTAGAATTGCACAGCGGCGATCACTTGTCTCTATGCAGTATACCTAGCGGTTAAATTCACACCTCCTAAGTCAGAAATAAAAGAATGCCGTGGGCAATCTCTTTGTGTGAACAAGCCTCTTGGGCGAAACGCGCGTCACCACCTACCACCTGAGTACCTGTCAGCTGATGACGGTCACATGACCGCAACTGCATGATTGTCTGCAGAGTCAGTTTTCCCCTAAGTCGGACTGGAAGCCTTATCCGTGAGCTGGAAACTTACAGCCTTGACTACAGCGCTTATCAGCTGAGTATCAATATATGATTACTATTGTGCGATTCACAATAGGCATTCTTTGGCTATACGTTAGAGAAAATATTATCCAACTTTGGTAGAGATTGGTCAATAATTCTCTCAGCTGCTTTGATGACCCTATTCAAAAAGTTGTGATCAGAACACTTGCAATTCCCATACCACACCGTAATAGCATAAGTCAGAAGACTCTCAATCACGCAGCAGTAGAAATTTAAAAGCATTGGTTTTGATATGCCCACTGATCAAAGTCTTCGTAGAAAGGAAAGGCGTTGCTGAGCTTTAACAACCACAGCTGCAATGTGGGAGGACCATGATAAATCCTCAGTAAAGTTAATACCTAAAAACTTAATACCACTAAGTATCTCTACCTTCTCATCATTCAAAAACAATGGCTGTGGAGTAAATTTCCTAGATCTTCTATAATCTATAACCACCTATATGTTTTTTTTACTATTTAACAACAAATTGTTATTTTGCCCCCATTTAACCAGCTGACTTACCTCCTCCCTATAACTGTCCTCATCTCCCTTACTAATCAGACCCACAAGGGTAGTATCGTCTGCAAATTTTACAACACATCCTTGAGGGACTCCTGTATTCAGTACAAGCTCAGACGAGACAGTAGTACCCATCCTGACTGGCTGTGGGCAATTGGTCAAAAAATCTAATAACCAGTTACATATTGGCACATCAAAGCCAATCTCTTGGAGCTTGGTAATTAGCACCGCTGGTACAATGGTGTTGAAGGCGGAGCTATAGTCCACAAACAACAATCTTACATAAGAATCCTTGTTCTCCAAATGACAAAGAACCTTATGAAGAACCGTAAGAGCAGCATCCTCGGTGGACCTGTTTGACCTACGCAAACTGATGGAAGTCAAAACCCACCGGTACACTACTCCTAAGGTGGCCCAAAACAGCTCTCTCATAACACTTCATCAATAATGATGTAAGGGCAAGTGGGTGATAGTCATTCAAGCCCATTATTGTTTAGGGACAGGAATAAGTGTCGACATTTTAAAACATTTCGGAACAATACATTGAGCTAATGAAAGATTAAAAATCTTGGTGAAAATTCCTGCTAACTGATCAGCACACACCCGCAAAACCCTACCCGGAATGCAATCCGGACCTGGTGCCTTACTAGCATTAGTTCTACGTAAGCAAAGCCTAACCTCAGACTCTGATAATTCCAAGGGACCATCTGATGGGGGTTCACATAATTTTACTGCTGGAATGGAGTTAGCCTCCTCAAATCTAGAATAAAATGTATTGAAATCATCTGCTGAGGGCCCATCTTTCTTAAAAGTATGGGAATTTAAGCCTTTATAGTCAGTTAAATGCTTAATCCCTTGCCACATTGACCTAGCATCACAAAACTTTCTAAAATTACTCTCAATTTTATTTGAATATGCCTCTTTAACCAAGTGAATACTCTTTTTCACATTTGAACGGGCAATCTAATAAGCCGTACTATCTTTCGCCCTAAATGCCCTATCCCTAGATCTTAATAGAGACCGAACCTCATTATTCATCCGTGGCTTCTCGTTTGGAAATAGTCGAATTAACTTTTTCCTAGTTACACTCTCTATGCAACAATTTAAATACATCGAAACCATAGAGGCCAATACATCTACATTAATACATGAATCCACCGTTGCCTCCTCAATAAATAAGTCCCAGTCAGAACATTCGAAACAGCCCTGCAAACTTAACAGAGCTCCCTCGGGCCAAACAGTGACATTCCTAATAACCAGCGTAAACCTTTTAATCACAGGAATATATTTTGAGACCAGGAGTACAGAGGAATGATCCGATTGCCCAATATGGGGGCACGAGATGGACTTATAGGCGTCACTGATATTTGTGTAAACGTGGTCAAGTATGTTATCGCCACGCATAGGTACATCCACATTCTGTACAAACTTCAGACGTACAGATTTTAAATTGGCCTGGTTAAAATCCCCGGCAACAATAATAGCACAATCTGAATGGGCAGTCTGCTGTTTGGATATAGCAGCAAACAAAGTGTCCAAAGCTATTATGAGATTCGCTTGGGGCAGAATGTAAACTGCGGCCACCAAAACTACAGAAAACTCCAGAGGCAGATAAAATGGCCTACACTATAACAGCATTAATTCCAAATCAGCTGAGCAATAGTTTTCAATTATTCCCACATCTGAGCACCAGTTGTTATGGATGGCAACCTCCTTTTTTCTTGCCGGATTCTAATGTCCTATCGGCTCTAAACAAAGCCCTCCCACGCAATTGAAAGGGGCAGACAGGATCATTCACTCCCAACCAAGTCTCCATAAATATCAATAGGGAGCAATTCTTCAATGGCTGATGGCAGCTGCTTCTTAGCCTGATTTCATCTATCTTATTTGCAAGAGATCTTACATTGGATAAAAACACACTAGGCAGTAAAGGCTTGAATGGCTTGTACATCAGTCTTGCTAAGGTGCCAGCCCTCTTCTATCTCTTTTGCCTCCTTAGTCTCCGCGGGTGCCGCCAGCACCGTTCATGAGACAGCTGCCAGGTCTGCATCTGCTCCCGTTCCTGGCCCAGCCCCAGTGATCCTTCCTAACTCCACTCCAGCCGCAATAATTTTGGCTTCATCCTTCCTGGGAGCTGGCGCTGGGCAGTGCCAGATTAAGGTCTGCATGGGCCTAGAGCTGACATTTGAGAAGGGCCTATTGTGTGCTTCCATATGAGGTGTGACTCACAGTGTGATGCGGAGGTGTGACTAGTGAATGAGGGCGTAACCACTGCTGCATAGTGTGTTGCCACTGCTATGTAGCGTGTTGCATATATTTGCAGAGGCATGCTTTTTTTGTAATTGGAGAAGCTGAAACTGGTCATATATAAAAATATATATGTTATAAATATACATATTTGTATATACACACACATATATATATATATATATATATATATATATATATATATTATAAATCAAGGGTGTTGGAATGATTTTATGTTGGGTGGCAACAAAAATTGTTATAGCACCCCCTTTCCTCTCCCCTCCTCCCTATCTCTCTCTTACCTGACTGTGCAGCAGGCACCAGGCACAGACGGTCAGGGGCTGTGCTTTATAGAAATATACTGCACAGCCTCCGCACCCCACAGATGAGGAGATGTAATGTGCTGTGTTTCAACTTAAAGACCGCACATTACACTTCGTCCTCCTTGCGGTGCACAGCCCCTGACCGTCTGCAGCCGTTTGGAGCGGAGGGGGAGAGCCACCCCCACGTCCATTATATACATATATATATATAAAACATGTATATATACACACCCATGAGATAGATAGATATATATATAGATAGATAGATATCTATCTATTATAAAACATGTACAGTATATATACTGTATATATATATATATATATATATATATATATTAAAAAAATCGAAAATAAATATATATATATATATTTATATATATATATAAATATACATACTCATGTATAAATATACATACATATATAAATATACATATATATATATATATATATATATATAGTGAAGGAAACAGCGGATTTATAGCAGTTAAATAAGTGTATTAATAATATCCAGCGTTTTGGGGCCGTAACACCCCTTTGTCAAGGTATACATAAAAGAACAATAACCATGCTTACCTTAAATACGTGAAGAAGCCCGCGAATAATGTGCATACAGACATCCGACCACCAGGACGCGCAGCGATGACGTCACGGCCGCTGAGGTTCCCTGGTAACAGTAACCTGGGAAGCCTAGCTATGCCAGACGCATCTCGCTGGGCGGAGAGAAAAGACATGAACCAACGTGTAAATGTAACTTAAAAAAGAAACAAATGTAGCCAACACAAATGAAGAAGGAGAAAAAATGACAGACTCAGAGAATACAGAAAAAAATATATACTGAAAAATAGTGACATAAATCCATTGAATGGGCAAAATTGTAACTTGATCAACAAAGATGGTGATGCTTAGAGGTAACTGCCATCTCAAACCAGCTGTAATAAACAAAATAGTCCAACTTCTCCTAACAAGTTCAACTCCGCATATGTGCTGGAAATGCATGCTATTTTTACCAAACAAAATATAGACTTCAATTCAGTGAAATGCCTTAAGATAAAGATATATAAACATTAGTGTATATTATGCGTATCGGTAGAGAAATAAAGTGATATACGCCTAAACAACGTAATAATGTCAGGAATCGAACACACGGGCCACGATATAAATTAACAAAAAACATTCCAAGCAAATTTCTCATTCAGTCCATTGGGACTCAAAGTTCCCAAAGTGAAGATCCATCTCGCTTCTATTTGCAAGAGTTTTTTGGCCCTGTCTCCTCCTCTAAGAGATTTGGGTATATGGTCAATGGCCATGTGTCTCAAGCTTGAAAGGGGATGTTTTGCTTCAGCGAAGTGGCGTGCCACTGGTTGCTCAGATGGTTTGCCAGATATGGCTGCCTTGATTGCAGAGCGGTGGAGGGCCATCCTCTCCCTCATCGTCCTGGTGGTTTTGCCCACATAATACTTTTTGCAGGGACACAGGATCATATATACTATAAATGATGAGGTACAGGAAAGAACATGTCTAATCCTAAATAGGCGGTCATTATGAGGATGTTTAAAAATGGGACCCGTTTCCATGTGGTTACATGTAGTGCAATGAAGACACTTATAGCAGCCAGGTTGTCTCGTCAAAAAAGTGGACCTAGGAATTTGGTCGGAAGAAAAGTTGGTAATGTCCGTATGTACAATAATATCTTTGATGTTCCGTCCCCGAGTGAAACACGGCATGGGGCGCTTATTTTTGAAACAGTGCAGTTCTTTGTCGGAAGCAACGATGGGCCATAAGGCTCAGGATGCACGGGGTAAAATCGCGCTGGTGGTGTTGTGTTTACTAACCCAGGGGATGGTAGCATCATTGTTTCTAATGGTAGGTGTCAATAACCTACCTCTTGGTATAGTCATCACTTCGTTTTTTGTTTTAATCAGTTGATTGACCTCATACCCACGATTGGCAAATTTGAGCATAACCTTATCTAGCTCAGCCCCTAGACATGTGGGGTCACTAGTGATACGGGCCACTCGTATAATCTGGGATTTAGGAAGACCATTTTTTAATGGGCATGGATGATGGCTGCTGGCCCGTAATAGAGTATTCTTATCTGTTGGTTTCGAATAGACGTTTGTTATTATCCTGTTGTCCCTGACAGTAAGCTGCACATCCAAGTAGTTCAATCCGGTAGTGCTGGTTTGAAAGGTCAATCTGACTGGTGAGTCCCTGGAATCGATCCATTCCATCAGCTGTAAGAATTTAGTTTCTCCCCCCGTCCAACACATAAACACGTCGTCTATATAACGAGCGTAGATCAAAATGTTGGTAGAAATACTAGGATCTTGAAAAAACATCTTGCGTTCTTCCTCGAACACATAAATGTTCGCAAATGATGGAGAAACAGTACTTCCCATCGCGCAACCGTTGAGTTGTAAATAGTATTTGTCGTCGAATAGGAAATAGTTGCGGACCAACGTAAGCTCAAGGAGTCGGATGAAAAAGTCCACATCAATATCAGACACATTCTCCTTCATCAAAAATCGTCTGGTGGCCTCCACCCGTCCTTGTGGGGAATGCAGGTGTAGAGACTGCATACGTCCATAACACATAGTAATGAATCCTTAGGGATGCTTTCAATGGTCTCCAACAGGTTGAGAAAGCTAGTAGTATCTTTGATGAAGTTACATTGTTTGGTGACTAAAGGCTGAAGAACGCTGTCTAGGAACTGTGACACAGGTTGGAAAATTGAATTTCTGGCCGATATAATGGGCCTGCCTGGAGGGTTTTGTAGATTTTTGTGAATCTTAGGTACTGTAAATAAAAAGGGTACCACAGGAAAATCCTGTCTAAGTGCACTGTGAAGATCAGGCGAAATAAGGCCCACATTCTGAGCTCCTGTAAGTAGGTCATCTAGTTCCTTCTTGTATGCCATTGTTGGATCCGAATCGAGACTCCGATACATCATGGGGTCTGCCAGCTGACGGAGAATTTCATCTCTATACTGAACAAGGTCCATAATGACAATTCCACCCCCCTTATCAGCAGGGCGGATAATGATGTCTCTGTAGGACCCTAGCTTTTTAAGTGCTGCCCATTCAGACTTATTCAGATTGTAATGGGTGTTGGGGCAAGCAGATGTATATTTAATCACCGAATCGTCTAACAGTCTCAGGAAGGATTTAATTGAAGCATTAGATGATGGCGGATCAAATTGGGACCTGGATTTAGAATTAATACATTTTTGATGGACCGATGGTGTAGTGGAACTGACCTTAGACTGGAAAAATTCCTGCCGTCTTAATTGCCGGGCAAATTTGTATAAATCAATCTTCCAAGTTAGAGTATCAAAATTGTTGGTGGGAATGTACGATAAGCCCTTATTGAGTACCCGTACCTCAGGATCTGTAAGTTGTCTGGAAGAAAGATTCAATATTAAACTTTCTTCTTGGGATCCAGATCTTTGGATCCTCATGTTCTGGCCCCCCCTGCGGGTGGTCGGCCTCTGCCTTTTGTGCTTTTTGGAATCGTTGAAGATTCTCCTAAAGGGGCCACTGGGGTGCTTTGTAAATCCTCAGATTCATAAAAGGCAAATTCACTGTCGCTGTTACTAGATGCCAAATTTCTGGACGACATTTCTCTGCGTTTCCTCCAACTATGTTTGGCTCTATAATTGTATGGGCGCTGTTGGCCTGGCTCCCCTCCCATGAGCCATCGGTATACTCTATTTGAATCGTAATCCTCTTTCACTATAGTGTATTTATTACGCTTGAATTTAATAAGGTCCCGTTTATAAGATTCACTTTGCGTTTTAATTTTATGTATCCAATCCTGTGAGGTGTCAAGCTGTAATAATGGCACCTGGACAGCTTCAAACTTAGAGATTTTGTCTCTGGTGTGTTTCAATTCACGGCCCACTTCCTCTATCACCAGGAGTAGCAGATCCATGCTGCATTTATTTAAAATCCCAAGCCATTTCTTATAGAAATCGGGATTGAAACGTCCGATTGTTGGGACGTTCCTAACCCTGAAGCCCCTGGGTATCATCTTCTCTCGATGGTAATCGGAAAGGGATATGCCGTGTAGCAAGAAGTCTATTTCTTTGCGTTTCAGCTTTAGTAATTGATGATATGCATCCTCACTTCCATGTTGTGTATCTGTATAAGCCAATTGTTCGGTAAATAATAATCTGGTAGCATCGTCATCAGTGAAACTGTGGGTTTCTCCTTTTAGAATGTTCATTCCTTTGTAGCCTGATGGATCCTCCTGCCGGGAGGATGAACTAGCAGACTCCATTGTTGCGGGTGTAAAATACAACCGCACAGTAGAACCCACAGGAGAAAGCAAAAGTCCAATTTATAATCCAATTCAGTGGGTGAAAAAAACACCATAAAAAAACGAACTGTATGTCCGCTGCAGCAGCTACACCAGACCTGTGGGCTGTCAAAATATATATATATATATATAGATATATATAGATATATACTGTATATATAGATATATAATTTTTTTTTGTTATAAACTAACGTTTTCCAGTAACACGTTTTTACTTGAGTGCAAGTAACTAACACCCCATGGAGCTCACCTGAGGTGGGAGGCTGGCTTGGCTCAGAGTGGTTAAGGGAAGTTGACCATATCACATTACAGTGGGGGTAGGAGAGTTCAACTTGTAGGCTGGCCACCAGCTGCCGCGCTGTGCATACTGCACATCAAAGTCCCGAGGTGATGTGAATTGAGGAGCAGGAAGCGGAGGGTGGAGCCCCGGGGGCTGTCAATTTTCAGCGGTGAGTAATAACTTGTTAGGTTCTGCCCGATCCCAGCCGCCCGGGCTAGCGCTGATCACATTTATTTTAGCATGCCCCTACATTGCCCTACAGTAAGAAAAGTTGTTGCACATAGGTACCGCCACTAGGCGGTACTTATGTGATATCACGTGGTGCAGAGGAGGGCTTGCGAACACTGTTTGTAATGCCCAGCCGTGACATGATTGCCGAGAACAGAGAAGCTTTCCTGGGCGGGCAGGGGTGGTCTGGTGGTAGGGTTTGTAACTGCTGGCAGCCGTGACAGGAAAACATTTTTTTCCTGTCAATGCTGTCAGTCTCCTGTGGGCCTATTTTCATGGGGAGGCCTGGAGATGAAGCTCCACCCGCCCCATTGTTAATCCGGCCCTGGCGCTGGGGATAGCAGAATATGCATCCTCTGATGCGATGACCTTGGCGCTGACCCCAACATCATCACTCCGGGACGCATCCTCTATATTTATAACACATTATGCCACATGTAGTAATGCCCTGTATAACACATACCACACGCAGTAATGCCCTTTATAACACATTATGCCACACGCAGTAATGCCCTGTATAACACATGCCACACGCAGTAATGCCCTTTATAACACATTATGCCACATGCAGTAATGCCCTTTATAACACATTATGCCACACACAGTAATGACCTTTATAACACATTTTGCCACACACAGTAATGGCCTTTATAACACATTATGCCACACACAGTAATAACCTGTATAACACATTATGCCACATGCAGTAATGCCCTGTATAATACATTATGCCACACGCAGTAATGTCCTGTATAATACATTGTGCCACACACAGTAATTCCCTTTATAATACATTATCCCCAATTCGAATTATGCCACACAGAAGTCCCATATTCATGTTATGACACACAGTGGTGCGCCTTTTGCACAATGCCCAATTTAGTGCCCCTTATACACAAGGTCCACAGTAGTAGTGCCCCTAATACAATGCCCACAGTAGTAGTGCCCCTTACACAATGACCCCAGTAGTGGTGCCCCCCATGCAGTGCCCTCATTAGTAGTGCCCGCTGTGGTAAGGCCCACAGTGTTAATGCCCCCATTGGTAATGTCCCCTACAGTAATGCCCCCTGTTGTAATGCCCCCAGTAGTAATGCTCCCCTATAGCCATGCCCCCAGTAGTAATGCCCCCTATAGCCATTTGCCTCAGTAGTAATGCCCCCTATAGCCATGCCCCCAGTAGTAATGCCCCCAGTAGTAATGCCCCTTATAGCCATGCCCCCAGTAGTAATGCCCCTTATAGCCATGCCCCCAATTAAAATACAAACACAATACTTACCTTAAGCCCCTCTCCCGCATCCGCTGCTGTCCGGTCCTACTGCGGGTTTACCACCTATCTATGGGAGAGACGTCATTACGTCATGATGTCCCTCCCATAGTGCTCTCTGCCAGAAGCCGGAGATCAGGAGTGAGCTCTGGCTTTCGGCTGCCGCTGCAGGGAATGAGACACCAGGGGGTGGGAGTCGCACTAGATTGTGTATTAAGAACCTACACCTAGATCTCCTGGACCGAGGTAGGTACAAATTTACTTAAACCAACTAAACTAATTTAATTAATACCCTATGGGCCCAATTTTTATATGTTGGTGGTGCTCCCCAGAGTCAGAAAAAGACTTACTATGAACTAATGGAGAAAAAAGAAGACTGCTTTTTTGGGGGCACTACTTTATGTAATTATTAAATATTTTAAAATATAACTTTTATTAGATTACTACTAAAAAAGACGATAGACTTTACATACAGACATACATAAAACATATATTCAACCCTTACGATTAAGGGAAAAAATTATATAGGAAATAATCACCTATATAAAACCAATTGCACTGATTGGCATCATACTATTTATAAAGTGATCTTTCTGTGCGATTTAATTGACCACAGGCATAATAGCAATAATGTGTCTGATGAATATAACACCATACAGAGAATAGCAAGAATAAAGCGAAAATTAGTGAGATTCATCTGTCATGTACCAATTAATCAGCAAAGAATATGTATAAATCAAATGCATATAAGTTAGGGATTGTAGTCCATCTAACCATAGGACTGTAACCATCTCAAATCAATTTTTTAAATATTGAACGAAAGGTGTTCTCCTATATCATTTAATAAGAGTTACCTGCCATTGGTACATTAATGAGCAGAAAAATAACACATCAATTAACACATGTGTGTTGCACATATAAGAAGTCACCCATTTAGTCATAGGACACTATATGTCTCCAATACGTCCTTCAATCGCTGATTAGAGAAAGTACTCTCTTTATATAACCAATTATATGATCGGTATATTATCAAAACAACACCAGCATTGTGATATCCATTAAATCATTGGTAGTAATCTCCTGCCATTGATACATAATTAAGCAAAGAGTACATAGTAAGGTCCAAGGGGAGGACAAGAAGGTCAAATAAAAAGAGGAAAAGCAAGATGGGATTTTCCATCAACCAGCAGATATTCGACCCGCAACCAGAAGAAATAACAGATAGTCTGAGAATCATTAATCTTTCAGACCATTCCCTAACCAAAATTGAAAATGATGTGCTTAGTAGAGGTTTATCCTTCTCACCCGCTAGAGGTTTTAACCGTTCTAATTGGGAGAAAGATCTAAAACTGTTTAGCCAAAAATTATTATTGAAAAAACATTTTTCATCAAGTCAAGACCTTTTACCAGTTCAAACAGAGATGATGGAAATGGAACGGGTAGCGTTAGAGGCCCTAGAAGAACTACAAGAAGAATCCAATGAAGTGGTTAATACAGTACATCACAGGCCAATATGCAAAAAGAAATCTACTTTCTTTCCAGCTGACTCTATTTGTCCAGAAGTGAATATCTTTGCTAATTTGGTCTCTAAAGAATTGGATGAATTACACAGGAAAAGGTGGCTAGATAAAGGAAAGGATAACCTCACTAAGGAAGAGAGAGAAGCTTTGAGAAACATCAGGACATGGAAAGATGTTCGTTCAATATTTAAAAAATTGATTTGAGATGGTTACAGTCCTATAGCTGCAGGGAATGAGCCGGGTGCCTGCTGATAACAAATATCAGCGGGCGCCCGGCAAAAGCAGCATCCCTGCAGCGGCGGCTAGCGGGGGGAAAGCGGCGCTGGTTTTTTTTTCTTGCCTCTCTCCTGGGGACTCAGTGGCGCCCTCTAGGGGCCAGCGCTCCGGGCGACGGCCCTGTTAGCCCGCCCCTAGAACCGCCACTGGCGCCAGTCCCAGCTCTCCCCACTCCTGTAGCTCCTGAGTTCCCCAACATCAGGAGGTCACAGCGGCCGTACTGAATCCGCCCTGAGCAACCCGGAGCCACAGCAGCCAGGAACAGCAGATGCAGACCAGGAACCAACAACCCCCGCGACCTCCCCAAACAAGCGTAAGTGTTGCAGCCACTACGACTGTGTGCGCCGCCATATCACCATATTTATATGCTGGATTTTAATTTACATCTTAAAATAAAGCTGCAGAAGGTGCATATCTACCTGAAGCTGTAATCAGGCATTGAGGGCCTGATTCAGAGGTGGACGCAGGGCCGATCTCTGCACAGTTATTTTTTGTTTTTTGTACTGTGCATGTGTCCGAGTCGCACTGCAAATGCATCCCAGCGCTTACCACCGGGGGCGCAGAACGAATTTTGACACAAAGATGTACTGTCGAAGCTGGATAACTGGCTGAGACAAGATCAGTTTACAATTGGATCGTAGCGACGCCAACTTGCGACTGGCCGCAAGACGCCGTCTTGGAAATGAGATCGCAAGACGCCATTTTGCGAATGGCAGCCTAAGCGCCATTTTAGATAAACTCACACTTTAGTACATGTGGCGATATTACTATTAGCATCATGCGATTGCATCTTTCACCATTTCTCATACACACATTAATACGCACAATTGCGCTGTTAACTAGTCACATATTAGTGAATGCATAAGACCCTGTATGAAAACGCTGAATATTAGCTCCATGCACACGCATCTGCCCCAAGTTAACTAGCGTCTTTACATCAAACCCCACGTACTCACACATTACATATTCACATACAAGGTTCTATAAGCTATAAGGTATAAGATTCGAGTATGCACATTTATTATCATTGCTAGGAAATAAAGGTTATTTCGTAACTAAGGTTTTATATGTGATAAGTAAGCCATTTCTGGTATTGTACTGATGCGTACTCTCTCAACAGTATTCCGGTAATATCGATGGAGAGATCGCAACATGCATTCTCAACTTATGGACCGCAGAGACTTCAAGCAACAAAATGTACATTATATGAACGACTGTTAGGATTTGCATGAGGCGGGAAACCAGAGACCACCAGTTGTTAGAGGCTGGGCTGTGTCTATTTGAACCAACCTGTTAAATGCCTTGTAACATATGCCCTCTCCTTTAGGACCAATGGTATTAGCAACAAACTTCTCTATTGTGTTGTTTATTCCTGGGGGGTATAAATATGTGTGCTCTGACCCTGGGTTCCTAGTCTTCGTGCTGAATGCTGATTGACGAGGGTTTTTTTGCTGATGCCTACATCTGGACCAGAGAGCACTGCGTATGTATAATTGTACTTGGGTCTGTATAATCTCTTTGCGCTAAGATTATATGAGGATCATAGCGTGTAACTGCTGTACTTTTACTTGAATAATACTTTGTGCTTTGGAACCACAGGTTCTAGGTCTGGAGTCTTTATTTACTGTATGACTGCATACGCAAATTAGTGTCATCCTTAGAGGTTTATAGGCAGGATATTAGAAGGTATATGCAGGGGTATATAGAGGTTCAAAGTCAGTATCGTTAGTTGGGGGCTCGTAGTGAAGTCACTTACCCACTCACACGGCGCTTACGGTTATCGATTTCTCACCAAAGGGTGGAGTGGCCACATGCAGGGTTTACCTGGAACCGCTCGGTGCTGAGAGATCGTTACCCGTTTTCGTGTGAACCAGGGACGCTGACTAGACTCCAGGGACAAGAGAGGAAAAAGTTTGTTTTCCTTTGTTGATAGAACCTAACATTTAAAGGGGTGCCGCAGTATTGAGTCGCAGTTTTGCGCACAGTAAAGACGCACTTTTGTGTACGTAGCTAAAGGTTGTCATACGGTTGTGTGGTAGTCGCATTATTGTGTATGCGACTGGTCGCACAATAGCGTATACGTACTTCCGGTCGTGCTGCCACGTGTTTAAACAAAGCCGTTGAGGTTTACATTCTTTTCAATTGTCAATATCTGGGTTAACGTGTATTTTTCTGCGCAGGAAAAAAGTGTGTAACAGTGAGTATTTATTTGGTAGGGGTAACTTGTTCCCTAAAGTTAGAGGTACCGTATGACCTTTAAGGGCTAAGTGCTAGCCGCTCTGTAAGCAGCTTACCGTTCTATACAAAGTAGCAGGTGTACATGTTGTCTTTGTTGTAGAGAGGTGCGTGGAAGTAACCGACTTAAACTTCCATAGGTGTGGAAGTTGCCTTACTAAATCTTATCCGGGTGTGTGGAATAGCCTTCTTCAAATCTTCACAGGTGTGTGGGTGCTGCCGTTTAAATCGTCCACAGGTAAGTGAAAGTAGCTTGACTGTCTTTCACCGGTTTAAATCTTTATTGAAAAACATAGGAGTTGTCTCAGAATGGGAGCCATGCAAACAATAGAAATGTTAAACAATGATGTGCTGCTAATGGAAGCGCCGTTTGGATTGGCCCGTCGTATTATGCATACTAAGTATGGTACTTATACAATAAGGTATTGTGATGTATGGTTTAAAATGACGATGAAGAGTGTTAGACCGTTTCCCAGAATTGGTAGTTTTGATAAAGATGTATTAGATAATGTCCGGGATCACATCAGTCTGATGCACTCCTGAGAGAAAAAGGTAAAATATTATGAATGTTTAAAGTTGTGGCAGCATGAAGGGGATGCGTGGCTTAAAAATGTATAAGCGACGCAAACTAGAGTTGCGAGCGCATTGCCAGAGAATACATCCGCGATGCTGAATTGCAACGCGGGCGAGCCGCAAAATGGTGTGCACGTGCAGCAAGGTAGCATTGTGGAAGGTATTGCCAGCAGTTCATGCGCACCACCCCCACCTTATGTGGATGGAGGTGCAAGTACAGTTATCAAAAATACCCAGAAAAATGTAACAAGCAATTTGTACCCTCTCTTATGCAACTATAAAGAAAATGTTCATGATGTGGATGATGAGCCTATTGTAATGTCTGCCATTTCCCATGCTGTACAAATGATAGATGCTACGCCATGACAATCACGAGTGGTGCCGCCATCTCCATCGGTAACAGCAAGGGAAGTGCTAACACCCTCTGCACCCGTGGAGGAAGTTGTTAATACCATACATAGCAGCAACAGATTAAACCCCCAGCCAAGTAACAAGGTCAAAGGTAGCAGCGCTACCGGTCTGCATCCCATTCGGACAATAACTGTTCCGAATGGAAATGCAGATGCGAACGGTGTAGTGCCCACGAGGGAAGTGGTAATGCATTATCCTTGGACAAGAGCAGAACTAAATTCCATCATAAATGATTTCCCCGATCCCAAAAAGGAACTAGCCAAATGTCAGAGATTTTTGAGGAATTTGGGTAGTTCTCATGAGCCAACTAATAAAGATTGGCGTGTGGTGTTAAGGGCCTGTCTACCACACAATACCAACATGACAACATTTATCATGGATTGTGTATTGGATGGTGACGTTCCCTTAACGGACCAAGTAAACCAAGGTCACATTTCCTGCATTGTAACTCAATTGGGTATATATTTTCCGGTAGTAGTTAACTGGAACAAAATTTTCACCATAAAGCAAAAGGAGAGTGAATTTGCAGAAGAGTATTGCGACTGGGCTCTGCAGGCTATCACCCAGTACACTGGGATAGAAGATATTAAAGATAGCACTCACCACAGGGGAATGATAGTCATGGTACTCATGGATGGTCTGAAAGAGAATTTAAAGACTCGGGTTCAGACCTCACAACCTGGCTGGAGGTGAGTCACAATAGATACACTCATAGAATCTGCCATAGAACATGATAAGAACATCTCAAAGAAGAGAGAGACCCAGAGCGAAAAACTAATGGCTGTCAGTATTCAAGCTCTGGAAGGAATGACGGTAACATCACAGCCAACAGACACACTTGCATCTACACACACCTACACCTGAACAGTTATATGCCCTCACTAATCCCACGCAACAGCAAACACAGCTCTATTCTACTAACCGTACACAACCACAGGTCCCACACTACTCACAAAGTTCATATCCCCCACAATACCCTTATCCTCCATATCCCTACCCATATCCACCACCTTTTCCCCCTGCTCAAACCTCACAACAACCCGTGTCTTCATCCGATCCACGAATATGTTTTAATTGTAACCAGCCAGGACATTTAAGTAGAACCTGCAGAGTAAAAAGGGTAGGACCCCCAAACCAGAGAGTACCTGGATATCCCCATAAGGGATACACACAGAGACCAGCAAATATCCAGCAAGCACCAGCTCCAATTGTGGCCATTAAAGCTTTATTGGAGAATGGTAGCCAACGCTAGGGGTCAGGTCATACTTGTAGTCTACAGATAGTCAGGTTAACTGGAAGTACTAGGGAAGAACCGGTCATGATGGTTGATGTAGCTGGTACTGAATATCCTTTTCTTGTAGACACAGGGGTGACCAGGTCAGTGATAAAATCTCCTGTTAATTTACAGGTGACCAACAAGACAGTACCAACAATGGGTGTAACAGGTAAAGCGCAACATTATCCTTTGACAAAGTCCACAGAGGTTACTATTGGGCCGTTGCATACCAGGCATTCTTTCCTTCTGGCTGCTGCGGCTCCTATTAACCTGCTGGGTAGAGACTTGTTATGTAAGATGGGATGTGTTATATATTGCACCCCTGATGGTGTATTTTTAGACATCCCTGAGAGAGTTGCGCACGAGGTGCGGGATATGTTAGACACTCCCCAAAGGATAATGTATCACTCTACCAGTTTAAATGAAAATCCATCCCAGGTAGATCAAATGTTGTCCCAAATTCCAGATTCCCTTTGGACTAAGGATGGACAGGACACTGGATTAATGGCAAACGTAAGCCCTGTAATGGTATATTTGAAAAGCGGTAGGCAAGCTTCAAAAATTCCCCAGTACCCACTAAAACAGGAGGTAGAATTAGGGTTTTTTCCAATAATTGAACGATTTTTGCAACAGGGAATTTTAGTTCGTACAGCTAGTGTAGCCAACAGTCCCATCTTTCCAGTGAAGAAGAGTGGTGGGAGGGGTTATAGGCTGGTACAGGACCTTAGAGGTGTTAATAAGGTAGTAGAAAGCCAATTCCCCATAGTGCCAAATCCAGCTGTCATTCTTATGCAGATCCCTCCAAACGCAACCCATTTCACTGTCATTGACCTCTGTTCTGCTTTCTTCTCTGTGCCTCTCCACCCTGACTGTCAGTATCTAATCGCATTTACATACAGAGGTGTGCAATATACATGGACACGGTTGGCCCAAGGTTTCATAGACAGCCCCAGTATCTTTTCCCAGGCATTGCACGACTGTTTACAATCTTTTCAACCAGCAAATGGATCTGTTCTAATTCAATATGTGGACGATTTATTGCTGTGTTCTGATTAGTTTATGTCATGTTTGAATGATACTAAACTTTTTGTTGCTTCATCTCTCGCATACAGGACACAAGGTGGCTAAGGACAAACTACAGCCGTGCCGATCCAGAGTAAAATATTTGGGACACTGCCTAACCCAGGGGTTAAGACATCTCACAAATTATAGAATCCAGGCCATACAGAACATGACACTGTGCAGGATCAACAGCAAATTCGTACCTTCTTGGGAATGTGTGGATACTGTAGAATGTGGATCCCAGGTTTTTCTATTTTGGCCTTGCCTTTACAGGACTTAGGGCCTCATTCAGAGGCGGTCGGAGGATGCAAGCGGTCGCTCAGAAACTGGGCGGCCGCTTGCATCCTGACTGCCCGCCTCTGTTGTGGTCATTAGGCTGTGGGTTAACACCCACAGCTCTAACGACCGCTCTGGTGATGGTCGCGATGGTCAGAGACCATCGCGACCATTGGGGCTTACGACGAGACCCTAGGGTAGGGTCTCACTTGTCGTAAGCCCCGGAGAGCTTCTGGCTCTGTCTGAGCCGGAAGCTCTCCACTGACATCACTAGTGATGTCAGTGGGGCCTCCCCCAAACGGTAGTCGTTCCCATGGGAACGCCTCCGTTTGGGCTGCCACCCCCCCGGCCCGCCTTCCAAACGGGGCGAGCTGTCAATCAAACAGGCCCGCCTTCCAATCGACAGCTCGCCCCCTTTGGATCGAGACCCGCTACGACCGGCGCTGTCGGGGGCATGCTCTGTCGGGGGCCATCAACCCGGTCCGAGCGCATCGGCGCTAACGACCGGGTCTGAATGGCCCCCTTAATCTCTTCCTCAAAGCCTGATTGTGTCATACACACAGAGGAGTCAGAGCAGGCTTTCCTTAATCTTAAGGATAGTCTGACCAAAGCACCTGCATTGGGAATACCTGATTATGAAAAACCTTTTGATTTGTATTGTACGGAAGCTGATGGTTGTGCTGAAGGTGTCCTTACACAAAAACATGGTGATGCCAGTAGGCCCGTAGCATACTACAGTGCCCAATTGGACACTGTGGCGAGATCACTCCCCACCTGTTTGAGAAGTGTAGCAGCTACCGCTCTATTGGTGAGTAAAAGTGAGGACGTAGTATTAGGTCATGATATGATTGTCTATACTCCCCACACTGTATCTGCTCTGCTGAACTCTGCTCAAACCAGGCACGTCTCTTCGGCTATGTTTACCAAATGGGAACTAGCTCTAATCGCACCTGCGAACATCACTGTTAAACGTTGCAGCATGCTGAATCCAGCAACGTATTTACCATATGTACAACATGATGTACAAAGGGTGGAAGGAGATGAGTTGCTGGCGGAGGGTGAGTTCAGCGGACATAATGATACGCACGATTGTATGGAATATCTGAATCAGACCTTTACTGCTAGACCTTACATACACGACACACCTTTAGAGAATGTAGATGTGACTTTTTACATGGATGGGAGTTGTCATAGACAAACTGACACAGGTGAATTATGTACAGGTTATGCTGTTGTAAATGACACAGACATCATAGAAGCCAAACCTCTTGGTCCTCCTCACTCAGCCCAGGTGGCAGAGTTAGTAGCACTAACTAGAGCGTGTGAACTGGCAGCAGGCAAATCTGCTAACATTTACACTAACTCGAGGTACGCGTTCGGGTGGTGCACGATTTCGGGGCTCTATGGCGTCTGAGAAATTTTATGACAGCAGCAGGCACGCCAGTTGCACATTCCCGACACATAAAACATCTTTTAGAAGCAATCCAATTGCCAAAAGCGGTGGTAGTAATCAAGTGTAAAGCCCATACATGTGAGGATGACCCGGTGTCACTGGGCAACAACAGAGCCGATGAAGCTGTAAAATGGGCAGCAGGGTTAAAAATGTTTTCTCCCACTGAAAAAATGATGTCTTTCCAAACAACTGATATGCTGAAATTAATTGAGATGCAAAATTTGTGTTCAATCCAGGAAAAGACCATTTGGAAGTCCAAGGGATGTGGGCAAGAGTCCTCCGGGCTCTGGAGGGATGGACAAGATAAGCCAGTAGCCCCCAAGGCAAATTACCCCAGCCTGGCTGAGGCAGCACATGGTCTGACTCATCTGGGAAAACAAGGTATGTGCAAGTTGGTGAGGGCATACTGGTGCGTACCAGGTTTTTCTTCACAAGCAGAAAAGATAGCAATGTCCTGTCTGACCTGCTTGAGGAAGAACATAGGGAAAGCGATCCCTACTGAACCTTCCCACATTCCACCGACTGTTGGACCTTTCCAGGTGATACAAATTGATTTCATCCAATTACCACCCTGCAGGAATCTTAAGTATGTATTAGTGTGCACTGATGTATTTTCTAATTGGGTTGAGGCCTACCCAGCGGCCACTAATACTGCTGCGTTTACTGCCAAGAAAGTAGTTCAGGAATTTGTATGCAGATACGATATCCCTAAAATCGTCGAGAGTGACATGGGTACTCATTTCACAGGTGATGTTTTTCAAAATATTTGTAAGCTGATGGGTATTAATAGCCAACTTCACACCCCCTACCGACCGCAATCCAGTGCCAAGGTAGAGAGGATGAATGGGACTATTAAAAATAAGTTAAGTAAAATCATGGCAGAGACTAGACTAGGTTGGCCAGAAGCATTACCGTTGGTCCTGCATAGTATAAGGACCACTACCAGAACCCCTCTAAATCTGTCTCCCTTTGAAATACTATTCGGTAGACAACCTCATTTGATTAAAAGTCCACAGGAAGACTTCAAAGGTAACAATGAGGTAACTGTAAAGTATCTTATATCAATGAGTAAGCAGTTAAAATAACAGCAGCTGAAACTGAAATTGTTGTACAATGATATGCCTGAAACTAACTGTCATGATGTTGAACCAGGAGAATATGTTTTGATCAGAAATTTCTTGCATTCAGGTTGTTTGACTGATCGGTGGGAAGGTCCGTACCAGGTGCTGCTGACAAGTACTACATCGTTGAAGGTGGCCGAGAGAGATACCTGGGTCCATTCCACTCACTGCAAAAAGGTCAATCAACCGGTGGAGAAACAAGTCAGAGACAAGGCTGATAGTGTGGACGTGTCGCTCGCGCACTTGTTCTGGGAGGATTGAAAAGGTTGTAGTGAGATACCTGAACTAAAAGAAATCTGCAGGTCTTGTTATGGCAATGGACGGGCCTACTGTGTACATTTTCATGTTCTCTTTTAGAGTGTTCATCATCCTGGTTGGTTCAGGAATGTCCGGTTTCTGTGAAGGGGGACCAATTGTGGAGAGGTGAGTTGATAGCAGTGCTGATGGAGTGGAGTTAGAAGGAGTGCAATGCCAATCAGGGGAGTGTCTGACCTATCTTAGTACTGTTATTGTTAAGAGAGCTGTTATTCCGGATACTCGGGGACAGTGTGGAGGTTTATCATCTGAAGATTCCTGTATTTGTGAGCTTTGTGGGTCCCTAGTTGATGAGAATTGTATCCAGCGGTGCCAGCCTAAATATAACCCGTACTGGGGTTGGTATCCTTTAGAGGATTATCATAGCATGGTAGGCAAAGTGTTAAATCAAACTGATTGCTGGGTGTGTTCACAGGTGCCACAGGGACAGCATAATGTAGGGTTGGTGCCATTTCCGCTGAATATCACGGAAATTTTAGAATTACAGAAAGGGAAAACCTTGGATGGAAAATTCCTCTCATCCAAACCACCTCATTTCAAACTCTATCAATTCCAAGTAGATAGATCACTTTTGTGTTTAAACATAACCAACCCCAATAAACCCGGGAGTTGGGAAGTGACAGGGAATAATCAGATGATGACCTTCTCACAAAGAGCTGATAATGAGTCCATAAACCATGATCTGTTACGCTCAATTAAATCTAGTGGGAGACATTTTAGGTAACGGGATGCATTGAGTTCCACCAAAGAAATTATTGGTAAGGTGCCAGATGGTTATTGTGCTGAAATAATACAGCCAGAAACTTGCATGTACCAGATGGAAGACCCAGAAATAGGATTGTTTGCAAGGGAAATGAGCTTAATGATAATGATGCATACCATTCCTTATGTTCTCCCTGATAATGAATATTTTATATGTGGAAGAAAAGCGTATAAGTGGCTCTCCCCGAGTTCCGAAGGTTTGTGTTACCTGGGAAGAGTAGTCCCAGAAGTTATGACCCTCACACATGTTGAAATGCTTGGTATACATAAAAACACACCGTCACCATATCTTCACACACAATATGAACACAGAGGCAAACGAAATATGATACCTGATGACGTGCACAAAGCCACTCAGTTAATTAGTGAGACAACTGGCTTTCAAGTTGTAGTCGCATTGGATCCCACCAGGATCGCTCGGGGTACATTAAACTTTAGATATATTCAGGAACTTGCTAAATTGATAGATAATATCACCGAGATGTACGATGACACATTCAGGTATACAGGGAGAGAATTGCAAGCGTACAAGAAAGAGCTAGTGTTAAATTATTTAACTGCTGTTGCTGGAGGGTATTGCGTAACATTGGCCACCCAATTTGGAGTAAAATGTTGCACCTATGTCACCAATGATACCAGCGACCCTAAGGAAGTGATAGACCGGAAGATGGATGAAATTCTGCAGCTAAAATGGGAGTTTCGTAAGAACCATAATGCTTCAGTGGCTGAAGTAGGGGAGAAGATAGAAGGATGGGTTTCATGGCTAAACCAGGTGAAATGGTTCTCAGGTCTAGGGGAATGGGTCCAGGAAGTGATCGCCAGCATTGGCAAATTCTTAATCCTTATACTGATTGTCATCTTAATAATTGGCATATGTGTCCGGTGTGTTCCTATTGTGTTGAAGTGTGGAAAATGTAAAAATAGAGTAAAACGAGAATTAAATTATGATGGTGGTCAGTATGAATACCGACGTAAATACAGAACTGCATTACAACCCTGAACTAGGAAATACCATAATTTAATGTATTATATTTAGACCTGCATAGAATGTATTATTGAAATGTTATTTTAAATCACCTCAGATAATGTAAAGTCTCAAATTTCCCCTTCAAGACTGCCTTTATAGGACCCCCACACCTTTCACGTGATCTTCCAAGATCCGCGGTGTGCGTATAATAGTAGTTTTATGTCCCCACTCAGAGACACATTATTGATGGATTAAGAACCACCTTGTGCCATCCCATAATAACACTAAATAGTATATAAATGTAAGCCTAAATTATATTTTAAACAAACAAAAATGGCAGCTGCTCAATCAATCTAGCAGTACTAATCAGGTGCATGAAAGGGAGGGGTCATACTAAGTAGAAAAAGGAGGGGGATTTAACCCCCTATTGTACCTCAGCACACTGAATAATACCTGCAACAATATATGAAGACTATATGGTCATAGAAATTCAGAGATATTAGTTGCATGCATTTGCAAATACATGGGAGGCTGCTGGGCCACATCACGGCTTCTCTGTTACCAGCAGTCCCTAACACTAAGGGGGTTCACATCCGGGGTGCAGTGCACCCCAAAAAACGTCCAGCCCAGGACCCCCCCAGGGCATCACACGAAAATGGAAAAAGAGTGACAGTGCAGTGTAAAGTATAGCTGCATGTGAGTAATCAATAAGTGTGGAATGAGAGGTTAAAATATATGTGAAAAAATACATGAATAATAAACAAACATAAAAAGTGATGTGAAAAGCAACTATGTGTATTAAGTGGTGATGCCCTGAGGAGGCCCAGCCAGACCAGTCCCGGGGGCCCTACACCCAAACGCTCACCCCAAATGTAAAATATACCAATTATAAGGCCTCATGATAAAGGCACATATATAATTTTGTCAAATGTAAGGCCTCATGATAAAGGCATATACATAAATGCATCCAAATTGAGAGCCAGCTTACCTGGGAGTCACCCTTGGGAACTCCAACTAGCATATTTTAAACTCAGATTGTGATAGCATGTTGTTCGCTATCAAAGGGTGGACTGTTGAAGCTGGATAATTGGCTGAGACAAGATCAGTTTAAAATTGGATCGCAGCGACGCCATCTTGCGACTGGCCGCAAGACGCCATCTTGGAAAAGAGATCGCAAGACGCCATTTTAGATAAACTCACACTTTAGTACATGTGGCAATATTACTATTAGCATCATGCGATTGCATCTTTCACCATTTCTCATACACACATTAATACGCACAATTGCGCTGTTAACTAGTTGCATATTAGCGAATGCATAAGACCCTGTATGAAAATGCTGAATATTAGCTCCATGCACATGCATCAGCCCCAAGTTAACTAGCGTCTTTAAATCAAACCCCACATACTCACACTTTACATATTCACATACAAGGTTCCATAAGCTATAAGGTATAAGATTCGAGTATGCACATTTATTATCATTGCTAGGAAATAAAGGTTATTTCGTAACTAAGGTTTTATACGTGATAAGTAAGCCATGTTTGGTATTGTGCTGATGCGTACTCTCTCAACAGTATTCCGGTAATATCGATGGAGAGATCGCAACATGCATTCTCAATTTATGGACCGCAGAGACTTCAAGCAACAAAATGTACATTATATGAACAACTGTTAGGATTTGCATGAGGCAGGAAACCAGAGACCACCAGTTGTTAGAGGCTGGGCTGTGTCTATTTGAACCAACTAGCAACAAACTTCTCTATTGTGTTGTTTATTTCTGGGGGGTATAAATATGTGTGCTCTGACCCTGGGTTCCTAGTCTTCGTGCTGAATGCTGATTGACGAGGGGTTTCTTGCTGATGCCTACATCTGGACCAGAGAGCACTGCGTATGTATAATTGTACTTGGGTCTGTATAATCTCTTTGTGCTAAGATTATATGAGGATCATAGCGTGTAACTGCTGTACTTTTACTTGAATAATACTTTGTGCTTTGGAACCACAGGTTCTAGGTCTGGAGTCTTTATTTACTGTATGACTGCATATGCAAATTAGCGTCATCCTTAGAGGTTTATAGGTAGGATATTAGAAGGTATAGGCAGGGGTATATAGAGGTTCAAAGGCAGTATCGTTAGTACTAAGCCTTCGAGAGTGAAAAAGTGGAAATAAATAAAGTACATACCAATCAGCTCCTAACTGCCATTTTTCAAACACAGCCTGTAACATGACAGTTAGGAGCTGATTGGTTGGTACTTGATCACTTTCCTCTCTATCACTCTCCAAGGTTTAGTACATCTCCCAATAGAGAGACAATTTCGGTAGGCACTGCTGGGTGGTAGGGGCTGGCTGCAGTAGTGAAGACGGCCACTAATCACTAAGTTTTGTAGTCCAATAACTGTAAAATCAAACATTTCCCATTGATTACAGTATCCTGCTCATATTGCACATTGAGAGACTTAATATATAAAGCACAGTATCAGTAATAAAGGATTCACATTCATCATTATGATTTTGAGGACTAGAGACAGCATATATGGACAGTAAATGATAAGCGCTTTTTAGAAAAGGATTTCTCAGTGCTAGATATCATTATAAAAAAGGTGTCACAGACAGGTTCCAGGGAATTTCTCATTCTACTGAATCCATTAATCATTGTCTCCTTGTCACCGGCATTGGCCTCTCATCCCTGCGTACAGATTTGTATGTCATTTAGCACAGGGTTTAGCAAGAGTATTAGAACCCCTCCTTTACACCTCTACATTATTTGTTCTCCGCATAATTATATCTGTCACCAATGGCAAAACCGTTCAACAAATAATTCACTTCCCTCACTGAGTTTGCTTAGAGACTGCTAAGCACCACAAAAGGGCTTCGGGATGAGATTAAATTCTTGCTCAAAATTCAGTAATTACAGCGAATCGAAATGAAGTGATTCAATTAGCTGTATTCTGGTAATTACTTATAGTTTCTTTTTTTGTATGAAATTATTGACACGGGCATTGTTATTTTGTGTTTCTATAAGATGTCCCCAACACATACCTCACTGGATGCTAGGGGCAAAGTTTTCCATGGTGTGAGTTATCAGAAATGTCCTCAAATGTGTTTTTGTAGAATCTTATTTTTTCAATTAGCACTCATTGCATCATTTACTATTTTTAAGTTAACATTTACTTGCATAGTACAACATATTCCATTGCGCTTTACAATTGGGAACTAGCAGTAATAAAACAAGATTGGGTGTTAACAGGCAGACATCTCGGTAAGAGGGCCCTGCACAAAAGCTTACAAAATGCATTACAGTTTAAAGCTGAGATGTCACAGTCTATGATATAGAGGGCAGAATTGATTATAGTGAACTGAGGACTACATTGGTTCTCAGAGGGGCTGATCACACCCTGTCATTTATTTTTTATTGTTTATTGAAATAGCACCATCAAATTATTTAGCGCTATACCGAGAATATTAAATCAGTCCCTGTCCAGATTTGCATCATTTAAATTGTCTACCATGCAAAGAACACACACACTATCCATTTTTGTAGCAGCCAATTGAATTTGCTTGTATGCTTTTTTTTTGGGGGGGGGGGGGCGGGGGGTGACGACTATGGGATTTATTCATCAAGGGGCACATGCGAAAACACTATTTTCTGCATGTTTTAAGTAGCGGGCCCACTCGTCCTTATGGACCCAATGTGGCTGCCACATATTTAACAAAAGCATTTGCTTATGGTATCTGGCCATTGGTTGGTTCCCGGAGGCCTGCTGCTTCCTATTAGAAGGAGTTACAGAGTGCAAAGAGAATTCATTCTGATCTCATCCAGCGACAATCTCTATGCACGTGTGTTAGCTCAGTTCACGCATGTGCACTAACTATCTGGCAGTTTAAACTTTCCCTGCTAGCAAATAGCAGTGAAAATGTACGTGTCCTGCTACCAGAGCAATACTGAATTGTTCCCGTACATTAGTATCCACAACAGCAACTGGGGGCGTGATTCAGATTTGTACACTGAACGCATTGCTGTTGCGTCTTTGAACGCAGCACCGATGCAAAAAACTGGTAATTCAGCCGGAGGTGTCTGAAGAAAAAAGACGCCTCCTGTTGGCATAGCAGATCCAGGTGCAGCATCGGATCACCATCACGACTATCAGAAGAAGCAGGCCCTGGCCCCGGCATACCTACAAAAAGGGGGACGACACGCCCCCATTTTGTAAACCGTACCCCATGGCCACCTCCTCCTCTCCTAATGGTCTTAAAGTGCACTGCATGCAATGACACAGGACCCATTCAGTGGCAAACGCAGGATTTCCAGAGGGTGGTTTCCAAATGCTTAATTTTAGAGCAAGTGTGGCCTGTCAATGAAGAGGGCAGAATTAGTACTTAACCAGCTTTAATAAGCGTCATATAAAGTGTATCGTGTGTAATAATCCCAGCATATACAGGACCAGTGATCACAGTAAGCCATTAGATGCGTCAATAGGCCATCCTGCCTGAGGTGAACGCAATTTATTTTAGATGTGGGCACCATTCCAGACTACTGGAGCAAGTTCGGGAGCCTGGAGGAACAGAAGAAGAACCTAGCACTGCCCTGGACATATATGTACATATTGGGTTCTATAGCAGTGCAACTCTAACACTGCATGTTTTCCAGATCTTCTAGTTGGTACACAGGTTATTTATGACTGGCTGATACATGTTAAAAGATCCACAGATAGTGCTAATTATTTCATTTGTGATACTGAGAAGAACATGCAGCACTAGTAACAATCTATTATATTACTATTTCTATTGTGGTCATGGTGTGGGCTGGGGAGGGGGGTTTCCAGGCAGATGGAACCCCCCCTGCGTTTGCCTATGCCATTCTGCACATGCACATGCTTAGGATGGTTCATGGGCAGTCCTCCCACCATTGGGTTTGTGTATATCTCTGAATCAGGCCCTGAGTTGGATACTTCATTATCACGGCCAACACTTGAACCCATGTTCCTTTTAGTACTGTAATTATATATATATATATATATATATATATATATATATATATATACAGTATATATATATATATATACCTATATATATATATCTATATATATTCTATATCTAATATTCAACAATAATACAGGTGATAAGCACGAATGCCTTTTTCACAGATTTGGGATTACCATGACATATGATTAGAAACACTGGACCTGATTTAGAGTCGCTATCGTAAGTGCAACTTGAGTATATACTCAAAAATACAGCTGCAATATCGTGCTTTCATGTGCATGTTTTAAGATGCTTGGATATTGAGATATTTGCATATTGTGCAAATCAATAGAACATATAGCTGTGGCCATAGCAAAAATATGCTCTGAAGCCTAGTTGCAGTTAGGTGGGAGCTATTAATATAATGGTGGGGCCAAGGTGTAGCCAAGGACTACATTTATTGAAGGAAATAGCTATTTAATATTGAGGCCTACTAATTTAAAGTGTAGTGATAGGACTATTATTTAATTCTTGATGGCTATTAATTTAAAATAGGGCTTTGTTGATTGCCCTAAGGTCTATTCATGTAGTCTGAGGCTGAGTTGGGGGGAGGTTTTTTTTATTTATTGAATGTGAAAGCTTTTCTATTTATTAGATGTGATTGCTATTTATGTGATTGCTATTTATGTCATGTTTAATAATTGGGGTTAATGGAACCCCAATTATTAAACATGGGTGCTGAAAACTTATTGTCAAGGCCAGTTGGGGGAAACAAGTCTATCACTAATCATTAATGCTATTAATTTCATTTATGGGTTATGGGTTAGTTTGGGGGAATGTATCTATTAATTTTCTTACTGGATGCGAGGAAATATTCCTATTTATTAAGCATAGATATTAATTTAATGTCAGGACTGGTATGGAGAATAAAGTACCTAGACCATGGGTATATTGAAATCTACTGGTAGATTAGTGGGCTTAATAGTGCAGAGTGAGCAATGCGGGTGCTGTGGATCCCAATAATGTAGGTAGTCTACAAGTCATGCCGCCATCTGCCTAGGTCTCACATTCGGGGTTGCCATCCTGGGGAGGTAGGTACTAATCACCTGGGCCCATGGACTCATTTTTAACTACCCAGAGGTCTAAAACAAATGAATTATACTACAAATATATATGCATATATATATATATATATATATCAAAGTCAAAGTCCGCACTCAAAGCTTAATCCGTATAGAAATTGCAGTGGTGCTCCTCATGAATCCCAAAGGCTAATCCTAAAATATGAAACATAGAAAAAAGGGCACTCACCAGGTAGTTGGTGGTTGGTGGTGAAGCATTGTCCTGTTTGCATCTACGCTGCTGTCCTGATGACTGTTCCTGAGAGAACCGACACGTCGATTACTATGACGATTTTTTTGTGACTTTTCAACAAAGATGTGATTTTATCTTTGAACTACCTGGTGAGTGCCCTTTTTTCTATGTTTCATATATATATATATATATATATATATATATATATATATATATACAGAGTGTTGTTTTATATAGCTAATCTACAAGTTAAAGTATTAAAGTAAACACAACAAACATCAGTGATCACTACAGCGATATCAGCCGTTATAGAACTTACAACAATTTACAGGACAAATTTATGTGCACCCCATTAAGCTCTTTTTCACGTTCATAGTTTTATATATGTGAATATTTGCTTGTATGACCCCAGTCTATTGGTGTTAAGTAAGTGTACTGGTACTAGATTTTTAGGTCAAAATATATGTTAATGTTGCTGCAACTGAGGGTTTCTTTAGTTAAGGGAAAGTGCAGGTGTGCTGTATAATACATATCCTGATTAGAACCTGAAGTTTAAATCCAAAAGAGCCTTAGTGGGTAGTTCTTATAGAAAAGGTAGTTAATTAATCTCCCAGAAATACAAGGCAATTAATATTGGATTGCCTCTATTACTAGGGTTTACACCTAGTGACAAGAATAAAAAAGTTTTTCCTGAACAGAAAAGCTTGTATTTTTCCTTTTAGCAATAAATATTTTTGGTGTGCAATAATCTAGGGGATATTTATGCATAAATGTTTGCTTTTTACTTAATTCTTGATAGATATTTAACATAGTATTTAGGGGGTTCTCCCAAGCCAACCCCTTGTGAAAAGTATTTGAGGCTTGGGTGGAGGCACTGGTGACAATATACGGGGTCCACCCCTGGAGAGGCTTAATCCCTAGTTGTTTTACAGTAACCCATTAATTTAGTATATTGGACAATACTTAAAGGAGTTACACATGGAGGCACTGTCGAGATAGATCACCACTCAGAAGACCTGTTTACCATACGAACACCAGAAAAAATTATTCACAAGTTAATTAGTGTAATTATTTCCCAAACTCCCCATTATGGGAAAGAAATAAAAGAACAGAGAAGAGAGTGGTCTAACTGCTCTAGCTGCTGCCATAGGGGGAGTAGATGCAAATAAGGATAAAATAGTAGGCCAGAAGGAGGAATTAATTCTACATGTTCCAGACACGAAAGATAAAAGAGGGCCTGAAGTAACCTTGGTAGTGACAGAAAAAAATTCAAAAGGAAAGAAAGTAAAATCAAAACTCAATGAGGGAGATAGCAAAGAAAATATTGGCGATGAATCCCGTCCAGTCACAAGTAAAGCATTCCCAGATGGGAATGCTCATAAGCAGGAAGAAAAGGTATCAAAAAGGTATCAGAAGAAATAGAGGCTGCTGCAGCTGTTCATGTTAACAGAGAAGATAGTATTAATGGACAAAAGAAGAGAGTAACAGAGAAATGACATGAGAGAGAGATGATACAGAGTACATTATACAGAAGCTAGAAAACACTATGAAACAAATAGCAAATGAAACAAGGAGATATGGAAATTTAGTCCTGCAACTTCCAGAAGTTAAACAGAAGGACTTGATCTCCTTCACTACCTCTTGCAAGGGGCATGTAAGAGGGGATAGTCTGGTTGATGCACAGTCCCAGATAGATGTGATTAAACAAATAGGAATGGATCGGTCTAAACATACTACTAGGCTGTTGGATGCGCTACAAGAACTGAAATGGAAGCTTGATGAAGAATGGGCATTCAATATTCAATATTACTTTTCACAAAAGAAATTAGGAGCTTGAGAGGGAACTTTGGGAGATACGGAATGAAATTAAATCGTGGACCCCAGAGGAGAGGCAAAAGAGGGTAATTTCAGATCATCAACATATACAAAGATCCATACAACAAAAGGAAATGATTCATTCACTGGAATCTCAAATAACTAAGTTGTCTGAACTTTTGGGATTGGATGAAACATCTAAAAAAAAGGACCAAATCAGTCTTTATTAAATGAAGGAACGTTCAATAGAGTTGGAATCTGAGAACAACACCCTTGCCATTGCCAACACCATGAAAACCCTTCCTGAAGGCCATCTCAGTGCCTACAGGAAGGGTTGTAGTATGTAGTGTATGTACTACATACATAGGGCCAGATTCAGTAAGGATCGCAGATGCTAATACGTACGCATACGGCCGATGTTTGCTTTCTGCGTAAGCATTGTAGTGCTCACGCACAAGTGACTCACTGCGAATGAGAAAGCGATTGCAGAGATTACACAGATTCATTGTAAAGTGATTGACAGGAAGTGCTGTTTGTGGGTGGCTACAGTGAGTGGTCGGCCGAATGCAAGTGTGCCAGTGCATTTGAAAGCCGTTACAGGGGCGTGTATAAATTAGCCACTGCAATGCCATATGTAGCTTGAGTGTTCACTGAGTACAAGAAAGTTAGCAATTTATAAATGAGGTCTGACTTACCTTAATTGTGCGAGTGGCTCAGATGGTACTCGATGTTACCAATGTTTTGGCTGGATTGCATGGTATTACAGATGTGCGAGAGGGGAAGTGGGTGTCTGCATGTTGTCGATGCGAGTGCTTTACAATTTCAAACATTAGCATACTTGCATATGTGATTGCAACCATGATCGCATTAGTGTTCATTGCTGAATCAGGCCCATAGTCTTTGAGACTGAAGAGGTGGTTGTTAATTTGCAGGAAAAAAACAGCAAATAGTCCTAAAATATCTGGTGCTTTGGTATGGTTTTATGTACAGAAAGGTTATGGCTTTATTAAATGTCATGACACCACAAGGGATGTTTTCATCCTTTGGACCGGCATAACCTAGAATAACCAGCTGAAGCTGATGCAAACTGTTGGAGATGGAGAAAGTATAAAATTAAATGTAGTGAAAGGAGATAAGGGTTTGCAAACAGTCAATGTATCTGGTCCTTGTGGGGTACCAGTGAAGGGAAGTTGTTTTGCTTCAAGTTGGCAATGGTGTTGTAACTGTGTCTTCCATCCAAAAATGAGAGATGTTGGAGAGGGAAGGCTATATGTCGAGCAAGTAAGTGAGGTCAAGGTGGAAAGTGAAAGATCCTTTTCCCAGAGAAAAACTTGGCATAGACGTCCTGCTTCTATCAATTACCAACATCACTCCAGGTGGAGAACAAACCAAACCAGCCCTCATATCAACCTGCTGTAGATGTGGAGTCTGACAACCTGACACTATCAGAATCTTTGCCAGAGAGATCAAATTATTAAAGTTGTTATCCGCAAGAGCCATGCATGCAATATCTTAAACATTCTATACCAAATAAAATACAAAACGAACCTAATAGCTCAATGGTAGACCAAGTTAAAATCAGCCAACAGAAACCACCAAAATTAAAGGGTAAAGGAGAAGTCTCAGTGATAGAAACGCAATAAAAACACCACCAGGTGGAGGCAAGGGGACATTGGGAACCTATCAGTACCTAGTTGGCCCACTGTCCAAATTATTGAATTAAGGTGACTTGCGAATATGATGTGAATATAGAATTTAAGATTGTAGAAAAGAGGTATTAGCATTGTAGATGCACCTAGCACCTACAGATGGGAGAATGGTGCCAATGCACCAGGCGGAGAATGTATCCCTGATTAAGTATCATGTTTCTTTAAAATACAAATATATATATATATATATATATATATATATACATATATATATATATATATATTCCATATAGAAAAAAACCTTATGGTTTTACATGTCCCATTAAGGCTTATTGGACATTATTTGAAATTTCACAAAACCTACTGAATTTCAGCACCTCAAACTAAAAAAAGCAATGAAATTCTGATTATTGAGGCTGACGCCTAATGGCCATGTTCCTTGCGCAATACAGATATGGCATGCCATAACACTCTGTGGTTAACTGCAGATTCAGCACACTAATGGACATGGGAAGACAGAGCAGCGCAGATGGGTAAAGACAGATTGGTGTGGATGAGGGAATACAGATTAGCACAAATGGGAGAACACACAACAATAGGGATTGGTAAAGACAGATTGGTGCGGATGGGGGGAAGAAGAGTGGTGCGGGTGGGGGGGAGAGAGTGGCATGGTTGGGGGGAAGAGAGTGGTGCAGATTGGGAAAAAAAGAGTGGCACAGATGAAGGGAAGACAGAGTGGCGTGGCTGGGGGGATGGCAGTAGTGCAGATGGAAGGAAACAGAGTGGCATGGATTGAGGAAGAAAGGGCGGCTCGGATGGGGAAAGACAGATTGGTGCGGATGAAAGAATACAGACTAGCACAGTTGGGAGACCACACAGCAGTAGGGATTGACAGTCTGCTGCCATTTGTGGGCAGGTAGGGGGCGGCGATGGCCTCTGTTTCCCGAAATGGAGGAATGTCTCTGCTGTTGGGGGTGACGGAAGAGACCAGGATCTTTGTCGGCTGCCGGATATTTCCTGGCCTTTTCCTCTCATCTGCAGCAGCTGGCTTGCGTGACCCCATGGGTTACCTTAGCCGGCCGAAGTTCCTGCAGAGTATCCAATGCTGCAGCATTGGACAACACAGCTTGGATAAGTAATGCAGCAGTAGGCTATCTGCGTGCAGGTTTGCAATTGCAATCCTTGCTGAATCTGGCCCTTAGTACCGTCCTCAGTGGATGGTACTACCCGAATGATGGCTCAGTGGCGGGATTTTCCCATATTTTTGTTTTTTTGCTTTGTCAAGACCGGGAATGCCTACATGGAATGAAGAGGACATGATCCATGCATAGGATGAGGTGAGTATGGTATTTTCTTTACAAGTACCCGTGGATTATTTACTTGGAGAAGTGGACGTGATTGGCTTTAGGGATACTAGGTGACTATGAGTGATTGTGAGTGTGAGTGTGCATGTGTGTGTGCATGTACAGTATGTTTTGATAAACTTGTACTTTCACGGTGTGTGTGTACTGTGTTAATTTTAATATTTATTTTGCAGTGTAACTACAGGTACCAGCGGGCCTGTAATGCCCCACATGCTAGTACTTGTGGTTCTCCAAGTACCAGCATGCGAACCACTTGAATCACTAGTTCTACTACACGAGACAATATTTTAACTCTTTACTTGCTTATAAAGCCCCTTTTCTGTGGAGCGAAACGCGTCAGGGGATTGTCTGTGGACCCGCTGGGATAAAGCTATATACCAACTTACCTTATCCGACGAGGAGAAACGGAGAAATTGGCTACAGTTCTTGGGGGTAGAGGCCGGGATCGAGATGCAGCTGGAGCTCCTTACATCTGCCGCTCACACCCATTGCATCAGGTCTCTCCCTGAAGTGCGCCTCCCACCTTCTGTTAGTCTAGCTGCATGCGTGCGGACTTCCAAGCCCTCTGGGGAGATGACCATTTTTAAATACCTGATGGTATGAAGCTCCACGGTGCTCAATTCTATATACTTTGATACTTACTGTTTCTATTGAGCGCTTGGACATTATCTACTATTAATATCATCTACAAGTGTGGACACACCAATTATCCCTATTCCCAACTGATTGGGTTCTTTTATGACTGTATATATCAGATCCACTTCTTTAAGTGTGCTTAATTATTCACACAATAGACAGTCAATTTTTCAAACAGATCTATTGAATATATGTATCTGTTTTTTTACTTATAGTATGACCAGTCATTTGCGTTTGTTTGTTATGTATTTATATTAAATGAGTTTTTTTTACCACTTATTTAGTACATGAATCATTCAATACTGCTCACAAATTTGGCAGATTATAGCGCATAGATCTATCCTTTAGTTTTCTCTTGTTACACCTTTTCAGGTGATACTGTGCACCTACAGGCACTTTTTTTCTTTGCTGCTGTAGAAATAATTTATGGATTAACTCAATATTTATTTTTATTTTTACAGCGCTGGGTTATAGATACAATTTTTTCTACTTGGAATATGTTTCCTGACGAAGGCACAATAAGGTTCTGAAACATTGAATTAATACCAACGCCACTGTGATTATTTATTGCTTGACCAGAGTGCCACTGACCCCATCCATATATATATATATACAGTATATACTGGCTAAGTGAAACCACTGTACACACCCTGCAGGAGGCCGCTTACTGAGCATGCGCAGCAAGTTGACCTTCCATATCTTTAAAATGGGGCATATTTTGTCCAATTGTTAAAATACTTGGACAATTTTCAAATTACCTGAACCCCAAAAGGCCCTATACTGGAACAAGAGCTACCTAACAAAACAAACCCCAAGTCCTAATTCGTCCTCTACCCGGATTTGTGACCTCCAAAAAATTCCCCTATAGACAAAAACAGAAAAGTAGCAGTTTTGACCAAACAGGAAGTGGAAGAAAAAAACTGACAGTTTAAAATGTAGATTGTTCCCAATTACTCATTTTTATTTTTTTGCCCTGAAATTTGGCATGCAGCACCGAGCGACAGTTCTACCAGCCCATGCCAAATTTCAGCTCAGTACGTCCAATAACTTTTGAGATGTAGCCCCTCAAACACAATGCCCCATCTCAGGAATTCCCTATGGGAGAATTCCACTTATTCGATTCAGCCATAATATAAGGGCATGACCGTAACCTTATAATTTTAGTGTAAATTGTATGTGTAAAACTGTTAACCACTACAGTATATAGGGTAAAGCTTTAAAGTTATACATTGCAGACTTCCCACCTATGAACTAATGAGTCTTGAGGCATAGGTTGCCTTGAGACAAGGAATTCTGCTACTGGAGCCAGCAGTGTGAGCACCAGTGATGGGCAGCAAGCGGCTCTCACTATAAGAGACTGGGCAGTCAGTCACTTTTCAACATCAGTGACGTTGAAATTTGCACGTGTGTTTTCTACTGGTTCACCAGCTCATGATCACTTAGTTTGATACATAATTTTAAGTGTTTAATAGTAGACAATTGTCTGTTTTACTGAAAGATAAAATCTTTTTGTAGATAGATCATTGTGTCTTCTAACCACCCTAAGGGCTCTATTTACTACAATCCGCATATTGAATGCGGATTGTAGTGTGATATTACCGAGTGAATTCGCATTGCGGATCCAGGCAATATCACAGGGATTTACTATAAATCCCTTGCAGGGACAGAGCTTGTGATAAAGCTCTGTCCCTGCGGATCCCATCCGCACTCTAGTCGCGGTATTTTCGGAAAAAATACCGCGACTAAGAGCCCGCGCATGCACCGACCCACCATCGCTGCTACCCCCCACCAATGCAAAGCCCCGCCCCCAGAGATCGCGGACCCCCGCGACCCCCCCCCGCCCGCGACCTCCCCCCTCCCTTCATTATACTTACCTGCATCCTCCTGGCCTCCGGTGATCTTCTCCGGACTTCCCGATCAGGTGATCTCCCATACTGCACTGGGACCCGATCACCTGATAACCGGGCCACAGTGCACTATTGGAGACCAGCTGACCGGAGAGGAGCCATCACCGGCGGCCCGATCACCGGTGTCTGGATTCAGGTAAGTAAAAAAAAAGTTTACATTTATTTTTCTTTTTTTTACAGCAATCTGCTTGCGGTCTGTTTAGACCACATAGCTGATTACTGGTACCGGCTCCCACCTCTGCTCTCCCCGTTAGAGCAGAGTGGGAGCCCGGTAACCGGGGGAGACCCTGGATAACGCCACCTCCAGGTGGCGTTATTATCACAGGGCTTCCCCCGGTATTTTTTTACAATTTATTTTTAGTAACTCTGGTCGGATCACATTTCCCATTACAATTATGGGAAATGCGATCTGCTTTACTAAAAATAAGTGATACTAGGGGTTGGAGTAGAATTTTACTAATTCTACTCCAATTGCCCTGTAATAACCACAGGTGAAAATAAAATAATGTGAAAAGGGTGAGAAAACACCCTTTGTCACTTTATTTTAGTAAAAATAATGTTAATAAATAGAGCCCTAAGTGTGACATTTTGCACCTTTTTTGTATAATGGTTTAATTGAGTAATTCAGATTTACTTACTGGGGAGCTGCGGTGTCTATTGTAGTCTGCATCCATTGCTAATAAGATACTGCACTCTGCTGTAGAGTTACATTTGTAACTCTTTTTCTTTTATGACTTATTCTTTTTGGGGTGCAATAATCTCTGGGATATTTATGCATAAATATTTGCTATATACTAAATTTGATGAATATTTAACATAGGTTTTAAGGGGCTTCTCCCAAGCCAACCCCTGGTGAAAAGTAACTAAGACTTGGGTGGAGACACTAGTGACAATAGACGGGGTCCACCCCTGGAGAGGTTGAATCCCTAGTTGTTTTACAGTAACCCATTACTTTAGTATATAGGACAATACATACAGAAGGAGTTACATGTTTTTCAGCAAGCCCTGAGAAAAAGTTATTTAGGGGCTCATAAACTTTTAGTCACACCCCTGCTTACAAGCCTGCAATTAAGTTTCAGTATAGTTTTAGAAACCGGGCATACATGCCTACTTTCCCAGAACTTCCAGGAGACTCCCGAATGGCAAGAAAAATGGACATTGGCAGCCACTGGTCCCTCCCAACCTTTTTCCTCAATGGAATACTGCGACACATGGGTGGGACCACTGGACACTGCCGAAGAGCAGGACTGTTCCGCTGGTTGGTTGGTAGGTATGCCTTTCTCCTAGGTCTCCAGTAGAATTGTGCCAACAGTCTTAAGTCATATGTGAGTTCAGCATGTCTTTATCACTGGTGCTCTTATTTCCCCTATTGGTTGATTTGGAAATGCTGTTCTGCTGGCCTATCTTAAATCACATTATGACCCTGACTCAAAATATAAGTCAAGGAAATAAAAATTGGCAATCACATCTCCACCCTTCAACCACAGGGAGTCCATTGTCGGCATTGCTGTGGTTCAGCACCTGGTCATCTCTGTCAAGGATGGTAATGTGGCGATTGTTGATGCCGCTAACTAGACAACCAGTAGCAGCTGTCCAATCAGCTGTGTTGACAACCATTCAGAGCAGCCTGTGTAATTTCATGCTTGTCTAGGCTTTTGTATACGGAGAAAAATCTGCTTCTACTGCCAGTGAGGGCGAGTAGCTCTTATACACTGGTCATCGGATCCACCTTTTCTTACTTCTAAGTAGGAACAGGGGAGTTGTTTATATAGATTTATTTACTGATGTTTCCATTTATATATATATATATATTACTGATATGTGTAATATAATATAATGGAAAATAATAATCTCTTGGTTTTATTTAATGCTGGGTTAGGAATTTACATGTTAACCTTTGGGTTTTTCCAGATCTTCACTTACTTGCTCCTTTATCCTCCCCCTAATCTCACTGCTCAGTCACTCTGAGCTGCCGAGGGTTTAGCTGATCACGTTGTGCGCAGAAGCTCAAAGTAAGTATATGATCGTAGGCGTCAGAACTGTGTGATCAGCCGAGTGCATTCAATTGAGAGGATTATTTTAGGAAACAAAAATGTAGGGAAATCACACTTGTTACCTTAAACTGAGAATTACATCAAATCAAAGCACATTTTTCTCTAGAAATTTGTTCTGAACAATTTATGTTTGACAATTGTCATGCATATTACACACCATTGTGCTTTTAGCACAGAATGTATTTTTAGTGATAGATTAATGCATTCATTTGCATTCAAGCAGGGCCTCATGTTGTGCACAATCCTCTATTATAGCACAAGTACCTTAAAATTGTGCAGTGTTCCAGAACGGTGAGTCCCAAGAATTGGCAGCATTAACTATAACGGACTCTTTACAGAGTCTTGAGAAACCAATGTACAAGATACTCCTAAATGTGGGCAAAGCTTTTATATATTCTATATTTATTAGATAGATACGAGAGAGAGAGAGAGAGAGAGAGAGAGAGAGGAGAGAAAGAAAGAAAGAAAGAAAGAAAGAAAGAAAGAAAGAAAGAAAGAAAGAAAGAAAGAAAGAGAGTGAGTAAGCTTCACCAGGGCAGGAATTAGTGGGAAAGATTATATATGCTATTTAAAGCTCTTTGTAATATATAATAACTATATAAATAAAGGTTAATAAATAAATAGATATTCTATTTATATGTAAATAATAAATATGAGATAGGTACATAAATAGTGTTGCATAATATATAGGCACTATATAACAAAAAGGTCAATAATAAGATGTTAAGCTGGCCATACACGCTGCAATTATCGGGACGATCCGCCCGATATCGGCGGATCGCCGCGATAATTGTAGCGTAGGGGGGGGCGACCGAGGGTTAAATATTGCTCGGTCGGGCATGCTGGATTGTCCAGCATGCCCGTCCGATGCTATATTACCCGGTAAACTGTCGGCCGCATCTGGCAGTGTATGCCCAGCGCAGCCGACAGACATTTCCTGTGTTCCTTCCTACGGAAGGAACAGGGAAATGTCTCCTCCCACGGGGGCGGAGCGCGGATGTCGGGCTATACACTGTGAGATTTCTCTCACAGTGTATGCCGCGGACATCTGCGGCTGGCAGCCGGCCAGATAAAATGTCTGTCGGTCTGACAGACATTTTATCTGGCAGTGTATGCCCAGCATTAGATAGATGGATGAATCTACAGATGGATAGATAAATAGCTAGATAGATAGATAGATAGATAGATAGATAGATAGATAGACAGACAGACGGACGGACGGACGGACAGATAGATATAGACTAAATCGCCTTTCCAATTAGCTGCTCAGTGTGTCTGGCCTAACATCACAACTGGATGGGCATTAAATTTGCCCGCCCAGTTGATGTCAGCAGTTCCTGCAGCAAGTGTATGGGTGGTCGGTGGGTCGTCTGTACACAAATGCAGATACACTAATATATCTTTCAGATATATCTGCATCAATGCTGCAGGGCCAACCTGATATGTCTGTGAACGACCCGCTAATGCATTCGCAATATATCATTTATTGATTGCATTGTACTAACGATATATCGACAAGTGTGTACACTGCGTTATAAAAGTGGAACTTGACAACTCTTGTAGGTGTCCTCACATTAGCAAAGTTATAATTTTTCTACCAGTCATTAAATTATATTGGTTCTAACTTCTAAGCAATGGTGAAGGCACCAGTAATAATTATTTTATAACAAATGGAAAGATCCACATCCCAAGTGTTGCAATACAGCTCTGTATTTGCCAGTAAACAATCATTTCACAAATACAGGTTGAGTCTCCCATATACAAAATGCTTGGGACCAGGGGTATTTCGGATATCAGAATATTCCGTATTTTGGAATATTTGCATATCATTATGAAATATGTTGGGAAAGGACCCAAATCTAAACACAGAATGCATTTATGTTTCATATACTGTACACCTTATACACACAGCCGGCAGGTCATTTTATACAATATTTTCTATAATTTTGTGGCTCAAAGTTTGTGTACGTACATGAAATTCATATATGTTTCATATACACTTTATACACAGTGGCATATCTAGGGGGGGCCGAGCAGGGCTAGTGCCCTGGGTGCCATTGGACCAGCAGTGTGGGGGGAGGGGGGGCACTAATACTGGGGGGAGTATATAAGGGGCACTGCATAGGGGGGCACTACGGGGGGCACTGCATAGGGAGGACTACTACTGAAGCACTGTATAAGGGGCATTGCATAGGGTGGACCACTACTGGGGGCACTGTAGAAAGGGCACTACTGTGAGCACTGCATAAGGAGGACCACTACTGGGGGCACAGTATAAGGGGTACTACTGGGAGCACTGCATGGGGGGACCACTACTGGGGGCACTGCATAGGGGGGCCACTACTGAGGCACTGTATAAGGGGCACTGCATAGGGGGGGACCACTACTGTTGGCACTGTATAAGGGGCACTACTGGGAGCACTGCATAGGGGGGACAACTACTGGGAGCACTGTATAAGGGGCACTACTGGGGGCATTGTATAAGGGGTCACTGTACAAGGTTGCATTTCTGGGGGCACTGTATAAGGGGCACTACTACAGGGGGCACTGCATAAGGGGCACTGCTACTGGGGACATTGCATAAGGGGCACTACTACAGTGGGCATTGCCAGAGGGGCACTACTACTTGGGGCATTAAGGTGCATATGGAATGCAAAGGAATGTTCCCAGAGTGATGAGAAATGGTGTTGGTCATGTTGCCATGCCCACATTTTGAAATGGCCACACCCCTTTTTGTATGTGACCATGCCCACTTTGTTGCTGCGCGTCAAAGGCGCATGCACCTACTTGAAGAGGGGGTCCATTTTTTAACTTGCCCTGGGCTTCAAATACCCTAGTTATGCCACTGCAGTGCTCCCAGTAGTACCACTGCTTATACACAAAGCCTGATGGTTATTTTGTGCAATATTTTTAATTATTTTGTGCTTTAAATAAAGTTTGTGTACTTTGAACCATCAAAAAACTAAAGGTTTCACTATCTCAGTCATGCTAAATAAAAATCCGAATTTTGGAATATTTGGATTTGGGAGACTCAACCTTTATATAATGCAAAGATTCCTGTACCTCGACACAGATTGGGACGTTTGCCATTCTGTTCATATTTGTTATGATTTTGAGATCAAGCAATTGTTTCCTGTTATTGGTCATTTTCTGCAAGAATTTTGCTGCTGTGCCATTCTGTGGTATTAATAACATGTAGTCTTCTGTAATAGGAAAATACCTCCCCCTCACTCCCCCTGTGCGCAAACACACAATTATAATCTTATTCTACACTTGCTTAGTATTTTGATTAGTATTTTTTTAATAAAAGTATTGCAAGTGTCAAGTAACAGCTGTTAGTGAAGAGATTACAATAGTGATCGGCAAGTTGGTACACTTTGTGCATGATTCAGCTTTGGGAATAGAGGGCCTGATTCAGACCCGCTTGCTAAGATGCATACGCTCACTGCTGCCTACGGTATGCATTGTGTATGCATTGTGCGCATGCGTATGCATCTCGCGAAAGTTCACAATGCATTCTCTCGCTGAGCATAGACAGCCCAGCAGAGTGAGTGACAGGGGAAGCAGTTTGTAGGTGGTAACAGGGGCTGGCCATTAAACACGGGGGAGTGGAGGTGCAAACACAGGCGTGCCTGAGCATCTCAGCGGCGTGTTAGAGGTGTGCATAATTATAAGACAGCATCATAGTACACGTCACCCGGCTTGTTTTTACACTGAAGTGCTCGCAGTGCTTGCGGCAGGGTATGGTCAACCTCAAGCGCTGCGATAGCATCCGATGTACCGATGGTTGCATACACCTCCTGGACATGACGTGCAAAAGTGGGCGTCTTAAGACAGGCTGGTGGGTGTCTGCATACACTATGTGATCGCTCTCTAAGAAATACTGGGTGTGCTAATGCATTGCTGTGTGATAGCACTGCCTACGCAATTTGCATACACATCGTGCGAGCGATCGCATCTAGCGAGTGGCTCTGAATCAGGCACAGAGCTAGAAAAAGCACATACCTGATCATCTTGGTGAAACCATGCTGCACTGTAAAGTGTGCAGAAAGATTTAGATTTGGGAAGAGTGTTTAAAAAACTGACATCTAAATTGCAGTGTAAAACTAAAACTGTGCAGTTGTGGGCTACATGCAAAGCAGTCAGTATTTACCCTACATGCAAAATAAAATGTATGTATTCACGGAATCAGTATGTAATACCGCCGGCTGACAGCAGAAGCGTGACGGGTGAAGATCCCGATTGCTAATTTTGGTAAGTACCCCTAACCCTACCCCCTACCCTAACGCTTTAGGGGTGCCTTACCCTAACCTCCCCCTAGTGCCTAACCCTATCCCCCCTCTAAGTGCCTAAACCTAACCCCCCTTCCCTCGCAGCTTAAAGCTAAGTCTCCCGGGAGGGTGCCTAACCCTAACCCCCCTTCCACTAGCCTAAAGCTAACCCTCCCGGTGGGGTGCCTAACCCTAAGTCCCGCCTGGAGCACTAAAACCTAACCCTCCCCCCCATGGCTGTCCGCACCCGGCTTACCTTCGTTCGGTATGCCAGGCGTCGGGGCTCCCGGCATAGGTCTAATGACACCTGTCATTAGTACCTTGCCGGGATTTGACAGTTGGGAAGCCCGCAGTTGGCATTTTGACCGTCGGCTTCCTGACTGCATCTCGCATTCACACCCTTTGCATTGCAACATGATTTGTCCTGGTCCACAGTTACATGCTCTTTTTCACTCTATTCCCAAAGCTGAATCAGGCCCTTTGTCTTTAAGGGGCCACTCAGACCGCCCACTTGCACCAGAATGCCCCCATGTGCCCCTCAGACCCTCCCCTGCTCCCAGGAGGAATCCATTGTACCAGTGCCTAAATAAATGATTAAAAAATGATGGTGCCAAAATAATACACCCCAAAATGTTAGTTGGACAAACAATATGCTCCAGGGGAACTTACATATACTACTTGCTGCAGTCAAACGCTGAGGAGAGCTTGTGCTCATCAAAGCCAGAGGTTTTCACATTCCATAATATTTAGCCAAAGGAGAGACTGTGACCCACCGACACATTTCTCTTCCAATTATTCAGTGTTGCTACTAAAGTATTATATAAATGGGAGTCAGGGTTGGAATTATGTCTGGAGCATCAGAAAAGCAGAGTGGGAGACGCTGGGGCACCCTAAAAAAGAGCACCAGAAGTTTTATCATGATCTTGACTGTGCACATCTCAGTGCACCAACAGCAATACATAGACTGAGAAAAAGTGACACCAACTTTCAAAGTCGTGGTTTGAAACGTATTGTTTAAACATATCGAGTCAAAGCCCATTTCAAGAGTATGTTTAGTGGAAAATATAACCAATGGCCCTTTGGTTTGAATAATTTAGTTCATCTCTAATCCTGAGCGTCTGTCAGAAATCTTTCAGTTTGCTAATTTCACATCAGCAGCATTACCATACATCATCATTGCACTCATTCTGGTATCCAAAACATTGGGTTCTACAATGATTTAAAGCAGCGGGGAGAAAAATGATTACAATGATTGTATGCATGCCTTTAATCAAGCATGATAAACAGAGAAAGGCTCCTGAAAGGAGCACAAGACAGATAGCTGCTTTTGATGAATTGTATTTATTTTTGCAATGACAGAGTTCAGGGGGGAAATATTTTAAAGCTCATGATCATGATCCCATTAAATAAGAAATAACTAAGCATTTCTAAATTTGTTCATATAGCATCACTTTGGTTTTGTGTTATGGTTATAGATAAATATATAGTGGCTTATGCAGGGTTGAGCGTACGCCTGTTTGCGGAGCGTATATCGTATTTGTGCACTGTGCTTGCTCCAGAACTGAGCGCATGTAAAGAGTGAGTTATATACAGGGGTGCGGAGAAGAGGGGTACTATTTACCCGGGCTTTGGCTTGCTGGAGGGGCCCAGCACCGTCCCCCCTCTTCTTCCCTGCTGTGCACTGGGCTGGGCTGCAGTGGGAGACTGCTCGTGGCTGCTGAGCAGCAGCCGCAGCAGTGTCCTATGCCTGTGGGGGAGGAGCGATCACAATGATCACACACCCCCTGGCTTTGCGCTGGGCTAAGGGGATCAAAGCACCCACCACCCCAGCGCACAGCGCTGCTACGATTTTTATCCTAAGGGGGCGTGACCACATCTACCACGAATAGGTCACGCCCCCTTCCCCTGGCTCTCAATGCCCCATGTCATATACATTTCAATTTGTCACTGAGGAGGGAGTGTGCAAGCTGCTGTATGCAGAGTTGAAACTGTAGATACATGTATTCCAGAGGTATCATTTGCACCAAATGTGGGATGTTAGAAGCGTGCACTGATGATGATGACACATAACAAACCAAGGGCCCCATTTTACTATGAGACATAATAACCCCTATAGCACTCGCTAAAGGGGTTATGTCCTCCTTTCAGTATTTAACAATCAGCAGAAAGCTTAGCTTACCGCTGTTTGTCACTGTATAGCTTACGCCATCTATAGATGAAAATAGTGATACAGTCCCCATTATCGGCAATGGGGACCCAGCAACAGCCTTTCCAGCTCCTTCAAAGCCTTCCAGGCATTGTCGCATGTGCAGACTGGCCATCACACATGCACATGACAGAACAGCCCAGCGCTGGCAGCGATAAGAAGCCAGCAACAGTGTGGAGCTTACCGCCGAGGAGGAGGATGTCTCTGGACATCGCCGGAGAGGTAAGTAATGTTAAATACTAACAGCATATTCATTAATATCACTGTGATACTGAACTAAATTTGCCGCTGGTAATAAGCTTCATTGTTAACTGGGATGCCAAGTGTAGTGGTACACAGCAAGATGCATATAGCATTGCATATGGTAAATACATACAATTACATTATTTCCTTCCACGCAATGAAGGAAAATTCCAATATCCTTATGAGAATACCTGTTCTACGCATTGTGTCTATTGTTCATGTAGTTAAGTGATTATTTGCTACTTCGCATGAGCGGAAAGTCCTGAAAACTCCTACAATTTACACGTACACAGAGTGAATGCTCAGCTATTCTACTGCGATTGGGAGAGACGGTATCAGAAATGGGGCAGCAAAGTGATGGGCATTCCTGAGTGGTGACTGGGAGGTGGTCTAAAGTGAACCCAAAAAAATATGTTTCATGGGTGTGTTATGGGAGTGTGGTGGGCATGTGGGTGAAAGCAGCCACGTTCTCAGATGCAGAGCCACAGCAATAGATGCCAAGTTCAGACGGAGAAATTGCACCTGTCATAGAACTGGTGCAAGTGTCGATGGTGTACACGATGGTATGCTAATGGTGGTGTGTCAAGAATCACTGGTGGTGTTACAGTGTGCAGCGCTGCTGAAAGTGGGTGTTAAGTGGGTGTTTCAGGGCTTGAACCTTCAGATACAGGCTACTACACCAAGCGAAGGCTGATACCGCAATTGCATATTATCACCCCCCCAACTCTACAATCAGATACACCAGTGAACTGTTACAAGTCGCGGTCACAACTTGTCTCCCTCTAGCAGTTTACCTTCTCCTGATGCTGTTGTTCCAGTTTCCTCAGTTGCTAGGCGATCTGCACGCAACAGGAGCTCTTGTATTATCCACAGCATGGCGTGATTGGTTCCTTCTACTTTTGGCCTTTTGCCGCCTCGACGGTTATAGCGTTCCTTTTGGTTCTCTCAGCTCTGCTGCATGGTCAGCATTCTGTGCCTTCTTGCTATATTGTGTCCTGGTTCTCCAGCTGTATTGCCTAGCCACTGGTTATTGGTTCCCTAGCCACTCCAGCAGTTTCCATCCTGCCACTAGCTCCCAAGCCGCTCCATTGGCTTCCCAGCCACACCAGCAGCTTCCGTCCTGCCACTGGCTCCCAAGCCGCTCCATCAGCTTCCCAGCCGCACCGGTAGCTTCCGTCCTGCCATCGGCTCTCAAACTCCAGTACACCAACTTCTGCTACCAGCTCTCAAGCCGCATCATCGGCTGTCAAAGCCGCATCTCAAGTACACCAAGTTGTGTACCGGCTCTCACGATGCATCATCGGCTCTCAAAGCCGCATCTCAAGTACACCAACTAGTGTACCGGCTCTCAAGCTGCACCATCGGCTCTCAAAGCTGCATCTCAAGTACACCAACTTGTGTACCGGCTCTCAAGCCGCATCATCAGCTCCTAAGCCGCACCATCGGCTCTTAACCACACCATCGGTTCATAAGCAGCACCATCAGCTCTCAAAGCCACTACAACAATTTCATCAACTTCTGCTACCAGCTCTAAGCCGCATCATCAGCTCTCAAAGCCGCATCTCCAGTACACAAAATTGTGTACCGGCTCTCAAGCCGCACATCGGCTCCTAAGCCACACCATCAGCTCTCAAGCCACACTATCGGCTCTTTTGCCATGTCATTGACTGTTTACTGCTTATTCCTCACATCACCACTGATTCCCATTGATTAGTCGTGCAAACCGCTACTACCCTGAATATTAAGACCAAGCAGCCATCTAAGTACCGGTGAACATGTCTAGTTCTATGGGAAGAATGGGTGGCTGTTAGTGGCAGAAGACCTCGCTAGCCTTGTTTCTAGGGGTTTGCACGGAGCGGAGTTCGGGACTCGTAACATGGACACAGCAACGTCCACCTCTGAATCAATGCCATAGTGTTAAAATATACTAGCAATAACTTACTGTTACCAGACAAAAAAATGCAGGAGAAAAAAAACTATACCTATTATTAATATTATTATTATTAGTAGTAACATGGGTGCCAAGAGGGGTGGCAGGTACTAATTACCTGGACCCGGGCTTGTTGGAGAGGCCCAGGTCTGATGTTGCCCCCCTCTTACCTTTTAGCAGCCCCGCACACGCTGCTCTCCTCTTCTCTGACTGTGTGGAGGAACGATCACACTGATCGCCCCCATCCCCTCTGGATTTGCGCTGGGCTGAGGGGCTCACAGCTCCCCCCTCCCCAACGCGCTGTGCCACTTTGCAGTGCTGCAAAAATGGTTTTGTTTTCCACCAGAGGGCCCAAGCCAGCTGTCTACGCCCCTGAGTAGTAGTATCTTTAATCTATAAGGTGCCACAAGGGTTCCGTAGTGAGACTAATGTAAACAGTATATAAATTCACATAGATATATAGTTACAGTATGTAGAAAGCATAAATATGAAGAGAAAACCCAGGGGAGAAGGCCCTGCTCATATAAGCATGCAGTCTATAGGGGATATGGGTGGACACAATGGGGAGAAGAGGGCAGAGGCTGCAGAGATAGAAGGAGGAGGAGGAGGAGCTAGAATGAATAAAAGTTTTAAAGGCATGTTTGTGTCCTGAGAGGCTGGATGACAGTCTGATGAGTGAGTGAAGGCATTACTGATGTTAGTAGTGGCTCAGGAGGAATAGTGAATTGGAGGAGGTGACGTGGCAGTCATTGAGAGTGAAGAGGGAGTGTATGAGGAAATGAGGCTGGACATGTAGGGAGGAGCTGTGAGGGTAGGAGCTTTATAGTAGACAAAGAGGAGTTTCACTTTAATTTTGAGTAGAATCGGAGACAGTGGAGTGACTGACAGAGAGACAGCTGAGGTGGGTAAACTACAGTAGAAAATGAGGTGACAGCAGAGTTGAGAACAGACTGGAAAGGGACAAGGAAGTTAGGAAGGCCAGAGAGGAGCATATTATACAGTAATCAAAGCTGGAAATGATGTACATGTGTAGTTAGAGTCGGGGCTCACAAGGCAAACCTTAAGGTTCAGAGTCGCTCATGTAAAGCTGGCCATACATCAGCAATCACAAAAAAAGATTCTGCATTTTCTTCACCGATTTAACAATTCTCCAATCCACCAATATGATACATTGGTGATATTTTACAGTGATTTGTAGATCTTTTTCATCCAAAGATTGGACCTGCAAATCGTGGAAATGCCCATACATTGTCTCCAAATTGTTTTATTGGCAAAATAGTTTGCAAAACGCCTGATCTTTACTATGCACTGGCAATCTACAACCCCAACTAGTCTGCAGAATTCAACATGTTGGATAACCCAATTCACTGTTCCAGATAATTTTTTCATTGGCATCGGTGATCTGTGAAATCATCTGTAAAATACAGAATTGGCCCATTTGATTCTTGATGCAGTGGCGTATTTATAATGTGTGTAGGGCAGAGGTTCCCAAAGTCCGCCATTACAGTCCATGTTTTACGGATATCCAAGCTTGAGTTCAGATGGTTACATCAAATGGATTGAGGTACTAATGAAGTCACTTGCGCTCAAGCATGGATATCCCTAAAACGTGGACTGTAATGGCGGACTTTGGGAACCTCTGGTGTAGGATATTTGAGGTGCACAAGGGCCCCTGGGTCGAGGGGGGGCTCACACTGCACACCCTGCACCTATACTTTATTTTTTTATACTTACCTCTCCGATGTCCCATGGAGTAGCGCTACAGAAAACACCTGAAAAATGGCCGCCGCTGCCATTTTCTTACCGTTTTGCGTATGCGCAGTAGGAAATCACCAGGAAAATGGCTGCCGCACCAATTCCTTCATGATCTGCATATACGCAGTAGACTCCGGGCACACTCTAGTGCCCAGAGTCTACCGCTGCTGTCCGTTCGCTGACGGAAGCCGGGGAGAGAGGAGGGGGCCCTGGACGGTGAGTGAACACAGGCCTCCTCCTCTCTTAATACGCCCCTGTGCTGATGTATGGGTCCCTTAAGACAGAGAAGTACAACATTATCTTAAACTTAGGTTAAGACAACAGTATGATGCAATATAGCAATTGTGCAGAACAAAATCATTAAATAAATGACAGGTTCAGTTTTACTAACAAATGAAGGTACTCACTCATCCGCCACTCACTTCATACAATACAAACGTACATACATGCACTCACAATAGTGCTAGCCAGTCAGTGTAAAGATAAATACTATACACTGAATAGGAAATGTCTTTTCCGCAATGATTCCACAATTGGAAGTCACAGTTAAGTTTGTGTATAAAGCAGATATATAACTACTGTATATCTTTAAAGCTCCCCATTCTTTCATGGCACTGGCATTGTACTAGCTTTTTTATTAAAGATGATGGATAACAGGTCATGCTATCATTGAGTCATGGATGCTCACATTTCACTGACAATACCCCTCACTGTCAAAACTTGCTGTCAAAAAGTTAAGCAAGTTTCTTTGTCTTCTCTGTGTGTGTACGTTTCAATTTGTCTACTTTTACTTCTGTCTGGAAACATAGCCAAATAGGCTGCCCCAATCAACCCTCACAGATAGCTCAGCGCAGTTTGATCTAGGTCGATATACTGAACCTTTGTCAGTGCAAGCTGCAGGAAGAGCATGGAACAAATAGTCTCCTAATTAGGGAGATTTACAGACTGATAAAAAAGCTGCTGTTTGAAGAGTCATATTTTCACAAAACCTGTAACGCTATCAGCACTCTGACACATTGCTGAATAATATAAAGTTCCACTAAACCAACACCAACTCTTGGCTTCCCAGAACTGACTTTCTAAAAGTGCTGCAAAGTTAAAAAGTTAAACAAAGTTGGTTGGTTTTACACGTAAAGTCTCATTTACCATGGGAGGCTGGGGAGCAATATGGTCCCGATTTAAGTGCTGACGCATTTTGCATCCTGCACGTATGCATAAAAATTTGGTCACAGAGAAATGCCATCCTACATGTGTATTTTTTAAACATTTAGTATGCATTTCTATGCACATCAATACATTATAATGCAATATACCATGAGAAACATAATGTCTTGACATTGTCATTAATAGATGCAAAAGGTGTGTTTGTCATACTAATTGTAATTAAATACAAACATCCCACATTCATAATTTATCTATGGGTAAACCCAATGGAAATCTTCTTTCCAGCAGTAGCCCAAATAATAAATCAAAATAGACAGCTTTGACATAATAGAGCTGTAGCGCCAATATACAAATGGCTAATCACAAGTGGCAGGGAAGTGCTGCTGGTGTTATCTTCAGAGGCAATGCTACACTTAGCTGTACATAACCTTGCTGTATTAAGCTTACACCTGACTGCCCTCCTTCCTTCTCTCCATACATAACGTATCCGCCAATGTAAGATACAGCCCTATCGAAACATGGACACATTTTTTAACATGCATTCACAGTATGGAAGTGCGTAATTTCCTGCCGCTGATATGGAGTGGAGACCAAATCTGAATTTGGCCAATATACGTAAATGGAACAATAAAAAATGATAGACAAATATGTGCAATAACCAGTGCAAAAAGGTAAATATCCACAGAAATACTGTACCTAAAAGTGGCACAAATTAAATATAATATGAATAAATTCCTGATTGGCTGCACAGATGAATACATTTTTGCAATAAAAACGACCAGTTCATATAAAGGATTCAGGGCCTGATTCAGACCTGCTCGCAAGCGCAGAGCGCTCGCAAGTGGGTCGATGTTTGGCCCCTGCGCATGCGTCGCGTCTGGCGTGCGCATGCGCGAGCCCCAGCGAGCCAGAGGAGGACCTGAGCAAGCTGGAGGAGGACCTGCCCAGCTGAAAGCAGGTAAGTGTAACCCGCTGTACGCCACCTGAGAGTGATGTATAGTAACACCATCAAATTCCGAAAATACATAATTTTTGGAATTTGATGAATAGCCTAATTTCTACATTCCCATACTAACGGAGTGTTGAAATTAATGCAGACGGACTTAACCAGGAGATATCAGTGATATCTTCTGTGTTAAGTGTGTTAATGAATACTAAAAAAAGGTAATTAAGGAAAATGTCCTTAAAACTGTTATTTTAGTGTTGATGAATAGGCCCCCAAGTTACAAACCCCTCAACCACTCTTACCATATCTAGATCTCCAACCTCATCTCCACTCTGCTCTGCTCAGTCAATGACTGCCACCTATTCCCCTCACTGATCATTTGCTCTCAATCCCGTATTTAGAACTTCTCCCACACTGCTGCTGACCTCTGGAATGCTCTCCCACGCTCAATCAGACTTTCCCTTAGCCTCTCAGGCTTTAAACTTGCCCTAAAAATGTACCTTGTTACTGAAGCCTACCACACCTAATCTTGTCTCTCAAGATTATGCTCCCACTGCTCTGCTCCCCATGCCCGCATTGTGTCCACACAGTTGTTTTTAGAATGTAAGCTCTTTTGAGCAGGGCCCTATCTCCTCAAGTGTTGTTATGTAATTGAAAATTTTGCTGGTTATAATTATGTATATATGTTTATTTGTTTCTTGTATGTAAATGCCTGTACTGTCAACAATATACTCATGTAATCCTGAATGTTATTTGCCTATGTACGATGCTTCAAACCTCTTGTGGCACCATACAAATAAAACATAATAATAACAAAAATAATAATAATAATAATAATAATAATAATAATAATAATAATAATAATAATAATATTGTTGCTAGTCATCCCTAATTTTGGTTGTCTTACATACAAAATCAGAAAAGATACAAAGAAATGAACAGGGTCGGATTATAGAAGAGGCGGACGGGACAGTCGTCCAGGTGCCCCCACACTTTGGGGTCCCCCACAATGCTGCAAACATTGGCCGGAACCTGGCCACTCTAAAATCTCACTGGCTGGCTCCCACGTCCCGCCTCCCGGCAACATCACACAGCACAGCAGCAGTCACAGTCAGTGCAGCAGCACCCTTTATGACCGTGGCTGACTGTATAAGCCCTGCCCTCTTTGATGAACTAATGCCGCGATTCGTGGGTGAGAAGGGGATGGGGCCTAATTCCACAAAGTGCCCGCCCCTTTTAGAAAAGCTGGTAGTGGTACTACAACAGGTAAGTGTATGCTACTGAGAGAGCATGTGCCGTGCACACACTACTTTAGTCCCTCTCAATCTCTCTCTCTTCCTCACTTCCTCCACTGCTCTCTCTGTCCCCTAATCCTGTCCTCCTCCCTCTCCCTTTATCACACTCTCTGTCTCTCTCGATCTCTCTCACTCTCTCCTATTCTCCCCCTTCTCTCTCCCTGTCCCTTCCTCCCTCCCCCCTTCCCTCTCTATTCCTCTCTTAGGGGTCTATTCATGATGTTAATTATCAGGGTTTGAATGGCCCCCGATAATTAACATTCTAACTCTATGCAAGCACTGGAGCAATTCATCATTGCTCCAACGCGTTGACAGCTGATCCAAAAATCGTCTGTCTCCCCAAAGTGTTTCACTGATCCTTTCAGAGCAGTGAATCTTTTAACTGCTCCTTTGGAGCAGTGAGACAACTGCACATGCGTGACCTACAGGTCACGCATGCACACTAGAGCCCCAACGTCCGGCAGAAGGAGTCCTCTTCACAACCCGGGATTCCTTTCATAGGGAAGGAACGGGTTGTGAGCCCCAAGCGGGAGCAATCGCCATCTGAAGATGGCGAATGCTCCCGCACTCAAGCTCTGAAAATATTGTATTTTCGGAGCTTAATGAATCTTGCCCCATACTTGTGTATGCGGACAGCGGGCCATATCTGTGATATCTCCTGTTTTACCTTCTTGATGAATGGGCCGATAACTTAATTTCTACAATTGCAGGAGAAAATGTTAATTTTCCTCTGCTTTTGTAAAAATTAAGTGATGTTGAATAGACCCCTATATATCTCACTCCGCCCCACTCCCTCTCTATCTCCCTGTCCCACCCTCTCTGTCTCTCTCTCCCTTCCCCTAATCCCCCTGGCAATTTTATTGATGGGGCCCCCACAACTCAGTTGCCCCAGGGCCTCCACAAGTCTTAGGGTCTCATTCAGACCCGCTCGCAAGTGCTGAGCACTCGCAAGCAGGTCGATGTTGAGGCCCTGCGCATGCGCAGCGGCCGCACTGCGCGAGCGCAAGCCCCGGAGTGAGAGAGAAATTTTCTTGCTCCGGGGCTCAATACAAAAGGGGTGGCTGTCGATGGTGATCGACAGCTCGCACTATTTTGAAGGTGGGGCGGTGGCGTTCCCGAAGGAACGCCTGCCGTTTGGGGGCGGCCCCACTGACATCACTTGTGATGTCAGTGGTGAGCTTCCGGCTCTATTAGAGCCGAAAACTCACTGGGGCTTGCGGTCGACGAGACCCTACCACAAGGGTCTCATCGCAAGCCCCGATGGTCGCGATGGTCTTGACCATCGCGACCATCAACCTAGCCGCTCGCTAAAGCTGTGGGTGGTCACCCACAGCTTAGCGAGCGGCCAGGAGGCCGGTTCATTAAAGAGAAGCGGACGCCCAAATTCAGAGCGAGCACTCGAATTTTGCGAGCGGCTCTGAATGAGGTCCTTAATCCGGCCCTTGAAATGAATATGACATATAGAACATAGCAAGTGCTTTGGTACCGTTTGTCATTGTCTGAAATTAGTAAAATAATTGAAACTACTAAAACCACTATTTAGACTATTTGTTAATCTATAAATGAAAGATATAACTTAAAGAGAAAGGATTGTTAAAGTTTAAACAAAACTATAGGCTTTATGCTGACTTTTAATAGAAATAGAAGAATGATCACTGAAAATGCATAAACTGTCCTTGTAGCATAATACACTATGGGGTTGTTGGTGTATTCTGAGTTGAAGCAAAGCAAAAAAGAGGTGATTCATGGTCTGATGCTATTGCTGGTAGCAGCTGCGATTGATAACACTATTATGGTAATGCAGCAGGAGGCATATGTCAGCAGATGGAGATCCTGGCCTCTTCCTTCCCCCCCAGTGGCGGTGACACGCCTCCGTTTGGGGAAACGGAGGCTGTCGACGCCCCCTTCCCGCCCAGAAACGGCAGCAGACTGTCAATCACTGACAGTCTGCTGCCGCTCTGTGGACCTAATTCAGAGCTGGACGCTATTTGCGCTCGCTCGTTCAGAAAAAAGGGGTGGCTATTCAAATGAACCGTTCGCTCTTTGCGGTCTGTTCACGCCTCTAGGTCTGAACGAGCGTACAAAACATGTGGTCGTTTTTTGGAAAACTACGCCCCCTGGCCGCTCGCATCCTACGTCATGTCTGCTATTTATTAGATTAATCGAGTACATCGACCAGTGTATGAACTGCTCGCTATTCTTGTGGTTGGTTTTTCCTACCGCAATCTTGCGAGCAGTTCTGACTATAAAATAACCCAGTGACGTGGTCAATGACACTGCTGTATTAATTATGCACACCCATAAAATGCCCGTTTTGACCTTTAAGCACGCCTGCGTTCTGAATTCCACTCCCCGTTTTCAAGCACCTTCCCCTGTTACCACCCACATACGACTCCTCCTGTCACTCAAAATAGCAGGCATTCGCTATTTAGCGAACAAACGATTTTCGGCCACACTGACTGGTTCGGGCATGCGTATTACGATCCGAACACATGCGCAGTTGTGCAAACATCGCTCGGAACGAACGAGCGGCCGCTTACGAGCGGCTCTGAATCAGGCCCTGTGTGCGATCACGTAGGACCTGTACTGCATATGCGCAGTACAGGTCTTGAGCCAGTGCAGAACATCACAATCAGAGATGTGCACTTACCACAGGGCTGTAACTAGGGGTGTGCGCATCGCTGCGACAGTGCTGCCTGTACCGTCCCGCGGACGCTCCAAGCAGGCACCCTGCCATAATTACAGCTGCCCGGAGCATCTTGTAGATGCCCCCTTATGCGCGACATCATGACTTCACGTGTAAAGGGGGCACAGGACGCTCTGAGCCCTAGTTACGGCTCTGACTAAAAATCAGGCTAGCACACATCTCTGAACTAACCCCAATGCGCAGAGAGATTGGGGGTCTATTTATGCAGCAGTGAAAATCCCGGTTTCACAAAGCACTTCAAACAACAGGGATTTTCACTGCTTTGTTGTATTCGGGTATAACTTGGAGAAGTTTCTGATTTCTCAAACAGTGCCCCAGCTCTGTGTCAGGATCATTTCCTTATACTGTAGTATGGGGAGAGCGATTTAGGGAAGAGCGGAATGCCTCGCTGTAAAGATAAGTATTCAGATTACTACATAGAACTAATATATATCGCATCAATATGAACACTTGCCAGACTAACAACTAAATGAATAGACCCCGTAGATTTGGGGTGTTCAAACTTAAATCTGAATTGCAGTGTAAAAATAAAACTGTCCAGCATTTGTGGGCTACTTTCTAAAGTAGCCAGTATTTACTCTGCATGCAAAATAAATAAATATATTTTCAACCCTTGCATGGCAGACCTCATTTATCAACGAGTTTTTATCATTCACGAGAGATTATACTATGATAATGGTGCTCCAGCCAATCAGCTCCCGACTGTCATCTGTTTGAAAAAAGACAGTTGGGAGCTGATTGGCTGGAGCATCATTTATCATACGCAACGAGTTTTATCATTTGTTGTGAATTATAAAACTCGTTGATAAATGAGGCCCCGGTTTGTTCCAGATACGTCACTTATTTTGCTATGCTCCCACCCTCAGATTGGGGTCTGATTCATTATAGAGTATTATACATACTAAATTCATAGAGTATTCCACTTACCAACAGCTTTCCCTGCACACTTTTGACCGGACGGCCCCCGTGTTTAGAGACAAATCAATAGAGCATTGGTAGGCAGGCCCAGGGTCGTAGAGAGCCCGACCGAGCCCAGGCAAAGGAGGGGGCATGGCCTAATCACAGAAGGCATGGCCACGCCCCCTTGACAAAACAATAAAGAAGAAATCAGTTTTGCAGCGTCGCGCTGTAAGCCCTCCAGCTCGGCGCTAAGCAGGGGGGCGCGATCTGTGTGATTGCTCCCCCCCACAGCCATAGGAGACTGCAGTCTCGCACTGCAGCCCAGCTCAAGCTGTGTGCTGAGCTGCAGTGAGGGAGGGGGGGGCGATGCCGGACTCGGGCCCTGCCGGGTCCCTCTAGCTAGCCCAGGCCCGGGTAAACTGTACCCGTCCCCCCCTCTCGGCGCCCATGGGTAGGCCGGCCAGAGGACACAGACTTGGAATCCTTATATTTAAGCACGAAGGCTTGTATTAGCCCCTGGGATTGCTTGGAAAATCATTTTTCTTGGTTATTTGTTTTTCTTTTTAAAGCAACAGTATATTATAAAACTATGAAAGAAAAGATAAAAAATATGCAAATAGTCCTATAGTAGTCTACTAGATCTTGTGAAGCCAGGGCCGGAATAAGGTCTGTGGGGGCCCCTGGGCCACAAACGTGTGGGGGCCCCTATCAATTAAAATTTGTATATATATATATATATATATATATATATAAAATCATGAATCACGATTGGGACTTGCCTTGAAAAAGACTCCAGAATGGGAGATGAAACGCGCTGACGGTATAGACGTGGAGAACCAGGTGGCATACAGGGATCCCGATTTCCTGGATCACTACATCGGAGCGGAACCAGTGGAGTGCCTGGGACTGACACTAATGTGCTGACATCACACGCTCTGTAATGGACTGCCCATTGACTGTTGCGGTTATACGATTTCTACACTTTTCTTTGCATTTATCCTGTTCATGGTGAAGGTGTGGGAGTACCTTCCACAGATCTCACTGACATGCTGCTGGTCTTCACCTTTGCACACTGATCCACCCCTCCTAGTGTTAGAAAACTTACAGCATGCATGTGTGTGCAGTCCAGTCAGTCTAATACTATTGTGTACTCCCATCATGTAGCTGCATGTAGTCAGGGCTGGAACTAGGAGTGTTGTCACAGTAATGCGCAATAACTATAGCCTCTGTGCTTTCAGAAACCTCCTTCGTGTCTCTACAGCAGTCTGTGTATGTCCCCTTCCCATATCACTTTAGCAGCCTGTGCCTCTCCCCCTATATCTCTGCAGCAGCAGCCTGTGTTTGTATTACCCCACCCCTACCACCATTTACCTGGATCTTCTTCTCTGGCAGGCTCCTCACACACTGTTTTTCAGTGCGCATGACATCACGTGCACAGCACAGATAGGGATTTTTTCTATTGTGTTGGGTGATCCCGATGCCTCTATGCCTGTGAACCTGCTTAGTCCAGCAGCACAGGCATGGGCCTGGTCTCAATTTCCGGAATGGACATCAGCTACAGATGGGCCGGGGGAGCTCTGGATGGGAGGCCCCTGAAAGAGGGGGGCTTGGGGGTACTTGTTCCCTGCCCCCTTTAATCTGGCTCTTGCCTACCCTCTGAAGCCTACCCCTACCATGGCATGCTTCCAACTCATCATGGGTTTCCTGCTTTTTCGCTCCGATCGTCTTGGTGCTCCATCAAATCCGGCGTCCAAATTTTCAGAATGAAAACTGTAAATGCAATTCTGTAGCATCAGCATCTCCTTCCAAGACATTTTGTGATCCCTTAATTAATAGCGTGATGATATTTTTCAGAACTTTTAAACAGAACAACTTACCATGTCCACTCCATTAAAGATTACTGGGCTCCCAAAAGGTACACAGCACTGCTTTACCTCATCCTCATTGAGTTCTACTAATCTTGGAGATGTATTAGGAACATCAGGGGTCTGTTTGAACCAATGGATGTAATCTCTCCAAATTGACCTGTGGGAAAATGTACTGATTATGTAGTGCCTCTGTGACACTATTGAATGGAGGCATATTGAACTGGAAGTACTATCTAAAAGAGGAACTGTTGATGGTGAAACCTACCACTGATTTAAAAAGCTGGGAGAAGAGCTGTAAGTAATTTCTCCTCATTAATATTGGGAGGCAGGCCTACATCCTCCATAGGGATACTTCTCCCTTATGGGAATGTAAGTAATTGCTTAACATTAATATTGTGAGTCAGGAATATGCCCTCCATATGGATACTTCTCTCTTATGGGAATGTAAGTAATTGCTCATCATTAGTATTGGGAGGTAGGCCTACACCCCCCTTATGGATACTTCTCCCTTATAGGAATTTAAAAATTTGCTTATCATTAATATTGGCAGGCAGGAATGCGCCCCCCATATGGATACTTCTCCCTTATGGGAATGTGAGTAATTGCTCCTCATTAATATTGGGAGGCAGGAACACACCCTCCATATGGATACTTCTCCCTTATGGGAATGTAAGTAATGGCTCATCATTAATATTGGGAGGCAGGAATACGCCCTCCATATGGATTCTTTTACCTTATGGGAATGTAAGTAATTGTTCATCACTAATATTGGGAGGCAGGAATACGCCCTCCATATGGAAACTTCTCCCTTATGGGGATGTAAGTAATGGCTAATCATTAATATTGGTAGGTAGGCCTACACCCTCCTTATGGATACAGTACTTCTCCCTTATGAGAATTTAAATATTTGCTCATCATTAATATTGGGAGGCAGGAAAACACCCTTGATAAGGATAGTTCTCCCATTAGGGAATGTAAGCATTTGCTCATCATTAATATTTGGATTCAGAATTACGCCATTTATATGGATACTTCTACCTTATGGGAATGTAAGTATTTGCTCATCATTAATATTGGGAGGCAGACATACGCCTCCATACAGATACTTCTTCCTTATGGGAATGTAAGTAATTGCTCTTCATTATTATTGGGAGGCAGGAATACACCCTCCATATGGATACTTCTCCCTTATGGGAATGTAAGTAATTGCTCATCATTAAATATTGGAAGTCATGAATACACCCTCCATATGGATACTTCTCCCTTATGGGAATGTAAATAATTGTTCATCATTAATATTGGGAGGCAGGATTATACCCTCCTTATGGATACTTCTCCCTTATTGGAATGTAAGTATTTGCTCATCATTAATATCGGGAGGCAGGAATACACCCTCCATATGGGTACTTCTCCCTTATGGGAAAGTAGGTAATTGCTCATCATTAATATTGGGAGGTAGGCCTACACCCTCCTTATGGATACTTCTACCTTATGGGAATGTAAATATTTGCTCATCATTAATATTGGGAGGCAGGAATACACCCTCCATATGGGTACTTCTCCCTTATGGGAAAGTAGGTAATTGCTCATCATTAATATTAGGAGCTAGGCCTACTCCCTCCTTATTGATACTTCTCCCTTATAGAAATTTAAACATTTGCTCATCATTAATATTGTGAGGCAGGAATACACCCTCCTTATGGATACTTCTCCCTTATGGGAATGTAAGTAATGGCTCATCATTAATATCGAGAGGCAGGAATACGCCCCCCATATGGATACTTCTCCCTTATGGGAATGTAAATAATTGCTCATCATTAATATTGGGAGGCAGGAATACACCCTCCTTAAGGACACTTCTCCCTTAATATTTCAATTATGTGGCAGAATGCCCACGCCATCACTGCCCCCAGGGGGCTTGGGCTAGTTGACAGCCACAACCCCAATTGCTACTGTACGCTGCAGCTTGTGACATCACTTTGAATCTTATCTGATGAATTGTGTGGGAGTTGTCTTTTTTTTTACCATGAATGGATGTTACCAGTTGGTGGAACTTTACAATTTTTGCTAAATTTGCAGGATCAATTATATTTACTTTAACATATTATAATTAAAACATGTCCTGATGATTGTTGTAAAATATTGATGCATATTTTCATAATTGCTTGACTTTTGTCTCTTGTTTCTTTTAGGTAGACCTTCAAAGGTGTTTTCCACTTTAGATGTGAAATTTCCCTAACTTCCTCCCAACCCAATATTATTACCTGCAGGACCCGCTTTCATTTGCTATATTTACCAGTACATTTTATGAGCTGCTCAACTTTCTCTGTAGCAAGGGAGATCCACAGTGGCTATGGCATTCAGTTAAATATGCTTTGTTTTATCTTACTGCTACAGTGCCAGGTGACCAGCAGAGGTCCCAAGTATGTATGTATATGTGAAGTGGAAAACGATTTAAATCCTCTTTTAAAATTTATAGTTAAAATAGAAATCTTCAGTAGAAATGCAGGGTGTGCAGTAAACACCAGCTAAAGTCCTGTGGTTTCTTATTCTTTCTCAGGAGTTAAATTACTGGGATATATATATATATATATATATATATATATATTGGCAAAGCCAATTGTTTATGTAAAATGTTTGTGGTCACACTTGCTCTTGCACCTCATGTTCTTATATGTAAATCAAATTGTGTCAGCATATACCACAGGTGTCATTAGTTAGTATGCTTGGGTGTGGTTCTGTCTCTTTAAGCCAGTGAGCCAGCACCTAAACCTATTGGAAAAGTATGATGTGTATTTAAATGTGATTCCTAGAGCCAAATGCTCAGATTTTTTAAAGTCAGCGCAGGGACTGACCAGAATGGGAAGACCGTGATGCGGTTGGTCAGCTTGACAAACTATTGCAATACTTTGGAACTGACATTCCCTGGAATTATAATGGTTTGGAATATAATAGTGAGTTCTGAGTTTGTATGATTTTGGAATATAATGGTGAGTTCTGAGTTTGTATGATTTATATATATATATACATATATATATATATATATATACAGTATATATATAGTATGCATGTTCTTATTATATAAATAAAATTCATTGCTAGCATGAGTTTATGCAGACAATAGGGCTCTTCTCCCTTTCATAGTCATGACCCAATGTGTAGTTGGTGCACTTCTAGCAGGCATCGAGTTGCCTAGGCACCGCTAATAAATACTACATGAGTTAAATAGTTAGTTAGCCATATCCATACCCTTCTCACAAACATTAGTTCATTAATTTCACAGGGAAAATATACTACCACATGTAAAGACAAATAAAAAAATATATATAAAATATTTATATATAACTTACATATTATTATTTCACTCCTGTCCCTGAACTATGCTGTCCTAGCTACGTGCTGGATTTCCCTCTATGGTAATATAGCCCTGATTAGAACATATGAGCTATTGGAGTTCCGGTGGTCTATCCTGATTTCAGCTTGCACATATTTCTGCTCTATTCCTCTCCACTCTCCAGGCAGTGCAGTTTATTGTAAGAAAAAAATAATAATAATCACATAGTGGTACAATAAATATTTGAAGCTGGAGACCTGTGTGATACCCACTTTATGACATGCTGTTCTGTCTCTGATATTGGAACCTGTAAGCTACAAAGGAATCAAAGCAGATACTTTTATAATAAAGTGTTGCGGTAAATCCCTTTGGGCTGATTTATTTTGTAGCACCCAGTAAAGGTAGGAAGGAACTACACAACATGATGGCAGTATGTTGCCAAGAGAACTGTGCTGTAATTCCTAGATGCAACATACTAAAATTAAGTAACTCCTGAACCAATAATTCACTTGCAGGGGAGGGGCAGGTCCTAGAATTTGTCAAGGTGAGTGAACGTACAGGCAGTAGAGGGCAGTGTAGTGCAGCCTTTGGTGCTAGTAACTACTGTTTCCAACATCTCCAAGCTGTCAATGTTATGGATACCCCCAGATGGGAGGGGCAGAGGAGTGTCTCAGTATTGTGCGGCGGGGTTGGGGCCAGACTGACACAATTCAATGCAAATGGCATCATGACACATTCACAGTAGGCCAGCTCTCAAATGGCGTCCAAATCCCAAGCATCTGAGAGCTAGCCTAATCTTACCAGAGTCCAAAAAAGCATCCTGAAATTCGTTAGGGTAGGGTAGGTTGCTATGGAGCAAAGAACTGACATTAGAAGCAAGGCTTTGGTAGAGAAGGAGATAAACGAGAGAGCAGCAGAGGTGGTAGGTGTAGCCAAAGTCAGCTCTGTAGCAACATCCATGCATGAATTTAGGGCCGTAGTGAGCTTTGCCAGGCCTGGGTAATAGAGGCGTTACCTAATGTAAGCAGCGTGTGCTGGGCTGAGGAGACACAGGCCACTGCTTACAGGAAAGGTAGTAGGGGGAAGGTAGCAAACTCGGGGCCCCCTCCATCAAGCATGGGCCTGGGTAATTAGTATCTGCCCTGCCTCCCCTCTCTCGGCACCATCTGGTCAAGCCCAGACAGTGGGAGCTGAATAATCCAACACCAGCCATGCGGGAAAGCAAAAAGGGATGAGAGCGACGAAAAGAGGGAATGGGGCCAGAAAATGAGGAGCAAATAAGAGGAACAAATCTCAGTGACAGATGAGTAGAGTGGAGATTAATAGACCCTACTACAGATGAGTGCAAAGAGAAAGTTGGAGAGACTAAGAAGAAGCATACAGTAGGGGACAATGTACTGTTGGAGGTATGAGAATTTTTTGGCATAGCACACACATCTCTGCACTATGCCTGTCCAAAAAAATCGTATACACATATGTTCATATTTAGATTCTTCTTGGTTGTTGACTTGTATCCCTGGTAGTGGACAGGGGCATCATGCATAAGCAAAGTACAGTAAGGGTAGGGTCATGTAATTATGCCATAAGCAGATGAGGATGCAACCCAAGATAACCTTTTAGGAGATAATTATAACTATCAACAGCGCTATCTAGCTGCTTCTAAATGGCTCATTACGTATTGACCCCTCCAACTGATAGTGGTTACATCATTAGTGTCATAGTAACTTTATATCAAGTTGAGGCTGTCTATACGCTTTACAACATTAACATTTTAATTTGGAGTGCAGCAGGAAAGAATTTTCTGGCTTGACTGGGAAAGCAATATATGTTTCCATATAGTTTTAATTAGTATTTTTATTTGTATTTAAGTAAATTTTATATGCAGCATGTGACTTTTGCTTTTATTAATAGCACTGTCAAGTCGATATTCTCACCTGTGTATATGATACTTTATTATACTTATATTGTGTATAAATTGGGTAATGTGACTTTAGCTCTAGGCCATCTCTACCCAATTTCTAAGCTTTTGGGGAGCACAAGTATGCACACACATTACACCTGATGTGTATACTGTTGTTTTTATTCTGACACAATTTGAGATATATGTATATAAATATGCTTCTTTTATAAACTTATATTCCAAAAACACCTTCCGAGCACGTGTCCTCCTCTAATTGAAACCCAAAACTTGTAAAAAATGTTTTTGATCTTAGCCAAATGTGATCCTCTAATTGATGGTAAATTGACAACTGTGACAATTTATATATCAACTTTAAGATAATTTACTATATATATATATATATATATATATGCATTCATACACCTACATGTGTAGGTTGATACATCCCCCCTGTGCGTCCCAGTCAATGCAAATTACTTTAACTTGTGTGTGTATACATAACGCAACTTAAATTCACAATTAGCTTAGATATGCCTCTCTTGATTATCTTGTATCTGTGTCAAGGAGAGTATAAAGGTTTCTCTTCTTTCTATAATTAATAGGTACCAAAACCTCATGTTCCCAGTTATTATCTTTCATCTAAAAACATCGGCGTTGCGTCAATAGACCAGCAGAAAAAAAAACGTTGCTCTTGTTTTTACTCCATCTTATTTTGCAAACACTATGCTAATTCTTAGAGAGAAATCTAACAGAAGATTAGTGCAAATTGGGTGCATGTCAGCATTACGAGTGCATTTAGAACATTTCAGAGCCGACTGTCTACGGCTAGATTGGCTAGCTACAATCCGAGAGCTGGTGAGTGGATTGGTTGGGATTAGCTGCTGTTGCTATGGTCCTGTTGCTAGGATCATGCCTGTCTCTAGGCCCTGCAGGAAACATGTAATGAATTATGGATGATTGATTTTCTGAAAGAGGCCTGATCTGTAATGCAGATGAGATCCGAGTTCTCCTCTTTTCTTTTGGGTTCTTCAAAAAAAAAAAAAAAAATGGTTTTAAATCAGGAACTGCCATTTACAAAGTCCCAGTCGCTATTGCAGTCGCCCCTGAATACTGATGTTAATTCTTATGTAAAACAAGGGTCAGAGGTCGCCAGCTCTTATTTGTCCAGGAAAGTAGGATTTTCACTGAACTGTGTGACCGTTAAGAGGTGTTTTATTGTTTGGGAACAAAACATGACACCAACAGCAGAAGTGGCATTTTTTAATTATTAAAGGTGGAAAATGTATGGCAGTGCTCGGAATACATTTTGTAAGGTTAGTGCTGGGCTACAGTCATAAAATATGGCTTGGGTGAAAATATGTAACAAAATGTTTCTTGCTTAGTTTAAGAAAGTTTTCGTGATGCTGTATTAAATCCCTGAATCAGGGAACAGTAGTTATGTTCAGTTTGAATAGTAAGTCTGCAAAATCTTGCTATACTCAAAGAGGGATGTAGTTAGGAAGCCAACGGTCGAAATTCCGACACTGAAATCCTGGCATGGGACTAATGATAGGTGTCTAAATGTCGACGCCTATCATTAGCCCCACGCCGAAACCCCGACACCCGGCATACCGATCGTAGGCCGGGCGCCGGGAGCCGATAGCAGCGGGGGGAAGGTTAGGTTTAGGGTCTCCTGGGGGGACTTAGGGTTAGACTAGGGACCCCTTCCAGGGGGAGGTTAGGGATAGGCACCCCCATCGGAGGGTTAGGTTTAGGGTGTGTGTGTGGGGGGTTAGATTTAGGCACCCCTGAGGGGAGGTTAGGGTTAGGCACTAGGGGGGGAGGTTAGGGTTAGGCACCCCTAAGGGAAGGTTAGGGGGGGAGAGTGGAGGGTTAGGGTAGTTACTTACCTTAGTCAGGATCTTCATCTGCTGGCATTCCGGCATCGGGATTTGATCCGCCGGTCTGAGGACATACATACCGATTCCCTCAAAGTTAATGTATCACAAAGATTAATAGATTTTTCAAACAATGGGCAAATCCAGGGATCTTTTTTCCAAATTGTTCACTTGAAATTAACTAACATAATTTCCTAGTGTAAGGCTGCACCAGGTACAGCCACATACTGTACATACCAGGTTCTGAGTTCGGTGGCTGGTGCACCTAAATAGTGAGAGGTTGGCCGCACTCAAGGCCATATGACCTGCTTTACTTGGAAGTACTGATTTCAGGCTTTATGGCTTATGTATGAAGCCAGGGTTAAACTGAGTATCATTAAGCCCAATTCTCTTTACGAAAATGTGAAGAACATACTAGCCTGGTCATTAGCCTAGCAGTAGGTGAAGAACATGCCAGGTCATTAGTGTCTATTGAAAGGGTGTGAGCAAAGACATAACATCATCATTTAATAACATAGGGCCTGAATCAGAGATGTATACAGTGTTGATGTTTATGCAGTTTGAGCGATTATTGGTAATCCGCACTGCGCAGGCGTCAAGCATCATTTTCATTGTTGCTCTCAGGGAGGATTTTTTTGCAAAGTGATTGACAGGCAGAGACCATTTGTGGGCAGGTGGTGACTCAAATGCAGGTGTGTCATGACCGTTTTCAGAGTGTGTTTCAGCCTGCGACTGCGATTCCGTATGCAGTAAAAATTCCAAATCTTCTCAGTTCTCTAGGCCATTCTGCGCGACCGTTGGTTACTTAAAAGTCTAATAATCGAATGATCTACGGCCAATCTGCGCCTTTGTACGCAGTCGTTTGGATTTGAAAGCTGTCCACGAGTGTCTCAATACAGATTCCGGCGCCGCAACATTTGATATTTTCGCAGGGCAGCTGCATATAAATTCGCAGCTGTGGACACATTAGCGTACATCCCTGAATCAGACCCATGGATCCCAGTTCAGCACAAATTAATGCAGAACCACTTAAAATTCTGAAGCAGGTGGTTCAGGAACATTCTGTTTAGCTACATTCAAGGTTGGACAGGCCCACAGGGGTACAGGGGAAATCCCCGGTGGGACCCACTGCCTGAGGGCCCCACCATTTTCTCTAATGTCAGGTTCCAGACTGTGCACTCGAATTAAACTTTATTAAAGGGTCAGTTACATGGTCTCTAATGTCTGCCCAAGCCTCAGTAGGGGCTGGCCTCATCCCCTGTGGTAACTGACCACACCCCAAAGAGTGGGCCCCTATGACTACATTACCCTGGTGGGCCCTTCATGCTCCAGTCCGACACTGGCTACATCAGATGAGAGCTTTAGACCCTATTTTGCAGAAACTTTATAAATACCTCAATAAAGACACTTAAATTTAAATGTCCCTTACCATAGAGTTCTGAACTTTTTAATCAAATTTGACAGGTCAAGGTGTTCTGTAATCTAGACCTACAAATGGATTACGGTTTAATACAAATTTAGGAAAGTAATGATTATTAAATAGTGTTTAACTGTTTAGCGGGTGGTGTGAGTACTGGCGATGCCCTTTGATTTATGTAATGTTTTATCTGCCTCCTGAGGCTTTGACAAAGATATATTTATTTAGAGGTCTGTGGTAATTTAGTTAGATGACATTTTACTTGTTCATCTTCTATTATGGGCACATACAACATGCCAATTTATGGAACTTAAATTTAAGGTTATATCATTTCTTGGTTTTTATTATGTTGAAATTGGGGCTTCTACATGCATGCTCTGCAGATACAGGCTATCTTGGGCTCAACCATTCAATGTTCAAGTAATTCAAAGAATTCTGGATCTCTCTAATTATCAACATTAATTTAGGAATGTCTCCTACAATTTAGTTCCCATCATTTTATTAAAAAGAAAGCAAATCCTTAAGACTGATCCACTGAAGGAGTTAAGTCTGATACAATTTATCTAGAGATATATCACCACTTCCTTAGAGGTGGATACATCAAAGGTTGGAATACGAGCAGTATTCTCACAGCAGCCCTCTTCCTCCAATGAAATAGATACTGTACTGCTCATCATGAATGTTACTCCCAATGAATCCAATCATGACATAGGCAACACAGAACTTCTAGCCACAAAATTTGATTTTGAGGAATGGAGAAATTGGATAGAGAGGGAATTTGTCCTCTTGTAGTTCTTTTGGATCATAAGAATACTGTGTTTTTCCTGAACTTATTCTGATCATTTCCAGAAAAAAATTCCAGGCTGCTTTAGTCCTGGTTCATTCTGCAAAACTTGTTACTAAGCAGGAAAAAGCTCCAACTAATGCTTCTCTCAAAATCCTTTATGTTTCCACGAATCCCTGACAAACAGTCATGTACTGTACAACGCACATGATTCAAAACTGGAAGGACAGCCAAATATTAAAAGGCCTGTCACCTTCTTAGCAGATCAGTCTGGTGATGTAATTTTCATATGGATGTCAAGAACTTTGCTCATTTCAGTGCCATCTGTGCTAGATTTTAGTCTTTGCCCAATCAAAATACGTATATTCAGTTTTTCTTAGTATCTACCAGTGCCACAAGTTAATTCAATAATTTGTGTGAAAGTTGATTGATTCAATAAAATTCATAATTTCACTATTCTGTCATAGATTTCTCTAGGGACAAAAATTTGTCAACTTATTTTTTAATCATGAAATGGGAATTAATTTAGTTATTTAGAACAGAGATTCATTGTTAATTTCCACATTTTGGAAATCAGTCTTTAATAACCTTGGTATTATTATTATTATTATTATTATTATTATTATCATTTATTTATATGGCGCCACAAGTGTTCCGCAGCGCCTTACAAAGTACATAGACAAATAGGTGACCAGTGGCTTACAGAACAATACAATACAGGACAAGGACATGTATAATATACATTGCTACATTAGCAACCATAACACCCACATAAGCAGCCCAGCATAAGCAACCAAGTGTTAGGTGCCCTAGTGGTGATTAAAAAGTAGATGAAAGTAAAATAGGGAGAAGCAGAAGAGGGTAGAGGGCCCTGCTCATAAAAGCTGTACAAAGTAATCCTTCTTTACTATTTTTTTTAATTGAATTACAGTACAACCAACCAGTGTATATATAGTGCTACATATCAACTGTTCCAGCCTATCCATTCTACTGTTCAGTCACAACAACAAAGAAATTTAACATAACCTGTATGAACATGTAAAAGTATAGCAAAAGAAAATATAAAGTTGTTCACTATGGTCTTTGTTGAATTAATACTTTTTATTAGCACATCACCCCAAATTCAATGGGTTACAGCAATATTAAACCAGGCGTTAAAGTAGTAACTCAGGTTACACCTCTCAACATCATTTGGGCTGGACAAATTTCAAATTTGATTTGTAAATCGATTAAGCATCTTGGTTTTTGTATACTATTGTTTGATAGGCAAATTTTCTGGCATCAAATTTTCTTATAATAATAGCCTTCATCTGCTAGGACTTTTGTGTTAATGATAGACCTCAAAAGTCTCTAATTTTCTTCATATGTACTCAAAACAAACTCTGCAACAAATGTGGGAGAGGATTAAAAACAATTTGGAAAACTCAGGTTTATTGTTCTTAACCAATAAATTTATCTTGGAAAATCTTTAGCTCTTGTACAATGAGCTCCAAATTAATTAGATCCCAAATTTTCTTGAAATCCATAATTCAGTCAAAGTCTGATGACAAATCCTGTGCACATTAAGAATTCCAAACGTTATCTTTCAATTAAAACTGAAAATCCTGAATTCTCATATTTGGTCCGTTGGAAGGGGTTACCAAAAATGTTCTTTGATACCTGCTCAGAATCTTCATACTAGTCCCTCTTTTTAAAACAATGCATTATAACAATTGCATTGAATTGGGTGGTTTGAGTCCAAATTTACCTTCTCAGTGGAGAAGTTATTGTCAGGGTCCACAGCTGGTATCTAGGATTAAATGATAGGAGTTAGGACCTATTAGGCAGGGCTGTGACTAGGGTTGTGTTTGCGGTGCTGCCCCCCGGGGCACAGGGCCTAGGGGGCAGAATCTGCCTTTGGCTTGCAGGGTGCGGCATACTACAAATTGTAGCCACCACAGAGCCAACCATAGCATCTTTAGGATGCTCTGGGCACACTCTCTGCAGCCTTTAGAGCCACTAAGGTGGGCACTCCTCTTCTTCCTGGTCCTGGCACTCACACCCCCTCAAGGTGATGACATGATGTCACATATTCAGTGGCCAGTTCTGGTACTGAAAAATCGGTGGAAAAACCGGCGTGGGGTTCCCCTTATTTTCCAGTAAAGAGCACCGGACTAAACTTGTCAGGGAGGTAATGCCACAGCACGGATACATACAGCACTGATCTGTGTAGTGCTTCAGCAGAACACACAACTCACAGACACTTCTATTAATTTCTTCTATTGTTCTATCGAGTTTTTAAGCATGATTCTTAGTAAATCCGTGATTTGTATTTCTGTCTATGGAAAGTACTTGCATGTTGCTTCGATGGTCTATTGACTCTATTTGCGTGCTTTGCCATCTAATTTCATGTTGAATTGTGTTTTTGCATGCCTGTTTGCCTGAGTAACTCTCCGAGTTGCAAAGCCAGGGAAAACTCGCACAGGAATGCAATCTTGACCTGACACCATTTTTAGCAAATATACCCTTAAGGGGCCTAGTTATCAAGGAATATTTGCAGGATATCTGGTGAAAACACACATTTTTTGGGAAACTCACAAATATTAAGTATCCCTCGGATGTATGTACTGGTTACCCAATTTTCAATTGCAAAAGCAGCCCCCATATGCCCTTAAGACGACTCATTGATAGCTGGTTAATTATATATTGAACTTTGAAATTATTTGCCACAAGAAGTAACAAGTTAATGTGAGTTGTGGAATAGCTGCATACTGTAAGCCTGGCCTTAAGGAGGCTGCATTGCTGTGCAACTGGCGGGTTGGGTATGAGATCCCGTTGGTCGGGATTCTGCTGGTCAGGATACCAACAGCGGCATCCCGACATTCAGAATCCTGACACCCATTAGAAACAAGGTAAGTCTAACCCTTAGCCCTACCCCTAACCCTCCCTCCCCGATGCCTATCCCTAACCTCCCCACTAGTGCCTAAACCTACCCTCCCCCTCCCTGCACTCTAAATCTAACCTTCCCCCCTTAGTGCCTAACCCTAACCCTCCCCCCCGGGTGTCTAAACCTAATCCCCTCCCTGCACCCTATACCTCCCCCCCTAGTGCCTAACCCTCCTCCTAATGCCTAATCCTAACCCCGCACCCTAACCCTCCCCCTAATGCCTAACCCTAACCCCTGACCCTCCCCCTAACCCTGATACTTACCTTCGGGATTTCAGCGGTCGGGATTCTGGTGCCGGATCCCGATGCTGTAGGGATTTCGGCGCCGTTGTTTCGGATGCTGAGTGACTACATCCCCAACTGGCAGGACCCTTTCTATCCTGTTTGAAATTCATCAGCTGTTTTCTTTATTTGTCTTTTTTCTTATTATATAGATAACTGATTCTGCTGTGGATCAGGATCAAGTGTGTTGAGGCCTGCCAGCATAGAAAAATCAATAACAAATTGTAATTAATTGTAGCATATTTATTTCTTTTATACAGATAGGACATAGGGAAACTACACAGCATAAGCAGCCTGAGGAACACAAAATATACATTTGTGTCTGAGAAGATGTGAATCTGATAAACCTCCAAACTATGCTTCAAACATCCACTTATAATAAACAATATAATAAAAAGAGAATATTACGGTTAATAGATACTGCGTCTAAGTAGAGAATGATAGTTCTCATCATAAAAACACACAATCATATCACACATACTATAATGATGGCAATAAAAGCTTTAATAAACTTCTTTGCAAAGCAAAAGCTAAGAAATGTTCAATAAACAATTTACCTGTTTAAATAACACGTTGGGTCTGATGCTGAGTCTGCCTTATACTGTATGTGTCCAAAACTTATGTGGTAAAACTCGGAACATAAAAATAGTGTATTTATGGCTAATATATGGCAGGTCCAGTTGTTAGAGGAGGCAAGGTTAAACACAGAGGTATGGCCACCCCCACTCATTAAAACTTTGACTTAAAATACTATGCTTTGCAAGAGAATGCGCCTAGAAGGGGAGCATTCATCTCCACTATAGCTGGCCTGGGTCCCCTCAAAACCCTCCAGGCGAGCCCGGGTAATTAGTACCCTCCTCATCCTCTTTTTGGTGTCACTTGCCATATTTATGTATCAAACCATACCTCAAGTCAATGGCGTCACTAGCGGGATGCAGGCCGCACCAGGTGTCACCCTCCAAGGCGGGTAACACCAAAAGCCACACACTCGCGCCTGCAAAACCCCCTTGCTCTGACAGACTGCAGTGCAGGGCAGCACCATGTTCTTAAGCCCCATTCCCCTCGCGGCAAATTGCAGCGGTTTGCGGCTCAATATGGAGGAGGCGGAGCCAAAATGACACAAATCCATTAGAATAGCGTCATTGGCCCCACCCTCTCCCAATTGACCCGCGAGATTTGCAATATATTATACCTGATTACATGGTGGTGCCAGCATGGTAATGTCTAAGTCCCCTTCACGGAGAGGACCCTGATGTCATCAGCCAGTGTCCAGCATCAATCCCTACCATTCAAGTGGGCATAGAGTGGGAATATAACCTATTGGCAAGCGTAGCGAGCCACCGAGCCCGAAGCATGGCGAGGGGCCAACTTTCTTCTTTAGGTGGCCTTTATGTGCATGGAACTGCACTTCCGCCCTCACTCACGTCACTTCCAGGTCCTTAGCATGAAAGGGAAATAAGTTCTACCGTGCCAGCATCCCAGGTCCTGCTCCCATCAGATCTGCTGCAAGGTAAGCTTGTTTGTAATATATATTTGACATATGTATGCGTGTGTGTGTGTGTAAGGTATGTGTGTGTTTATAAATTTATATGTGTGTATATCTATATGCATGTGTAAGTATATATTTGTGTGTGTGTGTGTAAACCCCCCCCCCCAATAAAATTCCTGCATTTGCCCCTGTATTTCATTTTTTTTTTTTATTGGTGGTGGTGGTGGTGGTGGTGGAGGGGGGTGAAGGGTGACATTATGGGCTCTATTTATTAACATTATTTTTACTAAAATAAAGTGAAAAAGGGTGTTTTCACACCTTTTTCACATTATTTTAGTATCACCTATAGTTATTAGAGGGCAATTGGATTAGAATTTGTAAAATTCTACTCCAACCCCTTAGTATTTTTAGTAATCAGATCGCATTTCCCATAATTGTAATGGGAAATGTGATCTGGCCAAAGTTACTAAAAATAAATTGTAAAAATATATCAGGGAAAACCCTGTGATAATAACGCCACCTGGAGGTGGCATTATCCAGGGTTTCCCCCGGTGACTGGCCTCCTACTCTGCTCTAACGGGCAGAGCAGAGCCGGGAGTCGGTCCCAGTAATCATCTGTGTGGTCTAAACAGTCTGCAATCTGATTACTGTAAAAAAAAAAGAAAAAAAAATGTAAACATTTTTTTTAACTTACCTGACTCCAGGGACCAGTGATCTGGCCTCCGGTGATGTCTACCCTCTGTTCAGCTGGTCTCCTGTAGTGCACTGCAGCCCGGTCATCAGGTGATCGGGTCCCAGTGCAGTATGATCACCTGATCGGAGGCATGGAGGACATCACCGGAGGCCCGGATCATGCAGGTAAGTGTAATTAAGGGAGAGGGGGGTCGCGTGGGTCCGTGATCACGGGGGGCGGGGCTTAGCGCCGGGGGGGGTAGCAGCGGCGGCCGGTCGGCGCATGCGCGGGCACTTTGTCACAGTATTTTTTGCGAAAATACCGTGACTAGTGTGCGGAGGGGATTCGCAGGGACAGAGCTTTATTGCAAGCTCTGTCCCTGCAAGGGATGTGTAGTAAATCCCTGTGATATTGCCTGAATTCACAATGCGAATTCAGTCGATAATATCACACTACAATCTGCATTCAATATGCGGATTGTAGTAAATAGAGCCCTATGAGTTAAATCACCAGGTGACACCAACCCCAGAGACGCCTCTGCCTCAAGTTCTGCGTCAGTAGAAAATACACCCAGTTCACAGCCAGCCTACATCCAAACACACTTATACACACAACCAGGTCATAAGAACTAGAAAGAATATTTAACATAAATGTTGTGATAAGAAAAAGCACATTAGCTCTTCATTTTGATTTCAATAATATACAATCTATAGTACAGAAGATTAAATATTCCTTGTCACATACTTACAAAGTAAAACAATAATTAATATAAAATAAGCCCACAAAGTAATTTAATATATGCACAATCAATGGAGACAGTACCTATCAGCTGCAGAGGTGAATTCACAATCAGTCAATTAGAAGCAACTAACCATATTTGCCTACTCTCACAAGACTGCCGGGAGCCTCCCGAAAATCGGGTCAAGGCCCCCCGCAAGAGTAGCCAGGTCGACCGAAATGGCCGCCACCCCCAGCGCCCCCCGTGAAAGTGGGATCTCCAGGAGGGGGCTGCCAGAATGTTAAGTATGCAACTAACTAGTGCCGGCAACCATCATCATCATCAATGCCTATTTGCACCAACTCTCAGGCACCTACAAATAATATGATTACTGGCAGGCTTATCTGCCTCTCCTTATTGATTGCCTTTGTTCGCCATTACATAAGCACCCTTTCTGTACTCGCCCATTGTTACACCTCTCCCAGAGGCTGTTCGCTGGCCATGTAAGCCTCAGTTTGTGAATACACGCCCACAACACGCCCTTATTGTAATTTTGTTACTATTAGCATGCCCACTGCAATTACATTCTTGCTTACTTCCTGCGATTCCATGGTCATTGCAGCCCTAGTCTCAGCCACCTAGTCGCAGAGAGTCTCAAATCAAACGTGAGATAGAAAAAATATGTGACGGCATATCAGCCCCTTATTTTCATTGTACAGTATTTATAAAGAAAGGAAATAATAAAAAGAAGTTTAAAGAGACTGTCTGGCAGAGCCAGATTAAGACCTCACAGGGGCCTATACAAAATACTGGTTTGGGGGCCCCATCCTGATCCGTTCATGCAATAAATACCTTTTCTAGACAAACTGGAGCTGAAGGAAAATCTTACAAAGAACCCTCTCCCACTACAGAAACAAGTGAAGATAGGACTGAGATACATATGATTCTTCACATGTTTGTGACCGCCATACAATGCTGAGTGCATTTTTCTGACCGCCATGCACCGCAGAAACCATTTTTGTGACTGCCATATAATATAGAGAGCATATGAACGATCACCATATAATACAGAGAGCACTGGTCACCAAAGAGAGCATGTGTATGACCAACATATAATACAGAGAGTATGTGAATGACCACCATATAATACAGAGAGATAGTGAATGACCGCCATATAATACAGAGAGCATGTGAATGACCATCATATAATACAGAGAGCATATGAATTACCACTATACAACACACCGTAGCTTTGCGACTGCCACACAATATTATCCCCTCATCCTAAAAAATAATCCCTCCTAAAATCATTAACTCCTTTAGGATGATCATAGCTGCCCCATTCACCGCAATTGACCACACCCCACATAAACAGTCATTACTGTACCCCCCTCTGCCTAATAAAGAAACCCTTCATTTTAATTAAGCCCCCAAAAAGCATAATAATAAAATTCACACACGACTTACTCCCTTACCCCCTTCCTACATTCTCTACCTTCTTCCCATCCCACCCCCTTAGCTTCACTCACCTGTTGCTGTTCTGTTCTCACTGTGAATCTCTTACTATGAGGCTGCTGCTGCTAATCTCCACTGGTCAGAGGAGCATGTAATGGGCTCCTCCCATCAGAGATCAGCACGAGCTCCTCTGACCCCCCTGCAGAGTCTCATGAGATTTATCCAGTAATGCAGTGCCCCATTCTCTGCATGTACTGTAAGTGCTGGGTCCCAGTAGCCCATGGCTTCATCAGTCTGGTCTGTTGGCAGTGTGCAGCGGTGTCAAAGGTCATGAGGATCCAGGTAACCTGTAATGCTGTAATATGGGAAGGTACCGGTATGGGATCTTTTGTCCCAATTGGTCCTGACGTAGGGTTTACATTTTTTTTGGACATTTCAACATACTAAATTACATGTATATATTACACCTGTCAGTTCCTAATATTTAAGTATTAAGAAGAATTCTTTACAGGTTACAGGTGTGTATATTTGAGTATTGTCAAACACTAGTGAATATTTACTTCTGCATTACAAATTCCATACTTATGCTTTCTGCAAAATGATGCCATTTGTGGGTATTCCAAAAATATATATTTAGTTTTCCATGAACTTCTTTACATCTCTAACATTGGGCAGAATAGGTTGGAAATGTTTTATGAAGAATCTTACATGTACTTTAACAGTTTGTTGTGTTTGTTGATTTTATTTCAATAGGTTTTTTTTAGGTTTTTTGAATTTGTTTCATATTTAGAATTTTGGACTATTATTTCCCAGTTTTAGCTTTGAAGCTCTCATTTTGTAATGACATCAGGGCCGACCAAGATTTCCAGGCGCCCTAGGCAAGATTTCACCAACCGCCCCCTGCTCCCTCCAATTCATAATATGCCACACATGCCAGTCTCCCTAGTTAAATAACATGCCACACAGCAGTCTCCCAAATTCATAATATACTATACAGAATATTACACACAGCAGACCGCAAAAATCATAATGAACTGCATAACACTGTCACAAACTCATAATATGCCACACAGCTGTGCCACAAATTCATTATATGCCACTCAGCCATGAATTATGCCATTTTTTTTGTGGACTTAGTGGCTCCCTCCAGTGGCCACCAGCATTAGGCGGCTGCCTAAGGTTGCCTAATGGTAGCACCGGCCCTGAGTGACATCATTGCAATGCCTATGTGTCTGACATTTTAACGCCCACCTTGTTGTTGATCTAGTCCTGTCAACCTATTGGGCCTCAGTGCAACAGTACAGTACATAGCTTTACTTTCACATCACATGCACATGACCAGTAAAAAAAAAAAATACTCAACAGAGATTATTGTAAAACCTTCTCCTTTCTCTGGATGATGATTGATAGGATCACAATATACTAACTATGGTTTATAGTGCGGACTTTAATTGGTGGTTCCTCCATCAAAGCTATCTTCTGTCTTACTATGAAAAGGGGTTTTAGTGTAGGTGGCATGTACCTTGTACCCTCCCTACTCATAAGATAACATACAAGGATAATGGTTAGAAAAAAAATAACCCAAAAAGGTGTGGTCAATTTTATTAAAAATATGTATATTTTCAAATATGATTATTATATAATACAATAGCCCCTTAAATTTAACTAAAAATCACTCAAGGTTAGCACTTTAAATGTGCTTATGTTATAAAGACAAATTCATACTTAATAAGTATCTCCTATTTAAGAGTTTGTCCAGACTCACATACAGTATATCAATCCCTTACTGCCCCAAAGCAATAACACCAGTGCCCACTTTGTAGCACATTTCTAACAGTTTCCCTTCAGTTGTTCCAAATCCTAAATTTCCTAATCTACATCCAAACCAAAATATTAATTTATAATTATACACCATTTACCTCCTATGTAACTCTGGTCTATCTCATACTTCATTATCTCTAAAGCTAGAACCCAGCACCTGCACACTCCACAAAGCACTCACACTCTTTAATGTTATTAAGTAATAAAAATAAATAACCAACATGTATTAGTTCTCTACAATTTTACTGACTAAAGGCCATTTAATTGTTGGGGCACTTTTCAGGTTTGGTTGGAGTCTGGTCTTAAGGTAAAGAAAAATGAACACCGTACCTACCTGGCATAGTCTCATTATTTAATACTTGTATTTAAGACTCTGGAATGATCCTAGTGTGGCATACCCTATGAATATGCCTCTTTGATTATTACTTAAGACTTCCCAGTGGATGCTGTCCTTATATAAGCTCTCACAAGTGTGACTATATTGGGACATATATAAGCATGTCTTATGTGCTATGGGGGTCATTCAGACCCGCTCGCGAGCGCAGGACGCTTGCAAGCGGGTCTGTGTTCCCCCAATGCGCATGCGCACGACGGAGGGAGCTCCGTCATGCGCATGCGCGTGACCCGGACAACGACAGCCAAGCTGCTGCTCTGGGTCTCGCACCAAAGGGGGCGTGCTGTCGATGTTGATTGACAGCACGCCCCCTTTGGTGGGCGTGCCGAAGGCATGGCTGCCAGAATGAGGCGTTGCCATGGGAACGCCTACCATCTGAAGCCGGCCCCACTGACATCAGTAGTGATGTCACTCCTGGGCTTGCGGCAGCGAGACCCTACCGCAGGGTCTCCGTCGCAAGCCCGATGGTCGCGATGGTCTTGACCATCGCGACCATCTTTTTGGCCGCTCACATATGCTGTGGGTGGTCAACCACAGCTATGCGAGCGGCCAGGAGGCCGCTCCATTTCCATGTAGGAGGGCACTGATTCAGAGCGAGCACTCTGGTCAGAGCGTCCGGCTCTGAATCAGGCCCTATGTGCTATGCCTGATTCTGCGCATATGTTGCCTCCGATTTCTTCCTTTGGTGCAGTCCAAAATTTGCGAGGTCCGTCCACATTTCCACTTGCATCTCCAACTCAGAATCAGGCCCAATATGTCTTCTTAGTTTGTAGGGAAAAAGTTTTTTTAAACCAACTCCATATTACAGTCAATTTAATATAAAAAGTATTCCCATTCACAGTATTCCCATTTTTTTACTTTAATGGTAAAATATTAACCTTTTAAAGTAGTGTGTAATTAGCCTGCCCTTGCATTTGCACTGCCTCAGACACTATGGGGTATATTTATTAATGGGGGGTTTGTCAAACCTTTAACTAATAGTTTTAAATGGAAACAGAAATAAAACCTAATTCAGGCTTGCTTAACATTGTGATTCCTGTTACTGTTTTAAAACCAGCTTTGACAAACCACCCATCAGTAAATATACCCCTATGTTCCTTCTAGTCAGGGATAAACTATGCAAACTATGCATGCCTACAATGCGTATGAAAAAGGGGCATGGCTGCACCACATGAAGCCGTGTTGCGAGTCATAGGGCATGGCCATGCGGCACACCCAGTCTCTCTGCATGTCGACCAAGGAGAGTGACTAGAGGAAGAGCTGCTTGGCCATGTTTTTGGGTGGCCAGATGCCCCATCAAGCCATCGACCCTCCTCGCATTTGCCAGAAGTGCAGGTTGGCCAGTCCGGCTCTGCTTCTAGTCTTCCTCCATAAGTAGCCACACACCATAATATTATATGCATGCAGGGATGTAGTCATCTTGTCAACAATGTTGACAGTCAAAAGGACGACACCATATGGTTGAATGATATAGTGTAGACATGTTTAAAATGTTGACACTCAACATATCGATACCTGCAAAATGTGGGCACATAAAATGCCAACACAGTTAATATGTCAACAATAGAAATGTTAGGGTTGGGATTAGGGTTTGGGTTGGGATTGATATTAGGCTAGGTTTGGGATTCATTTTAAAGTTGCGTGTTGAAATGATGTCCAAATTATGCACACGTCCACAATGTAATAATCAACAGAATATACCTGACCCATACATGTGCATTTTTAGGCATTATTGGGTTGCTTCTTTACATAGGTGGACTCAGGGGGAAGGGGTGGGGGGAGGCAAAAAGGCACGGGCCCCCCCTGTCATTTAGGAGATATATTTTTTTTTATTTAAGCTACAGCAGCTGCTGTCTGTTAGTCAGCCTGTCAGCCCTCCCGGATCTAGCGGCGGTGCAGCCATTGCATTGATATGTCACCCACTGCCTCTCTGTCTCCCACTATTTCTCTCCATCACACTGCCTCACCCCTGCCTCACTATCTTCCCATCACCCTTTGCCTCTCCAAGGCATCCCCCTCTCCCCAACATAAGGATACGCCATTCCCTTTGAGGCCATACCCCTTGTTGGAGGCCATGCCCCTCTTCAGGAGCACGCACATATCCCCAGTGGTGTCATGAGAAGGGTGCGGGCCATACCCGGGTGTCACCCTCAGAGGGGTGACACCAAAATGCTGGCTCCTCTGCAGTGATAGGAGCCGAGTGCTGCAGTGCGACATTCTCCTGCAGCACCCGGCTCCTGTCTTAGAAGAAGAGCCGACAGTGCTGAAAGCCCAGTCTTCGGGGGCAGCCCAGCATCTCCGGCGATGCTGGGCTGCCCGCGGAGTGAAGTCATCGTGATCCCCCATGAGGCCACACCGCTTTTCGGTTGCGGACGTGCCTCTGGCGCGCGGGAATAGTCAGATTGGGCACCTAGTGTCACCAGACCCGGTGACGCCTCTGAACACCCCCCTCTTCCCCTGTCATGGTGCCATTCCTGTCATTTTGTTCTGGATCCACCCATGCTTCTTTATATAAACCCATTCATGTTTTTCTCTGGTGCTTGAGCAACAGTTTGTGTGAGCCCCTGTGTTTCTGTGCTTTACCCTGTTTGACATTCTGGTTCTAACTCAGCTTGTTCTTGACCCTGATTGTTTACTTGAGATCTTGTTATACCATGTTCTGTACCTTTTCTGCCTGACCTGACCTGACCGGATCTCCACCTTGAGAGAATACAGTTTGTCCAGGCAGATTTGTTTATTTTAGTTTACAATAGATGAGCTCAATTCTGTGGATTGAATACAATTGAATGTATCCAGCAGACATGTTGTCATATCTAATGAATAAATCTGCTTCAACAATCACATATTCTGAATGTTTTTCCCCCTGTAATTTGCAGTGTAAAAGTCGTATTTTACACCCTACACCATTTTATTTCACATTTATGCTGTAAATCAGTTTATGGCAAGCAATTCTGTCACTGCGGAAAAACTACATAATTAAAAGACTTACAGTACTGTAAGTCTGCAATTAAGCTGTTTTACTGCCCTTTTTAATTTGAGCTCCCTATTCATTCCTTTGCTCCCTGTCTTTTTGGTAAGTGTTGAATGTCTTGTTTCATGTCTTCTTGGCTTGATGTATTCTGTAAATCCCTGCTGCTTGTTCAGTGTTCATGCGGCCTTAATGAGGCCAAACTGAGCTGCTGAACATCCTTGCTTGCTGCTCCATCCAAAGCCAGTGGTTTCATTTCTCTTACATCAAACTATTAATAACCCTGCCATGCCCAGGCTATAGTTATAGAAAACGACCCTTTGTTCCCCTCACTAATAAAATAGTGCGGTTTAAAGAAATCTTCTGGGACTGATGCAAAAATATGATGAATGTTTAAATATAAGATGATACTATAATTATAATCAAAGTATATATATATTGGGTGTTTTCAGATGCTCTTGATCTCTTCCATTGTCTATGATAAATATACCTTGTCTTAGTGATTGACAGGGGAGTGATATAAGAACATGCGGTCGATCAACGTGTTTTGTCAATTTAAACTTTGTCGAGGCTAATTTGACAAACTACAGAAATGTTGCCTCTATCTTTGTAGCTTGTGTCTTTGCACAATGTCTTACTTCAATATCATATTTGATGTCCTACAGCCTATTATCAATTACAGAGCAGAAAAAAATATGATTGATGACACTACAGGCCTGATTCAGATGTGGACGTGAATGCATTAGCAGCTGCGATTTGTACACTGCTGCCATGTGACAATATGCTAATGCTACAAATGGAAATGTATTGAGATGCCAGCCGGTGGCTTTGCAGATCTAAGCCACTGCGAACAGATACACCATCTGAGTAACCCAATGGTCACGCAGAATAACTGAGATGCTGGTGCCAAATTTTCTGCGTATGGGATCGCAGATGTAGGCAGATACATTCCCTAAAAATAGTTACAACAACTTTGCCTTTTTGCCGCTACGCCATGTTACCTCCAACGAAAAGACCCCCGTCTGTCAACAGGGTCGCCACTAGGGGGGCTGGAGGTGCGCGTGCATCGGGTGCCGGAAGAGGGGCCCATAGCCCCTGCATCCGACAGCACCACTGCACCCGGCGCCGCAGAGAGGCTCCATTTGCCAGATGGCCACTGGGATTTTAATACCAGCGGGCGCCCGGCTCCTTCCCTGCAGCGCAGCGGTAGCGGGAGGCTGGAGTTCTCTCCTGAACTCCAGCTTCCGGCTCCCCCTACGGGCACTATGGGAGAGACATCATGATGTCTCTCTCAGGTGGAATAATGTGTGGGGACAACAGGTGGCATAATGTATGGGGACTACAGTGTAGCATAATGTGTGGGCACTAGAGGTGGCATAATGTGTGGGCACTACAGTGTAGCATTATGTGTGGGTACTATAGGTGGCATAATGTGTGGGGAACTACAGTGTGACATAATGTGGGGGGTACTACAGTGTGGTATAATGTGTCGGGCAACCACTGCATCTCCCTGTCACCCACTGCCTGTCACCCACTGCCTCACCCCTCTCCCTGTCACCCACTGCCTGTCACCCTCTCCCTTCCTGTCACCCACTGCCTGTCACCTCTCCCTATCACCCTCTCCCTGTCACCAACTGACTGTCACCCTCTCCATCCCTGTCACTCTCTGCCTGTCACCTCTCCCTATCACCGTCTCCCTGTCACCAACTGCATGTCACCCTCTCACCCAATGATTTTCCCCTGTCACTACTGCTTGTCACCTCTACCTATCACTCCCTCCCTGTCACCCACTGCCTATCCCCTCTCCCTTTTACCCATTGCCTGTCAACTATCCCTGTCACCCTCTCCTCCTCTCTGTCACCCACTGCTTCTCCCTGTCACCTCTCACCCCCTCCCACTGTCACCCACTGCCTCTCCCTGTCACCCACTGTCTGTCACCTCTCCCTGTCACCCACTGCTTCTCCCTGTAACCCATGGCCTATCACCTCTCCCTATCACCCTCTCCCTGTCACCAACTGCCTCTTTCCTCTCCGTGTCACTCACTGCCTGTTATCTCTCCCTGTCACCCACTGCTTCTCCCTGTCACCCTCTCCTTGTCACCTTCTTGCCTCTCTTTGTCTACTTCTTGCCTCTCTCTGTCAACCACTGCACTTTGATCTTGGAGTAGGGTGGAGGAGGGGACCCAAAGCAAATTTCTGCACCTGGGCCCACCACTCACAAGTTCCGCCACTGGTTGGATGCTAGTGGAAATGTAGACGGATCTTGCAGATTTCGGAAAACTGGTGCCAAAAGGATGCCAGAGCGACTTCTGGGTTATTATCGCCGGTTTGTACAGTACCTTATAATTGGAGGAATGTACGGCATTACAACAGAGATCTTGTAGCAGAGCACAGAATAAACTTACTATTGTAATAAACAGACTAAAGCTGGCCACACATCTAAAGATTATCTGTCCAACCAGCCAACTAGTTGATTGGTTGGAATGAAAATCTGGTAAGGTATGAAAACAAATGACAATCAGCAATTTGCTCCCAAACACTGGAAAATGGACAAAAACTGTTGTGTGAACAAATTGTTTAGATCAAACATTTAACAAACTTGTCTGACGACCATTTTCATCTGTTTTCTGGCATTTAGGAGCAAATTGCTGATCGTCATTTACTCCCATTCCTTACCAGATTTTCATTCCAACCAACCAACTAGTTGGCTGGTTGGACAGATAATCTTTAGATGTGTGGCCAGCTTAAGGTCCTGATTCAGAGGTGCACGCTGTTTGCGTGCGCTCGCTCTGAATCAGGACGTACCTTTTTTTTTTTCCCGGCCTCCAGGCCGCTCGCACAGCTGTGGGTGACCACCCACAGCTTGTGAGAGCGGCCTGGCGATGATTGGTCCTGCTCTATTATCTAATAGAGCAGGAAGTCCACTACTGATATCACGAGTGATGTCAGTAGGGCCGCCTACAAACGGCACAAACGGCGTTCCTAAGGGAACTTCTGCGTTTGTGCAGCCACCTCCCCTCCCCGCCTACAAAACGGGGCGAGCTGTCAATCAGCATCAACAGCCGCCCCGTCTTGTAGTAAGCCCCATAGCGACGGAGCGGCCATTGCTTGCTGGGGCTTGCACAAGTGTACGCCAGAGGAGGAGCCAAACATGCGCTCACGAGCGGGTCTGAATCAGGCCCTAAGTGGGGAATTCAACTATAGGTGTTAACTTGTCACAAGTTAAAAAAGGGAGGTAGCTCGAGCTTTATTGCCTGAGGCTATTCAATTAGTCTCCCTTTTTCACTGGAGCCGCTTTTTAACGAGTGTTAAAAAGGGGCGTTAAATGCAGTTAACTGCACACTCACCCAGGGGCAAACGCAGGATTCTTAGGGGGGTTTCCAGATTATATATAGTGGAAGAAATATAAGCGCCACCTGGATTCAATTATACAGAAAATTACATAAACCTCTTATCTAAACGCACTTCCCAACCAGTTATAGGTGTCAGCTATCTCAAGAAAAAAATAGCAGTGGTAGTCTGCTATTAAGAAATGTTATTTTGACAGTGAGCTTGATATGCAGCGACTTAAGTGCTTAGATGCTAATTAGTACTTGTCTAATCAGTAGTAAACCTAAGATTGTGAATATATTTCACATGACCATATTATGTGGTAATACAAAATCTAGTGACCAGTTAAGTGATAAATAAATATACTAAAAATCAACAAATGGATGATATAATAAAGTGTCAGTGCATCTGTGCAAAAAGACATATAGAAAGTGAACCCAAGTGTATGTGCTAGTATCATACACAAACAATATCTTTCTTATAATCCAATATAATAAATATATGACGTATAGATAATTAGCTATATAGCAGGGAGACAGTTGCTATATAGATTAAAAAAAACTGTTTTATTTAGATTACAACACAAAATGGATAAATATATATAAATTAAGGACACAAATAATATTAATAAATAAAATACAATATAAAATCACAAGCGCTATGACTAATAGAGTTTAAATAACTATTTAATTTTGAGCATAAATATTGCAAAGTAGAGTCAATAACTAGATAAAAAGGTATATATAAATAAATGGCCAAAGTGCCAAGTGCTTATCTTGTTTAGTAATTTCTTGTGAGTAAGTTCACAAGAGGCAAGGGTTCATGTGAGGTAAGTTCATGTGAGGCAAGGGTATGGAGCTCCCAACACGTTTCGTCTGATCCACAGACTTCTTCGAGGGAAATATATATATATATATATATATATATATATATATACATTTATATATATATATATATATATATATATATATATACACACAGGTGAATAAATCTGCAGTCGATGCGTACTTGTTACAACAAGGATACTGAAGCACTGTTTGATATCGATGTTTCAAAGTTTAATCCATCATCACGATATACAGCAAGTATACATAAGTAAAAAGCCACTCACCTATCAAGAAGATTGTGTCATGTGTCGCTCCGACAGCTCCGGGACCCCGCCACTTCCTGGTCTGACGTCACATCCGGACACGTACTGCTGGCGTATATGCGTCTGTGCATCACCACGGAAGAATGAGTATGGACTCGGAGACTGACTGCTAGAGTGGTTACCATGGAAATAATAAACAATAAAGTGAAACATATAAACACTAACGGGTGCACATAAATAGAGGATTTAATCATAATACTATCCCATAAAGAAATCAAACAGCATGTAGAATTACAGTAATGATAAAGCATATTGGTCAATGGTATTAAGAAAAAGGCATTATAGACATATCAATATAGTGTACAAAAAGGACTCCAAAACGGAGAAGACTACAAAGACAAAGGAATAAAAAATATATAAAAGAAATGAAGATCTCATGTGTTAGAGGAAAACAGTGTAAGGTAATTGATCATTTAGACCTCTTAGTCTTACAGTGTCCAATTTATGGATCCACTGTGTTTCCAATTGCAGTAATTTGCATCCTCAATCACCACCACGTAGTGTATCAGGAACTTGATCGATGATGATGTATTTTAATGCAGATAAATTATGCTTCGCCGCTGCAAAATGTTTAGCGACCGGTTGGTCTATTTAATTATTGTTCAACGCTGCTCTTATAGCCGATCTGTGTTGGCACATCTGCTCCTTGAATGTCCGAATGGTTTTCTCTATATAGTACAGCCCACAGGGGCATTTGATGGCATATACCACATATAGGTGCTACTGCATGTAAGGGGATATCGTATATGGTATTTAACTACAGAGCGAGGATGATATAAATATTTTGTGGCAATAAGAAAGCTGCAAGTGGTGCAGCCCAAGCACTTATAACAGCCTCCAGGTTTTTGTTGATATTGGGGGGGTCTTCTTTTGGAGATGTCAGTCCAGATTAGCCATTCCCATATATTGCGTCCTCTGGAGTAGCACAACATGGTTCTCAGATGTTTAAAACTCTTCAAATCCTTGTCCTGTTCTATTATCGGCCACATAGATCTTGAGAGTTTCGTAATGGATTATCTGCTGTAGAATATCTGTGGACCCAGTGTATCCGATCATCCAACTTACGTAAGGACTTGCAGGATGTTTTTAAAGAAACACTTTTCGGTATGGCATCAACTTTTTGTTTAGCCTCCTCAAGGACATAAGAAGAATATCCCCTACTTTGGAATTTATCAACCATTGTCTGCATATGCACTTGCATCTCTTCAGGATTGCTTGTCAATCTTTTCACTTGCAGTAGTTGTGAGGAGGGTAAACCCCTTTTCAACACTGGAGGATGATGACTTTGAGCCGCTAGTATCATATTGCGGTTGGTGGGTTTGGTATATATTCCTGTAGTAAGTTGACCATTCGTGATACTGATGTCAACGTCCAAATAGTGTATTTTTGTCAAGCTCATTTCAAATGTGAATTTGATCGGATAATCCAGTGCATTGATCTTCTCTATATGTTGTACAAAAGAATCTTGTGACCCAGTCCATAGAAGCAGGACGTCATCTATATATCATGTGTAGAAGAATATGTCAGGGGACAGTATATTATTGGTACTCTTGGAAATTCACTTTTTAGGAAGTCTGAAGCTTCCTCTGGGATCACACTGCCTTATCCAGGATATCATCTATTTCTTTTTTGTATTTGACAGTTGGATCTCCTGGAAGTCTGTCATATGCTTCAGGGTTCAGTAGTTGAGAGTAAACTTCAGCCTTGTAGTCTTGAAGGTCAAGAATCAAAATCCCCCCACCCTTGTCGGCAGGGAGGATCATGACATCATCATAGAGATTTAAGTTGTTTTAATGCTCTCCATTCTTACTTGGTCAAGTTTGAGAAAGTCTTATCAGATTTGCATCGAGTGCTCTAATGTAGGAAGAGATGGAAGTGTTGTTGCAATTAGGGTCAAATTAAGATTTGTTTATGAACGATTAATATTTGTTATCTCTAATATTGGGTAATTGCTGTTTATTGCTGAAATAGTGTCTCAATTTCAGTTGTCTCTGTAAACGGGTAACATCAATTTTCCACTCAAGTTCGTTGAACCTATTGGTAGGAACAAAAGACAAACCTTTATTGAGGACTGATGTTTCTGTGTCACTCAAAATCCTGTTAGATAAGTTGAACACTAGGTTCTCCTGGATCATCCACGACCCCTTCCCACGTTTGTATTGTCTCCCTTTGTGAGTTGGTCTCTATCTTTACCGCGTCAAGCACGGGTCTTTACCCCTAAAGGGGGCTTTTTGGCCATATGTGCAGATGTGCTAGGAAAATCCTGGGACTCTCCCACAGATGTATTCGATTCACTAGTGGAGTCATCTTCTCGGAACTGCTGTCTATGTTGTTTCCTAAATTTAGTATTCCTGGTCCTCTGTATGGAAGTCCCTGTGAACCAGGAATATACACTCCTGCTCCAGGTAGTCACGATTTACCTTGTCAAATTAGTTTATTTTTTAAAGAAATAAGATCCTTTTTATAGGTGGCAATTGAGGATTCCAACTTGTCCAACCAGTTTTGTGAGTGATCTTTCACTAGATTTTCTTTGTGTATAGATGCAAACTGGATAACCTTCTCCTTGATTACTGCTAGTTCTCGGGCTGACTCTTCAATGACTAATGTCATTAGGTCAAATGTGCAGTTATTCAAAACTGCCACCCGTATCCTACAAAACTCATTATTGTAACGGCCGATCGTCAGCATGTTCTTTACCCGGACACCTCTTGGGATTTTTTTCTCCCGGTAGTATTCAGAGAGTGTGATACCATGCATTAGGAAATATATTTCTTTTTTCTTCACTTTCAGAAGATCACTGAAGATTTCTTCTGATGTAGAGGCACCCGCTGTCTCATATAATCTTTCACTGAAAAGAACAGCCTACGTTTCCTCCTCTAAGAATCGCAATCTTTCCCCAATCGGTAAGGTAATTCGATTACATGCATAAGGTTCTTGTAGAGTTATATTCTTTTCTGTCAAGGTGTTGTGTGCCCGATACAAGGTTAAAAGCAATCAACTGTACCTCTGAACCCACAGATCTGGGCAGTGGTACAGTGGTACAAACTTGACACGTGGTGCTTTCTAATAAAGGTATCTAATAGATGATATCTAGAAGTTGATGGATGGGCACACTTGCTCAATTGTACACTCTTAGTGCAGCAGAGAGCACAACATATGTAGCATAAATATTTATGCTACATATGTTGTACTCTCTGCTGCGATTCTCAGAGGAGGAAACGGAGGCTGTTCTCTTCAGAGACAACTGAAATTGAGAGACTATTTCAGCGATAAACAGCAATTACCCAATATTAGAGATAACAAATATTCATCATTCAGAAACAAATCTAAATTTGACCCTACTTGCAACAACACTTCCATCTCTTCCTACATTAGAGCACTTGATGCACAAGTTTGTGCCACAGCTAAATCCGATAAGACTTTCTCAAACTTGACCAAGGAAGAATGGAGAGCATTAAAACAACTTAAATCCTATGATGATGTCATGATCCTCCCTGCCGACAAGGGTGGGGGGATTGTGATTCTTGACCTTCAAGACTACAAAGCTGAAGTGTACTCTCAACTACTGAACCCTGAAGCATATGACAGACTTCCAGGAGATCTAACTGTCAAATACAAAAAAGAAATAGATGATATCCTGGATCAGGCAGTGTGATCCCAGAGGAAGCTTCAGACTTCCTAAAAAGTGAATTTCCAAGAGTACCAATAATATACTGTCCCCTGACATATTCCTCTACACACGATATATAGATGATGTCCTGCTTCTATGGACCGGGTCACAAGATTCCTTTGTACAACATATAGAGAAGATCAATGCACTGGATTGTCCGATCAAATTCACTTTTGAAATGAGCTTGACAAAAATACACTATTTGGACGTTGACATCAGTATCACGAATGGTCAGGAATATATACCAAACCCTCTGACCGCAATATGATACTAGTGGCTCAAAGTTATCATCCTCCAGTGTTGAAAGGGGTTTACCCTCCTCACAACTACTGCAAGTGAAAAGATTGACAAGCAAACCTGAAGAGATGCAAGTGAATATGCAGACAATGGTTGATAAATTCCAAAGTAGTGGATATTCGTCTCATATACTTGAGGAGGCTAAACACAAAGTTGATGCCATACCGAGAAGTGAATCTTTAAAAAAATCCTGCAAGTCCTTACGTAAGATGGATGATCGGATACACAGCAGATAACTTTCAAGATTCTGAAAGTTATCTGCGAAACTCTCAAGATCTCTGTGGCCGATAATAGAATAGGACAAGAATTTGAAGAGTTTTAAACACATGAGCACCATGTCATGCTACTCCAGAGTACACAATATATAGGAATGGGTAGTCCGGACTGACATCTCTAAAAGAAGACCCCCCAATATTCAACAAAAACCTGGAGACTGCTATATGTGCTTGGGCTGCACCACTTGCAGCTTTCTTATTAACACAAAATATTTCTATCATTCTCACTCTGGAGTTAAATACCATATATACGATATACCCTTACATGGAGTAGCACCTATGTGGTATATCTCATCAAATGCCCCTGTGGGCTGTACTACATAGGGAAATTCATTCGGACATTCAACACAGATAAGCTAAAAGAGCAGCCTTGAACAATAAGGAAATAGACCAACCAGTCGCTAAACATTTTGCAGCAGCGAAGCATAGTTTATCTTCGTTAAAATACATCATCATCGATCAAGTTCCTGATACACTACGTGGCGGTGATCGAGGATGCAAATTACTGCAATTGGAGACACAGTGGATCCATAAAATGGACACTGTAAGACCAAGAGCTCTAAATGATCAATTACTTTACAATGTGTGTCTCTAACACATGAGATCCACATTTCTTTTATATATTTTTTATTCCTTCATCTTTGTAGTCTTCTCCGTTCTGGAGTCCTTTTTATACACTATATTGATATGTCTATAATGCCTTTGTCTTAATACCATTGACCAATATGCTTTATCATTACTGTAATTCTACATGCTGTTTGATTTCTTTATGGGACAGTATTATGATTAAATCCTCTATTTATGTGCACCCGTTAGTGTTTATATGTTTCACTTTATTGTTTATTATTTCCATGGTAACCGCTCTAGCAGTCAGTCTCCGAGTCCATACTCACGCTTCCGTGTTGACGCAAAGACGCATGGACGCCAGCAGTACAAATCCAGATGCGACATCCGACCAGGAAGTGGCGGGGGTCCTGGAGCTGTCGGAGCGGCACCTGACACAATCTTCTTGATAGGTGAGTGGCTTTTTACTTATGTATACTTGCTGTATATCCCGATGATGAATTAAACAGTGCTTCAGTATCCTTGTTGTAACAAGTTCGCATCGAGTGCCGCTTTATTCACCTGTATATTACTCTTTCCAAGAGCTTGAGCACCGCGGCTGTTGTTCAGTATGTGACCTGGAGTGTCTGCTATCTGTTTTATGCTATGTGTGTGTGTGTGTGTGTGTGTGTGTGTGTGTGTAATAGTCCTAACTTAATAGTTAAGATAATGTTAGTATAGAGTTGATTGATACCAAATAATACTTTGTAGGTCTTCTTTCTTTAAAGTTTTAATGTAGTACGGTACACAGCCCTAAAACTGTTAGTATTCACAAGTTATAAACAATGCATTACAGTTTACAGATTATAAACAATACATTACAGTTTACAGATTATAAACAATACATTACAAAGAGATGAATAACACTGAATGCCACACAGTGATTTTTATTTTACAGGATCTCGTCGATCATCTCTGGACCAGTACTAGGAACCTGCAAACTTTGACAAGGTAAGTACTTCTTGTATCACAGGTAATTTAGGTATACCTAGGCAAATATAGTTTTCAGCAAACATAAACTGCAACACACGTCTCACTTATCCACAGTTGTTTTTTTGTACTAACTATGTATTAACAGGTCTATAAATCCTAACCTCTCTATATTTTCCCTTTGTCCTATTAGTTCAAACACAAAACAGTCTTAGTGATTTAGGGTTCAGCGCTGTAGTTTTCTGCGTTGGAGTGCACTATTTTGTTGCCCGGGATCTGCAGTTGGAGTTTGCGAGGTTAATTATAGTGTACACTATTAATTCAGAATCTCAGGATCCTTTTGTTTAAACTGTTCCAGTTTAATACTACTGGCACTATTCTCACGGTAATCCTCTCCTTTGTATTCAACTGCACTAGCAAATCTGGAGACTGTTCTCTATGAAATCACTAACTGGCTTGTAGCTATTTGATCCTAGGACTTGCTGCTCGCATCAATGTATCCTGTACTGGGGTTATTATAACTGTTCTCATATCACTCAATACTGTATTGCAGGAGGTTAATTTTAGTGAAAAGACTCAGTATTAGGGCATCTTGCTTCCTTATAATTAATACTGTCACTCAAAGTCAGGCTCACTATTTGCCCATCTTCTTGTCCTGACTATATGAAGGTAATTCTAAAACCTTGACAGGAGTATTTCTCTTTCTCTAGATTCTGGGCTACACACTTGAGTTCAGTGAGCTACCGTGCCTGAGAGGGTTATGGTGGGTACACACTACACGATATGCTCCCTGAGCGATATCGTGTAGTGTTGTCCCCGGCAGGCTGTGCTCAATGTCGTTCATGACATTGAGCACAGCTGCTGAACGATATCATTAACGATATCATTCAGCGCCGGGCTCTCTCCCCCATTCCCTGACATGCAGCAACCTGACGAGATCGTCAGGTTGGCCTGCATGTCAGCCCGATGAACGATAATGACGAACGACCCGCGGGAACGCGTGTCGTCGTTATCGTTCATCTTTTTGGGGTTAAAAATGGACGATAAAGTGGACGACTGAACGATAACGATATCGTTATTGTTCAGTCGTCCACTTTAACGCCCAGTGTGTACGCATCTTTAATGTCTTGCAAGTTGCAACCCCTTAAGTTCATTACTCTTTCCCTTGGATGCCTGTAATTAATCAGCCTGTTTTAGGTCAGTGATAAATGGAATTGTTGGGGATTAACTGTTTATAGTAAGCTTCCTAATGAGGGTGGATGCCAGTGAATTCTGTGTGAAAGGTGCAGCAGTATCTTATCTACTCTGCACACATAGCCTTGAGGGCTTGAATAGACTTTCCCTGTCTGCAGTGAAGAGAACTATTTGAGGAATGCCTGTGTGCAGGAGTGTAATGGCTTTCTCTTACCACTCTCTGCCTCCTAGCCCAGTTCAGTCTCTGATACTTCCAGCTGATAAGGACCGTCCTCCTCTGACAGCTCTGACTGCAGCTGCCTGTCACTCTCCCCAGCTCCGCCCGAGCCGCGCCTCCTGTCTCTCTGCACAGCTCACAGTCTCCTCCTTGCAGGGCTCTCAGTGTTCCTGGCTGGCCGGAAGCTGTCAGCAGTGCTTCCGATTAACAGCCTGTGAAGCTAGCTGAGCTGCCAGATCACTCCTTTGCTGTCTGGCTATCCACAACACAGCACCCAAAGTAGGTCCAGCAGGACAAGCAGCCGCTCCGTTCTGTCTCTCCTCTGAACTGCGCAATCAGCGCGAGTCACCACTCTCCTTTTACCCCCCTCTCCCAGCAAGCTTGTGCTGTGTTGTCCAACTGTGCAGCCAGCACGTGGATTGCCAGAAACTTCCACTCACGTGCTGGCTTCTGCAGCCACTGTCCCAGTGTCCACTGCCACCAATGAAGTCTGTTAACTATATACATATTGAGGGGAGTTAGACATTAAATCGTGTCCAGGGATACTATTGTCCATCATTTTGCACCAGTAGCACATACTTCATGTTAACCAGAAAAAATAAAGCATATTTTAATAGCATTCACTGTATTGTTTTGTTTCTAACAGGATCACTTAAACAATTAATATGTACAACTTAAGGAGACATGCTATTTCTGGGGAATCACATGTGTGTGTGTGACACACGCAGCACACATACATACACACAACATACATACATATTATAGTATGTCATATTACTATATGCCACCCTCCTCCTCTCCCAGGACTTTCCCGATGCTGATGCACAGCACCCACCTGGCCCATTGGACCACACTGACACTGACTGTGCAGATACAGTTTTATACAACCATGTTGCCACCACACAGCCACCCCCCCTTTCCCTGGGACTCCTATGTCTCACACACATACATCCCAAACACCCTCCCCCCCTTCCTCCCCAGGACTTCCATGTCACACACACACACACACACACACACACACACATACACACACACATACATACATCACACACACATACATCACACACACATCAATAATACATAACACACACACACATACATCATACACACATCAATAATACATAACACACACACACATACATCACACACACATCACACACACATACATCACACTCACACACATACATCCCAAACACCCTCCCCCCCTTCCTCCCCAGGACTTCCATGTCACACACACACACACACACACACACACACACATACAACACACACACACACAAATACATACATCACTCACACACATCACACACACATACATCACACACACATCAATAATACATAACACACACACATACATCACACACACATACATCACACTCACACACATACATCACAAACACACATACACACATACATCACACACACACATACAACACACAAATACATCACACACATGTACATCACACACACACCACCTACCTGGCAACACTAACAAGAGACTGATCTGACATGATTCTGCAGAGTCAGCCTGTCAGTGCCGTGCTGCCTTCTCACACCGCGCCAAACAGCTCCTCGATCCCTTGCATGCCCTGTGGGAGTTGAGTCACTGGAGAGATGTCATGATGTCCCCCCCCCCTGGGTGCGCTAGTGCTCACCCATCAACTGCACACTTATCTGAGATTTCTGTTTGGGTCTCAGGAGAATAGGTAACAGCGTTCACTTAGCACCTGTTAACTTAACAGGGATAATTGAATCCCACAAAGATTCTTCTTCCCTATAACATAATGGGGCAGATTCAGAATTGAATGGAATATGTTTTGCAGATGGATCTTGTGCATCTTCAATAGAGATAAGCAGTTTGGTTTTGGCTCGAATCTTCTCTCCAAGTTCAGATCTCAGAACAAGGCAAAATATCATCTTTCACACAAAAAGATGACGTTTTGTCTTTCACACAAAAAGATGACGTTTTGTCTTTCACACAAAAAGATGACGTTTTGTCCCGTGAAAGATGATGTTTTGCCTTGTTCTGAGATCCAAAACTTGGCGGGAAGATCCGGGCCAAAACCAAACCACTGAAATCTAATTTTTAGACTGCACATGCTCCGTGATGAAACGCATGTATATTCAGACTAAGTTTAGGGAGGGCCAGTCAGAGACCTGTAGATGGAATTGTGGAATATGTTGATTTATGCATAGCCAGAGATTTATAGAAACATATATAGAATTTACGGCAGAGAAGAACCCCTTGGCCCATCTAGTCTGTCCCGATAGATAGATAGATAGATAGATAGATAGATAGATAGATATATAGATACATATATAGATGCATAGATTTGAGTTAGATATAGATAGAGATGATTGTTGGTCCCAGGTTGGACAGATCTCTTGAACCAGGAACACATTGCTAATGATGACTTATTATTGAACAAGGTGATGGATAGGACTGGTGCAATTTCATAGATGTGTATACTGCGCATATGTTCAAATATTTTCATTTATAAATTTAAATAAATTATAATGATTCACTAATCTGTATTCTTATATAATATAATAATATATTTGATGCTCACTCTGAGTAAGACTAGTAATATTCAGTTGCTATAAAAGGTAATCACCTATCTTGTTTTTTTTTTACATTTTGCTGTCTTACAACATGTAACATGATAGATTTTACTGAAATGTATTTCCATTAATTAACACAAAGTACTTGATAATGTGCCTAAAAAGAAAATGAACCTTGCCATTTGTCAAAATTAATTAGGAACAAATGTTTTAAAAATAAATTATCGTATTCGTATTCACCTCCCCAGAATCACCTTTGGTAGAAATGATAGCTCTGAGTATATTAGGGTACAGAAAGCATCTATCAATTCTGCACATCTATACACCAGAGTTTGAACCCATTCATCTTGGCAAAATTACCCAAGCTCCATCAGGTTGGATGTTGATCTTTGGTAGACAGAATTTTTTAAATGGTGTCCCAGATGCTCACTTGTATTGAGACCTGGGCTTTGACTACGCCACATCAGGACATTAACCTTTTGGTGTTACGCCATTCCAGTGTGTCTTTTGGTGTATCCTTTGGTTCATTGTCGTGTTGGGAGATCAATCTTCTTCCAACTCCAAGCGGTCTTGTAGACTGTGGCAGGTTTTCCTCCAGGATTTCTCTGTACTTTGTTCCATAAATCTTCCCTTCTATATTTAAGAGCTTTCCAGTCCCTGCTGCAGAGAACAATCCCCATAAATTGATGCTGCCACCACCATGCTACAGTGTAGGAATTGTGTATTCACTGTGATGTGCAGTGCTAAGTTTGTGTCAAGTCCAGCGCTTTGCATTGTGGCAGAAGAGTTCAATTGTGGTCTCATCAGACCATGGGCAGATTGGAAACTTAAAGTGGCGCTGGAAAAAAATTCTGAAAGTGACCACATGTAGGTGGGACCAAATAAACTGTAGGCAGGATCAAAGCAAAAGTATGTGGTGTTAGCACACATCAGTCCCAGCCACATCTGTGCATTTCAATGTTGTGTGTAGTCTTATTTCGTGCAAACTTAACAAATGTTTGTGTTTTTCTGTATGTGTGTGCGGTATGCCGAGGGAAGGGTGTGTGTCAGGGTTTTTGAATTATCTGGTGTATAGTAAATACCTTTATGGCTTCGAATGCCACAAAAAGCAAGTTAGAGAAGTGTATCAGGATAAGACATATAATGGCATGAACCAAATATACTCAGTTTGTGAAATGAATAATGAATATTTACTTCAAACATAAAACATACAGAAAATCGCAAGTTCATAAAATACAAATAATTATGATAAAAAATAGTATATAAAAATATTAATAAATATGAATATAGATTGACAACATCTAGTAGATTATAGTATATGATACAATTACCAGTTGTTATATACAAGCAGTGTCGAGTCAGCAGTCTGTCTGTGATGTAACCAATTGTGTCACATTAATTTAGCAAAAATGTACATACACTACAGGGTTGTCAGTGTCTTTAGACAGATAACTTGTTCAGTGTCTTTCTGTGGAATGATGCTAGCGGAGAGTAGAGTCCTTATGTGTACATGCGGTCCGCCTGGTATATAGGTGAATCGAGGTAGGGTACAGTATTGGTGCGCACACCTCCCACCTTGTCCTGCTGAGAGGAAATAAGCAGTGGTTCTGATACCTGCAGTACTGAAGTGTCGGGTGGCAGTTTAAATAGTGCTCTTCGGGTAAGACCAAGGTGGCCTCTCGTTTCTCTAGAAGTTATCTATTTAGTTGTCTTTGTGTTTCAGGAGTGTGGCTAGTCACATCCTCGTTTCTGTCTCAGACCATTTTGTACTAACACTGCCATGGTACAGTGGAAACAGCATATTTTTCGGTGAAATAGTGAACCAAGTCCATAGTTACATTTTTATCCCAGTTGGCAAATAATTAAAAGTCAATGTTTAATTAATTACAACTTTTAGATCCGTTTTCTGAAAATTGACTCTCAAGGACTTGGGGCCTGATTCTTTACGGATTGCTATTGTGATCGCAGATGCAATAACGCACGCAGACCCGAAAATATGCTAATGTTTGCAATTGCAATGCCATCACAGCCCAACATAAGGACGCCCACTTCCCCTTACTCACATCCATAATAGATTGCAAGTCTGCAAACCCATCGGTAACATCGAGTATCATCGGAGCCTCACGTACAATTACAACAGGTCTAACCTCAGCGCGCGCAGTGAATGCTCAAACTGCGTATGCCATCGCAGTGGCTAATTTATGCACGCCCCTATAATGGCGTTCAAATGCACTGACACGCCTGCGTTTCGCTGACCATCACCCCTGTCACCACCCGCAAATGGATACTTCCTGTGAATCACTCTGCGATGGGTTTGCGTGGACACTGCGATCTCAGTGTTATCGCAGTGGAGCCTTCGTGCATGTGCGTTGCAATGCATACGCATGCGCAGTACGCAACAATCAACCATCTGCATACGTAATCGCAGTTGCGATCCATAATGAATCAGCATGCTTTTTTTTGTCCTCTTATCTCGTTCATGGAAGACTGTAACCCCTCGGGAGAGATATATCATGTCTTGGAGAGAGATAATGTGAAGAAGTTGCCCAAAGCAGCCAATCAGATTCTGTCATTTATCTAGCACAGTCTTTGAAATGACAGTTAGAAGCTGATTGGTTTCTTTGGGCAACTACTCCACTTTATCTCTCTCCAACACTTTAAACATCTCCCTGTTAGAGTTGCCATTGAGCCTCTTGTTGGCCTCCCTTACTACAGCTCTTGTTGCCAAGACACTCTATTTTGTCAGACGGCCTGTTCTAGGCAGATTCATATTTCTCCATTCTATATTTCTCCATTTTTTATGATGAACTTAACAGTGCTTCAGGGTGTATTCAATGCATTTGAAATATTACTACTTCTTTTTCCTGATTTGTACTTCTCAATGTCCTTATCATAGATCCGCTTGGAATGTTATTTTGTCTTCATTTTGTAGTGTTTGCTTGAAGAAGCACTTACAACCTGGGTGAGCTTCCAGAGACAGGTGTATATACTGTATGCTGCACTCATGTGACACACCTAATTTGCATACAGGTACATTCGGGTTGGGGATGGGAGTCTGGATCTTGGGATGCCAGCTGTCAAAAGAAAGACAGCAGCATCCCGATGCTAATAATCCCTACAGGGGACAGATAAGTACCCTAAACTTCCCTCCTTTACCTCCTGTTCTCTACCCTAACCCTAACCTTCCCTGTTAGTGCCTAAACTGAACCCTCCCCCCTTAGTGCCTAAATCTAACCCTCCCCCCTTTGTGCCTAACTCTGACCCCTCCCCTGTGGTGCCTAACCCTAACCCCCCATGTCCGTAGCCTAACTCTAACCTCCGCCCTCCCACGCAGCCTATCGCTAAACCCCCTGGGGTGCCTAAACCTAACCCTCCCTCCCTGTGGGTAAAAGCTAAGGGCGCCCACTGTACTTACCATCGGGATGCCGGCTGTCAGAATCCCAGTGTCAGCATCTCCCCTCATGTCGGGTATCGGTGCCGGTGTCCTGTCTGCGGTTCGGGATTCCAGCGCCAAGATTTTTTCAGCTGGCATCCCTATGGTTGGCAATTTAACTACATCCCATACATTGCAATATACTATTTATGGGACTTGCGATGAAAGTTGGTTCTTTCAGAGGAACTCTAGTATGGATATAGCAAGGGGGTGAATACTATTGCAATCAGGTACTGCATTTTCAGTCTTTTGTTTCTAATTAATATTGAAAAATTGTTGGATTCTTTTCTGATATTTTTTTGGCACATTATTGAGTACTTTGTGTTGATTAGTGGGAATAAAATTCAATTAAATCCATAATAGTTCCATACTGTAACACTCCTAAATATAGAAAAAAACAAAGACCATTTATAGCCTGTAAACACACACATGTTTGGACTGTGAAAGGTGTGCTAAATTCCAAAGACATACAGTAGCCTGATATGCTTTAATGGGAATGCATGTGTAATGTCAAAGTCAGATAATTGGATATGATCGCTGTACAATTATTATCTGATGATATAGTCGTCTATGGTCGGATGACGTGTTACTAGGACGCTACTTTGCGTCGATGCAATCCACAATACACATAACGCACACACATAGAATATATATATATTCACATACGTACACCTAGACGCTCATATGCGTATTCACATACATACAGACACATAGTTGCTATTTCAATACACAGATGCACGTATGCGAACACATACATATAAAATGGTTCGCACACATTATAGATAATAATCAGAGTTATTAAAGGTATTTGTTAGCTAATAATTATGGTGTAAGATGTACTTAAAAGAGATTTAAGGTTCAGAATATATTGGGCATGTCATGTTTGATATCATACTAAATCCCTGTTTATTTGCAGACATCCGTTTCTATCGGGAAAGAAGTCACATTATGCGTCCGCTAGTTATGGATGATAGGGAGTTATTGAATAGAATGTTATTACTTGTATTCAGTGTTGTAGCCAGTATTAACCAGTTCTTCGGCGGGAAGCTACACAATGTGACTGTTGGAAGACTGAGCTATATCCCTGATGACACCGTATGAACTGACCAATGACCAGATTGACCAGAAGCAAGAACCAATGAGAACCTGTCAATTTGTCCCTTTGTTAACTCTGAAACCTGTAAGGTATATAAGTTATGTCCTGACCTCAGTGTACACACATCTTCTAGCGACCGCAGACTTCTGGATTGATGACTGTATACTGGGACCAGTGCACGCGTATGTATCGGGCTGTACTATTTTTGTTGCTTTTTACTCTAATTGTTAACTCTTACATCGTGTTACCCCTTTTTACATAAACAACCTTTTGTGCTTTGGAACCACACAATTGGACTGGAAAGCAATTCTTTCTTAAGCGACTTGCAGCGCTAAATAGCGATTAAACGGTATTCATAGTAACCATATTCAATAATTATTATTAAATCTGCTTTATTCCCATGTATTTGTCATTAAGTAAAAGCATAGAGCATATAAAAGTACAGCAAATCTCAGGCTTCAAAAAAATTGTCAATTAAAAACTTTTTCAAAACACAATTTCATTTTAAGTTTTATTCCGAGTTGTGATCCCAGGCAATCTCTTTTAAGTTTCAATATTACCATAACAGAGAAAGCCATTTAGCTGCATGCTTTGAAAAGTCAGTTACAAATAGAAATATGTGAAATACTGACGGATTTGTATTAATAATAACTCTAAATAACAGCAATGTGTAGAATTCAAAACTGAGGCATTGTGTATATATAGAAATAGATTTTGCACCTGACGAGGCAGCTTAATGCATAAGAAATCTCAAGACACATGCACACAATAAATTTCCATCCCAATCACCAAGTGGTATAATTTCTTCCCTATCAATGTCTGCTGCATAAATTGCTATTTTTGTATGCAAAATGGCATTTTTATTTTCAACCCGTGAATAATGAAATTGTATGCCCATGCAAACAGTTAAAAACAAATCTCTTGTGTATTCAGAGTCTACCGGTGTTGATGAATTCACTTACTATGAATGACAGTATAAGATTTCTGGGTCAAATCGGTCACCCCAAGGATGACACTGATGAAAATGATAAACTAAATGCCAGACGTGCCCACAATGCATTATGGTATAAAACAAGTAAAATGTCACCATCTAGTCACTGACTATTAATAACAAGATATGATTGTATATAATGAGCACAGAGCTTTGCAGTGATTGAAGTGTGATTTCCTTTGATCTTCCAGATGTTGAGGCACAGAGATTCATTTCATCCGGTTAATGGTAGAAAAGGAAATTTATCAAACATCATTATTTGAAAAGCTTAGGTCAAGATGGAGGAGTTTATTTTGTTGATCTGAATTTTTTTTTCTGTTTTATCTTGTATGTATTTTATGTATTGTTTTATTTTTATTTTTCGTAAAGCAAGGGACAATCTGAATGTTTTATAAGCCTTCTAATACCTTTTTCCTTAATTGATTTCTGGCTTTCTCTCTTAGTTTCTAAATATTACATTAAACGTCCACCAAGCCAATGTTAATCTGTTAAGGAAAATAGTCTTGCACATTTTGAAATATATGTATAAAACAAAGAATGTTCAAAGGGTTTTCCTCATCAGTTTTGTGTGTTATGCAATGACTACAAAATGCAGAGAATGTGCCTATAGTTACTATGGAAAAAACTGCACAAGCCATACAATACAACAATGAGACTATTGCAGAGAACAACTGGAGATTGTTTTGTGATGTATTAGTGTATTTTGATGCTGTGCAAGCTCTGGTTCTGAGTGTCTATATTTAACTATGCAGACTGGTCACATGCAGCTCAGTCACACCTTGACTTGTGGCTGAAGTGGCGTAACTTGGCTGTAGTGGGGTGTTATTACATCAGCAAAGGTCAGAATGGGTGTATCGTCAGATATGTGGGCTATTCAGAGTTCTGCGTATGTGTAAATATGCCTGTTTTCAGAGGTGGTGCAGATGATGATGATGTATATGGAACCAAGTGTATGGATGGATAGAGGCAGTGTAAAGCACAAACATGCTTACAACACTACATAGTTGAGAATATGTACATATTTTCCCATGCATGTAATGCAAGAGTATTTACAGCCAACTTGCGTTAAACTCTGCAACAGCCCCAATGGGGTATATTTACTAAAGTGCGGGTTTTTAGAAGTGGCCCATAGCAACCAATCAGATTCTTTTTAACATTTACCTAGCACCTTCTAGAAGATAATAGCTAGAAGCTGATTGGTTGCTATGGGGAACATCTCCACTTCTAAAAATCCGCAGTTTAGTAAATTTACCCATTGTGTCTAATAAAAGTGGTTGGAAGCGATATAGAAATCAATAAGTTAAAGCTATCTAAGAGAGTGACTAGTCACATTCTACCTGTAAACATGATTTAAAGAGAAATCCAGCTGATTGGAAAGGGAAAAAATAGCAACAACTCTGCTACTTAATTAATCTTTCCCACAATAACCTATGCAGCGCTATTTAGTAAGAAACAGTTGTAGCTAAGGCACATACTGTATCAGTTGGAGGAAAACAGGAAGGGGAGACCGACGGATGAATAATCCTCTCCACTTTAAAGACTTCTTCTGTTAATGTTTGAGAATCTCAACAGTTTTAATGAGATAGAGACAAGTGAATGAACATTTTGTTCTAACTACTGTATTTCAGTCCCAAAAGTATAGGATTGCTGTGCAAATCAGCTAATGAGAAGCTATACATTATTTAATAGAGGGAAAAAAGGAATACACTATTTTTCTTATTTTTTTTTACTAAGAAAACTGAATTTGGACGTTTAATTAGCTACTGTATATGATTTTTTATATATTTGTATCTAGATAGCTAGAAAGATATTAGACAGATACTGTAGACAGACAGACAGTTATGAGATAGATAGACAGACAGATAGATAGATAGATAGATAGATAGATAGATAGATAGTTATGAGATAGATAGATAGATAAACAGACAGACAGACAGACAGACAGATAGATATGAGATAGATAGATATATATATAGATTGTTAGATAGATAGATAGATATGAGATAGATAGAAAGATAGATAGATATGAGATAGATAGATAGTTATGATATAGATAGGTAGATATGCAATACTACAGAAAATATATATATTATATATATATATGCATAACAATGGATGTCACTCGGATAAAAGACCATTTAACAAACTGTAGTAGATCAACGTTTCAGGGCGCAAACCCCTTTATCAAGACATCTTGTTATTCATATACGATACCTGGGTATTCTGGATGTGCACCGGGACTGCTGTCATATTGAGGTCAGCGGAGTGCCGGACATTGTGCTTGTTCTATATATATATATATATATATATATATATATTCCATAGACAAAATACCATACGGTTTTACATGTCCCATTAAGGCTTCTTAGACATGATCTGACATTTCACAAAACCTACTGAATTTGTGCCACCAAACAAGCAATGAAATTAAAATCATTAAGGCTGATGCCTTAATGGACGTGTTCCTTGCGCTATACAGTTATGGTATGCCGTCACACCCTGTGGTTAACAGAATGAGATTGCTGTCACTCACAAAATGATGGAGCTGCTAATTCACACCTGCACCTGTTACTGTGCCCGCTAACCCCTACCCCCTCTCCCCCGCATCCTGGCCGCAGCAAATGCCAGCTTCCTTCCTCCTGGTCCCGACTCCCTGCTACCACCGCAGAGTTCAGCCATCTTGCTGCACCCAAGTGAAGCCACAGTGGCTACACCTGCTAAAGGCTCTTACTGCAGTTGCACAAGGAATTGAAACTTCCTGTCTGTATAATGGCGGATTTGTGAGGTAAATGTTTAAAAACTGTAACTTTCTCAATTACCTGAACCCCAAAAGGCCCTATTCTGGAACAATAGCTACCTAATAAAACAAACTCCAAGTCTAAATTCGCCCCTACCCTGAGTTATGCCTACCCAAAAATCCCCCATAAAGAACAGCAGAAAAGTGGTCCTAATTGAGAATATCAGAAAAAAGTGACAGTTGGAGCTTTAAATTACTCCTAAATCCTAATTTTTAATGTTTTTGAAATTTTGCATGCAGCACCGAGCAACAGTTCCACCTATTTGTGCCAAATTTTAGCCCGGTACCTCCAATAGCTTTTGAGGCATATCCCCTTAAACACCCTGCCCCCCTTCGGAATTCTCTATGGAGATTTCCATTTTTTTTCAACTCAGCCTTATAATATATATATATATATATATATATATTATATATACAGTGCTGTTTTTCAGCAGGAACAAGCAGGTACTGAGTTCCTGATCCTCTCATTACCTATGAGGGGCCAAAATTAATTTTTCATAAGATAAGTTTTATTTTAAAGGCTCTTTTAACTGCCTTCTTTTCTAAATACCAGATATATATGTATAAATTATATATATATATATATATATATAATGTAGAATGCATAGTGGTGCGGTACTCAGGGCATTCTATATTTATCCGATACTAGGATTGTGAAGATACCGGGCAAGTATTTCTGGTTTTTAGGAGTGCCGATCTCAATTGTAATTATAGTATATATAATGTATATATAATTGTTTTTATATAGCTGCACTCCCAGTAGCTCCTCCCACAGTGCATGAACCTATTTTTCAAAAAAAAAATAGCCCTGTGTGTGTGTGTGTGTGTGTGTGTGTATATATATATATATATATATATATATATGTGTGATTGAATTTTGTGTTTAAAAGCGGAAATGAAACTCATGAAATGTTACGACAAGCATACAGAGGATAAACAATTATCCGTATTGCAGTATTTCAGAGGTGGAAGCACTTCAAAGAGGGTAATACATGAGTAACTGATGACGAGCATTCTGGGAGACTATCCTCTGTGTTTACAGATATCAACATTGGCAAAGCTGCGGAGATGTTGCAAAATGACAGAAGGTTAACTTTCCGCAAACTTTCCGCTTCACTTGGCTTCTCATTTGACTAGGAGTTGAATTGTGCAAGACCACTGTTCGAATGTCGGAGAGGTTACGTTATTTTCTGACATTGATTGTGATGTGTGACAAATTGTGGATACGTCATTATGATCCGGAATCCAATCAACAGTCCAGTGTATAGAAACACGCAAATTCACCTCAGCCAAAAAAATTCTCTATGATTCCTTCGGCGTGTAAAGTCATGCTTATGCTGTTCTTTGATGCGCATGGTATGATCCTACAGCACTAGGTTCCCCCTGGACAGACAATTAATGATGACTACTATGCAAAAATCCTGAAAACCCATTTGCGTGGTGCAATGAGGAAGAAAAGACCATATTTGCTGAAGAAACAGTGGTTTTTGCTCCACGACAATGCCCGAGCACATGTTGCTGCTGTTTTATTGGCAGCACTGACTCAAATTAATGGAACAGCACTGGAACACCCTCCATATTGCCCGGACTTAGTGCCCTGTAATTTCTGGACATTCCCAACCCTGAAAAAACAACTGCGCAGAAAGAAGTTCAGTCGATGAAGTGAAAAATGCCACAGCTGTAACACTAAAAGTGATGTCACAAAACAGTCTACTGCACATCTTTGAATCATTGTAAAAATGCTGCAAAATATGTATTGAATGTGAAGTACGCTACTTTGAAAAAGAAATATGTTCAGATCCTGTGGAGTCATCTGACTGAATAAAAAAATTTGTTTCATTACTTTTCAAACAGACCTTGTATATACTGGGAACCTCTACCTAGTTGAAGGTTGCCACTGTATTTTTTCTCAGAAAAGCCCAGAGTTTGTCATGCCATGAATTGCACAAGCTGAGTGAGGTCCATGCTCCATGTTGGCTTTAAGTGTCCTGTAGTTGCTGCTGGATGTATATGGTGCCCGAAGGCTTAGGGGGTCCATGTTGCTATAGTGCCCACAAAGTTCTAGCTATGCCCCTTGATGATAAACTTGAAATTAGATAGACATATTATTTCCAGTTATAGACTAGTTCTCTTTATGCAGGCTTCAGAGGAGAATGAGTATTTTTTTTTAGAAATTAATTACTTAGATTTAAATAAACATACAAGCAAAATACAGAAGGTCTGTTCGGTGACTGGTATGGCTGTGTCAGTGGGCTACAACAGTGCAATTGTGGGTGATTAATGATGCTTGGTGTAAACACTATGTTCCTATGTACCTTGCAAACAATAGAAAAGAAAAAATAATATGTACAGTATGGCTAATACATCCAAATTGAGAACGTTCCCATATAATAAAGAATCCCAAAATTAAATAAACCAACCATATGGAAGAAAAAGAAACCATCCTCAATAAAGAGAAGAAGAAAGATATTCTAATTGGAGAACTAATAGATATAGAAGAAATAATAAAGAATCATATGAAGAAAGGCAATGCCCAAAGCGGACATGGATAAGCCCCAGAAGAAATAACAACAGATGGGATAGATCTTTATCAATAAGAAATAAATACAACATACAACAAGAAGGGTATCTCCCCCTGTTGTACAGACTTGTGACATTTAAGAATCTTTCACCTCTACACAGGATTCTGCTGTACCATTAAAATCTTTAATTTAAGATTGAAAATACTCAATCAGGATGAGGATCATATGTACAAAAAGTTTGATGCTTGCACCCATAAGGTGAATTATTTCCAAACATTTATTGATCTACAGAAGTACATAAGAAAAGTCACTATTAAGAAATTATTCACAATCAAATGCAAAGAAGGGAAAGATGAATATAAAGATGAACACAAGAACACCTCTAAATTAAAAATAAATTTAACTTTTACCCCTCAATTTTATAGAGACCTTCTCTAAATTGTTTCAGGAAGATCTAGAAAAGATGAACGAGAAAAATAAAGCAAGAAAAGTAATAATCTCACTAAAAATGAGAATGACACACTCAGATCTCTGAAAGAAGACAAAGACCTGGTGATTAAGGGGTCTGTGTACTAAGCCTTGGAAAGAAATAAAGTGGAGAGAGATAAAGTACCAACCAATCAGATCCTGTCAATTTAAAGGCTGTGTTTGAAAAATGACAGTTAGGATCTGATTTGTTGGTACTTTATTTCCGTCCACTTTATCTCTTTCCAAGGCTTAGCGCATAGACCCTCTAAGCCAGCTGATAAGTGGGGGGAGGGTGAGTAATGTAATTGGACAAGACTAACTATGAAAATGAAATATTTAGTCAACTACATGATGGGTCTACCTATCAAAAATTGAAAGGAACTATAAAACTAAAGGGAATCTAGATAAACGCCTTGAAAAATATTGTATTAAGTAATAAGGATCATTTTAATAAAATGTGTATTTCAGCATAATAACTTGTTGGTCCAGACTTGAGGAAATAAAATAATTTATTTTACTTATTAAAAGATAGGATTACATTATAATCAATGCATTCAATACAAATAATACATGCCAATACATATCTAGATCAAATCTCTATATAAATTCCATTCACCTATATATTAGCTACCTGTTTAAGCCTTGTGTTATTTAATTCCTTGCTAGAATGTTCTGAAATATTACTTTTGATTTTTCTCTTCTTTCTATGTACTATCTTGAAAGAAAGTCAGCTGGTAGCCATTTTATGATTCTGAAGCTCACTTAATCCTAAAATGTGCATTTTCTCTATTTAAGCTATGAATGCCCTAAAACATTATTTTGTAACTGTCATTTAATTATTTAGCCTTAACATATATTTTAAAATATATTTTTTGTATATTAAATACTGTATACTTATTGCTTTATACCTGCTGGTCCATAAAACTATATTATTATTAATATGCATTCAATTATAATTATTCTAAATGCATAGTTATAATAAAAAACATTTTAAGTACATGCATTTTATTTCAGGTTTATCATAAGGACACTATCAAAAAGAGAATTTTTCTATCTGAAAAAAGAGGAACCATCTACTCCATCCATATATGTTTTACCTCAAATACATAAGGATATTCACCATTATCCCCAATAGATCCAAAATAGTGGGCACAGATAGTCCTACTAGTAACCTCTCCTCCTTTATTGAACATCATCTACAACCTTTGAGGAAAAGAAATACATCCTATTTAAGAGACTCTTTTGACACCCTTATCAAATTGAATGATATATTTTGGTGAGAAAATATGTTCCTGGTGTTAACCAATGTCAGTTTGTTATATACTATTATCAATCACGAATCAAGGTAAGCAAGCTATAAGATTTGAATGATTTTTTAATAGAGATCATTGACATTAATGAAAAAAATTATTATTTTCATTTCAAAGAAAAATTTTACTTACATAAGATCGGTACAGCCATGCAGTGGCGGGCTGGGCCGGGGGGCAGGGTGCCATCTGCCCCCCGGGCCGGTATAATTTCAGGGTTATGGGGCCGTCATTCTCCTTACACTTCTGGTGGCCGGGAGACATGCATAGGATGCTCCCCGGCCACTCAGTTTGTGTAGCAAGGCTAATCAGTGCGGCCGTCTGCCACATTGATTTTCTTTGAAGCCCTTGCAATAAGCAGCTGCCTGGGGAGTGGGGAGCATCTTGTGCATGTCTCCCTGCTGCGGGCAGCGCAAGCCAGGATTCGGACTCACGGGCAGATCGCTCAGACATTCACCAGGGGCAGGGCGTAACTTGGTGAGGGTGGAGGTGGCCAGGCACCTCCTCTTCCCTTCCACTTCCCAGCTCTCCCGCACAGTCTTTCTCCACACTGCAGTGCAGACTGCAGAGTCAGCAGTTAGAACAGGGAGCTAGTGATCCCTGCAGCGACTGTGCTTGTACAGATGCCCGGAGGCTTCCCCTGGTAGCCAGAAGCACCTGGACCGTACATGGAGGTAACAAGTTTGGGGGCCCTACTACTAGGCCACTGACTGCCTGTCCAGCTGAGATGAGACTACAAGTCCCAGCACACCTTGTCAACTGGATGTGCTGGGACTTGTAGTACCATCGCAACTAGAGAGGCCCTGAAAAAACGAAGTGCACACATATATATATATATATATATATGTGTGTGTATATGTGTATATATATATATATATATAGATACAGTGTATGTACAGTATATATGTGTGTGTGTGTATACACGTACATTCCACAAGGTCAATTGCATCATTGAAATCTATAGCTTCCACTGGTGCCCTCAAACTCAATGTAAATCCCCCTCAGTCTCCATCCTCACCCCCTCTGTAAGTTGCCCTCAGTCTCCCTGTCCTCTCCCTCCCTATAACTCCCCTTTAGTGTCCCTGCCCTCAGCCCCCCTTTAACACACACTCAATATTCCTGCCACTTATACTGCCTGTCTCTTACCCTGATTCTCATTGCCCTGTCACTCAGTCACATTCACCCTTCATATAACTCTCAATGACCCTCATAGTGTCTACACTCATCATTTACTGTATTCCTGCCAGGCAAAGACAGACATAGACGGGCAGAACGGAAACAAAGACAGACATAGAGGGGCTGAACGGAAACAAAGACAGACATAGAGGGGCAGAACGGAAACAAAGACAGACATAGAGGGGCAGTACGGAAACAAAGACAGACATAGAGGGGCAGAAAGGAAACAAAGACAGACATAGAGGGGAAGAACGGAAACAAAGACAGACATAGAGGGGCAGGAGAGCGAGAGGGGAAAAAGACCAAGATGGGATTGAAGAGAGAGACAAAGTAGTGAAGTAGTGGGATTGGAGAAAAATAAATAGTGGAGGGAGAAGAGAGATATGGAGAAGAGACAGAGCGGGAAGTGAAAGATGGAATGAGAAGGGAAAAGTGGGAAGAGAAACGTGGGTTGAAGAAAGAGAGAGAGTTAAAAAAAAATTAAAAAGAAAGCCAGGCAATGCAGGACATTAAATCTAGTGTGTGTATATAGTGTATATATATGTGCAGTATGTTTTTAAATGTTAATTCTTGTGTGGATATTTTCTTTGCTGTAATGTGTGTTTACTAAGGGGTCTGTGTACTAAGCTTTAGAGAGAGATAAAGTGGATGGAGATAAAGTACCAACCAATCAGCTCCTGTCATTTTACAGGCTGTGTTTGAAAAATGACAGGAGCTGATTGGTTGGTACTTTATCTTCATTCAATGTAACTCTCTCCAGGGCTTAGTACTGTGCATTGTGATCTGCAGGGACTTACTCACTGATGCTGCAGTGTGTCGGTGCTGCCCGTGGCTGAGGGCAAGGAGGAGACTGGGAGCTCCTCTCTCTATTCCGCTCTTCAGCGCTTGCAAGTTGAAGTGGCAGCAACTGGTAGTTCCGCTGTGTGAGTCTGACAGGTCAGGTCAAACTTTTGTAGGGCGGCATGGGCAATGCATATGTGTTTTATTTTTTTTCCTGTGAGAGCCATTGCATTTGATTTGTTTTTCCTGTAGGGGACAATGTGTTTTATTTTGTTCCTGTGAGGGCTATTGCGTTTTTTACGTGTAACCTCTAGTCAGGGTTAACATCACCAGGGCCACTTGCTTGTGTTGCCCCCCAGGCTGAAAGTTGCCAGCCAGCCCCTGCAGCCATGGATACCAAGTTCGCCTCAAGTTATGCTAATTTATTAATGGCATACTGGGAGGAGGAAGCCCTCCACCCTCCACTCTCCAGCAGGGTGAACTTGGCATCCTGGCATTGATATATATACAACATTATTTTTATATGGAAGGGTACAGAGGATGCTCTTAATGCATTTTTAAATTTTTTAAATACTATGAAAAAAATATTGAACATCATTTTAAAAAAGAACATTCAATTTGTACAAGCAGTATTAAATATTTTATGGCATTCTAGAATCCCATAAAAGGGCAATTAGAAAAACAAGAATATTGTCTAGTCTAGACTAGCCAAAGCAGAAATAAGGTGGATATATACCCTTAAAACCCTCATACCAGACAGTCTGAACTCAGACTTTGAATTAAAATGGTTCCTCTAATTGCTCTATAACCTACCGATTTTAGTTTAATTTTGTTTTTGACATTAGTTCTTTGAAGTCCTTTGTTTTCATGTATTATAAGTAATGTCTTCTGCTTATATATCTGTTATTAATGCATTATTTTCTTGTTTTTTTACATTAATTGTTTTTTATAAGAGCATTAATGCATTTTATATTTTGCCTCTAATCCTCATCAAAGTTAAAGGAAAGAAAGGAGGCCGCCATCTTTCTACATGTGCTTTGTACATGGCTACAGTGACCACTTCATTTCCGGCATTCCATCAAAGCCATTTCCATTGCATACACATGTTGATGGTTATTTTGGCCTCCTTATGTACCATTATTGGCTGGATACACAAAACAGTGGAGACCAATGAAAGCCAGTACTTCTGGGAGAAACCGGAACTTTGGACTTCACAAAACACAGGATGATTGTGTCACATCCATCATAACCATAAGTTTCATCCTTCGGACAGAGAGAATATATAAGACAATTCAGGATTTTTATAGGATCATCAGCATTTGGTCATGGAAATCTATACAAACTTGTATTCAGTGTTGTTCTATTTTATTCAATTATATAGAGACTGCAATACTTTTTAAAAATTGCATTGCACCACTTCAGGTTCTGGCCTCCACTGAACCTGAAGTTAGTTGTAAATACCATATAAAAGAAAACCCTGTTCACACCGCACACATACCCTGAGAAAGAGACAGTATTGTCTTGAAATGCATTAGCAGTGTGTGTGACCCACCTTTCCATCCCTAAGAGAATATCTAGAGCTTGTAGGGACTTGCTGGTTGGGACGACCCACTTATAACCCGTCGGTACGATACCTTTTGCTGTGACTACAGATTCTATATTTATTTTGCTATTAATTTTTCTACATTGCCTTCCATTAAGGGTTTTTTTTGTAAGAAATTTTCTATATCTTCAATTTCACTTGACTGTAGCTATGTTTCAGGGTTTCCACATGTTATGGTTGTGACCAGGGCACTTACAGTACATAGAAGTTTATTTATGTATGGGCCGTTTCCTGTTCCTAAAATACCTTCATTAAAGGTTTTATTTACCTAGTACAACTTCCACTTTCAGAGACATTTGTTATGTTTAAGTGTGTAACGCCCATAAAGTCCTTTCTGTCTTGCACACTGTTCCTTGCAGTATGTATGTATCGTTTAGGTCAAAATTAAAGCTGTGTATGCTTTCCCAGATGTTAAAGATTTTAGCAATGCTTTTATTATTGCTTTTCTGGATTGAAGTCACAATCCAGTTAGTCTTAAACACAAAAAGTTGTTTAATGGCGTAAAGAGCAACATTGGGGGTTTTCTTATATATAGTTTTGAAAGATGCACTTACATGCAACCACAGATTCAATCAGTAATCATTTTCAGTTGACTTTAGAGCAGTATCTATAATGCCTAAAACTGGTCATTCAGGGGAGAGAGGAGAATATTCCACTAGTTGAGTAAATGCATAGTTTTGGATTAGCCAACAAAAATGTTTAATTGTTGTCAGTCCCACAGTATATGTAAAAAGGACACATTCTGATGCCTGAATGTAGAAACAGAATCTGATAGGCAATTGGTATGCGAGTGGGTAGAGGACAAATAACCCCTATGCAATAGGTTTTAGGATGTTTTCCTTATAAATGATCTAGTCATTAACACCTTACAGGAATATGTAAGTGTTTTAAATAGTTGATCTAGAGATAAATCAGGAAACCATTTAAATCAATAAGACAGAAATAGGCCTATTACTTGTCAAAGGTCTACCTGCTGTAGGAGGGAATCAAGGCAGTTAGACCAGTCCTGGGAGTATAGAGAGTCAGTCACTGAGTGACTATAGACCTGGCCTGGTGCCCTGCAAATAGATGTGTGGGAGAAAGATAATATTTATCCAAAATCTGAGCCACCATCAGAGGTTGCCATCTAGGGACATCAATGAAGCAGCATATAAGTTCAGAAACAGAACAAATAAGATGCCAATCCATCCTTGAAGGAGGAATTTTATATTCATGGTAAAAGTATGAAATAAGGCCATTTAGAGTGTGTTTCATTTATGGATGTAGTACCAGACCAGGAGGACATGAGGGATTTTCCTGAACTTCATGTGGGAGAGCAGAGCACTGATATACAGGCATGCAGTAATACTGTTAGATCTGTAGCATGAGAGAAAAAGCAGTATAATGGGTATTAGTATAATGGGACAAGTTATAGCACCAATCTCAGATAGAATGGAAAATATTGGCATGGTTGTAAATGGAATCTGGTACCCAAAGGACAAAACCTTGAAAAAGGCGCCTAAGTCGAAATGCATTGGTGGAATCATGAGAGGACATTTGCCAGCTGGACACATGCCACATGGAGACCCATGAAAACAGCCATATTACATCTGGGACTGTCCAGAATCCCTAGGACTGTTTATATGGACATATAAAGTGACTTTAGCCCAGTTGAGTATAGTTTATCTGCCTGTGAGATCATTTTAATACTTTCTGTTAAAAATAAAACCATTTACTTCCAGAACTGGAAAGACTCAGATTTTCCATTCATTGGGACGCTGACTGCCCTCCGGTGAGACAAACCAGGAAAGACGTAATTGAGGCTCTTTACCCCCTGAAAAAGGGTGAGTGTGATAACCAGCTGTAGACTATAAAGATCTTTCATACAGTATCATTCTTTGTTTTTATACATGTATAAGTTTCAAGATCATGTAGGTTGATGTTTTTTATACTGGTGTTTTTTTTATATTGGAGGTTACACCAGGAAACACCATTGAAGTTTGTTGCACGGGGGTGGTCTGTATTAAACACAGGGGAGGACACAGGCCCTCATTCAGAGGCGGTCGGAGGATGCAAGCGGTTGCTCAGAAACTGGGAGGCCGCTTGCATCCTGACCGGCCGCCTCTGTTTCGGTTGTTAGGCTGTGGGTTAACACCCACAGCTCTAACGACCGCTAGGGTGATGGTCGCGATGGTCATTGACCATCGCGACCATCGGGGCTTACGACGAGACCCTAGGGTAGGGTCTCACTTGTCGTAAGCCCCGCAGAGCTTCTGGCTCTGTCAGAGCCAGAAGCTCTCCACTGACATCACTAGTGATGTCAGTGGGGCCTCCCCCAAACGGCAGGTGTTCCCAAGGGAACGCCTCCATTTGGGCTGCCACCCCCCCGGCCCGCCTTCCAAACGAGGCGAGCTGTCAATCAACATCGACAGCTCGCCCCCTTTGGAAAGAGACCCGCTACGACCGGCGCTGTTGGTCATAGCGGGTCTCACGCATGCGCACGAAGGAGCCGGCTCCCTCGTGCGCATGCGCACTAGACAAACATCGAGGCGGCCATGCGGTCGTAGACCATACGGCCGCCTCTGAATAAAGCCCACAGTGTGGGAGGGATTTTATACACCTGAATAAGTTTTATACAAACATTGGTATATTATTTTATGGTATTATTTTATTAATAATTGATATTTTTTCCTTTTTACACCTCCCTTATCATATCACCGCATGATGGACATTGAGTGAGTGCAGATTGTGGTTGTTAGCCAATTTTTGCATTTGTACCTTATATTGGTGTGATAGGTGACACACTCGTGATAACATCATATTACAGCTCCCATTGTGCGCAGTAGTTATCGATACAGTTTTTATATGGTTAATAAGGAAACTGCACCCCACTAACTTAGGGCTTTGCTGCAACTTGATAATTAGCAAATGAATGTCAAGATGCTTTATTTGAAAATTTCATCAGCAGGAGGTACAATTGGTAAAACCTCCAGAGGTTACAAAATCTTGAGAAAGCGATCCATTGGTTGAGGCAGGTGCGGCCCAGATAAGCAGAAGAGATCCTTCCGACTATGGATTTCTACAATCACATAATTAAGGTAAAAAATTAACAGAATAGCAAGAATGAATATCTCAGGGCAACTGAACTCCTAATGTCATTGATGTTGGGGCCATGATATTTTAAACTGAGAGCACCCACCCAGCTGCACCTAATCAGACAGCAAGGGATTTTCCTGATTTATCTTAAAGCCAGACACCACGCAAAATTCCAAAATCCTGTCAAAGAGGGAAGTAATATAATAAATGTAATGGGGGAATCCTATTCTAGAGCTTAGATATTATAGATAATGTAAATCAAACCAATGATGGAGTTCTGAATAATAATTATCAGTCCTAGGAGAAGAGTATTTCTTTCTTCTTTATCTCCTCAACAGTTATTAGTCTCTTTAATGTAAGAAATCCACCCAAAAATAATGAAAAATATATTTTTCATAGGACAGTAGTTAAATTACACATCTGAACACCCAATGTGAAGAAACGTAGAAAAAAAGTGATGGATGAAAAAATCCTTAGTCATGTCACCAGGTAGGTTCGAAAGCTCCGATAGTCACGCCATAGTGGAGATGACTCCAGCTATTTATTAACATCACAAATAAAATAAGTAGTTTAAAATCCACATAAGAGCAAGAACTGTCCACTTACCAAAGTAAATGTTTAATGAGCGTGGAGTATTATCATTCAACCCGGAGATGTTACCAGAGTCATGTTGAGGATGAAATGAAGTTGCCATGTTCCTTAAACTAAGCCATGCAGCTATAATAAAACCTTCAGGCATTCCACACCAACGCATTTTGACCAGTACATTCTTGATCAAGTCAGTACTGTGGAGTTCAGATGGAATACATTTTTTAAAACCTTTTACCAATCAAAGATCAGTTCTGGGGCATATTTAAAACAACACGTATCACTAAAAAGCTTTACAAATTGAAATGTATAATAACAATCCATATCACAACATAACAATATTGTGTAGATACATAAGAAATTCTAATACCACACAGACTGGGATGTAGAGGTGTGTCCATGATGTCACTAATGCTGGATGGAAACAAACACCATCTGTCTGTCAAATGTTCAATGTACGTACAGTACAATCTACAGAACAATCATCATTAGATACAAAGCGGACAGATAGCTATGGACCCGCTATATCCCTTTGGTATTTCCTTATATTTGATGTCCTTTATTCAATGTTAAATTTTGCCATTATAAATACCGCCAAACTGGAAATATTATATGGAGCAAAGAAGATATGTCCTGATTTAAGGATGTGGCGGCCATTTTCAACAGCATATTGCACTGAATCAAAAGTATCTCTGCGTGAGGCATCTATGTTTACTGATGGTATCTAAATAACATTATGAGAAAATATAATGAAAATTTGCAAGAATAAAAAATATAATCTGTAAACCAGGTAGTTTAAAATTGGGTAAATAAATTACAATAAACAGAGAAACATAAGGTTTGTAATAGGCTGACATAAATTTTAACTATTTTAGTGATTGGTCAATATATATTGATTTTGGTCAATATATATTGTCTTTACAAAAATACTTGACCTCAAAATCATTATTGAGTCTCTGTTGTACTGTATGAGAATTTTAAGTCGAAAAAAATAGGTCTTATTTCAGTTCTTGCTAATGAGTCAACTGAAACTTTTACCCTCCAATTTCCTTTAACCACTTTTAGGATTACAAAACTTTTTATCTTTAATCGATCGATTATGGCATAGTTTACAATAGGCTGACAAAGAGTGGGTAAAAAGTGGCAAACTCTTTGATTATATGTAGAGTGTCACTAATTTTAATATCAGTTAATTTTCTAGAATCTATTTTTTTACAGTTCTACATACTGTACAATACAAATTCCGCATCTATGAAAGCCAAAGGAGAGGACACTTTGAACCAAATTATTTTCTAAATTTGGGACCTTACTATTAACAAAAATAGTCTTATATGGTATAATGGATTTTAAAATTGTATCTTGCCAATATTGGCCAATATCTCTTAATTATATTCTCCATTTTATATTGAGAATTGATATCGGTGTAGAAGGCCCATTGAAATTTTAAGTCGTCATTATTTTCCTATTTGATAATCCTTTCCATGGTACTCAAAAGATTAGTCCTGTATATATGTGTCAATGGATATATAACATTTATAATATTTTCTAGCTTCTGTTTATCATTACACTAGTTAAAAACTGTTCTTTCATTTATTGGGATTGATTAAAAAATATTTTTTATCTGTACAGCTCCTGTTTAACCTCTTAATTTGACCTCATTGTATAAAATCCAGCTAGGTTATTGTGATGACAGCTTGATCTGTCAATATATGAAAAAGTTAGCCATGTGTACCCAGCCCGATGTCGCTTGCTGTGGGAACCGGCGGGGGTGCCGCCATCAGCAAGTGCATACACACTTGCTAATGCCGGGAGATACGGAGCAACATTGGGGGCCATGGTGCATTCGGCAGCATGGCCTCACTGACGATACAGGTCTGACGGGCAATGTAGCTGATGATGCGTGGGAACACGCATCATCAACGACATAGCAGGGACACACTGGTCGATGTGCCCGATATGTCATCTGATCCATCTATTGTGTACCCAGCATTAGTGTAATTTTTGGTTCCAATTTCATCATCCTCAATATAGATGGTTACTTCCAAAAGCTTGATTGAAGCTTCAAATGATTTTGTGAGAGTTGTTGTTTAAAAATAAACAAAAAGAATCCAAATATTTCCTGGCACCCTTCCAGATGAACAGGATATCATCTATAAGCCATGGCCAGGACACTAGGTTTGCCTCATGGGGGTTGTTACTCCAGATGGTATACCCATAAATATGATTGCACAACTAGGAGCCAATGTTTTGAATATAAAAATCCTCATTAAACTTGAAATATTTGTTCAGCAGAATGAAATGAATTAATTTAAGAATAAAATCTCTCATATTCATATCAAGGTCACTTTGTTTCTAAAAAAGAAGAGAAAGCTTTGATACTAATATCATGTTGGATTATAGTATAGAACATCTTAATATCAGCTATGACCAAAAGGTAACCTTCCTGTTAAACAAGTGTTTAATAAATTCAACATATCATTGATGTTCTTAAGATGTGATTGCTCAATAGGACTAAATTTGGAGAGGTTAGAGGACACAAAGTTAACCCCAAAAGCTATCAGCCTCCCTGGGGGGTTAATTGGGTCCTTATGGACCTTAGAAAGGGTGTTTACAACTGATATTGCTGGATTCATAATAAAGTTTTGGTAATATGTTTAAGAACCTCTTTTTCATATTCTGAACTCTTAAGAAAAACCACCCTATCCCCTTTATCAGTGGGTTTTATTACAAGGGTGGTGTAATTTTTTTTTAATGCATACCTTTCCTCTTTGGTTAAATTGTATGAAGGTCTATTATTCTTTTTTACGATTTCATCCAAAACAAGCTTGTTGAAGTCTCAACAAAGTTGCCTTTCATATGTGACGGGTTAAAATTTAATTTAAGTTTAAATACCGAAATCTGATTAGGTTCATCTAATTCTGCAGTTTCATTACCATTTTTTTATGCAAATTTTTCTCATGAATTTCTGCCAATCAGCATATACAGTACCATAGTTTCCTACTTAGGCCCATATTCAATTAGAAGCGAAAAGACTTTTCACCAGGCGGAAACTTATCTCCGTATTCAATTCCATCCGCTTTTCGCATACACGGCAATGGAGCAATGTATTAGGCGAAAAAGATTTGCCTCTGAATAGCAGGAGAAAATAAGTGCAACATTTTTATTTAGGGGTGCAAAGGTGGGGAACCACTCAGAACTTTGGAATAGGCCCCAAAAGGATAACTGCGTCAAAAAATCCCTAAAAAAGGTAGGAACACCCCTAAAAAGTTGTTTGAATTTGGGGGTGAAAAAGTACAAAGTGGGGGTACAAACTTAAAAAGTAACGAAATAGACTTTATGGGGGTGTGCAAGTATGGGTGAGGTGTTTTTTGTTTACAGGTGTGCATTTTCCAAGTTTTTTATAACTTCACTTAAGCGACTTTTTAATATGCTTGCACCCAACTTCAAGTACCCCAAATTTGACAGGAATACTTATTTTTACCCAAAAAAACAGCTTAATGCTATTCTTCACCACTTGTGCAAAGACGCTAATTGGAGGCAATTGTACCATCTTAAGTACCCTTAACAGTTTAATTAGGGCTATTCGGACACTACTACATTGATCCCCTATGTTTCAGCATCTTTTTGGGGTGTTCAAGCTAATTTCCTCAACACCACTTTTCGCCTGTTCCCGACACCACTTTTCGCCTGTTTTGACTTTGTGTGTCGCCATTTTTACGTCTTTTGTAATTGAATAGGACGAATTACAGGTACGCGCACGATATGTTTCCGCGGCTAAAATACGCGATGTCGGTGAAAAGTCCGGCATGCAAAACTTTATCGCATACGCAAAACTAATTGAATACGCACCTTTGTCAGAGAATGAGAGCTTAGATAATAATCTTTGCTTTATTTGGAGAAAAATAATTACTTATTTCTAAATTGGCATCCTTAAAGGTGGCGTTTTTGGGGAATTTCTTAAATTTCCATATTTTACTTTAGCCCACAATTTTGCCCCTACAGTATCTCTGAACATTTTCTGTGTTCCTAATCTCACACAGTCCTACACATTAATGCAGCAGTTATTGGTTCACACAGGTGTGATATACAAAATATTGCAGCAAACATAGTATTTTGTATGCAATTTGTAGAGCTTTTTAACTATGAGTGTTATTTTAATGATGTGCCTGGAACTGCTCTTTGATTGGTGAAGAGGGGTATAAATTTGATTCCATGGGCCCTCCACAATACCACTTCATAAAGACACTTCCAGTCGAAATGTGTTGGTGTGGAGTGCCTGATGGTTGATGCTTGATGTTTTTATTGTAGCTGCATGTCTTGGATTAGGAAATGGAAACTTTATTTAATCCGTGAACCAGGTCAGGTAACATTTACGATTTGAATGATATTACTAATATGCTCATCAAACGTTTGCTTTGGTAAGCAGATAATTCTTACTCTTTTTTGGATTTTAAACTATTTGTTTGTTAATAAATATCTGAAGTTATCTGCACTATGAAGTGACTCCCTATCGGAGCTTTCAAACCTACATCGTAACAGGTGGCAGGACTAAGGATGTTTTCATCCGTCACTTTTTCTCTGTTTTTTCACATTGGATGTTTAAATGTGTACTATATAAAATATATTTGTCCTTATCTTTGTGTGGAATCCTCACATTAATGAGACCAATAACTGTTGAGGAGAACATGAAGAAAGAAATCATCTTCTCTTAGGACTGAGTTGTATTCCGTATTTATCCTTCAGAACTCCATCATTGATTTGTTTTATATTGTTTATAATATCTAAGCATCAGAGTAGGATATCTCTATTGTATTTATTCTGTTTGGTTTTTATGGGGTGTAGGTGACACCATTTGTGTTATTCTACTTAGGCAGCTTAGTGCACAGAATTTGGTGAACTACTTTGTCTGTTGCAGGGAATTAAGGGAGTCAATAGAATTGGAAGCATAGAGAAGCAGATCGTCCACAAATGTTATTATCTTAACACACGTTGGGAGGTGTTCTGTGGGATTGCAAAGCACTTCCCAACACTGGAGAAGGTAGAATAGGGGATCCAAGTTGAATAGCATTGGGGATAAAGGGCAGCCTTGATGCATAACTTGATGCATGGAGACAGCAGCACCCAAAGTAAAGTTTATACTCAATTTCATTGTACGGTACAAGTAAATAAATTGAATAAACTTGGAGAACATAAGACCAAAGACCCTACTCTAATTCTTTGAATATAAAGACATAAAACTTGGTCATAGGCCTTCTTGGCATCCAGACTGATAGGTAAGAGGGAATCAATGAAGACCTTTGTGACATAACAAAAATAGCTGCCAAAGTTGTCCTAATGCCATGCACTGAGTAACGTTCATGAGTAAACCAAAGCTGATAGGGTGTAATGAGACTGGATAAAGTAGAATATTAGACAGAATTTTAAAATCCCGAATTAACAGGATAATTGACTTATAAGATAATTGATTTATAATCAAATTAGGGTTATGAATAGGCTTTCAAATATTAGTCACATGTGCTTCCTTAAAGTAGGATATAGTGAGCAATCTGTATGAAGGGTTCAGAACATTCAGCACTAAAGCCATCTGGGCCTAGCACCTTTTTTATGTGTGGTGATGAGATGACCTCTGCTGTGTGACATTACAATTAAGACTCTAATGGTGTGTTGCTGTGAACTTAGCGAGGCATATTTTTAATGCAGTAAGCGCTAATGTAGTGGTGGTCAACAGGGACAGCAGAATACAGCTGTAAATGTTTGGAACTCAATGGCTATAACTGATGTGGTGATGCCCTAAAGTTGGATCTTTGATAGCCTCATCACATTGTGATGGGGCTTACAAAGTGACTTGGATAGGTTGGTTAGAAGCTTACCTGCCTTGTTTCCATACCAGTAAAATGAATTCTTAGAGAAGATAAGAAGTTGTACATGGAGCAGTAAGATGCTCTCCAGCAGCTGTATCACAGTAATGCAGGCATTTATGTAAGCCTCCTATGTGTCAGCTAAATTACTTATATAAGCAGAATGTAGCGCAGTGTACAGAGCAGTGTACTCCTGTTGGTCATCCATATTCCTATGTCCCAGATAAGCAAATGACATGTCTCCTCATAACTGCTTTGGCCATGTACCAGAAAAAGAGAGGTGTATCCAAGTAAATTAGATCACCATTTATGAATTCTAGCCAGCAGCCTTTAAGAAAGTCCTTGAAATAGTCAGAGTGGAGCAGGTATAAGGGAAACACCATGTCTCTGGATCAGGCTGAGAAGAAGGGAGTGCCACCCAGAGAGGCACAGAGGCATGGCCTGAGATAAGAATATCATGCTTCTTGGCCAAAACTGCTCTAAAAAACTGTGCAATAAAGAAATCGTATCCCAATGAGTATTAGCTGGTGAAACTAATCGGGCAGGCCTATCCATGTGGGGGATTCACAACAGTTTTCACATTAGGATTGTCTCTTTGAAAAATCATCTGAGAAAGCGTGACAAAAAAATCTTGATTGGAGCATTGGGAGCATAGGAAATAGATGTCCTGGTACAGGATGACTATTTAAAAAACTGTATAGTAAATATTTATAGAAAAGAATGGCTACATCCCTTCTTTGAGGTGTAAGAAGCTGAGAGGCAGTCATCAATCCACACGCCCTTGTGAACAAAAACAAAAGACTGGCACCAATGGTTCTCTTAAAGAAATGCTATATGTACTCTAAGGGACATAAGGAGTGTAACTAACCGCTTTCACTAAATAGGAGTGTTAAGACTTCCCACATTCCATAGGACTATATGCAATAGGAGACTTGATTGGACATTAGACTAAAGAGTAGAAAAAGTGACAGAGCCCGATGCCACAGAAGGGGACAAGCTGTAGTCAGATAATGAATTTAATAACTAGTAGGTTTCCCTCCCAACCTAGCAAACTGTCCCTGTATAACAAATAGAGCAATACTACCAAGGGGCTCCCATATGATTGATGAAGCACTTACAGGAATCATAAAACAATATAATCAGAAAAATATGAAAGACAGGAAACGATAGTCATATAATACTTACATAGAATATTAACAGTAAATGAGCAGAAAAAGCATAGTAAATGTCTCTGTTCCAATTGTGTGCTGGAGAGGTAAGGTTGTGATCTAGAACAATATTACTCCAAACTTTAGACACAGGATAAAAGAATAACAAAGCCATCAAATGATGGGTGGGTATAAGTGAAATATAAATAACATGAAAAAAACATAATAGACATAGGACAAAAAAGATAGCACTATCTAAACATAAAATAAATAAAATGGCAGCACTATATACATTACAAAGTGGTGACTTGGTTGACATTTTGGCAGGTATATGAAGATGATTAATAAAATCTCTAGATTTATCAGCATCATAAGAAAATGTGTCTGACCTACTTCCAACATATGGAATTTAGCTTGATAAAGAAGTACGGAACAGACATGGCTATCAAAGAAAAACTTACGTAAGGGAACAAATTACCTACATTTCCATGACACAAGAAAGGATACACATACAAAGATTGTTGCAAGAGACAACACAAGACAAAAACTTGCTTTTTGGGGCACTCTTAAGAAAATAATAATTATCGGAAAATGAATAATAGATGTTAGATAAATAAAATTTAACCTTTATTATATTCCCTCTAAAAAGAGTGATATTAGTACACTCTAATAATTAGATGAATGACAATACATATAACAATAAGACATCACAGCTGATGTGTAAAGAAGGCGAATTTTTTTTTCAAATACTTGCTTAAATAGAACCTGAGGTAAAGGATAAATACATATATTAAATTTCAATATGCTTTAATCCTCAGGACTAAACCACTCCACAAACACTAATAAAAAACCTCTTAAATATGACACAATAAGTATTATGATAGGAATAAGTGTATATACATGTGTCAACACAGTATACTGAAACAAAATACCCTCCCTTTGGAGCATAAATAAATAAATGGATGAATGAGACATCCAAATCACAAATAGGACTGCAATAGCATCAAATAACCTCATTCGTCAGGGGACCCTGGCTAGAGATGAGGATACACTTAAGATACCAGTGCAATGTATATAGAAAAATAAATAAAGATATGTCCTTGGACAAATATTGAATTTTGATATTTTGAATCAATAGTACCTATCCTCAAAGGGATTCCTAATGTACACATGCATATGTCAATCTAATGCATATAGAAACTGAGAGATAAGGCAGCAGAAATGCAGTGATAACCTAATGGGAGAAATGAATGATATAATCACTCATCTCCATTATAACAGATCTGTAAATTCAACAATATATACAAAGGATATTGAAACACATGGTCACATATGAGATGTAATATAAGAGAAGTTACTGGAAATATATCCTGAGTATCTGTGTCAGTGAATGAAAAAAGTAAGGTCCAGGGTGACAAGAGAAGCGACTGACCAATTCTGCTGTCCCTTGTCAGTTAACAAACAAGGGATGAGAGAGAGGAAAGAACGCTGACCCTGGAAGAAACAACAGAAGCACTTCTGCTTTCTGGGAATTCAGCCATGTCTTGTTCCTGTTACCAGAGCGGCATTGCAGGAAAAGTCACTGGTATCCACCCAAATGAGAGAGCGCTATGAGGGAGAGTAAAGGAAAGTACCTGTGGCCGCTAATCCCTGTTGAGGAGGTTTGCTGGAGTGGTGTGTGTGTGTCAGCTGCTGGCCATGCAGCTGATCGGGAGGATGCGCGTTTCGCCTGTGGCTTGGTCACTTGATCGCCATAGGCTCCATGCTAATCCTGTCTCTTATTTCTACTAGCATCCAGCCAATCACTGTGCTCCATTTCTGAGTGATGGCTGGTGTAACCAATGAGCAGAGCAGACATATTTACCTATGAGGTGGTTAGTCACTGGAAACAGGGAAGAGAGCTCCGGAGGTAATTTACATATGTAAACAAAGAAGCGCTGACTTTTAAAACTAATCTAGTGAATGCTCTAACCAAATTGATACTGGTAATACATCTAATAGGCTAAATTAAAAAGAAGGAGGGTGAGACGGACTGAATATAAGCTTAATAATTAGCTAAACATGATACTGTTATATTAACATGGAAAAAAATACCATATAAATAAATAATAATCATAATCAGATATCTCTAATGTGGGGGTACTGAGCTACAAGACTGAAGATACTGTGATCATATGATCTAATTGAAACATTATCTAATACAAATAAATAAAATTAAATACCATATAGAATGATTAAAAAGCAAGTATATATATATAGTCACCATAGGTCCAGCTCTCCCTGGTATCAATTAGCTTGGCCCGGTGCCCGCGAAGAGGAGGTAGGTATAGTCATGAAGTCGCAGCACTCAGGGTACTTGAAAATGAACAAATTTAATGCGACATCACAAATGGCAACGTTTCTGTGCCAACACCGGCACTGTCCTCAGGCTAACAAACACCAGACAGTGTCTTACCTTAAGTAACACCCGTGCAGCATGCAGGCGCCCAAACCGGAAGCGGGACCGCTCACCCGGACCGGCGGCGCTTGAGAGTGACGTACTCACAATATCATGTGCCCATCACCTAGGAAATATAACAACAAAACAAAACAAAAAAGAAGAATGCTACTGATCTGCTGTACATAGCAAAATAAATGGAATACCAAGTAACTGAAAATAATATATACACTGCAGGGCGAAACAGACTGTGTTAACCTAAATAAGTATATCGATAAGATATGTCACTCATGACTGTACAGCGCACATTAGAGACTAGACAATCACTAAGCAGTGATTGTCTAGTCGTATTCTGTATCGTGGGGTATGTAGAGGACATCCTTCATACCCTTTATTTGTCAAGGCTCCCCGGACTTTATACAAGCATCCATGCTGTCTATTATTGCCCTCTAGCTGTCTTTTTTATCACAGGTGCGGTTTTGCACTATATGCACTGTATGCACTTTAGTTTGTTGGACATTGCTGCTGTTACTTGCTGCTTTATTTCATGCTGGATACATTACATAAGCTGATTTTTTCTATGAACACATCTTTGGCGTTCTTGATTTTTTTTTAAATATTTTTATTCTCAAGAAGTGTGTATTTTTCGCCTTTAGACCTGTGGTGCCATTTTTTATTCGTTGTTAAAGACATTTTTCATTATGGCTATTCCTAGTCAATTACCTGTGATCAGTGGATTCTCAGAGACTATGTATGAAATTGGTGATTCTTTTGGTTTTTCGGAACCTGAAGCAGACATTATTTTACATAAGCAAAGTATGGCTGAACAAAGTGAAACTTTTAGCTGTGAAGATGTATACCATGATTTATTAAGATTAAACAAAAAAGAAATTGATTTTCACTTTCATTGCATTTCGCTTAGCGACTATTACAGAGATAAGAAAATTCCACGTGGCTTGAGAGTTAGAAATTGCCCTATGATAGGGCGCAACGATACGAATTTTTTTAAGAAATGGGTTGGAATACTCAACAAATGTTCTATGGATTTAATCCTTCTTATTATTGAGCAGAGCACTAAAGAAATGAATGCAATGAGGGAGAAAATTAATGCTTTGGAACTAATTCATAAACCTATTCTGGATAATGATACATCAGTTAAGTGGTATGATAAATTGCATAATCAGCTACAAATCTATAAGAGAGATTTGATTAAATTTAAAAGAGACAAAAGACTTAAGGTTGATGCAGACTATGATAACTATCGGGTTTATAAATGAACGGACAGAGCCCGCCAACACGATATAAGGCAACCATTCTTTCGTAGAAGACCACAGACAGATCGTGATCCTGAGTCTTCATATGAATTTTCATCTTCAGCAAGTGACCTTGAAACCCCTCAGCAGCCAAAAAACTTGGTAGGTACAGGAGGTGTGGTCACGAGGGCAAAATTTACAGGCGGAGGAGTCGCAGATTTACGCGACGTGGGCAACAATGCAAAAGGCAGAGGAAGAGTGAAAGGCGGTCGGCCGCCGCGGGGGCGGAATGCGTAGTCATTAATTTGTCAGATTATGAACTGTCACCTTTGGAGACTTGCATATTGTCAAAAGGTTTATCTTTTGTCCCCACTAACGAGCCTGACAAATTTCAGTGGCAAATTGATAAATATCGCCTGAATAGGCAACTCAAATTAAGAGAATTTTTTTCTAAAAATGAGACTAATGCCAACTCTAATACTGATATACCTCTTCCCTTGTTGACAGTACTACCCAGGTCTAATTTTGACGCGCCATCAAATAACCCTACCATCAAAACTTTCATGCCTTTGCTAGACCAACAGACCTCACTGTGTTTTGATAAACCACCCTCCAGTAGAAATTTCACAGGTAATGAATGGCGTGTCTTGAATAGACTTTCTAAAAACCCTGATCTGGTGTTCAGACCGGCTGATAAGGGTGGCGCTTTGGTAGTCCTCAATACGACAGATTATATCAATGAAATCCAAAGACAGCTGAGTGATGCTTTGACATATAAAAAATTACAAGGTGATCCTACTAGTATTTTTAAGAAACAGCTGCATGAGATTCTACAAAGGGCACTGAATGAAGGATTGATATCCTCTGAGTTGATGTCAGCTTTGATTCCTGCATATCCGATTGTACCTGTATTATACATTATTCCCAAAGTGCATAAGACTCTGCATAAGCCGCCCGGAAGTCCTATCATTGCAGCTACCAAATCTCTGTATCAACCATTGGCTACCTATTTGGATACACTTTGCCAACCCAGTATTCAGCAAAATCAGTTTTATCTTTTGGATACGATGTCTCTTCTTAATTCTCTCAATGAACTGCCAGCTTTCACTGAAGATATTCTACTCTGCAGCATTGACGTCACCAGTCTATACACTGTCATACCACATGATCAGGGTCTTTTGGCTATGAAGCGCTTACTAACGGACAACCCTATGTACAGTGGGCCTAATATCAATTTGATCATTGAATTGTTCTCATTGGTTCTGCATAATAATTTTTTTATCTTTGATGGTAATTTTTATCTTGAAATGAACAAAAGAAGCAAAGTATTCCTATGTCGGGGCACTCACGGATTAATCATGATGAACTCAAGTGACCATACAATTAATAAAACATAACTTTTATTACGTCCTTAAATTAAAAAAACAATGGCGAAATATAATACTAAATATATAAAATAAGTGTTCTCTAGTAATAAATATTGTGTGGTAATCTTATAAATATACTATGTAACCACTATGGGCATATTCATTCCACACAATATAGTTCAATGCTGAATGTCTCACCAGTAAACGTCTCGTACCATGATTAAACCCTATATGAGATAGATATTGGTGGTTTATTGAAGAGACTGGTGCCAGACAGCACCCAATCAATTCACTAAAATCCAAATACCTCAATGTAATCTATTGGACTATAGTACAAATGGGTGGACACTGACACCTACAATATTACAGTTCGATAGGGGGTGATTCAAAACCACCCAACTGGTAAATGGATATTCAGACCATGTGTGGTAGCTAAGCTGATGACAGTATGTCACTATCCTGCCGACTATGACATTAAATAATCACTGCTCTCTATTTACTGAGCTGAGAGTCTGTTCTTGCAGAGTTGTCTCCTAATGTATGATGATGTCTAACTGCTGATTTATATATAAGTGATCCAGCAAAATATGTTGGCCCAGTTAGTAACAATGTAACATGGTTTCTTCCCACTGCATCATTGGATATTTAATGTTCTATTATTAGAGCTCTACACTCTCACAGTCTTCAGTTATACCCACAGTCTCCTGATACACCACAACTCACAACACAACAATATTACTGTGTTGTGAGTTGAGCTACCGCCGGACCGGCGGCGCTTGGACGTATTACCTCTGACCCCAACCTTGCTGATACACAGATGGAATCTATGATTCAGAAATTTTTGGTTAGGGGATATGATGAGAAACTTCTATATGAGACTAAGGCCAAAATGCTAGGGATTAATAGAGATGATTTATTGAAGAAATGGGTTGCACGGTCTGATACCAAAGTCTTTCCATGGGTTACCAAGTTCAATACTGCTAGTCTCTTTATCAGTCAAACATCTAGACAACTATGGCTAGTTATAAAAGAGGGCGCAATCTCAGAGACTTTTTAGTTAAATCTAATGTACATAACACACTGTCCCAAAAGCCTAGTCATTTCCTAACTGGCAAGAAAGGTTGTATCAAATGTACGTGTACCACCTGTGGTTTTTTAATCCCTGGTGATACTTTTTGTCATCCACATTCTGGCAAAAAATATTCTATCAACTTTAGATTTACGTGTAACTCTAAGTTTATCATCTACCATCTATTTGCCCTTGTTAGCTTTCGTATATTGGCAAAACCGAACGTTCCTTTAAGGAATGTATGGCTGCACACAGATCTGCCATTCGAGCAGCTCTCTTGAGTGGCAATAGTGAGCAGCCAGTGGCACGACATTTTGGTCAAGTACCACATCCACTTTCCACTTTGCGATACCGTATGATCGACCACGTCCCCCAATCTTTGAGGGGCGGTGATCGTGGTTTGAAACTCCTTCAAATGGAAAGTCGCTGGATTTTTCGTTTAGGGACTCTTGCTCCCAAGGGACTTAATGAGCATCTAGGCTTACAATACTTTATTTGATCATTGGATTTTATTGGGACATTTACATTTAGTTTATATTGCGCTTTTTAGTTTTTTATGTCATTTTCTCTTATGAATATTGATGTATTTATATGTTCCTTTACATATATGCTTTTCACCCATTTACGAAGTTCTATTTCTTAGGTGATGGGCACATGATGTTGTGAGTGATTACGTCACTCTCAAGCGCCGCCGGTCCGGGTGAGCGGTCCCGCTTCCGGTTTGCGTGCCTGCATGCTGCACGGGTGCTACTTAAGGTAAGACACTGTCTGGTGTTTGTTAGCCAGAGGACCGTGCCGGTGTTGGCACAGAAACGTTGCCATTTGTGATGTCACATTAAATTTGTTCATTTTCAAGTACCCTGAGTGCTGCGACTTCATGACTATATATATATATATATATATATATGAATAAAATATTTTTTTATAGAAAAGATACAAAAGAGATAAAAATTAATTAATTATATTCTTGCATTTACATATACTACCATGAATCTATACCATAGATTTACCAACTCAAATCAAAACATAAAGAAACCTTTGCAAGTGTATATACAAGCATGTCATAAATTAAATAATAAATCAAAAATTGACTAACCCCTCAAGGAGGGAAAGCCACAATAATTATATATAAATATATAAAAGGCTGAAGTGTGAATGATAGTGTACATATTTCTAAACAGTAAGTGAAAAGTGAAAATGAAATGTGGTAATAATATGTAGTAATAAAGTGTAATAATAATGTGAAATATGAGTCCTATGTGAATGTGAAACACATAATGTGTAAGAGTGCGTATGAGAAACCGTGTTGCGAACAAGGGTGTAGAGAAAAAGGAAAATACATAGATCTATGACTGTTTGGACCCTATAATAATCATAGAGGTGATATATGTACCAGAGCATATGTATATTAATATTGTTTGAAGTGCAGTAATAAAAATAATAATAATAATAATAACTTATGTGATAAAACCAAAACCAGAAAACAGAATAAAAGTGATAATGTGAAGGAAAATATAAGAAGAAAAACAAATAGAAAAAACTAAGAAAAAATATATGAAAAAATATAGAAAAAATAAAAATAAAAATGAAAATAAAAATAAATAGGGAAATCAAAATAATTAAATGTATTCAAAATCAATTGTTGATCAATATAAATATTAAAAAGACACAGAAACCCCTAATTCATAGAGATATCAAATTAGTATCAGTCTCATAGTAATGGTTATAGAAATGAAGGTGAAACAATCTTTTATGGAATGTAATGAATTAATCGATTAGGAAGGCTGAGTAGTTGATATTCTCATTGAGAGCTCCAGGGATAAGCGTCCCCAATTTAAAAATCCACTCACTTTCCTTCCTTTGTAAGGCCTTCATGACATCTCCTCCTCTTAAACCCAGCATAACCTTATCTAGTCCAAAGACTGTCAAGTCTTGTTCTCTACAGGCATGTTTGTTAAGAAAATGTCTTGCCACCGTGGTGAGTTGTTTCATTTTGCTTCTGTCTACTGCGGCATTCCGGATATTGCTAAGATGCTCTAAAGTTCTTACTTTTAGCATCCTGGATGTCATGCCTATATATTTCACATGGCAAATGCAGACAAGACAATAGATCACATTGGTTGTTCTACAGTTAAAAAATTATTTAATTGTAAGTTTCTGGCCAAATTTATCAGTCACTGAGATCATATTAGAGATATGTGTGCAAACTTTACACCTTTTTTCTCCACATGGATGGCTACCTGTAACTGATAATGGTCTCATGGTGGTCATCATGAAATGGATTTTTACGAAATGATCTCTTAAATTTGGTGCTCTGCGCCAACTCATGTTGACCCGATCCTCCAGTTTATTAGCCAGATCACAATCTAATCGTAGAACATGCCAGTGCTTCTGCAGTATATCTCTGGCTTCCCTCCAGTTATTGCAAAAGTCTCCAATGAATCTAAGAGTACTCTCCTTGACAGAATTGGATTTATCCCCAAAAATAAGGGATTCTCTTTTAGTTTTAGCTACCTCATATTTAGCTTTTTTAATTATTCGGTTGCTATAACCTCTTTCTTTCAATCTCTGTGTTAAGTCTTTGCTCTGTGTATTGTATGATTCTTCACTAGAGCAATTTCATCGCAGCCTCAAGAACTCACCTTTGGGAATGTTTTTGACCGTGGGAGGAAAATATGAGCTACTGCAATGAAGTAAGCTATTAGTTGAGGTCTTTTTTCTAAAGATCTCAGTACACACTCGATTATCTTCTCCCCTATATATTCTTAGGTCCAAAAAAGATATGCTGGTTCTGCTGCTCTCATATGTTAATTTGAGATTAAAAGTATTGTTATTTAAATGTTTGACAAAGGTATCAAGTTAACTATGTGTACCAACCCAAATAATCAAAATATCATCTATGTATCGCATCCATGCCACAAGATGTTGGGTATGATAATCCTGCCCATCTTGAAAGACACATTCTCTCTCCCACCAACCCAGGAAGAGGTTAGCATATGTGGGGGCACAAGCAGCCCCCATTTCTGTACCTCTTACCTGGATGTGGAAGTGATTGTTAAAAATAAAGTAATTGTGATGTAGTACAAACTCAAGTAATTCTAAAAGGAATTCTTGAAAATTACCTATTACTTCCATAGATAGAAAATATTTAACTGCTTGTATCCCTTGATCATGTATTATTGATGTATATAGGGATTCAACATCTAAACTTACTAGGAGATAGGTATCTCCTAGTACTACATCATGACCTTTTCTTAATACATCAGTGGTGTCTTTGACATATGATGGCAGACTTGATACATGGTGCCTTAGATGCACATTGAGGAAGCAGCTTGCTTTCTCTAAAAGACCATCATTTCCAGACACTATGGGTCTTCCCGGTGGATTCATGAGGTCTTTATGGACCTTTGGTAGTAGATAGAAGGTCGGAGTTCGAGGATTTGGCATCAAAAGATATTCATACTCCAATTTCGCGATTGAACCTTCATCCAGAACTCTACTAATGATTCTGTGGTAGGATGTCTTAAAATTATCAGGATCAAAAAGGGTCATAACATAGCATGTACTGTCACATAATTGCCTTCTGGCTTCACTCAGATATAGATCTATTGGCCATGTTTAGCTAATTATTAAGCTTATATTCAGTCCGTCTCACCCTCCTTCTTTTTAATTTAGCCTATTAGATGTATTACCAGTATCAATTTGGTTAGAGCATTCACTACATTAGTTTTAAAAGTCAGCGCTTCTTTGTTTACATATGCAAATTACCTCGGGAGCTCTCTTCCCTGTTTCCAGTGACTAACCACCTCATAGGTAAATATGTCTGCTCTGCTCATTGGTTACACCAGCCATCACTCAGAAATGGAGCACAGTGATTGGCTGGATGCTAGTAGAAATAAGAGACAGGATTAGCATGGAGCCTATGGCGATCAAGTGACCAAGCCACAGGCGAAACGCGCATCCTCCCGATCAGCTGCATGGCCAGCAGCTGACACACACACACCACTCCAGCAAACCTCCTCAACAGGGATTACCGGCCACAGGTACCCGCCTTTACTCTCCCTCATAGCACTTTCTCTTTTGGGTGGATACCAGTGACTTTTCCTGCAATGCCGCTTTGGTAACAGGAACAAGACACGGCTGAATTCCCAGAAAGCAGAAGTGCTTCTGTTGTTTCTTCCAGGGTCAGCGTTCTTTCCTCTCTCTCATCCCTTGTTTTATTACTGACAAGGGACAGCAGAATTGGTCAGTCACTTCTCTTGTCACCCTGGACCATACTTTTTTCATTCACTGACACAGATACTCAGGATATATTTCCAGTAACTTCTCTTATATTACATCTCATATGTGACCATGTGTTTCAATATCCTTTGTATATATTGTTGAATTTACAGATCTGTTATAATGGAGATGAGTGATTATATCATTAATTTCTCCCATTAGGTTATCACTGCATTTCTGCTGCCTTATCTCTCAGTTTCTATATGCATTAGATTGACATATGCATGTGTACATTAGGAATCCCTTTGAGGATAGGTACTATTGATTCAAAATATCAAAATTCAATATTTGTCCAAGGACATATCTTTATTTATTTTCTATATACATTGCACTGGTATCTTAAGTGTATCCTCATCTCTAGCCAGGGTCCCCTGACGAATGAGGTTATTTGATGCTATTGCAGTCCTATTTGTGATTTGGATGTCTCATTCACCCATTTATTTATTTATTTATGCTCCAAAGAGAGGGTATTTTGTTTCAGTATACTGTGTTGACACATGTATATACACTTATTCTTATCATAATACTTATTGTGTCATATTTAAGAGGTTTTTTATTAGTGTTTGTGGAGTGGTTTAGTCCTGAGGATTAAAGCATATTGAAATTTAATATATGTATTTACCCTTTACCTCAAGTTCTATTTAAGCAAGTATTTGAAAAAAAAAATTGCCTTCTTTACACATCAGCTGTGATGTCTTATTGTTATATGTATTGTCATTCATCTAATTATTAGAGTGTACTAATATCACTCTTTTTAGAGGGAATATAATAAAGGTTAAATTTTATTTATCTAACATCTATTATTCATTTTCCGATAATTATTATTTTCTTAAGAGTGCCCCAAAAAGCAAGTTTTTGTCTTGTGTTGTCTCTTGAAACAATCTTTGTATGTGTATTACACAAATTCTTTGGGTGCACCACCAATGAGAGGGTCATTAAATAAATAATATATTGTATGTATGACCATTATTTTGGTTTTCTGTATAGCGATTATATTTGTAATTTCGGTGCGGACTCTTTTCACCTATTAGACAAGAAAGGATATGTCATGAAACACTAATTTTATAGCCACGCACCAACATGTGTGCACAATAGGCTCATGTTCTGGCATAATAGGCTCATGGTCCTGCATAATAGGCTCATGGTCCTTAAAGTTAAGAAACTTGGCTATCGCAGTTCAAAAGAAAAAGACAAACCCACAAAAGATGCAGGCTTGATCCTCACTGCATCTTGGGGTATCAGGGATTCCCTCTTACTGTCACTGAACACCTGTCACTGACTCCACACAGTGGGCGGGTATGTAGCTGCCACCGTAAAACTCTTATCATCGGCGTTTGGAACCGCTTACTGCTGTGTATGCGTTAATGAGCTGCGGCCACACCTCCTGATTGGTGTCGGCTGATACCCACTGATCCCTCTCAATGGACCAGGGTCTGCACAGTAGCTGGCAGAGGGCATGAGCTTGGAGACCCTTGGCTCAAACCAGAACAGCCAGAGAACGGAATAGCGTTTGGCGCAATCCTGTTATCGCAGGATTCAGATGTAGTCGTTGTAAAGGCAAAGATGTTTATTGTTCAATAGTCTTAAAAAAGACTCTTCCCCTCAGCTTTAAAAGTGTCAGTATACAGATGTCAAACAGCAGTTCATTCCTTCTTGATGTTCAAAAATATATCCCCAAACCATGCTCACAGGCCTGCTATATATTGCACTATTACCACAGGAGGTAAATCCACCCTGTGTTCCCTTTAGCCAATCATACTAGCTCACAAAGTATAAATAAACACACCTTACATTTTAAAGATACTAACATAATTTCCTCACCACCACCCAAAAACAGTTGGCTTTCCTAAAGCACAATCTGAGTTAGCATATACTGTCTCTGAAAAGGTAATTATAATGCACATTTTCAATGGCATTCGTCCTTTGACATGTCTATGACTAAAACCAGTTTGGCTTATTTACAATCTTAACACCTTCTAAGTTCTTAGGAAGTTCCACCCAATTGGAGCTTCTTAAAAACAAACAAATTGTTTTTCCCTAACTTGCTTGGTTATTTACACAGAGACTGTCGAAGCTGGATTAGTGGCTGAGACGGAATCAGCGTAAAAATTAGCCTGCCTGATGCCATTTGCAAATGGCAGCTAGACTCCATTTTAGAAAAAAGAATCTGCAAGACGCCATTTTGCAACCAGCGCCATTTTAAGTTACAACTCACGAGCTAAGTACAGATGGCAATGTTTTTGATAATCTTTTTAGAAGCCATGACAGGCCCATTCTGGGGACAACCTTGCATAGATAAATACCAAAACAACTAGAAAGACAGCCTCCTGATAAAAGTAAACAGAATAGACAATACACCAGAATACTGTGAGTGTTTTACACACAAATTGGGAATCCCTGTATGTAGACAAGTATAGTTGTGGCAATTGTAATATAACCCAGACATTGATCTACACAATTGAATTTGTCTGAATCCTAAACAGGTTTTAGTCTCACTCCCAGATAGAATGGCCCCAGCTTCACAGCTGGGGGTCTCCACCATGTTTGAGAAGTGAAGCTCACTGCCCATAACACATTTGCATTGCAGTTTGAAACTGTTAGTAAGGAGTGAGATATGTGTGTATATATATGTTAAATCCATCATAAATAGAATCTCATGCATAACCACCGCACAGTTGCGCTGCTAACATGATGCACAGTAGCGAATGCACAATATCCTGCATGTGAACTCTGTTTATTAGCTGCATGCGTGCACATCTGCCCCAAATCAGATAAACCTAACTAGCGTCTTTTCTCATATCCCTAATACTTACATAATGCACACTTACACAAAAGGTTCCATAGCTATAAAGTAAAAGATCCAAGTTTTATTCATTTATTACAAATGCTGTAAATAAAGACTATTTGGTATCTAAGGTTTAATACATGATAAATAAACCGTGTTTGGTATTATACTGATCTGCACTTTATCCACAGCTTTCTGGTATCATCGGTGTGAAGATCAGAACATGCGTTCACAACTTATGGACTGTAAAGACCTAAAGAACCAAAATGTACTTTGCAAAATCAAGTCTAGATTTGCATGAGGTGGGAAAACGAAGGTAACCAGCTGTTGGAGGCTGGACTGTGGCCATTTGAATCAACCTGTTAAGTGCCTTGTAACAAACGCACCATGAAGGAGAGCCAATAGAATCGCACCCAGACCTCTCTTTTGTTCAGCTTATTTTGGGGGGTTATAAATATGTGTGCTCTGACCCTGGGTTGCTAGTCTATTCTGCTGATTGCTGATTGACGGAGGTCTCTTGCTGATGCCGGAATCTGGTCCCAGAGTGCTTGCGTATGTATGACTGTATCTTGGGTCTGTATAATTTCTTTGTGCTAGATTGTACTTAGATCACAGCGTGTATTATCTGTACTTTGGTTGAATAATACTTTGTGCTTTGGAAACACATGTTCAAGGTCTAAGGTCTTTATTTTACTGTATGACTGCGTACGCAAATAGCATAAATCTTAGAAGTTATAGGCAGGTTTTAGAAGGTATAGGTAGGAAGGTATATAGCCAGTATCCTTAAGACACACCAGAAACCTCTGCAGTGCATTTCAAAGAAAAGGCTTTTCAGTCAACACCAACCCTCCACTGCCAGGCTAGGGCAATTACCAGATCAATCCCTATGTGAGGATGCCTAAAGAGCAGTTTGTCTCCAAATGTGAATACCTTTTACATTTCTATAAGTACATAGTTTGTACATTTTAAAAATACATTTCCACAACCGCGCACTGCACATTGAATATAACATGTTAAAACACATTACATATATATTTGCAGTACGTGGGGCCCTGTGCCTAAAGGTCCGCTTGAAAATGGTGCTGCGGAATGAGGGTTAACTGCTTCAGTGCCGCAGAAGCCATTTCACACACGTGTGGCTGGTCTTCGGCCACGGAGCCAAACTGCTGAAGTCAAGGCAAATGGAAAGTGTATAACATATAAATGGATCCAGAGTAATCCATTCAGAAGCATAGGATCTCATTGTGAATACGCAAACAGGGCACAGCAGTCAAACACAGATGTATGGTGAGTAAAACAATGTCCAGTCCAAGACATATAGACAAAGAAGGAAGGTTCCTATACCAGGCAGTGGATACTAGTAGAGTAGAGGGAATGGAAATCAACTGTGGTACCTCAATGGAGCCGCAATCAGGGATAGGATCAAAGTTCTTCATTAGTGACATGAAAGGGCTGGGGGCTAGGTAAGTGTAAGAAGAATTTCCAGCATAGAAAGGAAGTGTCTGGGCAGCATGTACACCATCCAAGACAGTGGGCAACCACAATTCATTTCCAGAAGATCAGCATACTGAAGTAGGCTAGTGGCTGCAGCACAATGAAGGATTGGAGCAAGCCTGTGGGGAAAGACTGCTGTGGAGAAATAGCTGGAGCAGGTTCCGCTGTAAGTCTCTAGGTTGACAGATTCCTTGAAAGCAGTGGAGCCATGGCCAGACAATGTCAGAGGTCAGATAAGCAGCAGCTAATGCAAGGTTGATCCGGAGTCCAAGGCGCAGTAGGGAACCCCAAAGATCAGGTGGTCTACTGGGTTGGTGATTGATGAACGACATGATGCAAGATAGCATCTATCCTGCTTAGGGCAGGAGTAAGTGTCTGCACTTTTTCCTGGCACCTAGAAATCAAAATAGGGTACTCTTCAGGCTGAAACACAGTAGATGAAAATCAATTTGCCCAGGAGAATAAGGAGCTTTTGGACTGTTCCATCCACCAGACGTCAAACATTTATTTTTAAACATATTTAATTTAGGAGAAAGTGTTGATGGTTTATAGTGATAATAGGAGGGTAAATAGTGATTGCTTGGGGCAGATATCACAAAGAAGCCTCCGGCCATACAAGACAATAGCTACTGTGGTTGGTTAGATGGGCTATACACTTCCGAAAGTTGAGATGGTAGTGATTCAAATTGGAGATTCAGTAAATAAACTGCAAGTGGTTGTGCTCACTGTTTCTTCATACTGTATAAGAACAGCATTGGACAGTAATCGGCCGCTGTCCTCCAGTGGTTGCTATGCAACAGATAGGTGTCCTCAGGATAACTGTGTTTGTCTGACTTGATATCCAGAGGGAGATGGAAGAGAAAAGGAGGGGGACCATAAAGAAAATTAACTAATGATAAGCAACAAAAAAGTAGTGTAGTACATATCCCCTCTTCTCCTTAGGGTAAACTTAGAGGGAAGTTATTACTGTTCTTTAATATAGGTATACAGATACACGATCTATTCCAGTTTTACTGGTAAAAATAATAATAATAATTTCAGTCTTTGCTGATAATTATTTTTATGCCAGGGGTCAATAAAAAAGTAAATTTTCCAGCCATTCTGGAACTCTTTCAGATTTACCTAATTTGTTCACATACAGACAGACAACGGGCTTTATAAATAAATGTCCAAATTCCTTCTAACAATTGTTAAAAGGTGAGTTGAATTCCACATGGTAATCAACCATTCCTGAACATATTAGAAACAGTAAACTCTATTGTACCTCACCTCTTCTTTTTCACCTCCCTGTGGATATTGAGAAGTTCATCAAATGTCTCAGATGCTGTACTTCTATAAAAAAAAGGTGAGCACTACATGCATAGGTTTTTTTTTAAATGTAACACAGAGTACACTATGATGTTTTTTTCTCATTCTTGGTACACTCAGTATTTATAGCAGCATCCAGGCTTGCTTTGTACATTGGAAGCTCTTTTAGATATATCCGTCATATGTTGCGTCCTCTAGTGTAACATGACATGATACTGGAATGTTTGAGATCTTTATGTTGTTGGATAATCGGCCATACATTTTTTGATGCATTGGAAATGATGGTATCCGCAATATTATATTTATGTACCCAGTGTACTTGGTATCTGTTCCTAATAGACCTTGAAGTAGATTTTTTTAGAGTATCTATATGTGAAATACCATTGACTTTTGCTCTCGCAGCTGTCAACACTTTGTCTCTGCGAAGCACAGCCTCTCATTTCTCAAATACATTATTATAGATCAAGTGCAAAATAACCTTTGTGGGGGTGAACGAGGCAAAAAAATGTATTTCAACTGGAAGCCCAATGGATTTTTAGACTTGATATGATGGGGCCAAGAAGTCTTAATGACCAATTAACATTTAACGTATTTTTATAATGGAGGGTTCAGGGATGGACTGGGGCTGCTCAGCAACCCTAGCAGTCTCCCTAATGCATGCCCATAAAAGGGGCATGTCCTTGCTAAAAGGGTCTTGGCCACACCTCATGGGGGTGTGAAGCGAGTCATGGGGAATGGCCTCGCTGCATACCTGCATCTTTCAGTGTCCCGGCCAAGCAAAGCGACGAGAGGTGGAGCTGTTCGGCTGAGGTTTGCAGCCGGACTGGCCCATCTGGCTATCGGCCCTTTTGGCATTTGCCAGAAGTGCCAGATGGGCATTCCAGCCCTGGTAGGGTTGATCTTTTTTTGACATTTATCCATGCTTAGTTAGATGGCCTATATGGCATATTTTTACCTTGGATTTTGATGGAATCTGGTGGGCTATCAGTCTCTTAATAATGTTTTGCTGTCTTTATACCTATTCATCAGCTTTTACTGTGGTGGCATTTGGGTAGTTAGGCATAGACTTGTAATTCGATACAGCTAGCTGACTACTATATTATAGGTTGTTATTATAGTACTGTGTTCTTTAGTTTATGTTTAGTTTTTTACACCTTTTTATATTACAGTTGAGTTTATGTTTCCGTTACGGTGGCCTTTGTCCATCCCGGAAATTGCAGTCTGCGGGCATCTGCTGTTGATGTAGACTATGCAGCATCGCATGTGACATGGTTCCGGAATTGGAGAGTGTCCCGGAGCCGGATAGTCTGTATCGCGTGGGGTAACTTCTGGTTTGGGTCCTATTTAGGTAAGCACCTATCACTAATTTACTTGTTATAAGTCATCCTGAAGACAGAGTAAAATTCAAAACATTGATGATGGATCCTGTGTCTGGTGTTTACTTTCTAGTCCGTATGAGTGACGCTTCCTATTGCAAGTTATATATATATACTGTGCGTATATACAGTGTTTATATCTGCACCCCATTCCATCGTCCACTCTGTCCTGCCATGCCCCCCGCTTTGCCACAGCTCCATCCCGCCAACTTCCATCCTTGCCGCTCCATCCCATCCCCCCTTGCGCCATCCTGTCTATTCCACACTCCATCCCCACCTCTAATACAGTAAAGTATTTGTTTTTTTAAACTATCTATTTTGAAAAAAAAAATCATTATCACATTATCCAAATAATAGCTATTTAAACTTGATTTTGCATTTTTTTGTTAAAAATAAATATATTGAATCAGGTTTAAATAGCTGTTATTTACATAATTTGATATAAAAAATAATCGACAATTTTGGGGACATTTTTGGAAAAAATATTAGCCAGTTAAGTGATTAAATACTTTAACTGTTTAATCATTTTTTGGTCTGTATGTGCGTGTACACTGTATATATTATATGTGTGTGTAGACCAAACCCCCACATCAGTGATCACACCCCCACCCTGCTGGTCATGCCTCTTGTGGCTGCACATAATAGGCCGTCCATAAATTTTAGCTCCAGGCCCATATGGACCTTAATCTGGTACTGACCCTGGGTAAGCATTAAAGTGAGGTATAATGATGAAGGATTATACATGAAATGCGTTAAGCATCTGGTGACTACATTCTGTGTTTTGGGGACTGTTCCTTACAAACCTTTCTGTTTGTGGACTTGGAGTGCTGGTGAAACCAACTTCCAGGAGTATCCAGGGTGACCATGTGAGGCTGAGTTTGGAGGGACCCCTATGACCACAAAAGTGGTGATATGCTTTTTATCAATGTTTCTATGTGAGTGTGATGTATAAATAAATCTTCTGTATGTTCCTGGTAATGCTACACTATTTTCTTGTTTTTCTCTGCTTATCTTTGAGATAAATATGCACACCTTGGCAGAGCGAAACTCTAGGATATACCAAAGTTGTACTGAAAAAGAACAAGGAAAAAAGCAAGAACAAGGAGACTTATTGAGACGCGAATCTGCACACATAAAGAGTAAGACTTACATTATAGAAGTGGTCAAAAATTATTTCATGGAGAACGGTTATTTGTGCCATTATGGGACATTGTGTAATTATATGCTTTTTGTATTTTGTAGAAATTTGAAGTCTTGTATTTGTTCCATAGGCTGCATTTAATGTAGAAGCGCAGAGGTGGTATTTCTATTTTTTGCTTGTACATGATCGGTTATGGGAAGGAAGTGAAGAAGGTATAACAGAAGGTTATATACATATGTATTTATATTTAAGGGGTCACATCATTACATTATATTAACATATTAGGTCAATCTGGGCTTACCCAAACTGGCCTGTACCTTATACCTACAATAAATAGAACATCTTGGGTGGAGGCACTAGAAATTAGTAATCTAAGGAAGATTGGTCCCTTTAGAGGCAAAGGGGGGGGGGAATTAAACCCATAATGGCCAAAGGCTGCAGCAAGCTGACTGGCTAAACTAAGTGACAGAGCAATGGTACAAACACATGGCAATTTAAAAAACAATATAGCACATCTAGGAAACATAGTGGCAATACAGTGGCAGACAGGATGGTAGTTTAATATAAACTTTATGATGCTATAGAATGTTTTCATTATTCAAGAACTAGATCAGAGGCCTGCGGCCAGCACAGGTAAATGGAGGTGGTGTACTATTTAGTTGAAGCCATGTAAGGTATTGATTGATTAGAAGATAAAATAGCAGAATCTTTTTCTCAGATAAAGACTTCTCTGCTTAAATCTTACACCAAACAAATATTACAGGTTGAGTCTCATATCCAAATATTGCAAAATATGGAATATTCTGAAATATGGATTTTTTTTTTAGCATGACTGATATAGTGAAACCTTTGCTTTTTGATGGTTAATGTACACAAACTTTGTTGAAGGCACAAAGGCCCTGATTCAGAGCCGGACGCTCTGAGCAGAGCGCTCGCTCTGAATCAGGGCCCACCTCTATAATTATGGAGCGTACTCCTGGACGCTCATATAGCTGTGGGTCACCACCCACAGCCTACACAAGCGTGTCAATCAACATCGACAGCACGCCCCCTTTGATCAGACACTACGAGCGAAGGAAAGTCTTTCGCTCATCGCGTCTCACGCATGCGCACGACGGAACTCCTTCCGTCGTGCGCATGCGCAGTGCACACCATCGACCCACTTGCGAGCGGACTGCCCAAAATTATTACAAATATTGTATAAAATTACCTTCAGGCTATGTGTATAAGGTGTATGTGAAACATAAATGAATTTCACGTATGTAGACAAACTTTGTGCCACATAATTATTGAAATTATTGTATAAAATTACCTGCAGCCTATGTGTATAAGGTGTTTATAAAACATAAATCCATTCTGTGTTTAGATTTGGGTCCCATTCCCAAGATATCTCATTATAGTATGCAAAAATTCCAAAATACGGAATTTTCCTATATCCAAAATACCCCTGGTCCCAAGCGTTTTGGATTTGGGAGAATCAACCTGTATTGAAATCCATCACCAGTGTGACATGCTAGCTAAAGAAATATCAGAAGATCTTACATGTCTCATGACTGTCCAAAGTCAACATATCAATTCCAGACTTGCGGTCTATTTGACAAACACACCCAGCACGATGTCTGATGAGTTTCAACAAAATGGAATCCTTGAGGTATATTTACTAAAGGTCAATTTTAATCAATTGTGATATATTTAAAATCAATGAAAATCAATCAACATCGATGTTGTGTTTCTGGGGCTAAATCACACATTTACTAACAGACATTTTTATTTGTTTTTTTAAGTATTAGAAAATATGTGATTTAGCCCAAGAAACACAACATCGACGTTGATCGATTTTGATCGATTAAAATTGACCTTTAGTGAATAAACCCCTTGTGTATGATGTTAATACGTTCATAGGAAAAATTCAGAAGATGGTTGCAGAGCTCCAAGCTTAATGTTAGTCATTATACATCAGAAGGCTATCAAGATAGCACATAGGAAATAAAGATACATATGTCAATAACATTTTTGCAATTAAATATCGAAACAAAACAAACGAAAATTCAGCTCCAGTTTGTTGGTAATGGCGCTAGGCAATAATGTTTACCTTGTGTATTTCAATTTAAAATCCATACATTAACAGCCACATGTCTGCTCTTATTTCCGTATGTACAGTATGTGTTTATTTACTTTTGCACCTTCTAACTATTTTTGCTGGAGATTTTTTGCATATGGGCTTCCTGACTGCTGATCCGCTTTAAGATTGGTTCTAATGTGCAAAAGTGTGTACAGTCTGAAAATAGAAGATATTATGAGATAATGCATCAGTCTCAGTAACATTACAAATTATAGGAGAAAAGTTAACCACATTTGTTAGTGTTTTTTTGTGTTGTTTTAAATATAAATAGTAATTTAAAATAACTAAATGATTTGCTTTCATAGGAATTATAATATATATATATATATATATATATATATTTAGTTTTACAGAATGTTATTTATAAGTAGTCAAAATACTACTTTATGTATATCACAATATAAATACTAGATTTTTTGTCTTCTGGAATGCTTTGTAAATTAATGTATGTTCAACATTAAGCTATTACAAATAGATTAAAAACTAACTAGTAATGTATGTTACAAATCAACATTTGTGCAAATTATGTTTTAATATTTTTCGTTTTTCCTCTTTGACTTCCTGTCATGTCAGCTAAAATGCTTTTACCTTTTTCATGTCACTCATTTTGTTTACTTTTCATATATCTATAGATGACTGGACATGAATAATGCATGCTTGCTCAAACTCCATATTTATTTATTCTGTTTATATACAGTAGAGCATTGTTTGGGGATGCAGATTAAGTTTGGGACATTACCGCACACACTATCATTTACACTGGGAGGATAGCACTATGCTAATTATTTTCACTAAATAGTTTCTTTATTACAACATAAAAAACAACTGGCAATTGTTTGCATTTGGAGGAATAGGTCTTTATGAGAATAGTTTTGGGGTGCAGATTAAGAGCAGGATGCCACCAAACACAAAGTTGCTTACACTGGAAGGATAACTCAGAATTTCTTACAAAATAACAGGACATGCTGGCTGTGCCCTATAAAATTTCTGGTCATTTTTGGATTACAGCAAATGCATGTAGAAGATTGTAGCAGCTGCTAGAATGGTTTATTTTGCCATGCCACAAATTGAAGCAAGTGGTAGTAGTCAGATGGAATTCCACCCTTGATATGCTTCAGTGACTAGAGGAACAGCAACAAGCCATCAAAATGTACAAATCAAGCCATGACATAGGGAGAGGGTGAGTCATGTTTCCTTACTGCAGCAAACTAGGGAATACTCTCAGTTTTATGCAAGCTACTGAAACCATTTGAAATAGTAACCAATGTGTGTAGACATTGGCAGTCTGGGTCAGGCCATACCCTTAATTAAACTACTGGAAAAACAGCTAGAGAAGCTGAAGGAGGAGATGAAATGAAGCCATTCTGCTCAGTAAGTTGAATTTGTAGATTGCGTTCTTTATTCTTATCACCAGAACCCAAGGGCTTGCAACATCTTACAATTGGATCATTACATTTTGGCAACCATGCTTTATTCTAGGTTTAAGTCCTACATAAGTCTTTATTTCCAACTGACACAGATCTTGAGAGATGCAAAGAGCTCCTTGTAAGAATTTTCAGCTCAAGTGGCACATGACACAATGTCTCCTACTTCAGTTTCTCCTGCAAATGTTGCTGCCAGGATAAAAACTAACCTTTTCCAAGAAACCCACTGGTGATGATGGTGAGTCAATTTAGCACACCAGAGTGAAATATTATTACATCTGGTCAGGCTTAAATTAATTGCCCTCATATATTGACACATCTACAGTGACTCAATCTCATATATTAAGCATCAATAGAATGGTGGAGGATTAGAGGATTACTTTAATGATATGTAGAATTTAGCATGTCACACAGTGTCTTTGAATACTGGGAGGAAAAAAAGCAATGTGGAACTTAAGCTGCCCAACCTCTAGTGTGTACTTACAAATAGTGTTTGGCAAAGCCAGTAACCTTCTGAGTGGTAGGCAAAAGAGGCTATTTTGAAAAAATGTGGAAATACACATGGCTATCAAAATGACCTACAACTTCTATGAGGGAGACTTTTGCCACCAATTACAACAAACATAGACTGAAACGGTGGATTCTAGTGGGGATTATCTAATATTGTGTGATGAAATTAATGACAGTGATGAGTGTGATGATGAGGATGATGATGACATCTTCCAACTATAAGGATTATTAACACTGTTAGCCTTAAGCCCATAGTAGCTTGGTTTAACCAAGCAACCAAGATGTTTACTTTGTGGGGGCCCAAACACACCAAACACATCAGCCACAAAAGTGGCAGTCCATATTGCTGAAGTGTTCAGTTTGTTAAACTGTGCATGTCCTTTTAAATATACAACAAAATCTTAAGGACAATTCCATCATGCACCACTTTTCATTATGGGCTTTGCCAAGATTGTGTGTGTTTGACAGCAACATATATATTACTGTACTTTGCCGGGGGTTTAGGCTCTGAATCAATATTATATTAATACAAAGCAAAATACTGAATGCACGAAGACATGGTTTCAAGTCTCCAGGTGATTATCACTACTATGCTCCCGTACAATGAATGTGAATAGTGATGTCGACAGTACTAATACATGTAAGCTATTATGGAATATACAGACATCAGCTGATTATCTCAGTCAACCGAATTTATGGAAATACTAATATAGTAAGTGCCCTCTGGTAATGAAACTATCTTTTATATCCCATCTCTGTATTGGCCCGTGGCCTATGATTTGCTGGTTAGAGAAGTTTGTTATTAATTAATTAACATATTAATTTATTATATTTTCTACTAGGTTGTTACTCTGGCTTGAATTAACTGTGTTGGGCTGAAGCCTGTGATTGGCTGTTTGGAGAAGTGTGTTGATAATATATTATATTTTCTACTAGGCTTTTACTTTTAGGCTATTGCATTAGTTCTTGATTAATAAAAACAAAAATTTCTATAGGGTTGTATAGTTTACATCCTGTTTTCCTCCGTAGTGCCTCTATGTTTCATAGATGTGCTATATTTTAAACTAACGTGTTAGTGCTGCTGCTCTGTCGCTTAGTTTAGCCAGCTAGATCACTGCAATCTTTGGCCAATATGGGTGAAAACAATATTGTAAGCTGTGATGTGTTCAAAATTTACTGGTAATTAATTTTATTAATATTAATAATACTGTAGGATTAAAACCAGGTCCAAATTAGATGATTTTAGCTGTTTTTATTAATTTTTAAAGGAATCCAAACCAAAACATTTGAGGCAAAAGCAAAACCAAAACACGATGATAGAACATCTTTGATATTCGTACACATTTTTATCTCTATTAATGCTTGGATATTTTGTGTATGTTTCTTTCTGGTATGTGGAATGAAACTGTTCTAAAACTATTAACAAAACTGCTCAAAAAACGTTGGCAACTTTGCGTTAAAGAAAAAACAAGCATAGAAGAATCTCTGCAGTTGAAAGCTGGTCTGGAGTACAATGTATCAGCACAGGCGTTTAATGGAGACGAAGCAGTGTCTAATGATTGTGAAGGAAAAAATTGCTGCAATCAAGGAAGATTGAATGACAATCAGAGGCTGGATTTTTATAATAAGGACCGTTGTGTGTACTTCTGTCATAAGGCATAAATTATATAAATCAATATATTTCTTGCAGTTATTGTGGACATTTTTTGCAGAATAAGACAGTATGTTGAATGCAGAATAAATGCTATATTTTTTCCTGTTTAAATCTTTGTAAATCTGGTCTTTCAGCATTGTTGGGGTTTATGCTGCATTATTTCTTTAACTAATGGTGCGTGGAAATGCACAGTCATTACAGACTGAAGCTCTCATCCAGACAGGTTACCAGATATCCCGCATTAAATGTACAGTTTCACATCTTGTTATTTTAAGTGTTCTCTGCCAAAGGCAAGAATGACCTCTTACACTCACCTGATCTGTTTGTTTTTTCCAATATACATTTTATTTGGTTCTACCAACTTGTGTATGCCCTTAAAGGCAAAATACATTTATGTAGCAATATTACTTCATGTAAAACAGCGTTATTTTATTATTACGTGGTTTGGGACAAAATCTGCAGCAGAACAGGAAAGGTAGAATGGCATCACTGTAATTAAACATTACATTCTCAATAGCAGGAAACATTAAAGCACATTAGCTGGCTGGAAGGGGTTGGTTGTAAAACCTGAATGACTTCCTACTTTCTCTTCTTAAATACTTTCTCTTCTTAAATTCCTTGATTCACTTCCGATTTTAATTTTCCGTTTCTTAGCCTCTTCGCTTCTATTGTAATTTCCCCCTTCAGGGCCCAGCTCTCCCGTATTTACCATTGTAGAGATGACCAATTAAAAGGCTAGCCATTGATTAAAAAATGAACAAACATTTTCAAATAAAGTTATAACAACATGGCAATAGGTGGACTGCAGAATAAACAAACCTGGCTTGGCATGTTATATAGGGCCGGCACAAGCATTAGGCAACTTTAGGCAGCTGTCTAGGGCTCCGGCCACTGGAGGGTGCTGCTGAGTACATCAAACTAAAAGATTAAGGATGCTTCTAAAAGGGACATCCTTCCTTTACACTGCGCTGATGGCGGCTAATCAGTCGCAGCTCTCTATCAGACCGCATACATGACCTCACTGCATTGGTCACTGCCAGTATGAGATGTCTGCCGTGTCCGCCCAGACTTTCAGTGATGATATGTGCTGTTTACAAATGTGGGTACCCACCTTCTGGCCAGCTGTTTCCTACCCTTATCTCCTTGATGCAGAAGAAATCACTACATGTGTTAATCTCAGGTATGCACAATACTAGAGAATTCTCAAAATCATTTAGTTCATTAATAGGCATTTCTGTAATCCGATAACTGCTGACAATTTGCATGGCGATCTGTGTGTGGATATACTGTATTCGAAAGTGTCATATTTTGTTCAGTCAATGTTTAAGGCTTTTTAAATTATATAAAATATATACTGTAAATCAGGTTACATTTGTCCGTCTTAAGTATAGTGGGACAGGGTTGAGGGTGGAGGTGGGCTGAGGTGACCCGACATATGCTAGGTCGATAGTACTAGTATATACACTACATAATGGCGGGTTGGGTACGGGATCCCGGCAGTCGGGATGCAGGCGGTCAGAACACTGTCAGCAGCATCCCGACAGTCAGAATCCCGACCCAATTAGGTAAGTGTCCTAACACTCACCCACCCCCTAACACTAACCCACCTTTCCCGCAGCCTAACCCTGACCCTCCCCCCTGTAGCCTAACTCTAACCCTTCCCCCTGTAGCCTAACCCTAACCCTTCCCCCTGCAGCTTAGCCCTAACCCTCCCCCCTGAAGCCTAAACCTAACCCTCCCCCTAGTGCCTAACCCTAACCCTCTCCCCCTGCAGCCTAATCCTAACCCCTAACCCTAATACTTACCATTGGGATGCCAGCGGATTCTGGTGCTGGGATTCTGACTGCTGTTGGGATTACAGTACCGGTATAATGTGCACCGGCATCCCAACTGCCGAGATTGTAACTACATTCTGTTATTACATAAATAGCATGTCTGTGAATGGTCAGGATCTGACCTTGAGAGCCAGGGTTTCCAGGTTCATGTAAGAGCTTGACAAATATCTGAAGATCACGGAGTCCACAGTCCCTTACTCTGTTTTCTGTTGTTAGTGTTTTATAAGCTATGTTTTATAAATGCTGTCAGTTACCTCCAGTGGCGGCTCCACAGGTGGGGGCTGCAGCGCAGTTGAAAATTCAATTAGGAGAGCCACACCAACTGCCAGTGAGTCCCTGCTGGCGATGTTTGGCAGTGTTTGGAAGGGCAGTTGGTGTGGCTGCTCTATTTGAATTTTGGACTGTGCTGCAGCCCCACCTCTGGAGCCGCTACTGGTTACCTCTCATGTTGGTAGTTATCAGCTTATAAACTGAAAAACAAATTAGTCACTGGCAGGGCCAGATTAACAATGGGGCGGAGGGAACTAAAACTCTAGGCCTCTACATAAAAATAGGCCCATTATGCCAATGATCATGACAGCATGATAAAGACCATCCACCAGCTGGTCGGCCATAAATCATAAGTATTAAACTTATATTTCTTTTATAATAACTTTTTTTTAGACTTTTAAAGATATAGGGAGACATTGGGACTGATACATACCCATATAGCACTGGCCACAGATACTCCCATTCTCAGTATAGATCATTGAACATTTTCTGCCCCAGGTATATGTGGCCCTTTATCCGGCCCTGGTCACATATGCTCCTAGGGAGTTGCCTCCTGAGTTGCATGTATATGTTTTGAGTGACATGTGGAAGTCTGATGGCATGTTTGGTTATTTGGAACAAGTGATGGACCTGTTGGGCATTTTTTGGATAAGTGATGTGGTTCTTCCTTTTCAGGTTGTTTTATCATTCTTGAAATTAAGGGTAATGTGCTGTCCTTTTAAAGGTTAGATGGCATACTTTTGGCCTTTGAAGTATATCAGGTTGCCCATCAGCATTTTGCATCTGGACTGCAGTCTTGCAAGCCAGGAGGAGATAAGAGTTATTGTTCCTATTTTACAAGTCAGGAAAAGTAGGTATTTTGTGTGTGGGAATAGGGGAAGGGAAGGGGGAAGTAGACTGAAGCATAGCCTAGGGTGCCAATAAACATAGCACCGGCCCTAATGCCATAGATATATATGCCATGGAATGTAATTTTATTGAACCCTATTATCATCTGACAATAGGATCACGGGTGTGAGGGTCTACTCAATCTTCACCATTCTTCACCAATGAACATGCAGAAGAGCGTTTCTTTCTGTAGATAGGTAATGTAAAAAGTCTGAAAACATGTGGAAACCCTAAGAATGTATTGAAACTGTGAACTTGATTATGCTGACGATGGCACTAGTCTTATTTGAGCAAAGGTCATTAATGAGGCAGATGAATATCTGTTGCTATGGCTAAAAGTAACCAAACACAGAGCCTGGCATTATTGGAAGGTGTGAAAAAAGAAATTCCTGTAAATTGTATCATCATTTATATCATGTTTATAAAATCTGATTGATGACCAATTAATCAGTTTAGTACTCTGCCCAACAATTTACATTTTGCATGTGTTAAATGATGTTAGTGGTTTATGACTTGTCTGTCCTTTGTGACCTGCAACATTCATATTATGTAAATTAGAGGTAATATTAAATCATGTATTGGTATGTTCCTTCACTACAATTAGCCATAATAAACTCCTTCACTACAATTAGTCATAATAAACTTTGTTGTATACAATTCCAAATATATGATATGAATAAATGACAGATTGAATAAAATTATAATATATATACTGTGTATATATATAGTTGTAGAAAAGAAAGGGATCAGAACCACTGCAGTGCCAAAAGGAGACAATTAAATGGTGCGTTTGTGCAGTGTAACACTTTAATAACAGCAAGTAATTTACTTCCTTGTTGTAATTAGATTCAGAAAACAGAACACATATTAAAAAGTGCTTCTCTGGAGGAACATTTTCATTTCATGAAAGTCATACTTGCTTTTCTACATTATTGCATTTCAACAATAATGATACCACTATGATGTTCCTAGTTAATCATACAGGAGAGGAAAAGATTGTGGGAGAAGGTCAGCGTGAATTAGCATTGCCTTCTAGTCAGGGGCTGGCTGGCAACTTTTAGCCTGGGGGGCAAATGCATGCAGGCGGCCCTGGCAGAGGAGTAGCGTGTAGCCAGGGTGCCCGAAAGAACGTGCGTGCTACGGCGCCCAGTAGTGATCCCCCCTATGCAGTGCCCCTTGTGCCCCCAGTAGTAAGCCCCTTATATAGTGCCCCCAGTAGTGGTAACCCTTATGCAGTGCCCATTAAATAGTGGCCCCAGTTGTAGTCTTCCCCCTATGCAGTACCCCCACTATTGCCCTTTGTATAGAGCCCCCAGCAGTGGTCCCTCAATGCAGTGCCCCTAGTAGTAGTCCCCTCCCCCCTATGCAATGCCCCTAGTAGTAGTCCCCTTGTAGTGCCCCTAGTAGTAGTCCCCCCCAGTAGTAGTCCCCCCTTGTAGTGCCCCCAGTAGTAGTCCCCCCCTTGTAGTGCCCCCAGTAGTAGTCCCCCCCTTGTAGTGCCACCAGTAGTAGTAGTCCCCCCCTTGTAGTGCCCCCAGTAGTAGTAGTCCCCCCCCTTGTAGTGCCCCCAGTAGTAGTGGTCCCCCCCCTTGTAGTGCCCCCAGTAGTAGTAGTCCCCCCCTTGTATCGCCCCCAGTAGTAGTAGTCCCCCCCCTTTGTAGTGCCCCCAGTAGTGGTCTCCTCCTTATAGTGCCAGACCCCCCGCAGTAGACACACATAATATAAAAAAAAAAAACACTTACCTGACACCCGCTCCTGCTCCTGGTCCCGCCGCCGAGATCAGCTCCTCTGTCCGCTGCTTTGCATTATGGGAGTGACGCGTCATGGGAGTGCGGGAGCCGGAAGATGTCCGGCTCTGGCAATGGGAGCAGCAGCCGATGAGAGTCTGTCTGACTCTCATCAGCTGCTAAAGCAAACACACAGCTGCCGGCTCTGGTCAGCGCTACACACGTGGTGCAGTCTGTGTCACAGTGACACAGATTGCCCGCGGCCCGCATGACGCTGCGGCCCGAGGGGGCACATGGCACCCTGGCCCCCCGGCCCAGCCCGCCACTGCTTCTAGTCAGGGTTTAAAGTGGTCCTGGAGAGGTGGTGGAACTCATCTCCCCTGTCTACTCCCCCCCCACCACGCTAGTCTGACAGGCCAAAACAAGTGTGAAAACTGTTCTTTAAACACGCACTATTGTGTATAGGAAACGGTAAAGTGAACGGACAGTGTGAAATACATTTTAGATGCTTTTTTTTTAGCACTCCTGCCATCAGCTGCGACTACAATGTTAGGTCACTTAAAAAGAAAAAAAAGTTCTATATCATTAGTGTTATTATTCTGCCGTGCCTCTGAGTTTTTTTTAAGGGGTCTCCACAAACTAGTCTATGTCACTTGGATGGCGAATGTTTTTTTGCAACCCCTATGTTTTGCCTTTGCTTGATTCTTTCCTTACCTATATGCTGGTTTCTCTGAAATGAGGGAAATTGAGACTCCTTAGGCAGACAGTGAGTGTCTCTCAGTTTGTGGGACTTCTGTGCAGGAACTTGGTGGAGGTGAAACTAGTTCCACCTACCATTAGAAGTGATGGAACTCAGGGCCTGATTCAGAGTTGGGAATTGAGAGAGTGATAGCACTTAAATGTGTAGCTGGGCAAACCATGTTGCAATGCAAGGGGTGTAAATACATACATGTTTTGCATGTAGTGTAAATACTGGCTGCTTTTGCATGTAGCTCACAAATACTGCACAGCTTTATTATTACACTGCACTTTAGATGTCAGTTTGGACACGTCCCTCCCAAATCTAAATCTCTCTGCACATTTTAAATCTGCCCTACCTGCAGTGCAACATGGTTTCACCTAGATGATCAGTTGAGAGATCTCTCTCTATTCCCAACTCTGAAACAAGTCCTCAGGGCATGATTCAGACCCGGTCGCAAGCGCTGAGCGCTCGCAACCGGGTCGATGGTGGCCCACAGCACATGCGCAGGACGGAGCCGGCTCTGTCGTGAGCATGCACGAGACCCGGCTAGCGAAGGGCACTCGATGTTGAGTGACAGCTCGCCCCGTTTGGTGGGCAGGCCGGGGGGATGGTTGCCCAAACGGAGGCGTTCCCATGAGAATGCCTGCCGTTTGGGGGTGGCCCCACTGACATCACAAGTGATGTCAATGGAGAACTTCCGGCTCTGTTAGAGCCGAAAGCTCTCTGGGGCTTGCGATGGGCGAGACCCTACCACAAGGGTCTCGTCGCGAGCCCGATGGTCGCGATGGTCTTGACCATCGCGACCATCATCCTGGCTGCTCGCAATAGCTGTGGGTGGTCACCCACAGCTATGCGAGCAGCCAAGAGGCCGCTCCAAAAAAAAAAAAGCCCGGGCCTGATTCAGAGCGAGCGGCTCTGAATCAGGCCCTCAGTTCCACCCCATTCCTGCCCAGTTTAACCCCTGCTTCTAGCCATGACCAGATTACCAATTATGCAAGCCTAGGGCTCAAGTTGTCCTGATCTGTTCGATATTTTGTTATATTTTAAAAATGGAGAAAGGGGGATGCAAAGGTGATTCAAAACATTATGTTGCCTAGGGCCCCATGGTATCTTAATCATACTCTGCCTCCAGCATTAGTGAGCAGTGGGTAAAGGAGAGGTTGGCAGATTAGGGATGTTCATCGATGACTCTATCTGTGATTATCATCAATGTGACTAAACAATCTATGGCAAACCATCAATGGTGTGCACCACTCAATGGCCACCGCTGCTGGGGGGCATGAAGGGCTGTGGGCCAATTGTAATAAGAGGCAGGGATTAGTGGATAGCTGGGGGGGCTAAGCTCTGTGCCAACAAAAAAAGAAAAAAGCAACAGGTCTTACTCTGCCATCAATGGCAATAAACCATTGGATCTCTGCCATCGATGTCAAAACCATTGACCATTGGTAGTTAACCATCGATGTTTGTTAACTATTGATGGTCAATGGCCATCCCTATGGCAGAAAAGTAGCAACTTGCAGCCTGATTTGTCAACTCAAGAAACTGATTCAAGTGTCACAGAAACCCTCATTTACCCAGGTCCATCAATTTGAATAGTTACACTTCCTATCTGAGCCAGGTATTTCCTCTCATGCATAGGTTGATTAAGTCATATAGATAATGAAAAGTAGTTAGTACAAGTCGTAGGTGTGTATAATCAAGAAAAATCAGTAATTCTTGGTATAATCATCATAAGATTTTTCATTCTCCATTATAAGGAAAAAGTATTAGAATACTGGCAGATCTTGTAGATGGCATTAATTTACCTATTATGTAATAACCATTGCAGATATCTAGCTGCTTCCCTTTTCTCATAAGAACCGCAGGGATATCAGAGACAGTCAAAAATAAAAATTAGTTTGTGTGCTAGTATGTGCTATGCTTTAGCTGCTCTCTCAGTTTTGGTCCCGTATAACTTCTAAATAAATAATGCACATTATATTAACTACTTGATTTTTAATATGTAATGCCTTTTGATGTATACAGAATATTTTTGCAGTGTAGAAAACACATGTCAAATGTTATATACGACTCAAAACAATATATATAATATTTATCAGCAGAGATTTTCCTAACATGCTTCAGCTGACCGGTGTCGTTTTGAATGCAACATTTTCACTGTAATTCTGCAAATTTCACTGTAATTGTAAAAATTCTGCATATCTCTTAGAGCTCAGAGCACTAAGGGAACCAGTTCATGTCAATAAGTTGCTGACATGAAATCACTATATAAAGCTAGACATGAGAGGTTCGGTTTCCTTGGAAACTGAACACACCCGAACTTAAGGGATCCGTTTGCTTCCGAGTCCCGGCTATGAGTATATAATATATATTGTTAATCTGTCCAAAAAATCATATACTGTGTCTGAGGCTGCTACACATAGAGAAGACCTTTGTTTTGAGTTATTTTCCCATATATATATATTCTGCAATTGTATATATATATATTATATACAATTGCAGAAAAGTATTATTTTGCTTGTTGTCCAAAAAACTTCAATATTTTCTAATTGAATTTAAACATTATACTGTGTATTTTAAGGGGTATGTGGCCATATGAGTGACACAGCATATTATATATTACTGTTTTGTGTGCCATGGTGTCCCCACATCATCTGCACATCAAAACAATTCTCACAAAGACCTGTTCCTCTAAGCATGTGAAAACAATTGCCCTTGTTGTTTGTGTTCTAAAAAAAAATCATTATCCAGTGTAAGCGACAGTGTGTTCGGAGTTTGTCCCCCCATCGTCTGAACCCAAAAACAATTCTAACAAAGAAGATTTGTTCCCCCCAGTGTGATGGTGTGTGGTGGTCTCCCCCACCACCACCATAATCTGAACCCCAAAACAATTCTAAAGTGTAAAAAAAAAAATTTCTTTGCTTGTGTAAAAAAAAAACTCCATTCTTTTAATAAACTGCATGGTAAAGGTAACAGTCTCAAATGGCAAACTTTCAGTGCTCACACACATTCACAGATAGTGAATCAATCAATCAATGCTTTATGTGGTTTCCACTAAATAGTTCTCCATCTCCATTTACCTGTGCTGGCCTCTGGCCTCTGATCTAGTTTTTAATTAATTAAAAATAATATAGCATAGTATAGTTTATATTAAACTGCCATTCGGTCTGCCACTGTAGTGCCACTATGTTTCCTAGATGTGCTACATTCTGTTTTAAACTGTCATGTGCTTGTGCTGCAGCTCTGTCTCTTAGTTTACCAAGTAAGCTCGCTGCAGCCTTTAACCAATATGGGTAAAAACAATGGGCCTGATTCAGAGCCGGACGCCAGTGGCCGTTCACACGTTCGGCGTATGTGGCGAAAAATTTAAATTCAAGCGCTTGCTCGTAATTTCGTACGCAGCTAATCTTCCGCCCCATAGTCTCCCAACCCCTCCTCTAGCTAACGAGCGAGCCAAATTGCGACCGTACATCTCCAATTTTGCATGCAGGGAACGCTCGCACAAGTACAAACCGGAAGTGAGCCTGTCAGATTTTGATTACCTGCTCGTTCATTCTGCATACCTACTTCAATCGTATCATGCCAATCAATATATCAATTAGCTTAATTGCTCTTCACATGTTTGTTTTTTCACGCAGAATACGTACGGTTTAAACAATGGTTTCCTTTATCCAAAATACATGTTTTTGACAATTTTCCTATTGTTTTCCGTGTTTTGTCTGACGCATATTTTACTTGTTTCATTTTTTTATTTAAATTAGCTAACGCATGTCACTGCATTAAGCCAATCATAACTCACATTAGATTTTTTAGCCTGTCGAACACATGACTCATACACTAACCAATAGAATGGTTCCTGTTAATTTTCCAAATACATTAGCCAATCAAAATTATTATCTGGTCTTTATTAAAACTGTTTTTTCCAAAATCCACCATTGCCATCATGAGAGCCTCTGCGTTCACCTGGCAGGAGCTTCTTGTACTTACTGAGATTATGGACCAGCGGATAACCAGCCAGCCTCCCCCCATCAGCAACAGAGAGAAGCGTTCCGCCTATGCGGAGGTTCGCCGCCGCCTGCGCTCCTTCGGCTCACGCCGACAGATCGGCCAGCTGGAGCACAGGTGGTCGGATCTGCAACGCCACACGCCACGCTTGCTGGCATGTTTTAGACAGCGTATAGCTGAAAGTAAGTCTACTTTTTTTGCTTTCCTTTTTTTTTGCGGCCCTATCTGCGTGTGCATGTTTTCATTCTTGGCCTGTTTGTTTATTCACTACATATCTGCGTGTTCATGGTTTCATTCTTGCCCCGTTTGTTTTTTTAGTCCATATCTGCATGTGCATGTTTTCATTCTTGGCCTGTTTGTTTATTTAGTACATATCTGCGTGTGCATGTTTTCATTCTTTCCCTGTTTGTTTTTTTAGTCCATATCTGCGTGTGCATGTTTTCCGTTTTTTTTTTTAAAATAATATTTTTGGATGTTTTCAAGGTAAAAAATTAAACAAAAAACTTAAATTGTTGTCATCATTTAGGGGCAGAGCGCAGACTACGCCGTCATCGGCAGCGACGACGTCGGCCTTGTCCCCTATCCCCAACTCCCAGCCAATCCTCCTCTCCCCAACCTACCCCTAATTCACCCTCCAACCCAGCCTGGCCAGACCTGGACGCCCCTCCCTCTAGGATACTTCCCATCCCTCAAAATTCCCCCTCCCCTCAACCCCCCTCTCTCTTTTCATCACCCTCCCCTCCAACCACCCCTCTCTTTTACACCCCCTCCCCACCTTCAGAAATAACCCCTCCTACAACAGACCTGCATTGGCCTACCTCCGAGGAGGATGATGGTGGGGCTACAGGTCCAGGCGTCATTGTCAACGGTATGTTTCCCTTTTAACTTTTTTTTTATTTTTATGGTTTTTTGGTGGATGTTATCCTTTGCCTGTGCATTTTTCAAATTTTAGTTATTTATAATGTTTGTTATATATATCTTGGTTTAAAAATGTCTATGATGTTTTCCCCTTACACATATCACACATGTCCAAACACTCATACTTGTATCTCTTGTTTACGATTCCAACAAATGTAGTTTTTGTGCGTACTTCTCCATTTTTACATTTTTTAGTTTTCTGAGTCATTTTTTGGAATTTACTTGGGCCAAGAATTTAGGATTTGAATTGTAATGTTTGTCAAAATTGTAACTTTTTGTAAAGTTGAATTTCCTTTTGAAGTTGTTCGTCAAACAAAATGAAGGTTTTATTTTATTAAGCACCTCAATTTTTTTACCCACAGAGGACCAGAGGCGGCTAACCGAGGCAGCAGCTTGTGTGCAGAGGCTGAGGGGCCATCTTATAGGCATGCTGGTGGTCCTCGATCACATGGCGGGGATCGTGCGCCACTAATTTTTTGCTTTGCCCAAAACTTGGACATGTTTGAAAAAAATAAAAAAACAAGTTTGGTTTAAAGCCTCATTCCTTCTCTGTAAATATTATATTGTTTAACCTTACATAAGTCGACTATTGCAGCAAGTTTTTTAAAGTAATGTAACTTAGATTGTAGAAAGCTGAATTATGTAAGATGGCACATTCAACACCTAACAATACCAATAGGTTTGTAGAATTAGCAGCATTTGGTTTTGTTTTTTTTGGGGGGTAAGGTAAATATTAAATGAAACCTGCTTAGGCCGAGATTAGAAAACATATTGATTCACCATAATACCTTTGGGTGTTTGTTTTGAGCCACTAAGCATGGTAAAATACTGGAAAATTTTAATCATTACAGGATTAGCCCTTAAGCAAGTTTTCCTTTTTTGAACCAGGTTACACTTGCATGTAATTTAGAAAGGAAATGTTTTTTTAAACGTAACAAAAAATATTTTAATCACAAATAAGAAACACAATATGATTTTTGACAATCAATACACACAGTGAAAACACTCTAAAAAAATCAGTCTACACCCAAAAAAAAATAAAAAATCAAGAACTGTTTGACGAAGTAGCATGCCAACATGATTCCACAAATGAGTTGACGACAAATTTGGTCCAGAAGTTAAATCCAATGTGTCCACATGAAGTCAATTTTTAGGATCAGGTAGTAGTCATCGTTTTTCCGAAAAATATTATGGATTAAAACAAAAAAAGATTAAAAAAAATGTTAAAATTTTAAATTACATTATTACATGTCTACATTGTGTCATCTAACTTCATTTGGGACAATAATTACCTAAAAAATCTGGCCACCACATCATCGCGTATGGCCCCCCCACATACTGACCTCCGACCAACCTCGGGGGGGCCATCCTCAGGCAAGGCATCCTCTGGCTGCATTGGGACACCACTCCTTATGGCAATGTTGTGAAATATCCCACACAGGACCACAATTTTCGAAACCATATCCGGCAAATACATGAGCTCACCACCAGAGTGGTGTAGGCATCTGAATCGGCCTTTTAAAAGGCCGATACAGTGCTCCACCACTTGCCTGGTGGCTGTAAGTGCGGAATTATACTCACTTTGTGGGCCTGGTGTGGGAGCCAAATAAGGAGTGAGCAGCCAGGGCGTGAAGGGTAGCCACTGTCTCCTGTGAAAAAGAAGTTACAAAATCAGGATCACTGTGTATCAAGCTTTGCATTGGTATCTAAAAAAGGTCTCCACTTACCCAGAAGCCACGTATCACCAGCTTGTAGGTTGTTTAATTTATGCCAAATCCCTGATTGCCGGATGAATGAGTCATGTGCACTCCCGGGTAATTTTGCATTCAGGGACAGGATCTGGAGGGAGGCATCACATACCACCATTACATTCAGTGAGTGATAGTGTTTTCGGTTCCAAAAAATGGCCTCCAGCCGTGCTGGAGGTTGAAGTGATATGTGAGTACCATCCACAACCCCTATGATGTGTGGGAAGCCAGCTATTTGGTAAAAATTGGCCTTCGCCACACTAAGGGAAGCCATATCCAAAGGCATTTTAATAAAATGATGGAGGTGCTTGAAAAGGGCCTCCATCACTGCCCTCAGGATCCTTCAAAAGGAGGATTGGGAGATTCCCGCAACTATTCCCACCGTGGTTTGAAAGGATCCTGAGGCACAGAAATGTAACACCGCCATTAATTGCGTAAGTGGTGGTATTGCTGTAGGACTGTCAATTTGCCGCTCAAGATCACTCTCTATTAATGAGAGAGTGTCTATGATGATTTGGGGCGGAAGACGGTAGCGCCTTAACACCTCATCATCGGGCATTCCAAAAAGGGTGACATGTGTTCTATATATCTGGGGCCTTGCACGCCTACGATGCCTACGCCTGGGACGAGATTGAGGTTGGTCGGCTTCCGGCAGCATGGCCAAAATAATACGACCAACATCAACCTGAAATGGTAAGTAATGTAGTTAAGGTATGTTGCCCAAAAAATTTCCCAAAAAATACTTATCTTTTCATTAAAATCCAAAGATGCTTACATGCCGGGGTATTGTTATGATTTCCAAAACCTACATTTCAAAATCAAGAAAAAAGTTTAGAATTTGGGGTGGTCATTTTGTAATCTTCTGATTTTAGAAAATGGGCCAAAATATAGGGGGGGAGCACACATTTCGAACAATAGAAAACCTACATTGAGAGGACTTCCACAATTTGCCCCAAAAAAAGCACCCAAAAAATTGAACGCTAAATGGTTCGCATTTTTACAAGGGGAATGAAGTCTACAAAAGTACGCTAAATGGTTCGCATTTTGACAAGGGGGAAGAAGCCAACAAAAGTGCGCTAAATGGTTCGCTTTTTGACAAGGGGAATGAAGCCAACAAAAGTGCGCTAAATGGTTCGCATTTTGACAAGGGGAATGAAGCCAACAAAAGTGCGCTAAATGGATCGCATTTTGACAAGGGGAATGAAGCCAACAAAAGTGCGCTAAATGGTTCGCATTTTGACAAGGGGAATGAAGCCAACAAAAGTGTGCTAAATGGTTCGCATTTTGACAAGGGGAATGAAGCCAACAAAAGTGCGCTAAATGGTTCGCATTTTTAACATCCCCAAAAACCCCCCAAAAAACCTTACTGAGTCCAAAATATGCGAAGAACAATACATGAACATTTTAAAATCAAGTTAAAATCAAAACTTACAAATACACGATAAATAAGTCACAGAACAAAAACGTCGTTGGGGCCCAGCCAAAAAAAACCTACAACAAAAAAACACATTTTTTGAACAAAATAATCTATTTTGTAGATCCATAATTTACACAAGGATGACGGGAAAAAACTTACACAACAAATAAACCACAAATAAAATAACCACACCAAAAAATGCGAACGGAAAGTTGTTAAAAAAAAACGCCTCGAACACACTCCAAAAATCCTCCTCCAAACACTACTCCCTCCAACAATACACTCCGAACCACGCAACCTCCAACAAACAACACCCGCCACCTCGACTCGAGTCGCCAAAAGCCATAAATAGTGTTTCGTTTCCCGCTCAAATTAAGGACGGATCATAGGAACGCACAATCAATGATGCGGTCGAATAATAAGGACGCATGTATAAATACGTCACGGAAAAATACAAACGGTCTGGTGTAGTTCAAGTTTTAACCAGCAAAATGGCTACAGACCAGCCAAACAATGGCCAAGAGGCGGCCGGTAAGTATTTCTCTCATTTCTATTCAAGGATTATTTAGAACCAGAATAGAGTGAAAGATTGACATCTAAATTGCCAAACATTTAATGTAAATAGGTGTTGAGGATGACATGGAAGAGGCTGCTGGGCCCAGTATTCGGGCCAAAGCTGGCAAAAAGAAAAGGCAGCCACAATTCACAAGAAAGGAGATGGAGGTTTTGATTCAGAAGTGTGTGGACATCCTGCCACAGGCAGACAGGAATATGGGTGTAAGCCAGAAGTGGAGAATGTGGGAGGAGATAGCCAGTGCTGTCAATAGGGTGGGTGATTTTGTCCGTCTAGCCCGGGATGTCAAACGCAGGTAAGTTAAACCAAATAAAATCAAAAAAAGTGGATACAGGGCCAAATAATGCAGGAATAATGCCAACTTTTTCACCCACAGATGGCAAGACTTCAAATATCGCCTGAAGCAAAAACTGGCTGACAGGGCTAGGCATGCAAGGGGGACAGGTGGGGGTCCCACCCCTGTGTCATTGGAGCTGACTGATTTGGAAGAGTTGGCACAGGGGTGTGTGCAGGCTGTGGAGGTGTTTGGCGTGTCCAACATGGATACGGACATTCCAGACTTTGCGGCTCCTCATGTTGTCCCAGGTAAATGTTGTGATGTAACCAACTCTGAAATGTTTTTGAGACAATATGTAGATACTAATGTGAATCTTTTCTGTTTTTTCTCACAGAGACACAGGCGGATGAGTCTGCTCCAGAGGGGAGCCTTGGCCGCAGAATTTCTGCTGGCTCTGCAGGGGAGGAACCAGTACATCCGGCTGAGGACCCTGCAGAAGCCAGTCCAGGGCAATCCCCCTCGCAGGCAGTGGCACTCCTCACAGAACTCAATTTTAAATTGGATTACCATACGGAGATTCTGCAGAGGATGGACGCCAGTCTGCTACGGGTGGCTGAGGTCCTAGAGCAAAATGCTGCGGCCAACGTGACCATTGGTCAGGTCCTGGCTGAAAATACCAGGGCCAACATCAGAATAGCCAATGCCCTGGAGCAGCTCGTTCGCCAGCACATGGTGGAACCAACCTCCCTTCCTGCCGGAACATCAGGATCCTCCACCTCTGGCCCAACAATAGCCATTCCTCCAAATGTGCCTAGCCCTGTGCCTAGTCCAGAGGCCACAACATCTGCCTCTGGACAGGCCAGCCAGAGGACATCCCGGACCCGGTCTGGCGCCCACTCTACCCCAGCCAAACGGGGAAAAAAACGATGACAGCACTGGCTACTTTTCCCACACTCCTTCTGTGCTTGCCCCATATTCCTTTAGGGCCAAAACTTCCCTCTCCTTTCTTGTGAATTGTTTTTAATGTGTTTTTTTAAGTTTGCCAACACTGGTAATATTTTTGACATAATTCTTTCCGTTATTATTGGCTAACACTGCCCAAAAACTGTATTTGCCAAATGCACCTGAAATCTTTAAAAATGTGTGTATGAAATAAAAAATGTGACAAATGTTCTCCATTGTATTGTGACATTATTTGAAAAATGGTTTAGAGTTAATCCTGGCCCACAAGCCAAAAACGAAATCCCAAAAAAAAAAACAAAGGGTTTAAAAAAAAAGGTTTCTTTAAGGAACACTTTGAAAAAAAAAAGGATGCAAATTCGCCAGCCAAAAGCAAAATGGAAAAATACACACAAACATGATGACATTATTGTTACAATAGCACAAAACCCAAAAAGAAAAAAAAGTACTAAAAATATACGCTAATTGATTGTGTAATCCTGAAATTAGCAGCTGAGATTTTCACCTGCGTACGGTTTTGTGCTAACCAAAAAAACTCTTTTCAAAACACATTACAAGCTGGTTTGCAATTCAAAGTTGATTGTTTTTCTGACAAGCCGTGATAAATCGATGAAACATCGAGGAGGCCCGGACCGGAGGACAAGCCCATCGCCATTGTGGTCGAGTAATCCACACCCCAAGCTGTGCGAGCAATTTGAACGGAAAGAGGATCAGCCAGTGACGTATGACTTGGTACGAACACATTTGACGTTCGCATGAGCTAATTTATGCCCCAAAAACGCCTCGCCACGCCTGCGTTTTTTCCATCTCCACCCCCGTCAACGCCCAAAAACGGCCTGTTCTGTCAATCACATTTCACATGTCACTTCCTGTTCGCAATTTGACGAACGAGACAAAAAAACTCGCAATCTGCCGTACGCACATGCGCAGTGTAACACCGGCGCATGCGTGGTTTCACAACATCGGAACGCAACGAGCGTACTGATGCTAACGAACGGCTCTGAATGAGGGCCAATATTGTGAGCTGTAAGGTGGTCAAAATACATGGTTTTAGCTGTTTTTCTAAATGTAAAAAAAAAAATCCAGAATCAGAAACAAAACACTTGAGGTTGGTCTTGGTAAAACCTAAACCTTTGAGGGTGGTTTTGGCAACCTTACAATATCATAAGATCTGGGGGTATGCAGTCAGGAAGTCGACGATCCAAATGCCGACCGCTGGCTTCCTGACTGTGCAATCCCGAGAGGGGACTAATGATAGGCGTCGATATCCCAACGCCTATCATTATCCATACACCGGGAGCCCGATGCCTGGCATACCAAACGAAGGTAAGCCGGGTGGCGGGCGCAGGGGGGGGAGGGTTAGGGACTCCTGGGGGGGAATTGGGGTTAGGCACCCCCCCGGGAGGGTTAGGGTTAGGCTAGGGGAAGAGGGGTTAAATTTAGGCACTTATGGGGGGTTAGGCACTAGGGAGGAGGTTAGGGTTAGGCACCGCTAAGGGAGAGTTAGGGTTAGGGGGGGAGAGGGTTAGTTATACTTACCTTAATTACCTGTCGGGATCTTCACTGCTGCCGTTCTTCCGGCGTCGGGCTTTGAACCGCCGTACATAGGTCCAGCGGTCAGTCATACTGATCCCGATCTGGGACTTAGGAGATGTACCAAACAATCAGCTTCTAATTGTCATTTTTCAAACACCACCCACAGCTTTAGTGACTGACCAGGTTGATGGTCGCAATGGTCAAGACCATCGCGACCATCAGGGCTTGCAACGAGACCCTAAGGTTTTGTCTCGGCAACCGCTAGCCCCAGGGAGCTTCCTGCTCTGATTGAGCAGGAAGCTCCCCACTGACATCACTGCTGATGTCAGTGCGTTCCTTAAGGAACGCCTCCGTTTGTGAAACTACCCCCCTCCCCGCCTACAAAACGGGGCATGCTGTCGATCAACATCGACAGCCGCCCCTTTTGTAGTGAGCTCCGGAGAGAGAGAATTTCTCTCTCACTCCGGGGCTTGCACACGCGCAGTGCGGCCGCTGCACGTGCGCAGGGCCTAAACATCGACCCGGTTGCGAGCGCTCTGCGCTTGTGACCGGGTCGGAATGAGGTCCTCTATGAGTAGATTCAATTGTACCTGAGCTGCACATTTTTCCCCCAATTACTGCATCGATCTGTGCTCTGAGGTTAATGCACAGAAGACACCGGAATCCATTCTGTCCCTATGTATAAATGTACATAGAGACTATGCGGCCTATTTATTAAATTCTCCAGGTCCACAATAAGGGCCTGATTCAGAGATGTACGCTAATGCAATTGCAACTGCATTCTCTCACGGATCGCAGCTGCCAAAATATGCTAATGCCTTCCAAAGCAGAGTCGAGCATAGGGACACCTACTGCCGCCTTCTCATATATACGTCCGATGATATGCAACAGCATAAACATCGATAACATCAACGAACATCATGCAGTCACGCAGCATGTAGGTCCGGTCTGACCAACTGCAACCACTGCAGCTCTCCTGACATTTAGGGCTTTATTCATCATGAACAAATTCTCCATTGTGAAAGTTTAGTTTTAAATTTGCTGGTTTTCTTTACAAAAAAATATTGGAATTCATAATTTCCAAGTTATAAAATTATCTTTTTCGAAAAGTGGCTCTTTTGCGGAGACAGCTTTTCGGAAAGTGATATATTTCCCCTCTGCAGCATTGTGTGTTTCACTTACCTCCTGCATATTTGTCATGCTGCGCATGTGCAGCATCCAAACAAGGAAGTTGTGTGCAGCCTGAAGAGCCTTTCCGCTGGAGGATTCAGGGCCTGATTCAGAGCCGGACGCTCTGACAAGAGCGCTCGCTCTGAATCAGGGCCCTCCTACCTAAAATTGGAGCAGCCTCATGGCCGCTCGCATAGCTGTGGGTGACCATTGTGAAAGTTTAGTTTTAAATTTGCTGGTTTTCTTTACAAAAAAATATTGGAATTCATCATTTCCAAGTTATAAAATTATCTTTTTCGAAAAGTGGCTCTTTTGCGGAGACAGCTTCTCGGAAAGTGATATATTTCCCCTCTGCAGCATTGTGTGCTTCACTTACCTCCTGCATATTTGTCATGCTGCGCATGTGCAGCATCCAAACAAGGAAGTTGTGTGCAGCCTGAAGAGCCTTTCCGCTGGAGGATTCAGGGCCTGATTCAGAGCCGGACGCTCTGACAAGAGCGCTCGCTCTGAATCAGGGCCCTCCTACCTAAAATTGGAGCAGCCTCATGGCCGCTCGCATAGCTGTGGGTGACCACCCACAGCTTATGCGAGCGGCCAAAAAGATGGTCGCGATGGTCAAGACCATCGCGACCATCGAGCTTGCGACGAGACCCTGTGGTAGGGTGTCGCTGCCGCAAGCCCAGGAGTGCTTTTGGCTCTATCATGGGAACGCCTCCGTCTGGGCAGCAACGCCCCCGGCACACCCACCAAAGGGGGCGTGCTGTCACTCACCATCGACAGCACGCCCCCTTTGGTGCGAGACCCATAGCGACGGCTGGCCGTCGCTATGCGGGTCTCGCGCATGCGCACGTCGGAGCTCCCTCCGTCGTGCACATGCGCACTAGAGCACCATCAACCCGCTTGCGAGCGCTCAGTGCTCGCAAGCGGGTCTGAATCAGGCCCTCAGTCAGCAGCCGAAAATGAAAATAATTGTGAAGCTGGAGCGGCAGGCTGAAGGGGCTGCCCGGACTAGTGTTGCGGTGTTCAAACTAGCCCAGACCCCAGTTTGCTCCCCGGCCACAACTGCTGAAAGGTGATCACACCATCCCATCTGGTTATCACACCCGATGACACCATCCCATGCTGGCGGGCAAGCGGGTGGGATAGCGTGTGGAACAGCATGGTCCATAAGGCAGATGCAACAGCATGTGGGTGTCATTTACACAGGTCTCCATTGTTACTGCCCTGTGAAAGCAGGGGGCACAGCACTACAGAACACCGCGGTGAGTGATCTGAACAGATTCCGCCACTGCAGGCACTGCTACACAGCACCGTATCAGGACGGCAGTGCGCCCTGGTTAGCACTGCCGCCCCTCTCGCTCCCTCTCCCCCTCCGTCCTCCCCCTGAGCGCTTACCTTTCCTTCCAGGGGGTGGAGGGAGGGTGGGATCCAGCGCCGACGTTCTTCGTGCGCCATGCACCACTGCCGGAGGTCTCTTCCTGCAGACCTCTGGCGCCGGAAAGTGTGTGGCCGGTGCCGCTGGAGGATTCTGCCCTGTGTGGATGCACCGACCGCACCACCCTCCCTATGGCCCTGCTGCTACACAGGCTGCCGGCAGCCTGTTAGCTTATTTGGGGAACTGAATGGCATCTCAGGATAGCAAACAGTTTCACTATCAAATTCCGAAAATAATGCATTTTTGGAATTTGATGAATTACACAATTTCTACATCCCTATACTTTAGTATGGGCAGTGTGGAAATTATTGAGACATGTCTGTAACAAGGAGATATGAGTGATATTTTCTTCATTACAGCCTTGATGAATAGGAAATTAACTAAAAATTGAGAAAAATTAGTGCAAACATTGTAAATTGGGCTTGTTTAGAGCCCTGTGACGACTCTAATGCTGTTAAGAAGATCACAATGGCTAATTTCTGCACGACCATGAAATGGCATTTAAATGGTCACATCTGCATTTTTCTAAGCACCCCCCAGTTACCACCCCCTAAATGCTGACTACCTGTTACTCACTTGGCATGTGGTTCCTCTGTGCGAGCATAATCGCAATGCAATCGCTGCGTGTGTGCACTGCGGGTTACACGCATGCGCGATGGCAAACAATTGCTCTATCTGCGTAAATATCGGCATTGCGCACTTCTCTGAATCAGCCCCTAAAATGTGGAAACAAATGTATCTCACATTTTTAGGGATCAGATATATATATCAATTTATTATAATGCAGGAAATATCATGGATATCTCCTGCGTTCGTTAAAGACAAAGGGCCCTACTTAACAACGAGTGCTAATATTAGTGTTAATTAGCACCAAACTTTGCCGCGCTATTTTAGTTATCCCTACCTTGATTTATCAAGATTTATCTAGATGGCGAGTAAAAGTGATAAAAAGGCATCCAGCGCTATCTGTACTTGGTTATAGCGCCAACGAACGAATGACGGAGGAGTGGCTAAACTGATTGGCAGGTGGCAAGGAGGGGCTCGCCGTGTTTGGAGCTTGCACAGTCGTATAGTGATGACGCCATCAGAACAGCCACAGAGACATTTTGACGCTCATGCCTCCGCCGGACCCCCGCTGTAAAAAAGTAAGCACCAGTCATAGTGGGGATTGCAACGGTACTGGGGCAGCTGGGGCTTTTTGTGTTTGCGGTAGCCCTGAGTCGTGTGTGTCGGGCTAGGGTAGTCGCTGCTGCAGGGGCTAGGCAGTGGGGAAGGGTGTCATTTGGCCCCCCGGTCAGTACTATTATGTAACTTGATCTGTCGGACACTAAATACACGTTAGCAGGAGCGGGCTGAGGGCCTGATTCAGAGCCGGACGCTCTGACAGAGCGCTCGCTCTGAATCAGTGTCGGCCTTCTGGTTTTTTTAGAGCGGCCTCCTGGCCGCTCGCATAGCTGTGGGTGACCACCCACAGCTATAGCGAGCGGCCAGGAAGATGGTCGCGATGGTCTTGACCATCGCGACCATTGGGCTTGCGATAAGACCCTTGTGGTAGGGTCTCGTTGCCGCAAGACCTAGAGTGCTTTCGGCTCTAACAGAGCCGAAAGCACTCCCACTGACATCACTTGTGATGTCAGTGGGGCCAGTCCCAGACGGTAGGTGTTTCCATGGGAACGCCTCCATTTGGGCAGCCACTCCCCTGGCCCGCCCGCCAAAGGGGGCGTGCTGTCACTCAACATCGACAGCACGCCCCCTTTGGTACGAGACCCGGAGCGACGGTTTGCCCGTCGCTATCCGGGTCTCGCACATGCGCACGACAGAGCCGGAACCGTCGTGTGCATGCGCACTGGGCCACCATCGACCCGCTTGCGAGAGCACAGCGCTCGCGAGCGGGTCTGAATCAGGCTCTGAGATCAGTACTCTTTCTTGTCTCCTTGTGTAATTGGCGTCTTCCATCGCCGTGCTTCTGTCCCGGCTGGTCGACTCCCCGTCCTTTGCGTATGCATTTCCCCTTTAGGATCGACAAGGCATCACAACGCCAATAAGAAGCCGGTGAAAGAAATTACAGCCAGCAAACGGTAAATTACAATTAGCATCCGTTGAACAATACATGTCCCTGCCATTTCTTATAGGGTAGTGAAAAGTGCCTAGCGCTAGTGGCACAGTGAAAACACAGCACTGTCCACCAATGATGAATACTGATTTGACTGTTAGCACACACAACGCATGCTAAATTTCTTAGCACTCGTTGTTCAATAGGGCCCAAAATGTGCCACACCATCCCCATACAGTGTATGAAGATATTGTAATTACCCAATTTACCGAGTTCTAAAAAACATTCAGTTCAGAAGATGGCATTAGCCGCTGAGACCACCTATGGGCCTGGATTGTGCAGAGGGATCCATACTACTTGAGATAGTGTGTGTGTATGAGAGAGAGAGAAAGACTGTGCACGTGAGAGAGAGAGAGAATGAGAGAAAGAGAGAAGGAGATAGTGAGTGAAGGAGGACATTGGGCCTGGTTCAGAGCATTAAATTTCAGATGCAGAGGACTTATGAAAATATGCTAAAGACTCAGCCACTGTGTTGTGTACAGAGACGCCCCCATCTCAGATCCGCCTCCTATGTACAATGGTTGCACCATTGAACTCAGCAACCCTAAAGGCCCCCATACACGGTGCAATATAGCAGCTGATCCGACGGATTGGAACGATATCGCTGCCATCTCGTTACGTGTGTGGGTATGATATCGGCTAGTGCGCGCTCCTGTGGGATCGTACATCGCTCCTCCAGATCTTTCTGCATGTTCATTTGATCTGGGGGAGTGATGTACGATCCCATGCAGCGTTATGCGGGTGGGGGAGGGGGGTGCCGGCATATCAGGCGGTCGGCCAGCCGATCGCTCCGTGTGTGGGGACCGATCGATATTGCACCATGTATGGGGCCCTTAAGATGTCTCAGACTATCCGTCTCAACCACGACACTGGGGCCAGTCCAACTGCAAATTAATTTGCTGTGGCAGACTAGGACAGGAAAATGGTGGCTACACACCTGTGTTCTTATAGCCACCCCGTTACCTCTCCCAAATGGTCTCTACCTGTCACTCACTTTGCGAATAAACCCTTACTGCGCACACTGATGCATGAGCAGTGGTAAAAAATGGCTCCACTGCATCCGACATCTACCTACATTGCGCACACCTCTGAATCAGGCACACTGGTGCAGTTGCACATGGTTTATATAACATTTGTGCCTATCATAAATACACCAAAACTTTTACAGAAAAGCTTATTTCATATTTACATTTCTCTATAGCACTCAATAGTCTATTCATCAAAGTTATATTTGACATGACAATAACAATCTGCATGCACATTTTATCACATCGCCACATTAGGTACAATGGTAACTACAGCTCTGGATGATTCATCAAAGTCAGACTTGATGTAAGTGTGCGGAATACTGCACATTACTGTACAATTTCTATCATCTGCTTCTGCTATGGTAAAATTCATCAGAACTACCTGTGTCACACTTAGGCATGCAGGGCTGTCAGTTGTAAAACCAATCTCATTTAGAGTAAAAAATATATATATTTTTTTAATGTTTATATGTATTTTATAGTCTAAGTAAAAAATATATTTTAGTAGTCGTTATCTTTTCCCAAGTTGTTTGTTTCAAACATGGAACAAAAGGCCACCAGTGGTTTTACTCATAGCTTCATTGACTAAAGCTGGGTACACATTAGACTTTTTTTGAGCAATTTGCCCAATTCCGACGGACTGGAACAACAAATCCTCACAATCGTCTAGTGTACACTAGGGATGTGCGCCGGACCATTTTTGCCGGATTTGGATTTGGTTCTAATTCGTCGTCCGGCTTTGGATTTGGATTTGCCAAACTGCGGTGACTGGCTTTGGATTTGGATTTGGATTTTTTGCCAAAATTAGCAAAAAAATCTAAAATTACATAAATTGGGCTTTTTTTTCTTCCTAGAGTGTTATTTACCTCAATAACATTAATTTCCAGTCATTTACAGTCAATTTAGACCACCTCACAGCTTAAATTATTGTTTTCACCATTATTGGCTAAGGGTTGCAGTGAGCTGACTGGTGACCAAGCGTCAGAGCAGCGGCGCAGTGGCACAGACACCACAGTATAAAGCACATCTATGAAACTATGCCACACAGCAGTGGCAGAAATGAAAGGTAGTACTAGATGGAATTGTCCTTGGGCCCTCCCACCCACCCTTTATGTTGGATCTTAAAAAGGACATGCACACTTTAACAAGAAGCATTTCAGCGACAGGTACTGCCACTTTGTGGCTGAAGTGCTTGGTTTGTTTGGGCCCCCACAAAAAAATCTTCCAATCTACTAAAGGCAACAGGTCTACAGTGGCATGATGTCACCATCATTGCCATCATCAGGGTGTACATCATCCGATTCCTCACACAATATCAGTTCATCCCCGCTGGAATCCACCATTACAGAAGTATCTGTACTGTGACGTGATTGGCGGGAATGGTTTTCCTCGTGAAATTTCCAGTTCATTTTAATGAACATCATTTTTTCTACATTTTGTGGAAGTAGCCTCCTTCGTCGTTCGCTCACAAGGTTCCCGGCTGTACTGAAAACTCTCTCCGAGTAGACACTGGAGGGTGGGCAGCTTAAATAATGCAAAGCCAGTTTATACAAGGGTCTCCAAATTGCCTTTTTTTTCTTCCAATATTCGAAGGGACTCTGTGACATGTCTACGTGTATGGTGTCCTGAAAATAATCCTCCACCATTCTTTGGATAGTAATCGTATTAGATGGAGTTACGGTAGAGGTGTCACTGGTGTTGGGCAAATCTTTTAGACCCGACCAGATGTCAAAATATTGACTTGACTTATCTGCATCACCCATGGGTCTTTTGGAAAAGGTGCATTTTTTTCTGGCTGCTGCTAGAGAATCCGAAGGAGGAGACGTCATCGTAGTGGCATGTGTCACTTCAGCTACCAACTTGCTCACCAGGAGCGCTTTGGTTCTTTTAAGATCTGGGTCAGTTGTAAAGAAAGACACAGCATATGACTTGAACCTAGGATCAAGAATGGTTGCTAAAATATAATGATCAGATTTCAAGATCTTGGCCTTGGATCCTGGCGAAGCGAACAAAGGACTTGATCTATCAGTCCAGCATACTTTGCGGAATCACTTTGTTTAATCTCATCCTTCAATTTCTCCAGCTGCTTTTCCAAAAGCGAAATCAGGGGAATCACCTTACTCAAGCTAGCAGTGTCAGCACTCACTTCACAAGTGGCAACTTCAAATGGTTTGAGCACCTTGCACAAGACAGAAAGTACTCTCCACTGTGCTGGGGTAAGGTACATTCCCCCTCTTCTCCCAATGTCATGGCTTGTCGTATAGCTATGGATGGCTTTTTGCTGCTCCTCCATCCGTTGAAGCATATACAGGGTTGAGTTCCACCTCGTTACCACTTCTTGCTTCAGTTGATGGCAGGGCAAATTAAACTGCTCTTGCAGGTGCTGCAATCTCCTGCACGCTGTTGCTGAATGCTGAAAATGTCCCGAAATTTTTCGTGCCACAGATAGCATCTCCTGCACGCCCCTGTCGTTTTTAAAAAAAATCCTGCACCACTAAGTTTATTGTGTGAGCAAAACAGGGAATGTTGTGGAATTCACCCAGCTGTAATGCTTTCACTATATTTGTAGCATTGTCAGAAATCACAAATCCTGAGGAGAGTCCAAGTGGGGTAAGCCATGTTTCTATGACATCTCTTAGTTTTTCTAAGAGGTTGTCAGCGGTATGCCTCTTATTGAATCCGGTGATGCACAGAGTTGCCTGCCTCTGAATGAGCTGGTGTTGTTTGTTAGATACTGTTGCTGCTGAAGGCGATTCACCCACCCAGTGGGCCGTCACAGTCATGTAATCTTTAGCTTGTCCACTACCGCTTGTCCACATATCTGTGGTTAAGTGGACAGTGGGTACAATAGCATTTTGCAGGCCAATAATTAGGTTCTGTTTAACGTCCTGGTACAGCCGAGGAATGGCTTTTCGGGTAAAATGAAACCGAGATGGAATTTGGTACTGGGGACACATGACCTCAATTAGCTGTGTAAATCCCACTGCATTAATTGCGGATATTGGACGCAGATCTAATATTAGCATAGCTGTCATGGCGTCAGTGATCCGCTGTGCGACAGGGTGAGAGCTGTCATACTTGCTTCCCCTTGCAAGAGATTCTTTAACAGTCAATTGTTTTTTTGGTATACTACTAGTAGTCTTCTTGGTCCACTTCTGGGATGAAGATCCACCAGCAGCAGCAGGCCTAGCGCTCAAAGATTCAGTTTCTTCTGAGGTGTCCTGGAAATTGGAGGAGTCACTGTGACTTAGCATTAACAAATTGGATGTTGTACTACCACTGATCATTCCTGAGGATATTGAGGAGGAAGGTGTTGTCGGCGGAGATTGCAGGTGCTGGGATTTAGTAGAGAGAAGGCATCTAGCTAATGCTGGACTGCTTGTTGTTATTTTTTTTGCAGTAGTTTCTGTTATCAAACACCTGTTATGAGCTCGCTGCAGATGACGTAATAGCGTAGAGGTTCCTAGATGCTTAATGTCCGTACCTCTACTAACTGTGGTCTCACAGAGGCTACAAATGGCTTGACAAACGTCAGGGTTTGGGTAAAAGTAATTCCACAGAAAAGATGTGGATTTGTTGGTTCTATGCCCAACAATGGCAATGGCCTTCTTATCTTGGCCAAGAGCTGCTTCCACTGGTGCCTGACTTATACAAATAATATCCTCATCCTCAACATCCTCATTAGTGCCAGCGTCAGCTGCACAGATATTCCTCTCATCCTCTTGCAATTCCACGGTGGCATCCTCAATTTCTATGTCCTCAGCAATACTGCTCATCCCCACAACTACAGATGGAAAAGAAACTGTGGAGGGCGGCTTCTCTGAAAGGTCAGGCTTACACATAGCAATGCCACTCGTGGACCCACTTAGACTCTCCTCAGGGATTTCTGACATTTGTGTTTCAAAAAACAGTTTGTTCTACTGCCTTATTGGTTTTAAATTTTTTCACACTTCTATAGTCTGATTGAAAAGGTCTTTTATCATCATGAGAGGCACAAGATGCCTCACTGACAGTTGCAGAACCACCACTCAGAAATAAAGGGCAAAGCCTGAGTCTTTCCTTGCTGCTATGTGTGGTGAATGGTATGTTGCCAATTTTCTGTTTCTCTGCAATAGTAGTAGTCTTTAGAGGTTTTTTTTTTGTCTTTACCCCTGTGAAATCTAAATTTTTTGATTTCAGGTTCCCTAAGTTTTTAAAGCCTCTACGCCCTTGAGCATCAGCTTTAGATGAAAGTGATGGACTTCCAGCCGCTGCAATGCTAGCATTTACATGTTGTTTCTGCTCTCCTCTCGGTTCATTCTCGTGATCCATATTACTTTATCACTATGAACTGGAGTCACGGAGCTTGTATACACACAGTGGGCTATGCCCTTTCACGGAGCTTGTATAATAGACACAGTGGGCTATGCCCTGTCACGGAGCTTGTATAATACTCAGTGGGCTTATGCCCTGTCACGGAGCTTGTATAATAGACACAGTGGGCTTATGCCCTGTCACGGAGCTTGTATACACTCAGTGGGCTTATGCCCTGTCACGGAGCTTGTATAATACACTCAGTGGGCTATGCCCTGTGACGGAGCTTGTATACACTCAGTGGGCTTATGCCCTGTCACGGAGCTTGTATAATACACACAGTGGGCGTATGCCCTGTCACAGAGCTTGTATAATACTCAGTGGGCTTATGCCCTGTCACGGAGCTTGTATAATAGACACAGTGGGCTTATGCCCTGTCACGGAGCTTGTATAATACACTCAGTGGGCTTATGTCCTGTCACGGAGCTTGTATAATAGACACAGTGGGCTTATGCCCTGTCACGGAGCTTGTATACACTCATTGGGCTTATGCCCTGTCACGGAGCTTGTATAATAGACACAGTGGGCTTATGCCCTGTTACGGAGCTTGTATAATACACACAGTGGGCTTATGCCCTTTCACGGAGCTTGTATAATAGACACAGTGGGCTATGCCCTGTCACGGAGCTTGTATACACTCAGTGGGCTTATGCCCTTTCACGGAGCTTGTATAATACACTCAGTGGGCTATGCCCTGTCACGGAGCTTGTATAATACTCAGTGGGTTTATGCCCTGTCACGGAGCTTGTATAATACACTCAGTGGGCTATGCCCTGTCACGGAGCTTGTATAATACACTCAGTGGGCTATGCCCTGTCACGGAGCTTGTATAATACACTCAGTGGGCTATGCCCTGTCACGGAGCTTGTATAATAGACACAGTGGGCTTATGCCCTGTCCTGGAGCTTGTATACACTCAGTGGGCTTATGCCCTTTCACGGAGCTTGTATAATACACTCAGTGGGCTATGCCCTGTCACGGAGCTTGTATAATACTCAGTGGGCTTATGCCCTGTCACAGAGCTTGTATAATACACTCAGTGGGCTATGCCCTGTCACGGAGCTTGTATACACTCCGGGGCTAAGGGCCTGATTCAGAGTAGGGATGTGCAGGCTCGGATAGGTTCGAGTTTGCACGTGGAGTTCGGATTTTTCCCTCCAAAAAATCGGAACTCAGAAAGAGGCAAAACGTCATCTTACATGGACGAACATCATCATTCCTGGACCTTTGTCCAGGAATGATGATGTTCGTCTATGTAAGATTACGTTTTGCCTCTTTCTGAGTTCCGTTTTTTTGGAGGGAAAAATCCGAACTCCACGTGCAAACTCGAACCTATCCGAGCCTGCACATCCCTAATTCAGAGCCACTCATAAGCGGCCGCTCGTTCGTTCCGAGCGATGTTTGGACAACTGCGCATGTGTACGGATCGTAATACGCATGCGCAAACCAGTCAGTGTGGCCGAAAATCGTTTGTTCGCTAAATAGCGAATGCCTGCTATTTTGAGTGACAGGAGGAGGCTTATGTGGATGGTAACAGGGGAAGGTGCTTGAAAATGGGGAGTGGAGATCTGAACGTAGGCGTGCTTAAAGGTCAAAACGGGCGTTTTATGGGTGTGCATAATTAATACAGCAGCGTCATTGACCACGTCACTGGGTTATTTTCTAGTCAGAACTGCTCGCAAGATTGCGGTAGGAAAAACCAACCACAAGAATAGCGAGCAGTTCATACGCTGGTCGATGTACTCGATTAATCTAATAAATAGCGGACATGACGTAGGATGCGAGCAGCCAGGGGGCGTAGTTATCCAAAAAACGACCGCAAGTTTTGTTCGCTCGTTCAGACCTAGAGGCGTGAACAGACCGCAAAGAGCGAACGGTTCATTTGAATAGCCACCCCTTTTTACTGAACGAACGACCGCAAATAGCGTCCGGCTCTGAATGAGGTCCTAAGCCCAGTCACGGAGCTTGTATAATACACTCAGTGGGCTATGCCCTGTCACGGAGCTTGTATAATACAGTACACATACACACAGTGGGCTTATTATGCCCAGTCACGGAGCACACACAATGGGCTTATGCCCAGTAAAGTCACAGAGGTTAAGCGGCAAGAACACTGCCTACTCTGTCTAACTCTAGTCTCACTCAAGTCCACAGTCTCCAGTCTAATCTAACACTAGCACAGACAGTGCACTTCCTAACTACGCGTGACATGCAAAATGGCGCAGACTGCCGGGCACTGCGCCTTTTATAGAGGCCGAACGTCACCTGGCTCTCGCGAGGTCTCGCGAGAATCCGACGCCAGATGGGTGACGTTCGGCCTCTAGGTGGAATCCGAGTCAGGCGGGAACACCCGAACTTGCGTTCGGGTGGACTCGGATTCCACCTGTTCGGAGCGGTTCGGATTCCTCAGAATCCGAACCGCTTATCACTAGTGTACACACTGGGCTCGATTCAGACCCGCTCGCGAGCGCGTAGCGTTCGCAAGCGGGTCGATGGTGGGGTACTGCGCAAGCGCAGCATGCGGCGCGAGCATGTGCAAGCCCCAAAGCGAGAGAGAATTTCTCTCGCTCCGGGGCTCACTACAAAAGGGGCGGCTGTCGATGTTGATCGACAGCTCGTCCCGTTTTGTAGGTGGGGAGGAGGGGTGGCTACACAAACGGAGGTGTTCCCGAAGGAACGGCTGCCATTTGTGGGAGGCACCACTGACATCACCAGTGATATCAGTGGAGAGCTTCCTGCTCTGTTAGAGCAGGAAGCTCTCTGGGGCTTGCGACGGACGAGACCCTACCACAAGAGTCTCGTCACAAGCCCCGATGGTCGCGACCATCACCTGGCCACCCGCAAAAGCTGTGGGTGGACACTCACAGCTTACATGCAGCTCAAGCTGACGATGCAGCTGACCCCATGCAGTGGGATGCGGCAGGGGCCGACATATCAGGCAGTCGTGCACTGGATCATTTAGTGTATACTGGCCACCCAATATGTCAGCACGTCAGCGAAGGGGTCACCAGTCGCATCCCTGGTACACATGTCGTTTACTGTGTACCTAGCTTAACTTGCGCTGCAATTCTTTATATAATACATGTTTAGGTGCAAGTGAAGGATACAAGTATTATAAATTAAACGTTTCTAAGTCTTATTTACTGGCCAGAAAAAATGCTAGGCGATACTGTACACATACATTCCTGCTGGAGGTGTGGATTGTGGAGGACCAACCATTACCAAAAGGTAGAGGAGATTTCCATTTAATAATGCACTGTTGCTACTTCTAATATGCCGAAATGGGAGCTACTCTGCATGCACAGCTACAGCTTATCATCCAACCAGCCACTGTGGAGCTTTGCTGAGATAAATACATGAATTCAAGGCACTTTGTGCCTGATCTAGAGATGGGCGTTAATGTGATCACTCCTGTTAATTTGTACACAACACAGCTGCGAATAGATGTTAATAGTTACAAAGTTTAGCCAAGCATAAAAATGCCCACCACTACCTTTTCATATGCCTACGACGTTGCATATCTGCGTAAATATCGGTTACATTGACGCACATCGAGCGTCCATCTCGCCCTTGCAGTTGGTCTCACCAGCCGTAGACTAAGCAGCTCTCCTGACACGCAGAGGGCTCTTATGCTGCGTAGGAGATCGAAAGGGCTAATTTATGCACGCCCATGTAACAGCGTTTAAACGGCCAGACACGCCTGTGTTTTATTGACCACTCCCCTATGATGATAACCTGCCATTCACTTACCAATAGATTCCTCTGTGTGTCCTTAATCTCCATGCAATCGATGCGTACGTGCAGTGCGACTTATATGCTGCCTCACAGCACTGAGGTCATGGGTTCAATTCCCACCACGGCCCTAACTGTGTGGAGTTTGTATATTCTCCCTGTGCTTGCGTGGGTTTCCTCCGGGTACTCCGGTTTCCTCCCACATTCCAAAAATATACTGGTAGGTTAATTGGCTCCCAACAAAAATTAACCCTAGTGTGTGTGCGCATGTGATAGGGAACATAGATTGTAAGCTCCACTGGGGCAGGGACTGATGTGAATGGCCAATTATTCTCTCTGTAAAGCGCTGCGGAATATGTGTGCGCTATATAAATAACTGGTAATAAATAATAATAATAAATAAAATATGCATGTGCGATAGCAGAATCGGTATGAAATACCGCTGGCCGCACGGCCGGTGGTTCGATTCCCGGCAGCGCCTGGCCGACAACAGCAGAGTTCCCGGCAGCGGAAGCCCGACAGTGCTGGAAATCCCGATCGTGGATAGGTAAGTACTATCTAACCTAACCCCCTAACCCTCCTTAGGGGTGCCTAACCCTAACCTCCCCCGTAAGTGCCTAACCCTAATTCCCCCTGTAAGTGCCTAACCCTAACCCCCCCTTCCCTGCTGCCTAAACCTAAGTCCCCCGAGGGGATGCCTAACCCTAAGTCCCCCCCGGGGGTGCCTAACCCTAACCCTCCCTCCCCCTAGCCTAACCCTCCCGGTGGGGGGTGCCTAACCCTAAGTCCCCCCGGGTGCCCTAAACCTAACCCTCCCCCCCGCGGCTGTCCGCTCGCGGCACCCAGCATCCCTTTGATCGGGATGCGTGCACCTGTCTCCCGGCATCGGGGAATGTCAGGCGTCTACATCTAGACATTAGATATGACAGTCGGGAAGCCGGCTTCCCGATTGTATACCGCGATAGCAAACAATCGTTCTATATGCTCTTTGTTCTTTGTGGAATAGTATGAACTTTGGGAATGATTGCTTGGCAAATAATGAGCTGGAGCCACTTAGTTCTGTGTGGCATAATATGAACTGTGGGCACTTCTGTTTAGCATACAGTAATATCAATGGGGCAGCCCTTTTTAGTATAATATGAAAGTGGGAGCTATTGGCATCATAGGAATTGTGGGCCCTACTGTTTGGCATGATATGAACTGTGGTAACTACTATTGTCATTGTGTGAATTATGAGGACCACAGTTTGGCATGATATGAACTGTGGTAACTACTATTGTCATTGTATGAATTATGAGGACCACCGTTTGGCATGATATGAACTGTGGTAACTACTATTGTCATTGTATGAATTATGAGGACCACCGTTTGGCATGATATGAACTGTGGTAACTACTATTGTCATTGTGCGAATTATGAGGACCACCGTTTGGCATGATATGAACTGTGGTAACTACTATTATCATTGTGTGAATTATGAGGACCACCGTTTGGCATGATATGAACTGTGATAAATACTATTGTCATTGTATGAATTATGAGGACCACCGTTTGGCATGATATGAACTGTGGTAACTACTATTGTCATTGTATGAATTATGAGGACCACCGTTTGGCATGATATGAACTGTGGTAACTACTATTATCATTGTGTGAATTATGAGGACCACCGTTTGGCATGATATGAACTGTGGTAACTACTATTGTCATTGTGTGAATTATGAGTACCACCGTTTGGCATGATATGAACTGCGATAAATACTATTGTCATTGTATGAATTATGAGGACCACCATTTGGCATGATATGAATGTGTGCATTAACAGTTAAAAAAAAAACCTGCATAATATTAATTTATTTTACAGTTCTTTACTAAAAAATATGAAAATCTACTTAATGTCAAACGCCAATTGAAAGGATTAAGTGGGGAAAAGACAAGACGTGTGGAAATTCGGATCTGCGCTGATGAACACTCTATTATTCCTTGTTAACAACAATGCTTAAAGTCAACTTCCTGCAAAGTCATTAATGAGACGATGTGACTTCTGCTATAGTTGCTTGCTTATTTAAGTGTGTTTAGCAGAATGAAACGGTCACAACCCAATAAAGAGTCAGTACGACTTAATTTAAACAAATTACTTCTAAAATAAAAAAAACTTTTTTTAAAAAATAAAAAATACATATAAATAAAATAAATACAGAACTCAAAGAGCCTGATCTAGAGGTGGACTAGTGTCGATATTGGACTCAAGCGGACAATGTTTTCAGTTCAAGGCTCACTGCGCATTCACTCTAATGGTTACCTAGACGCAGAACAAATTTTGATGCAGTGAGAGTGATTTTCTGTTGGCATTTCTCGGTGGTAACAGGAGGGTGGCTAGCCAGACGTGGGCATGTCGTGGCCAGCAAAATGCACTGACACAGGCGGCCATGTTCATATAGAAAAACTGGAACTCCATAGGGCTGGAGCAATCTTCAATGGTGCAATTGACGATACAACCTCTGGTGGGTCTTAATACGCACAGCAACTGATTAGCATAAGGACACAAATGCGGCTGCGGCAAAATATGTGCACCGACTTTTACGCTAATGCGCATTGTGACACAGTCAGGTTAGGGGGTCCCTGTCCTGGGTAGAGGACTCCTTCCTTTCACACACAGCAGCTGGGAAACAGTACGCCAGACTGGATTCGAGTACAAGCTGGTCGGCGCCAGTCTTTATTGTACAATGTCAGAAATAATATAAAGAAAACATAAACATAAATCCTCGCCCTGTCGGGGCACTAACTTCACAGGTGGTTCCCTCACTACCAGAACCTGGCAGGGCCTAATGCCCTCACCAGCAACAAAAGCACAGCACAACACTCATGGATAGGTTTTCAATTGTCTCTGAGCAACCTCCCTGTCTGCTCTCCCAGGTGAGACAATCAGCCCTCAACACACTAGGCTTATATTGGCCACTCTCAGGTGGAAACCCTAACAAGCCTGTTACCAGGCTAAGAGAACCAAAACCTGGAGTGGCCGTGGGTGGAGCCCTCCCTCTCCTCTCACCCACAACCCCCAGGTCCCAAACCGGCTTTTCAAAAAGCCGAAACTCAAGCCTGCTACACTGCAGACTTTCTCCTGGGGGTTTAAAACACATAAGACAGGAATCTGGGACAAATGTACCTGCCACAGACCACTTTACCAATGATCCTACCTTTGTTTCGACCTGTGGGGCGGAACAACTGAAGCCCCCAAACAATGAACGCGTGACAACACGTCAGCATTGGCCAGCTGGCTTCCTGGCCTGTGTTCCACTGAAAATTTAAAAGTTTGTAACGCCAAGAACCATCTCGTAATTCTCGCATTACTGTCCTTATTTTCAGACATCCACTTCAAAGGGGCATGGTCAGTGATCAATTTGAACTTTCTTCCAACCAAGTAGTACCTGAGAGCCTCTAATGCCCACTTTATGGCCAACGCCTCCTTCTCCACTGTGGCATAGTTTCTCTCATGTACATTCAACTTTCTACTTAGATAGAAAATAGGGTGTTCTTCACCCTCCTTGTTCTGGGACAGGACCGCTCCTATACCTACTTCTGATGCATCGGTTTGTACTATGAATTCCCTTTCAAAATTAGGAGTCATCAGGACTGGTTGGGAACACAACGCTACTTTCAACTCCTGAAAAGCCTTCTCTGCCTCAGGACTCCATTCTACCATGACTTTTTGTTTGCCTTTGGTCAGGTCAGTCAGTGGGACTGCCACAGTGGCAAAGTTGGGTATAAACCTCCTGTAGTACCCCGTAATTCCCAAGAAGGCTCTCACCTGCTTCTTATTCAGAGGCCGTGGCCAGTTTTGTATGGTATCAACTTTATTGAGCTGAGGCTTTATCAGGCCTCTGCCAATGGTGTATCCCAGATATTTTACTTCCTCCATGCCTAGACAACACTTTTTTGGGTTGGCTGTCAAACCTGCCTTATAGATGGAGTCCAACACTGCTTGTACCCTGGGTAATCAGGACTATGAATGACCACGTCATCCAGATAAGCAGCCGCATACCGTCTATGGGGCCTTAGAATCCTGTCCATCATTCTTTGGAAGGTAGCAGGTGCCCCATGTAGCCCGAAGGGCAACATCTTGTACTGAAACAAGCCCTCTGGCGCTGAAAAAGCTGTCTTTTGTTTGGCGCTCTCGGTTAACGGTACTTGCCAATACCCTTTGGTTAGGTCTCTCAATCAGTTCATCCACTCTTGGCATCGGGTAGGCATCGAATTTTGAAACACTGTTCAACTTTCGGAAGTCATTGCAGAAACGCACACTCCCGTCGGGCTTTGGAATCAACACAATGGGACTTGACCATTCACTATGTGATTCTTCAATAACCCCTAACTCTAGCATATTTTTAATTTCTTTCGACGCCGATTCACTTTGTGCTTCTGGTAACCTATAGGGCTTTAGATTAACTTTAACCCCTGGGTCAGTGATGATGTCATGTTTAATGACCGAGGTTTTCCCAGGTACGTCAGAGAACAGCACCCTATTTCTGATCAGAAACTCCTTGACCTCTTGTTGTTGAATTGCCGACAGGGTTTTTGCCACTGTCACTTCGGGAACTAAGGGCCCTGGATTTACTGGAGGGGCTCGGACGGCCGACAGTACCGTTCTATCTTTCCAGGGCTTTAACAGATTTATATGGTATATCTGTTCCGGCTTTCTTGTCCCCGGCTGGTAAACTTTGTAATTGACCTGTCCCACTCTTTCTAAGATTTCAAAGGGCCCTTGCCATTTAGCCAAAAGTTTATTTTCCACAGTGGGAACCAACACTAACACTCTGTCCCCAGGAGCAAAGCTGCGTAACCGAGCATTGCGGTTGTATACCCTCTGCTGTGCCTGTTGAGCCTGTTCCAGGTGCTCTCTCACTATCGGCACTACTGCAGCAATTCTCTCCTGCATTTGAGAAACATACTCAATCACCATTTTGTAAGGACTAGACTGCCCCTCCCATGTCTCTTTGGCAATGTCTAGTAACCCCCTTGGGTGTCTCCCATACAACAAGTCGAAGGGTGAAAACCCGGTGGAGGACTGGGGAACCTCTCTTATGGCCAACAATAAATACAGCAATAAGTAATCCCAATCCCTACCATCCTTGTCGACCACTTTCCTAAGCATGTGTTTTAACTAGGGATGTGCAGGCTCGGATAGGTTCGAGTTTGCACGTGGAGTTCGGATTTTTCCCTCCAAAAAAACGGAACTCAGAACGAGGCAAAACGTCATCTTACATGGACGAACATCATCATTCCTGGTCTTTTGTCCAGGAATGATGATGTTCGTCCATGTAAGATGACGTTTTGCCTCGTTCTGAGTTCCGTTTTTTTGGAGGGAAAAATCCGAACTCCACGTGCAAACTCGAACCTATCCGAGCCTGCACATCCCTAGTTTTAACGTCTTGTTAAACCTCTTGACCAGCCCATCGGTTTGAGGGTGATAAACCGAAGTTCTTAACTGTTCAATTTTGAACAGGCGGCATAACTCTTTCATGACTTTTGACATAAACGGTGTACCCTGGTCAGTTAGTATCTCCTTGGGTATACCCAGCCTGCTAAAGACATGAACTAGCTCTCTGGCAATGGTCTTGGTTGACGTATTGCGCAACGGGATCGCTTCCGGGTACCTGGTAGTGTAATCCATTATGACCAGAATATACTGGTGTCCCTTGGCAGACTTCATTAAGGGTCCAACCAAATCCATCGCTATTCTTTCAAACGGCACCTCTATAATAGGCAATGGAACTAGTGGACCCTTAAAATGTGACCTGGGAGCATGATACTGACACTCAGGGCAGGATGCGCAAAAGTCAGACACCTCTTTATGAAGCCCGGGCCAAAAAAACCTCTGCATTATTCGCTCAGTGGTTTTCTCTACCCCTAGATGGCCTGCCGTTATATGACCATGGGCCAGATCCAACACTGTTCTTCTGTAGGCTTTGGGAACTATTAGTTGTTCCACAATATCTTCCCCCTTCTTAGTCACCTGATATAACAAATCCTGACACATTGCCATGTGGGGATAGGACAAAGGACTATCAGGGTCTACGGGTTTACCATCAACTACTTTTACATTCTCCCTGGCTTTTACCAAAGTAGGGTCATTCAACTGCTCCATGGAAAAGACCTCTCTTCTGACCTCTAAATCAGGCAGACGATCACCTGGCCCAACAACACTTCCCACCTCAATGGGAGGCACATCAGTTGGCGGGCCACCGTCACGTTCCGCATTCGCTAGTTCGCCAACCATAGTAGAAAAAGGGAATAACTCTGACTCAGAAGAAACTCCCTCCTCCACTACATCGACAACCTTCTCAAATGGATCGGGGTTGTTCACCTCTGGAACAAAATGGCTTTCCCACAACTTCCAGAAGTGAGCAAAGTCTCTCCCCAATATTGCATCGTACACCAGACCATGCACCAAACCCACAGAAACTATAGCAGAGCCACATGGTGTCTCGATGTTCACCTCGGCCGTAACATAATATCGAGTATCCCCATGTATGCAGGTCACACCAACAGTTTTCCCTGTATGCCTCAAGGGGTTCACCAGCTCAGCTTTTATAAGTGTCACCAAGCTACCAGAGTCTAACAGTGCCTCTACTCGGTTGCCATCTACAGTGAGTACACACATGTGCTTATCAGTCTCAGCCTGCTGGTCAGCCGTACAGGCTGTCTGTGCAAAGAAAGACCCCCTGCGGTAGACATGAGCAGTATCACATTGCATAGGTTCAGTTGTAAGTGAACAATTAGCGGCAATATGGCCGAAGCCACCACATCGGAAACACTGAGTCATATTAATGTCTAGTCGTTTACGGGACAAGAACCTTCCTGGCCTGGCAGGCCTGTCTCCAGGTTCTACACCCTCAGTCTTGGGTACATTCCACCGCCCAGCACCCTTCTCCCCTGGAACAGTCTTACCAGTGTCTGTGGGAGTTCGCCGGTGCGCCATCGGGGCTCGGTGGGGCATACTCATCAGCTCCTCAGCCGCCACGTACCTCTCCACCAGCTCGACCAACTGGTTCGCGGACTTAGGGTCTGCATGGCTCACCCACTTGCGCAGAGTCACAGGTAATGATCGCAGGTACCGGTCCATCACGACCCTTTCAATGATCTGTGGTCCCGTCAGCGTCTCGGGCTGTAGCCATTTTGAGGACAGATGGATGAGGTCATGCATCTGTGAACGTGGAGGCTTGTCCCTATGGAACTCCCAGCGGTGGACCCGTTGGGCACGAACAAAGGTGGTGACTCCCAAGCGAGTTAGGATCTCCTGTTTTAGTTTTTTATAGTCCTTGGCATCAGCCAGGCATAAGTCGAAATATGCTTTTTGTGGCTCCCCAGACAAAAATGGTGCCACCAGACTTGCCCACTGCTCCTTGGGCCAACTCTCCCTTTCGGCCGTTCTTTCAAATGCGGCGAGATAGGCCTCCACATCATCGCCCGAAGTCATCTTTTGGAGGAAGTGACTGGCTCGTACGGAGTGAGTGGTGGTGGGAGGACCAGTATTAACATCTCTGGGCCGGGCGACCAGGTGCTGTACCACCTCTCTTATGGCCTGGCTGTTTTCCAGTAAGGCCTAGCGGGTTTCCTCAATGGCGACCTGTTGAAGTCTGTTCGTCTCCTGCTGAGCTCTGGTAGATTCCTGCTGAGCTCTGGTAGATTCCTGCTGAGCTGCTGTAGCTTGGAGCAAGGCCTTAATAATTTCCTCCATTTTGTCCTGGAGTGTAGATTGGAAGCTGAACCTTGCCTCTCTGAGCATTGGCTGATGCCTCCTCTATGGGACTCCAAGGACACAGTGTTATTTCCACACTCAAAAATTGGGTGTCTGTCCCTTTAATTTTTAAATGGAAAGTTTTCCTCTTGCTGCAACTTCAGTGTGTGTGGTTGCCCGCATTCTCCACCATATTGTGACACAGTCAGGTTAGGTGGTCCCTCTCCTGGGTAGAGGACTCCTTCCTTTCACACACAGCAGCTGGGAAACAGTACGCCAGACTGGATTCAAGTACAAGCTGGTCGGCGCCAGTCTTTATTGTACAATGTCAGAAATAATATAAAGAAAACATAAACATAAATCCTCACCCTGTCGGGGCACTAACTTCACAGGTGGTTCCCTCACTACCAGAACCTGGCAGGGCCTAATGCCCTCACCAGCAACAAAAGCACAGCACAACACTCACGGATAGGTTTTCAAGTGTCTCTGAGCAAACTCCCTGTCTGCTCTCCCAGGTGAGACAATCAGCCCTCAACACACTAGGCTTATAGTGGCCACTCTCAGGTGGAAACCCTAACAAGCCTGTTACAAGGCTGCGAGAACCAAAACCTGGAGTGGCCATGGGTGGAGCCCTCCCTCTCCTCTCACCCACAACCCCCAGGTCCCAAACCGGCTTTTCAAAAAGCCGAAACTCAAGCCTGCTACACTGCAGACTTTCTCCTGGGGGTTTAAAACACATAAGACAGGAATCTGGGACAAATGTACCTGCCACAGACCACTTTACCAATGATCCTATCACAGCATGCATACACAATTAGATACTGAGGGTGGTGGAGAGGGATAGACAACAGAGAAATACATATGGCCATGTGCTTATGGCCAAGGTTTATGTTAATTATTTTTTACTGTTGAAAGGGGGTGATGCACACTTGGACGGATATGCAGTAGTGGTAGCTACTGCCAATTTATGCTAATGCTGCAGCTGATGGGCTGTCTACTGATACGCCCAATGGATGCGGCTCTAATCCGCCGTGGTGTGCAAAGAGTCGCACAAACGGTAGGACATCAGCCCCACCATTGGGTTTCTGAGCAACCCTCTGATTTCTCAGAATGTCTGATAGAATTTGCCACCATCACGCCCCCGACACCAGCCAATATGCCCTCCCATCCTACGTCACTGCCTAATTAGCGCATATTGGAACTGCATGATTCTTCATGTAAGTCCGATCTGCGTCCTTCAACATTAACCAAAGTACTATATTTTCATTTAATTTTAGAACCCCTATCTACTTTACTCAGAGCCGGTTTAAAACTTTAGGGGGACCAGGGTCACATAAGACAGTGGGACCAACGTATGGTTGAAAATAATAGCATAGTGTCATCATGCACCAGAGAGTTTTAAAAGTAGGTGGCAAATAGTAGAGATAGTCAGAAGAATACATCATAAAAGGAATATTCATTTAAAATATACTTAAACACAATACAAATACACAGAGCATTCCAGTGACCGCCATAATGTACACAGCAGTAGGACTGTGTGAGGTGGGGATATTTGGATTGTATAATAGATATGGATGACACATGGGGGGTGATGTTATTTGGATTGTATAATAGATATAGATGACACATGGGGGGTGATGTGGAGTATTAGGGTAATGGATATTGGTGACATAGTGGGGCAGGGATGTGAGGCACCTGATTACAAGGTATACTTAGAAACCTTTGGGTAGTAAAAATATTAGTCCACACAATCTCCTCTGTTTAATGAATGTCAAATAAACGCAGTTGGCATGAAAGCTACAAGCTTGATAACAGGATAGTGTGTTCTTACCCAGTTCACTGGAAGACAGCCAAACATTATACATTCAGAGCCTGATCCAAAGGTGTAGGCAAATTCATTGCAACGCCAATGTCCATGTAGTTGAGCAATTATTTTCCACTGCACATGCGCAGAAAGTTCAGAGAGTTCAGCGGCAAAGGTGCTGTTGTGTATGGGGCCGATGGTATCAGAAACCAAACGAGGCAAAAACAACTAGCGTTCCTGAGCAGTGACTCGGAGGTTACTTGAAGTGAATGCAAAAAAATATATCTTGTTGGCGAGTGATGGGGGTGCTGCGAGCGTGTCAGGCAAAGCCGCTGTGTTCCCAGATGCATAGACATTTCCACAGAGGCCATGTTCAGGCAGAGAAACTGCAGCTGCAATAGGTGAGGTGCAAGTGATGATGGTGCATGTGTTGGTGTGCAGATGGTGGCGTGTCAAGATCCACCGACCGTGTTACAGCATGCATGGGAACTGAGAGTGGGCATCTCAGGGCTTTCACACTCAGGTGCACGCTGCTGCACAGGAAGAAGGCTGTAACTACCATTTGTATATTATCGCTGCTGCGACTCCGCAAACAGATGCACCAGTGGACGCAGCAATATCCACCTGTCTTTAGACCCTTGCCGGGATTAGACAGTCAGGAAGCTGGCAGTCGGGATTAGGTCCGCCGACTTCCCGTCTGCCACCCATAAGAAATACTGTATGTGTGTACAGGTTTGTTGAAGTTCTGTAGCAGAGTTTCTGTACACACCAGTGTAACAGCCCAGTTGCTTAACCAGTGTAGTAGTTTTATTGAAGGGCTAATGGGTACAGCCGTACTCATTGTTACACACTCTGGAATAACGAATGCAATGTGGGTCGATTTTCTAAAGTGTAGAAATGGTTGTTTTGGATTGTGCACTTCAAAATCGAACACAAAATCACCTGTAAAACTGACTCAAAAATCAAATAAGAATCAACAAACACTTTCTTATGTTCTCTTATAGACCCAAACATACCACTTGCACTGTAAGCAACAGAAACTCATTATAAAAATGCTGGCACACACCCAAGCAAATTGAAAGGGTGTTTTGTGGAGAGAGACAAGGGAGGAGTGTCTAGCAGGAAAGTGGGGATTTCATATGATAGGTGCTTAAAAAGTGATTTCTGAGAGTTTTGTCCTGTCAATTTCTGTACTGTTATTGTCATTTTGAAGTGTGTCATATTTTTTGTCTACAAATGAATCCAATATATTCTCAGTGCTTTTCTACACCTAAGCTAATATAAAAATAACACACCTGCTGCAGAATAACTAAGAGGTAATTGTCAAACTCACACAGTCTATAGAAAATATAGAACACAATTCTGCGCTGGTGTAATTCTATAAATCATGAAAAACATTTATTCATTAATACTATATCCCATAAAATCAGGTAAGAAACATTTATATATATTGTATATAAAGTCTGCTCATTATAGCAATATTGGGTTACATTGACACAATTGTATATAAATGTAGCATACAAAATTGTAACAATAAAAAAGAAAGCGGCTGTTGTATTGAAATGACAACTGCTAACGTGGTAGCTTGGATACAGTACTAGATACACAAGTTCTGACCCTCTATGCTGATTATGTATCAGATGATATTTCAAGTAGATAAATTCAAAAGCACTTGTATTGCTAAAAGATGCAATGGCTGTATTTGAAGTTACTTTGTGGCATGAGGTAACTATCTAACCCTATCCCACTCCTCCTGCAGCCTAACTCTAACCATTCCCTTTGCAGCCTAGCCCTAACTGTCCCCTTTGGCAGCCTAACCATAATTGTCCCAACCACAGCCTAACCCTAACCGTTCCCCTAGTGCCTAGCCCTAATACTAACCATTAGGTTTCATCAGTATTTTGACCCGTCAGGATTCTGCTGCCGGTATTGTGACTGTAGGGACGGTCACCACCGGGACCCTGACTACATCCCCTTGAAACAACTTTAAAGGTGTTAATGTATATTTATTTCCTGCACAAAAGTTGCACCTGCAGTTGCAGAAAGTGTTGATGTTGTCCACACATCCCCCGAATTGGAAACATCTCCTGCTCCTGTGGTGGTGTCACATCTGAGGTGTTGGGATTGGCTTGGGCAGGCGTGAGAGGCTGAAGGCACATGTATGAAGCTGGGCAGCTTGATCTAGCTCTTCCTCAAGAGTTGAGGGAAGAGAGGAAGTAGTGGAACTGCTGGTAGTGGATTAGATGAGAATCGATGGTGAGGTTGCAGTGGATGGCCCAAAGGTATGGACAGGAACAAGGATAAACTTTATTAAACTGGATATGTAGAAGATTTTGGACTGGAAGTAGATATTGAATTGGGACCAATGTGGTAGATATCGGCTTGGGACCGATGTTGTAGATATCGGACTAGGATCTATGATGTATAACCGATTATGTAGAATCGGATTGGGACCAATGATGTAGAATCAGATTAGGACCAATGATGTAGAACCAATGGTGTAGAATCAGATTGGGTCCGATGATGACAGGTATGGGAATGGAACCAACGGTAACAGATATCAGCTGGAACTGATGGTAACAGGTATTGGCTGAAATCGATGGCAACAGGTATTGGACTGGAACTGATGTTAACAAGTATCGGACTGGAACCGATGGTAACAGGTATTGGACTGGAACCAATGGTAAAAGGTATCGGCTGGAACCAATGGTAACAGGTATCGGCTGGAACTGATGGTATTATTAGAAGCAAGTTCCTTAGTTAGACCAGACTGCAACACTGAGGTAGATGGGGACTTGCATTCACCAGACTGGAACTGGATTTGGACGGACTGGGACCGTACACATACAGAGTACCTGAAATCTCAGAACAGAGCTGTAACTTCAGCAGAAGCAACATTGTGCAATTTGGGCCAGTCAGGAAGTGGAACTTATAAGGCTGAGCGTTCAGGGATTGAATGCTGTGATCAGCTGGTCTGGGAGCAGTGCTCTGAGTGATGGAGGAGACTCAGGTGACTGAGGGCCTAATTCAGCAAGGATCGCATTTGCATAGCTTAGCTGCACGCAGGCAGCTTTGCAATTTTATTCCTTGTAATAATGAAAATGCAGCAGGAGGTGTATGACACCCCCTGCTGCATTTGTGATCCCAGAACTGTGATGGAGGTCGCAGGCTGGGATCACCATCGTAACCATTGGTGGCCGATGCTGTGATGGTGGTCAGTGCCTGGCAGCTGGATAACTGAGTAAGCCTCAGCTTACTCAGGCTGGCCAGCTTGCGAGCCTAGAAGACTGCGTACATCCACGCAGTCACTGGGCTGGCCAATCCTGGAAAATGGGGTGGACATGCCCCCATTGCTGGGAACGCCAGCCGCCCCCGCACCGCCCCTTAAATCCCTCTGCCTGTCAATCAGGTAGAGGCATTCAAGGGCTTGCGTGCGATTGAGGAGGACCCATTCTGCGCACTCACAGAATGGGTCCTGCACACGTGCAGATTCCCGATAATGGGGAATCTGTGTTCAGCAGCGCACTTTCCTGCACGGCTGAATCAAGCCCTGAGTCTAACATGGCTGTGCCCATACTGACTTTTTTAGGGAACTCTGGCGTGCAGCCTGAGTACTAGCATACTGTGGAAGTGTAGAGAGAACAGCAGGCACAGAGAGCAAAGGCATCTTCAATCTCTGTAGTTCAAGTCCAGCACTACTATTTGGACTGCAAACACTGGGCCTGATTCAGACCCGCTCGCGAGCGCTGAGCGCTCGCAAGTGGGTCGATGTTAGCCCAGTGCGCATGCGCACGAGAGAGCCGGCTCTGTCGTGCACATGCGCGAGACCCGGATAGCGACGGCCAAGCCGTCGCTCCAGGTCTCGCTACAAAGGGGACGTGCTATCGATGGTGAGTGACAGCACGCCCCCTTTGGTGGGCGTGCCGGGGGCGTTGCTGCCCAGATGGAGGCGTTCCCGTGGGAACGCCTACCGTCTGGAGCCGGCCCCACTGACATCACAAGTGATGTCAGTGGGAGTGCTCTCGGCTCTGATAGAGCCGAAAGCACTCCAGGGCTTGCGGTAACGAGACCCTACCACAAGGGTCTCGTCGCAAGCGTCCGGCTCTGAATCAGGGCCACTGTTCTAATAAGGAATCTGTAGACTTCACAGACAGAAGAATTCTCAGGTGATTAATCAGCCTGGAAGGAATAGCACAGTCTAAAGCTCACAGCCTGCACTTCCTTGGCAAATCAGAATATCCTGATCCGCAGGACATGTGACAGAGGTAAGTCACAAGACAAACTAATAACAAATGAGAGAAATAGTCAGAATTGTGACAAGTGGATTCTGGTAAGGGCCAAAAAAACCTAGGAAAAAAAGTTAGAATATGGTTAACCTTTGTGTATTTTGTCACATTTTAAATTTAAACATTTTTCTTTTTTTTTCAAATTTTGAAGACTCTGGGTATATAGTATATTTTTTTTGTTGGTTTTGCTTAAAAAAATAATAAAACCAGTACAAACGCATACATTAATTCCTGGTTTTCCCTTATGCAGATTTTGATCTCATACTCTTTGATGAGTGTCTCATGGAAGAGGCTGGTTCTGATGATGATGATGAATTAAGGGACATTTTTCCAGCAGAAGATGTCCTAGACCCAAGCAGAAGACCAACCATCACAACACCTCACAAGACTTAGTGGTGTGGGCATTCTCAGTGCCATTTCTGCATTTGAGCACAGACAGGTGTGCCAAATGCGCCAAAATTCCCCCCCAAAATAGGCATCTAAGACGCCTAACACAAACAATGACCCAGATACATTCCACTATGCAGAGTATGGCTACAGCCATAGAGGCCCAAATTGCTGCGAACATAAGTAACCAAGAGGCATAAGTTAGCATCTTTCTTTGTACCCAATAAAGCTTCATAACAAACATTCGCTTTGCTCAAGAGTTGCACACAAATGCCATGCATTACCTAAATACCAATATCTCCACAATAGCTGCACAAATGTTATCTCACTTACATGAGCTGTCACTGTCAAGTCCAGTAAGCAGCACACCTGCACCCAGTTTGCCTCCAAAAACACTACCTAGGCATGGCCTCAGAACACGCAGTGGGCTAACCCGCATTCTAAAAGGAAACATTTAAATATTATTTTAGCTTTACTTCTGGTTTATACAAATATACTTACCTTTGATTGTTATCCAAAATGTTAGGATGTTAAAAGGAAAAAAAAAATATGATCTGAACAACAAATTATTATTTGTGACAATGTTAGAATAAATATTGTTTATAAAAACTTATGTTTTAAATTCTTTAGAATGACATTGTTTAATTGTTTAAGTGTGAAACAACTATGTCGTTGATGTATGGTGCTGTGAAAAGAGTGACAAAGTGCAGATTTGCTGCAGTTGTCCATAACAACCATTTCCCATAATAACTTTAAAAAACAAACAAAACTACAATTTGTTGGCAAGGGACAACTTCACTAATTGGCAGGTTGAGCACTCTTGACACTGTTTCGTACATCTACTTCTAAGTATAATTTTTTTTTGCTATTCATTTTTAAGGGTCAAAATTATGCAGCTTAATATATACTTATAGCTGAAAACGTTGGTGATAAGTGTAGCTCTAATCTGCCTTCCACTTCCTGTGCTCACAGAGTCACTTGTTAATAACACTGTCTATTGCATAATCTGGGTGGAGCGGTTGATTTAATGCCAGACTATGCAATAGACAGCAGCAGAGCACAATATCGGACACTTTGGATGGGTTATATAATAATATGCAACCTGATTTATCAGTACACCTGAACGTAGATTTTAATAGCTCAAAGGTGCATTTTATCACAGATCCAGTGGCTATATGTGCCTTGTTATATTGCAAATGCATCAGTGGAGTCAGAAGTCAAAAGCAACAGCCATAGCCTAAATCACCTGTTGGGAAAATAATATGTTATCACATACATTAACAAGTGCAATTAGCTGATTAGTTAACAAATCCAGCTGACTTACCCAGCAACCATCCCTCTAGCATTTTTTCATCATCAAATTTAGCTGACAGGGATGAATTGCTGAGTATGTAAGCATTGTGACATGAACTAGGATAGCCAGTTATAACACTCATTATTTTTTTGTTTTGCATCACAAACCTCTTGCATATTCATGTAATATGCATGATGGCAATAGGTGGGCAGTATTCCTGGGTGGTTTCAGCCCTATGTGTGTGCAACATATATCTCCCAGGATATTAGGCATACCTGAGAGACTACAGAAAACTACCCTAACTTCATGCCACTGTGACTTCTGGTTGGAAAAGCAGATGTAGGTGTCACAGAGGGGGATCAGTGCAGACATAACTTGGATCAGGTGGTGGCTAAAAGTAGGTTGAGAAATTTCTAGCACTCTCCCAAACACTAACTGAAAGGAGCCAGTGGCAACAAAATGCAGAGGCCACAGCAGCTTGTGCAGGCCTGATACTGTGACCATGCAGTGTCTGGCTCAAGCTGAGTCTTGATGAGGTCCCACAGCATCAATAGGTTGGAACACAAAATATTGCAAAGGGTGGTATGCAAACAGTAAACATATTACAACTAAAAGACAAAAAAGATGACATATACATTAGTAATATTGCGCAGATAATAACATAGCGGTGGGGTGGCATTACAAATTGTGATTAAAGCATAATTGCCAGATGGTCATACATTGTATGGAAATTACAGAAAAATATTGTAGCAAATAACATAAAAGAGTAACCAAAAAAAAGGAAAAAATATGATAGCCCCAAGAAGACTATCATAATAAGGATTAGAGAGCAACAGGTGGGCTTCCATCCAAGAGATGGAGGGCATACTAAGAAGTTGTTACAAAGTTATTATGAAGTTGGGAACCAAGTGGTAAATGCAGGATGTCTATATAGCTTTCCCAAACCTTAAAAATATACTTCTTTTCTTTTTGGTATTAATCCACCTCATATGGAATAGGTAAAATAACTGTTATTTAAACAAGAGATGAGGGGATTATCCATTGCTGGAAGATGGTCTTCTTGGCTGTTGCACTAATGGCCAACAACAGTGTTTTACAGACTTTAGTCAACCGTTAATCCCTGGGAAGAATACCCAAGAACATCCACTTAAGGGTGAATGGTTACAAAATAAGCCTTCACATATCTTTTCACCTGCAGCCAAAAATGTTAAACTAAATCCACAGACAATGAAATAAGTTGGCATTATTATTGTGAGATTTCAGACAAATGGCCATGGAAGATAATCCTATAACACTTCTCCGATGGGGTGATAAGAAAGGTTGATGAAGGACATTAAGAAACAGCTCAGTGTAATAGCACATTCTCAAAATCCTGCAATTAGACCTAAATGCTCAAACAATGTTAGATAAAGTTAGAGCGGAAAGTGGGATAACCAGCGGACCACCCCTGTGGTAACCACCGAATGGTCCAGTATTTCGCTGAGGAAAGTATATTAACAGTAAATTGCTTGTTTAGGGGGATGAGAGGTAATTCAGAGGGTTATGCCAATCAACCTCAGATAACGTCCATGAACTAATGTAATGTTGGGCCTGTAAGAAATTGAAGGGAATAAACCTGTATAGCAGCAAACTCTTGAGATGCATCTGAATAAGAGCAGTTTATGAGTAGCCAACAAGAACTCCCTCCCCAAGTCTCCAAAACATAAAGGGGTGAGCAGCCATGCCATCCAGAAACTCAGGGTTTCACAACAGGGGACGATGGAGGGATGTGAGGGCATTGAAGTTCAGATTATGATGGAGTATAAGACAAAGCTTCCTCATTGTCCACAGAAGCGTGTTATCTCGCAATTCTGTGGAAACTTCTTGGTCATGTAAATGGAGGAAACTAATCAAATCCATGTCATGAAGAAATGCAGATTCCAGGAAGTAGCAGCATAAAGTTCCTTATTACCCAGTCAATCCTTAAGATATTGCAGAATCACTGCATGATTGTATGTGAGTATATTAGGGAGGTTGATTCTTCCATTATCCCCAGGCTGTTAAAGCTTTCTCATACTAATTCTAGGGTGTCCATTTTTCCACTAAATGTTGTGGAAAATGGAATTTCAGTAATAAGTTGGATATCAAAATCGTGAGGGAATGCAATATATAAAGCACAAAGGATATCATTTTAATTGAGTTCACCCTGCCCAGATAAGATAACATGAAGTGATTCCATCCTCTAAATTCATCAGAAATTTTTTTAACAGCTTGAGTAACATTTAATTGATAAAAATCAGTTATGTTCTTCAGCAGATGAATACGGAGATAAATGAGACATAGGCCCTCATTCAGAGCCGTACGCTCTGAGCAGAGCGCACGCTTTGAATGAGGGCCGCCCTCCATAAAAATGGAGCGTCCTCCTGGACGCTCGTATAGCTGTGGGTCACCACCCACAGCCTATACGAGCGTGCAGTTTGATGGCCGTGATGGTCATGACCATCGCGACCATCGAAACTGCGAGCCGGAGCCTGCGGTTGAGGTTTTCAACCGCAAGCCCCGGAGTGATTTTGGCTCTATCAGAGCCAAAATCACTCCCACTGACGTCAGTGGGCCGGCTTCTGACGGGAGGCGTTCCCGTGGGAACGCCCCCGGCACGCCCACCAAAGGGGGCGTGCTGTCAATCAACATCGACAGCATGCCCCCTTTGATCAGACAAAACGAGCGAAGGACTTTCCTTCGCTCGTCGCGTCTGGCGCATGCGCACGACGGAGCTCCCTCCGTTGTGCGCATGCTCAGTGCAGAACATCGACCCACTTGCGAGCGGACAGCCGCTCGTGAGTGGGTCTGAATCAAGGCCATAATCCCATTTGAGTGGAAGAGACTGGATCCAAAGGGGGGCAGAGTCACTGTACATCAAGTAGCATTGCTACAGACTGATTAGGATTGATAAATAATCAAGAGATCTGATAGATCTTGCCAAACATATCAAACAAATTCAAGATATGTAATTCAAAGAAATGTAAAGAAGAAAGTCAACAGCAAACGCAGTCACTTTAGATTCATGATGACCAATTGAAAAACCTTTAAAAAATTTGCATCTTTACAAGGTAGGGGGTCTTTAGCCAAGTTAAATAGGAATGGTGAAAGGGGACATCCATGGTGAATCCTATGACCCAAGAGAAGTCTGTCAATCTTAAGATCGCTCACAAGAAGAGAGGTAGAAGGAAGGAGTAACAATATTTAATCAGTCTAATAAAATCTTGGTCAAACTCCTGAATCTCGAGTACCACATAATTGTGGATCTGAAAGACAGAATGAATGGCCTTAGGTGTATTGAGGCTCAGAAGCATGGCTTCCATCTGGGATTTGCGAGAAGACTTCACCACTGCAGCAATAGCTGTATGAATACCACAAACAGTGGTGACCCTGCAAAAAGCCTAGCTGAGGTGATCAGTTGGGATAAAATGCATTGAAGTCTAATGGGCATAATCTTGGACAATATTTTAAAGGTTGAGCAGAATAATTGGCTAATATGAGTACATAAGATGGAAATCTTTGTTAGTTTTGGGGATTAAAATGGTGTGAGATACATTAAAGTCTAGGAACGATGGGGCATACCTTTGAATGGTGTTATAAAGTACCAGTAGAGTGTGTATGAAGTCATGATGGAGGACTTTATAGTATTCCCCAGAAAAGCCATCAGGCCCAGAGGATTTGTTAGGAGGCAGGTGTGTTATAGCAATATTAAGTTCTGTTTCGGAATCCTAACCTTTCAGAAATTCCCTTTGAGAGGGTGTCAATTTGGGAAGATTAGCTTCCTGAAGAAGCCTAGCCTGGGAACGGTATCCACAGGAGAGTCAGTATAAAGATTGGGAAAAGAAGTATAGAAGAGGTCATGAAAGGATTTGGAGGAGGGTCAGTATGACTTAGGGCTACCACATGATGGCTAGTATACCACAGTTTCATCATGTGCGCTAACAGATGACCTGCCTAAGCCTTATTGCCCTACCTGTAATATTTGTGTTTACTCAAGGCCACTTTATTTCGAGCTTTGGTCAATAGAAAAGTTTCATTTCAACACTTTATTTTGCATTTTCACCTAGAATTTCTATTGAGTTTTGCAAATTAATCTGCAATGTTTAAAAATTTCTTAAGTGCAAGGTTATTAAATATAATAATTAAAAATAATAATGTTAGATTTTATTTTTTGTTTGTTTACATGAAGAAATTAAAGTTTTCTCTATGTACAGAGGAAAATAAATAATGAAATTTCTATAATGTAAGAGTTGCAGCAGTTTTTGAAAAATAAATAAGTTTTCTATTGTTCCCTGGAATTTGGGTTTTAAAGTGATTCTTGAAACTAATACAAAATATATTTAAGTAAAAATGCACTTTTACCAAATGTACACTAGTAAAGTACTGCATTTCATCAGTGGGTTGTACAAAAATGTATGTGAAAAAAGTTGCTGTTGATGTTATGTGGTTCAATAAATTAGGTACATATAAATATAATTACTAGTATGGCCTTTGTACAGATTATATTTCCACATACTCCTCATACTTGTCTAAGCATTTGTTCCAACTGTACACCAAGACATCTATCCCCAATAGAAGAAATCGGTGTCAAGCACCTGAAGCCAGGATATGACTGCTTGCTGAACTTCACCAATCGGTTGTAAATCGCCTTTTGCCCAGGTGCTTTTTCAATGGTCCAAAAAGATGTAAATCACTCAGTGCCATATCAGGGCAGTAGGGAGGATGGTTCAGTACCTCCCAATGGTATCGTCGTAACAGCTCATGAGTGGCCTGGCATTATCATGCAGCAATACGACACCTGTTCGCAGCAACCCAGGTAATTTTTGATTAATTGCCCTCCCAACCGGCTCAATGTGTCACAGTAGTGAACAGCATTCACAGTATCTCCCTTGGTGAAGCACGTCCTTGTGGTCCCAAAACATAATCGCCATGACCTTCTTTACTGATGGCAGTAGGGAGGATGGTCCAGTACCTCCCAATAGTATTGCTGTAACAATTTGCGAGTGGCCTGGCGTTATCGTGCAGCAAACCAGGTAATTTTCAATGAATTTCCTTCAGCAACCGGCTCAATGTGTCACAATAATGAATGAAGCACAGCCTTGTGGACCCAAAACACGGTCGTCACAACCATCTTTGCTGATGGAGTTGTTTTGAGTTTCTTTCAAGGTGGGGATGATGCGTGTTTCCATGTCATGGATGCTTGCTTCATCACCTGTTCCACAAGATGCACCCACATTTCATCTCCTGTAACAATGCGCTGCAAGAACTGTACTCCCTCCTCACGGAACTGCATAAAGTGCACGAGAGACATTCCCATCCTATTAGTTTTATGAACTTCTGTGAGATCCTTGGGTACCCAGTGTGAAGCCTTTTTCTGTACCCCAGTTGCTCAGGAACGATATTGTACACAGTACCCACTGAGATGTTCAGTTCATCAGCAATATCACTAACAAGAATGTGTCTGTCCTCCTGAATCAAACCGGCACAAATTGTCATCTATTGTGTCATCTATTGTGGCCGGATCGCTACTCATCTTGAATGTCTGTCCTGCCGTTATCAAAAACAGTGCTCCAAACCCAAACCTGTTTCCTTTCCATGACATGACGTTATCACCGTACACCTCAACAAGTTGGAGATCAATTTCAGCTACTGATGTGGTCTTTAGACACCGAAATCTGATCATACTAAGCACCTCAATGTTTGAACATGTTTCTGCCAGCCCTACCATCTTACAGCTGATGTTGGGACATTATGACTGATATGAGGCACAGTCTAATGGCTGTGAGGGGAAGCAGTGGTCTACCTGCTCTGGCTTGGGTGGGAAACTAGAATAAAATAGAGAATATTGCACACATGAGAGTTCTTGTTACCTTACTATTTGAACCATCCTTGTATTAAGAAAAAAATCAGGTCATAAAGCATGACCTGAGGCTAATGATGAAGCTTGAAAACTTTACTGCCAAACTAATGGTCATGTGGTCAACTGTCACTGTTAACACAAGTTCTGTCAAGAAGTTGGAACTGGGACCAACCATTACAAAATGTCTAGTTTAGCCAATACCTGTAAAGTACAAATATTTTAAATATATTTAAAATAAAGGCACACATGAATACATATAACTGAAACTTCTATTATATAAAAGTCCATTCTGAGAATGACCTCTATGTACCCATTTTTATATTTATATACTCAATCCTACACCTTGTTATTCACCCTAGGCCAAATACTATCCTAGTCTACCACTCTTCTGCACCAGCAGCAATGCCTCAAGGAGAAAAAGTCACCATGTTATACATCTTGAAAGTTTGGACAACATGTTAATAATTTAAGTGATATGGACAAATACTTTAATGTACTCACAATGCCCTGAATTGCTGACCTCCCTATGCTGTGGTCTAATCAACATTAATTCAGTACTTGTGTAAATTTTTTCGATTTCTTCTAAGCTCTTCAGTAGTTTAAGTTTTTATTGATTCAAGATAAACATTTTATGTTGAGCCTTAGGACCACGTCTTTTCCCCTCTGGCCTTATCCAAGCAGTATTGGAATGAGTATAAATAAATGGTTGAGAGAATTCTTGTCCTCTATTTTCAAGGAAAATTAAACCCTAGTAATATTCTAGAAAAAGAATAACCAATTAAATCTCTGCACGTTGATAAATTTTAATCTACTGATACAATACAGCACAAGACTATGTTTTAGGCTACCAAGTATCTTTTTTATTTTATTCTCTTGAACTGTTATACATACGCTGCCCCAGAGGGTTCTAGGACGTGCCTAATACCACACATCCATGCTGCCTGAAGAGTTTTGTTCTAGTGCAACAATTACCTGCCACAATTTGCTGTTGTTCCGTTTTGTGGACATATTATTCTACCCGTAGGACTATTTATGTTTACATGCACTGTTTTTTAAATATTTTTTATTTATTTATTTCATTTTCTTAGATGTTTTTAGTTATTGTGTATTTTGAACTGTTTATTCATTTATGGTTTAAGAAATGTTTAGCAATTTTAGTATTGCTGCAGTAATATTATTTTTATCATTAAGTATTATATTGCTATTGAATCTGTAATGTATAACACTCTGTATGAGCACAGTGTTATTCCATTTTTTTTTCTTGTGTATCATTTTAGCCAGCAACCATTGAACAGTTGCTTGGTTCATACATTATATTTGTCTTATCAGTCACATACATACAGTAGATCCATTTTCAGCACTTAGGCTACTTCTTTTGCTTTCTAATTATAGTCTAACTGAAAAGAAAAACTTTTATGAAATTCTGTCAAACATTACTTTTTTGTGCTCTGGATTTACTATAACTGAATTCTGCTATTACTAATGATTGTTAAAGGTGCTGATTCTGACTCGGATGCTATGTGGCTGTGTCTGCGCGCTGATGCGAGTTTTCGCAGGGCTAATGCTAGTTTCCGCAGGGCTATATCCAGGATCCGTGATGCTTCAAGCCACCCACTGTTTTTCTGTCTACAGCTGGAACTTTCAGCATTAGTATCAGCACTTGCACTAGGCCCATGGTGCTAGGTGCAAAAAATCAATCTGATACCCGTCTCCATATGCACGAATAGCATGGAACTCTAGTTACTCGCCCACAATACTCCTACAGCATCTAGCAAAGATCTATCCAACTTTACGCTAAAACTCGCTATTTGCGTCCATTAAAAAAGAGATATGCCCGACTCTGCCCATATTCCATAGTTCTGTGCAAGCAGCGGGATAAAACAAATCCTTTTACACCATAATGTTATGCTTCTTATATGTACCATAATTTATATGAATGTCTACATGCAAAACATATACCCCACAACTGTCCATATTTAGGAAGTACACTGCTAATTTGAGTTGCCTCATATTAAAAATTCATAATAATAAAAATAGATGTGTACTGAAATCCTTTTAAAAAAACCAGCAGAATCTACTTTTCGACAATCCTTCCTCTAACCTGAATAAACCCTATATCCGAAGGAACCCGATGTGATACTAATTCTCCCTTATCTGTAACAACTAATTTCATGGATGATATATGATTAGGACCTGGAGATGCCCTTTATTAGTATTTACATGAAGACAGTTTCCTGACTTCGATTGTAGTGCTATTTACGTGTGTATGAGTTAAGCTATCGGGAATGGATTGCTTGAGTCTGAGGGACGTGATTAAGTAAAATGAATATTCACTGAAAAGAGAATGAACCTGTCAATCTGAGGGAAAGGGGGAAGCACCAGGAGGTTTGGAGCCATGTGATTGGAGGAATGAGCCCAAGGAATCCTGGATTGGCTATTAGAAACATTTGAGGGTATTTAAGAGACTTCCGGTAAGCGGCTCGGCTTACCTTGATAAAGCTATCCAGTGAAACGCCGCGTCGGTCAGTGGCGCTCCGTACATTGTGATGTCCTAAATATGATATGATATGTTACTAGTGAGCGCTGAGAGATTAGGAATGCCTACCTAACAATGACTAAAATATGTATACAGCAGCGCAACCAGTAGGAGATTGTTGTTGATATATACAGAGACACGTGTATTGCAGTGTAATCAATGAGAGGCTGCCGTGGTTAAACTTATGTGTAATGGAAACACAAGTCTGAAATAACGATAAAGTGTACAAACATTATTAACCATTACTAACACAGCTACTCAGTGCAGCTATATATCAAGGAGGGGACCCCCCCGGATATGTATTTCAGCATATAGAGATCTGTGGTTAGAATAGGGCAGTGGAAATAAAGATACTCAACATTTGCATAAAGTATTTCTCAGCAATATTTGCACATACAATGATGAGAGGATGTGTGATATATGATATAAGAAATAAGGTCAGAAATCCCTGTGAGAGAAACATAACCATATTAAAATTGTAGGATATTCAAGATGCTGAAATGTCCATGATACAAGCATAAGATTTCATCACTATAAGAGTGATAATTATAAAGAAGAACCACACAGTCTGTATGATGGGACAATAATAGGTTTAATAATAGAAGTAAAGGAACTCCATATTTGTACATAAAGAATCCTACTAGTTGTGTATGATATTATTTTATAAAGAGTGAACTGTTCATTTATATTGGAGAAGGAATACGGTGTAAACCGGTTAACGATAATATCAATAGGAGAATTATTCTCCAGTATATGTGCTTTTTTGAACAGTGAAATGATACTCTTTATACACTGTTATATATGATACAATCTAGATATAATGTGTGATATATAATATCAGAGGAAGAACTACTCTCTTTGTAACAGTGGATACTGTCAAACATTTGTTTTGATATATAAATATGACCAGATATTAATGTCTACAGAGAATATAATCTATATCTGATATAGATCATACATCCATCTCACTTGTGGATTATATCATTAAGGGGATACGATCTTCACCTGTTTAATATATATGTCTAATAATGTTGATATTTACATCTGGACATCCAGTGGATCAGGAGCGCACGCATTTTATATACACATTCACTTACATTACATACACTACCCCCCTTTTTAATATTTCGCTTTTTAATTCCTAGATATTATGTATTAAACCATTAAAAGTTATATTTTATGTATCATTATTTGATGAAGTGCACTGCTATGGACATTTCCTTCTCTTTCTTATCAATTCTTAATTTGAAGGCACCGTTCCACCACTCAGCAAATCTGTCCCAACTTGGTAGATACTGGGAGGTGTTTCTGCATTCACCATGTTCCCAATTATCTCTCTTTGTGCCAAGTGTTTCCAGGATAATGTTGGAACTTATGTAGACATAACAGAGGAAGATTCATCAACCTGAAGGATTTTAGGAGGTTTCAAAACTGCTTTGCATTAGTGGCGTACATTAACAGCATACATTAGTGGTGTACATTAACGCCATAAATTAATGGCGTACATTAACAGCGCACACTAACAGCGCACATTAACAGCATACATTAACGGCGATTTTGGCCTTCAAGTTTCCGGGCTTATTATATAGTGGCTTGGTGCTTGCAAACTATGGGCCTGATTCACTACCGTATGCAACAGCAATTACGCACGCAATCTGACAATTGTATCACACTGCGCATGCGTAAGCATCACGGTGCACAAACCAGCCACTGCAATCGGGACTGCGATTGCAGTGACCATGCAGACCCATCGCAGAGTGATTTATAGGAAGTGCCATTTGTGGGTGGTAACAGAGGGGTGGTCCGCGAAACACAGGCGTCCTAGTGCATTCGCATGCCGGTGCACCGGCGTGCATAAATTATCCACTGCGATGGCCTATGCAGTCTGAGGTTTCATAGCTTGCGTGGAAGTTAGCAATTTCTGAGTAAGGTCAGGGCTTGTGCAAGTGTGTGTGAGGCTGCGATGGAACTCGATAGTACCGATGGCTTTGTTATTCAACTAAGTATTACGGATGTGTGCAATGCAAAGTGGGCTTCCTTATGTAGTGCTGAGTTTGCATTGCGATCGCAATGGATTAGCATATTATCGCAGTTGACCTGCGTACGCACGCAATATTGCGTACCATAGTGAATCAGGCCCGGAAATCACAGTTGTTTTTATACTCTCATTGTTGCAGAAGAAAAACACGTTCTTCTCTTCACTGCCAAGTAGCACTGGGCCCCTCCTGTACTCCTGCCCTGTACTCCCACTGTTTGTAGGTACATTGGAAATGTACAAAATATCTTACAAATATATTTCAAGATAAATTACTTGAGAAATCAGTTTGTGTCTTTCAGTGTTCAGGGTCCAAAGAAACATATTACCAAAGTAACAAACTTTGGCCCTCATTCAGACCCGGACGCAAGTGGCCGTTCGTACGTTCGGCGTACGCAAAAAATATGTAAATTCAAGCACTCGCTCGTATTTTCGAACGCAGACAAACATCCTCCCCAAACTCAACCGACCCCTCCTCTAACTAACGAGCGTGACAAATAGCGAGCGTACATCCCCGAAATGGCTTGAAGGGAACGCACGCACAAGTACAAACCGGAAGTGGGACTGTCAGATTTCGATTACCTGCTCCTTTTTTCTGCCTACCTCCCTCAATCGTATCATGCCAATCAATATATCAATTAACTTAATTGTTTTTTTTTTTTTTTTTAACACAATGCAATAAACTTTAATCTTGTCCGTGTTTGTGTTTACTCGCAGAATACGTACGGCTTAAACATTCGCTTTTATTTGTCAAAATACATGTTAGCCCCAATTAAACAATTGTTCTATTTGTTTTTATCCCCGCATATTTCCCGGGGTTCATTTCTTTATTTAAATTTGCTTAAGCATGTCACTGCATCAAGCCTATCATAACTCTCAAGAGATTTGTGGCCCTGTCGAACACATGACTCATACACTAACCAATAGAATTGGTCCTGTTAATTACCCAAATACATTAGCCAATCAAAATTATTTTCGGGTCTTTATTAAAAATGATTTTTAACAAATACCCCATTGCCATCATGAGAGCCTCGGCATTCACCAGGCGCGAGCTGCTGGTGCTAACGGAGGTGATGAATAGGCGGATCACCAGCCAGCCTCCACCCATCACCAATCGCGAAAAGCGTTCTGCATATGCGGAGGTACGTGGCCGCCTGCGGTCCTTCGGCTCACGCCGCCAGATCGGCCAGCTGGAGCGCAGGTGGTCGGACCTGCAACGGCGGACGCCCCGCTTGCTGGCATGCTTTCGCATGCAGATCGCTGAAAGTAAGTTTTAGGGACTGTGGTTTTCATGTTTATCTTTGTGGCCCTAACTGCGTGTGCATGTTTTCATGTATGTCCTATTTATTCATTGTTACTCATATCTGCGTGTGCATGTTTTCATGTATGTCCTATTTATTCATTGTACTCATATCTGCATGGCCATGTTTTCATGTATGTCCTATTTATTCATTGCACTCATATCTGCATGGCCATGTTTTCATGTATGTCCTATTTATTCATTGTACTCATATCTGCATGGCCATGTTTTCATGTATGTCCTATTTATTCATTGTACTCATATCTGCGTGTGCATGTTTTCATGTATGTCCTATTTATTCATTGTACTCATATCTGCATGGTCATGTTTTCATGTATGTCCTATTTATTCATTGTACTCATATCAGCATGGCCATGTTTTCATGTATGTCCTATTTATTCATTGTACTCATATCTGCGTGTGCATGTTTTCATGTATGTCCTATTTATTCATTGTACTCATATCTTCATGGCCATGTTTTCATGTATGTCCTATTTATTCATTGTACTCATATCTGCATGGCCATGTTTTCAGATTTTTTTTGTCATAAAATAGTGTTTTTCTCGGATTTTGGTTGAAACTAACCACAATTTGTTTCACATCTTTTAGGGGCACAGCGTAGACTACAGCGTCATCGTCATCCAAGACGGCGCACACGCCCACTCTCCCCAACCCCCAGCCAACCCTCCACAGCCCCAAATTCCCCTATTTCCCCCTCCTCCCCAGCCTGCCAAGACCCTGTGGTGGATATTTCGGGGCTCCTTCCCCTCCATCCCAATTCCCCCTCTCCTCCAACCACCCCTCTTCGAACTACCCACTCCCCAGAAATCACCCCGCCAAGATCTTTGGGGAATGGAGGCACCTCCGAGGAGGACGAGGGAGTGCCTTCTGGAGCTGCCGTTTTTTCGAACGGTATGTTTTTGATTTTGTTTTTTTTGCGCCACAAACTGTTTGTATGTAATCATGTGTCGTTCCCTTTTTTTGTGTTTTTTGGTAGACTTTTGTGGAATTTTCGGGTTGCCTTTACCTGTTACTGCTGATTTCACCATACACATATCACACCTGTCGGAATCTGTTTTTTGGACTTGCATTTTTGGGCTAGACCATTTTGGGGGGCTGGGTTTTAACGGTGTAATTATGCTTTGTTGACCAATATTTTCATTTTTGGTTTGCTTGTTTTGGCTTGTTTTTTAATGTGGTTTCATTATTGATGTATTAATCCCCACACTTTTCTAACCCACAGAGGAACAGAGGCGTAGGGCTGAATTAGCCGGCTGTGTGGGCCGTATGCGGGAACACATCATCGGTCTGTTGGTGGTCCTTGACCATATGTCGGTCCTCCTTAGGAACTAGTTTTTTGTTTTGTTTTTTCAAAATGTAAATAAATTAATATTTTCAACTTAACGTTCTGTCTCATTCGTTGTTTCAAAATCAGAGATTGTTTACACTGACATAAGTAGACTCTTCCAGCAAGGATTTGCAATTTTTGTCACTAAGATTGTGTGTTGTATTTTTAAGGAAAACAGGCACAAGAAACACCTAACAGTAACAATCTCATTTCCCTTTTTTGGTGTTGTCAAAATTATATATTACTACATTTTACATGTTCCTATTTGGGGGACAAGCTGCTTAGGCCGATATTACGAAGCCAACTGATTGTACAGGATTCCTTTGGGTGTTGGTTTGGACCCAGAAAACATATTACATTTTAGCTCAACTTGCGTCATTACTGGATTACCCCTTAGGCAAATGTAACGTGTGTGAACCTGGTTACACTTGCTTGTAACGTGCAAAAAAAGGAGCAAAATTACACTCTCAAGACATTTATTCACAACATAACTCAAAAAACAAAGTGGTCACTCAAAAACAAAACACACAGTGATAATCATAAATACAACACATACCAAAAACTATAAAAAAACACACAACAAATCAAGAACTGGTTGACGAAGGACCATGCCAACATGATTCCACAAATATGGCGTTGCAATATGGGTTCCATAATATATTCCCAAAGTTTCCACATAAAGGTTTTTTAAGGGTAGCAGGAAGTAGTCATCGTTGGAGTGCCAAAGATTATGCAAAAAAACAGAAGATGGAGAAAATAAAAACAATTAATTAGATGTTCTCAAACAAACCGTACCACATTGGGTATAATTACTGTTGTTTTGACAATAATTACCTAAAATATCTGGCCACCACATCATCGCGTATGGCCCCCCCCACATACTGACCTCCGACCAACCTCGGGGGGGCCATCCTCAGGTAAGGCATCCTCTGGCTGCATTGGGACACCACTCCTTATGACGATGTTGTGAAATATCCCACACAGGACCACAATTTTCGAAACCATATCCGGCAAATACATTAGCTCGCCACCAGAGCGGTGGAGGCATCTGAATCGGCCTTTTAAAAGGCCGATACAGTGCTCCACCACTTTCCTGGTGGCTGTAAGTGTGGCATTAAACTCACTTTGTGGCCCTGGTGTGGAAGCCAAATAAGGAGTGAGCAGCCAGGGCGTGCAAGGGTAGCCACTGTCTCCTGTGAAAAAGAATAGACAACATCAGGATCACTGTGTATCAAGCTTAACATTGTTATGTACTAAAGGCCTCCACTTACCCAGAAGCCACGCATCACCAGCTTGTAGGTTGGTTAATTTGTGCCATATCCCTGATTGCCGGATGACGAAGGAGTCATGTGCACTTCCTGGTAATTTTGGATTCAGGGACAGGATCTGGAGGGAGGCATCACATACCACCATTACATTCAGGGAGTGATAGTGTTTCCGGTTGCGAAATATGGCCTCCAGCCATGCTGGAGGCTGAAGTGGTATGTGAGTACCATCCACAACCCCTATGATGTGTGGGAAGCCAGCTATTTGGTAAAAATTGGCCTTGGCCACACTAAGGGCACCCATATCCAAAGGCATTTGAATAAAATGATGGAGGTGCTTGAAAAGTGCCTCCATCACTGCCCTCAGGATCCGGGAAAAGGAGGATTGTGAGATGCCCGCCACTATTCCCACCGTTGTTTGAAACGATCCTGAGGCACAGAAATGTAACACCGCCATAAATTGCGTAAGTGGTGGTATTGCTGTAGGACTGTCAATTTGCCGCTCAAGATCACTCTCTATTAATGAGAGAGTGTCTATGATGATTTTGGGAGGAAGACGGTAGCATCTTAAAACCTCATCATCGGGCATTCCAAAAAGGGTGACACGTGTTCGAAATATCTGGGGCCTTGCACGCCTACGATGCCTACGCCTGGGACGAGATTGAGGTTGGTCGGCTTCCGGGAGCATGGCCAGAACAATCCGATCCAGATCAACCTGAAATGGCAAGATTTGAACTTAAGACTTTTTAACCCCCCCCCCAAAAAAAAAATAACTTAGCTTGATGATACCATCCATTGATGCTTACATGCCGGGGTATTGTCATGATACGTGCAAACTGTAAATAATCACAATATAAAAATATATCATTTTATGCTGGGCATTTCTGTTTCAAAATTTTGTGCAAGACAAAACATAAAAGGGGAGAAACACACATTTGCCCAAAGAGCAAAACGACATTGCACACACTACGTCAAATTGGGGCCAAATGTAAGCAACAAATGCTAAAGGGAAAACACAAACAATTTAACGGGATGAATAAGCATTTAAAAATGCGCTAATTAGTTCTCAAATACAAGTCACAATAGAAACTGATAAAAATGCGCTAATTAGTTCGCAAATACAAGTCACAATAGAAACTGATAAAAATGCGCTAATTAGTTCGCAAATACAAGTCACAATAGAAACTGATAAAAATGCGCTAATTAGTTCGCAAATACAAGTCACAATAGAAACTGATAAAAATGAGCTAATTAGTTCGCAAATACAAGTCACAATAGAAACTGATAAAAATGCGCTAATTAGTTCGCAAATACAAGTTAAAAAATACGCAGCTAGAAAAAAACAACATTTTATAAACATTTCTGACTAAAAAAAACAAAGGTTACAAGTGTAAGGTCACACAAAGTTGCGTAAAGACAAACATGAACATTTACAAAACAAGTGAAAAAATGAACTTACCAAGAGATAATATATAAGATTCCGGATCAAAAGGTCTTTGGGGCAGAGCCAAAAAAAAACCTAACAGAGATGAAATAACGCAAAAAAAACGTCAGAAAATTCAGAAAAAGAAGGAGACACAAATTGAACCAAAGTTAGACTGCCAAAAACTTACCAAATCAAGAAACGCCAAAAAGAAATCCAACAGAAAAAATGCGAACGGAAAAACAAAAAGCAAATATAGCAAAGATAAACTACTCCCACCAACGCAAACTCCAAAATCCGCCAACAATCAACTCCGACCAACGTAGCCTCCAACAATCCAAAAATGCCACCTCGACTCGAGACGCCCCAAGCCATAAATAGTGTTTAGTTTCCCGCACAAATTAAGGAGGGATCATAGGAACGCACAATCAATGATGCGGCCGAAAAATAAGGACGCATGTATAAATACGTCACGAGCCAAACCAAACATTCTGGTGTATTTCTTGTTTTGAGCTCAGACATGGCTACAGACCAGGGAAACAATGGGCAACAGTCTTGCGGTAAGTATTTCAGGCATTTGGAAACAATGATTAATTTGCAACATAATATAGTGCAAGTTGTGAAGTTTACAATTCTCAACATTTAAACAAATAGGTGAGGAGGATGACATGGAAGAGGCTGCTGGGCCCAGTATTCCGGCCAAAGCTGGCAAAAAGAAAAGGCAGCCACAATTCACAAGAAAGGAGATGGAGGTTTTGGTTCAGAAGTGTGTGGACATCCTGCCACAGGCAGACAGGAATATGAGTGCAAGCCAGAAGTGGAGAATGTGGGAGGAGGTAGCCGTTGCTGTCAATAGGGTGGGTGATTATGTCCGTCTAGCCCGGGATGTCAAACGGCGGTAAGTAAACACTTGACCCCCCCTAAAACCAAAAGCCATTTAAAACAAAAGGATAATGGTTCCAATTTCACCCACAGATGGGCCGACTTCAAATATCGCCTGAAGCAAAAACTGGCGGACAGGGCTAGGCATGCAAGGGGGACAGGTGGGGGTCCCACCCCTGTGTCATTGGAGTTGAATGATTTAGAAGAGCTGGCACAGGGGTGTGTGCAGGCTGTGGAGGTGTTTGGCGTGTCCAACATGGATACGGACATGCCAGACTTTGCGGCTTCTCATGTTGTCCAAGGTAAATATTGTGATGTCACCAACTCTGAAATGTTATTGTGCCAATATGTAGATTCTAATGTGAGTCTTTTCTCATTTTTCCAACAGAGACACAGGCGGATGAGTCTGCTCCAGAGGGGAGCCTTGGCCGCAGAATTTCTGCTGGCTCTGCAGGGGAGGAACCAGTACATCCGGCTGAGGACCCTGCTGAAGCCAGTCCAGGGCAATCCCCCTCGCAGGCAGTGTCCCTCCTCACAGAACTCAATTTTAAATCGGATTACCATACGGAGATTCTGCAGAGGATGGACGCCAGTGGTACGGGTGGCTGAGGCCCTGGAGCAAAATGCTGCAGCCAACGTGACCATTGGTCAGGCCCTGGCGGAAAATACCAGGGCCAACATCTGCATCGCCAATGCCCTGGAGCAGCTCGTTCGCCAGCACATGGTGGAGCCGACCTCCCTTCCTGCCGGAACATCAGGATCCTCCACCTCTGGCACAACATCAGCCAATCCTCCAAATGTGCCTAGCCCTGTGCCTAGTCCAGAGGCCACAACATCTGCCTCTGGACAGGCCAACCCGATGACATCCCGGACCCGGTCTGGCACCCTCCCTCCCCCAGCCAAACGGGGGAAAAAACGTTGACAGCATTGGCTACTTTTCCCACACTCCTTCTGTGCTTGCCTTATATTCCTTTCTGGCCAAAACTTCCCTCTCCTTTCTTGTGAATTGTTTTTAATGTTTTGCTTTACGTTTCCCAAAACTTTTATGTTTGCACAATTATTAAATATTTTGGAATGAACACTGCAAAAAATGTTTGTGTAAAATATGTGCATGAAATTGTTTTTTGATAGCAATAAATTTACCTAAAATGTACGACTTTGTATTCTGACATTATTGTCAAAATGGGTTACATTTAATCCGGGCCCACAAGGCAACAACGTTCAACAACAACATTTTACATGAAAAAAAAAAAGGGCTCTTTAAGGAACGTTTAAAAATTTACATAAGGATGCAAATTCACCTGGCAAAAACAAAATGGCCTAAAAAACACAAACATGATGACATTATTGTTACAATAGTCCAAAAACAAAAAATTGAGGCAAAAATAAACCCCCACAAATGTACGCAAATTGATTGTGTAATCCTGACATTAGCAGCTATGATTTCCACCTGCGTACGCTTTTGTGCTAACCCAAAAAACTGATTTCCAAACACATACCAAGCCGGTTTTCAATCCAACACTAATTGATTTTCTGACAAGCCGTGATTAATCGATGCTACATCGTGGAGTGCCGGGACGGAGGAGAAGGCCATCGCCAATGTGGTCGAGTAATCCAGACCCTAAGCTGTGCGAGCATTTTGAAGGGAAAGAGGATCATCCAGTGACGTATGAGTTGGTACGAACACATTTGACGTTCGCATTTGATAATGTATGTACGCCCCAAAAACGCCTCACCACGCCTGCGTTTTTCCATCTCCACCCCCGTCAACACCCAAAAACGCCCTGTTCTGTCAATCACATTTGACATGTCACTTCCTGTACGCTATTTGACGAACGAGACAAAAAAAACTCGCAATCTGCCGTACGCACATGCGCAGTGTAACACCGACGCATGCACGGTTAGTCAACATCGGAACGCAACGAGCGTACTGCTGTTAACGAACGGGCTCTGAATCAGGCCCTTTGTCTCCTACAATCACAGCTAGTACCGCAGGAAGCAGGGTTAGTGCAGATCAGAAGCTACTGTAGCTCCACACACAGCAATTACAGAGCTGCTTGCAAACTATAATTTCATTTTAACTGCATCTTTGTCTTTCTTGAGCGACACATTGTTTGGATCTCAGCAGGGGGAGCAAGAAGCTATTATTTGTGCTGATTTCTATCCCAGACAAGTGTACATCCTGGGCATTTTTTCTTCTTCCTAAATGTATTCCATTGTCAACTTCTCCTTCTTGTGCAAAAAAAACAAGTACATGAGAATAGTACACTTTACCTAATTTATTACAAATATTTCACTGTAGGCAAATATTTCATATGTTAAGGTGGCCACACACATGGCGATCTGCACACGATCAGCCGATGTATACGATTTGTATACGATTTCCCTTGAAACTCTCCCCGGCAGCTCTGCACACGATCTCCAGACAATCTGCACACGATTTGGTGCCCAACCTTCATACGATCTCTCCTGCAGTCAGACTTTCACAGTGCATTGCCTCCTAGATTGTCAGATCTGCCCTACTGCATGGCAGATCTGACAATGCGATGTGCGACCAGCGGGGACGTGCATCGCATCGTGATTGTGAGTGAGGACTCACGATTTACTGAGGATTTGGCCATATTTTACACGTTCTGTTGTTCCAATGCGTCAGAATCGGCCAGATCGGGTAAAATATCGCTATGTACGTGGGCACCTTTAATATGCCACTCTCCTTTATATTGTATATATTAGTTATGTACTCCTAAAATCATTCAGTAGCTTTACTAAATGAATTGTAATATTGTTTTTGTATATTTAGCCCTGGTGTCTTTAAGTTTTCAATAGTGGAACTACAGACGCTGCTCATGGAAGATGGAGGTGAGTGGGTCCATAGATGCTCATATATCTGAACCTGAGGCTTCTGCTCTGGTGCAGGATGCATCAAGCATCGCATTTTGGATGCATTTAGTAATGCCATATGCATGTACATTTAAGCATAGGACAGCTCCCCCGATTAAAGAGCTGTCCTTTGCGATGTTGGGACTTCAGGGTTTATGACCCGGAGTCCTTCTGCGCATGAGCAGCCCTCTTACTGATTGTAAACAAAAGACAAGGAGCACTGGTGGGATTGATGGTGCTAGGGGGAGAACAGAGGAAGAATAGTGTTGCAGAGGAGCGCTCTGCACTGCATCTGCTATAGTCAAGGGCATATTTATAATGGGTGCAAGGTGTGCGGTGCACACAGGCCCCTGGGTCCAGGGGGCCAACCTGCACACCCTGCACCCATATGTTTTAATACTTACCCCTCCACGCAGAGGTGTAGCGTGTACCCTGGGTGCCCGATGCACATGCGTGCTATGGCGCCGCCGCAAGTGTTCCAGGGAGGAGGCAGGTCCATATGGGGTTAAAGTAAAGGGAAGTTAAAATAAACATATGGGGTAGTATCAAACTGGGGATTGGAGGGCTAGATATATTCCAACCCACTAAAATAATTTCACTAATAAAATCCAGTTTTGTGTGTACTTAATAAAAATATACCTTACCTATATGGCAGTGTCTCTGCAATTAGAAACCTCTAAAGAAATTGATCCTCCCTGGGCAGACAATCTTCAGTCGGTATCCACTGTTCATGCATTTAGGAGATCACATGGTCTGGAAGATACCTGTTTGTGCAGGAATAACCAATGTCATAATAATACAACAAAGGTTGTACCAGACCCTTGATTCATGTCCCATGTCCCCTACAGCCTTCTGCCCCGTCTCTCCAGCCTCCTGCTCCATCCTTCCAGCCTCTTTCCCAGTCACTCCAGCCATCAGCCCCTTGCCACTCCAGCAGTCAGAACCCTCACTCCAGCCTACAGCACCCTATCACTCCAGCCTACAGCCCCTGTCATTCCAGCCTTCAACCCTTGTCATTCCAGCCTTCAACCCCGTCATTCCAGCCTTCAACCCCGTCACTCCATCCCCGACACTCCAGCTTTATGCCTCCTCTCACTCCAGCCCCATTATATATCAGCCCCCATTATATATTAGTGTCGCCAACTCCCCACCCCACACGTATTGTAGCAGGCCAGCACCATCACCTATAAAACTCCTAAGCCACTGACTGCATTAAATATATATGCGCTCCCCCCTCCCCCACTACTGATTATAGCAGGCCAGCACCATGCACTATAAAACCCCTCAGCCACTAACTTTCCCTCCCTCACCCTCCCCTCACCTCCCTCACCCAGGGCCCTAAAAATTATATTTATAAATATAAATGGCAGCACTGTGTGACAAACAGGCGCCACGCTACGAAAATGCACCTCGCTCTTTTCATTTCTTGGGGGGGGCCACATTCCGGTTCCTCTGTCTGTGCGTGTGACATCATGACGTCACACATACAATGCATAAAGATGGAAGTGCCCCCGAAGCTGGCTTCCTTCAGGCTGTCTGCTTAGACAGCTGCCCACAGGCGGATCCAGGGGGGGGGTGATAAGGGCGATCGCCCCCCTTGTACACATAGGGCCCGATTCAGAGCCGCTCACAAGCGGCTCAATGTTAATTCCCTGCGCATGCGCCGCGTCCGGCATGCACGAGCCCTGCTGAGCGACTGAAGTTCAGTCGCTACGGGGCTCACAACAAGACGGGGCGGCTGTCGATGTTGATTGACAGCTCGCCCCGTTTTGTGGGCGGGTAAGGGGGTGGCCGGACAAACACAGGCGTTCCCTTAGGAACGCCTGGCATTTGTTGGGAGAGGTTACTGACATCACTAGTGATGTCAGCAGTGGACCTCCTGCTCTACTAGAACAGGGAGTCCACTCGGGCTTGCGGCAGCTAGACCCTACCCCAGGGTCTCATTGCAAGCCCGATGGTCGCGATAATCATGACGGTCTCCAGCCCACAGCTCACCCACAGCTTTGCTAGTGGCCGGAGACTAAAAAAAAACAAAACGGCCAGATTCAGAGTGAGCGCCCGCCAGCAGCGAGCGGCTCTGAATCAGGGCCATAGCCCCGATTCCTAAAAACCCTGCCCGCCTAACAGGGCCTGATTAATTCTTCGGGGGGCCCGGGGCACTTAAGACAGGGGTGCCCTCTCCCTCTTGTCAGCACCATCTCCCTTGTCTGTGCCCACTGTGTGTACGACTCCTGCCCCCACAAATCCGTGAGTCTGTTAACTAATTTTATATATGTCAGAAATGCACTGCACTCGCCACTCCCAGATTTGGGCTGCAAACCTGCACTCACCATTCCCAGGACTGGGGTGCAAGTGGCTTGTGACCACATTGCTTAAATAAATAAAAACAGAAAACTCAGCACTCACCATTATTAAATCACTCACAATAATACATAAATAATGGGGTTTTGGTTCATGGATTGATCAATGCATTTAAGCCTGCAGCCCACATCACGGGACCCCATTTTTCTGCAAGTCCTACACTATCTGTCATACTTATGGAAACCTGGTAGCTGCTATCACAGAGTTTAAACTGAAAAAATGTTAACTGGTTTAAACTTTAAAGCTTACCTGCCAACTAACATGGCTTTTAAAGGCAAGACTGTCACCAAACATAGCTTCTATCTAATTAAATGCATTGATCAACCCATGAACCAAAACCCCATTATTTATGTATTATTGTGAATGATTCAACAATGGTGAGTGCTCAGTTTTCAGTATATATATTGTGATAGAATCACTGGAAAAGTGTGGAATGGCTTCTATATCTGTCCCAGATTCCTGTCTTATGTCTTTTAAAACACCAAGGAGAAGTCTGGGCCTGATTCAGACCTGCTCGCGAGCGCTATGCACTCGCGAGCGGGTCGATGTTTGGCCACTGTGCTTGCGCACGCCGGAGCCAGCTCCGACGTGCGCATGCGTGAGACCTGGCTAGCGACGGGCGCTCCATCGCTCCAGGTCTCGCACCAAAAGGGGGCGGCTGTTGATTTTGATCGACAGCTCGCACCGTTTTGGAGGCGGGCAGGAGGGGTGGCTGGCCAAATGGAGGCATTCCCAGCGGAATGCCTGCCGTTTGTGGGCGGCCCCACTGACATCATGAGCATCCGGCTCTGAATCAGGCCCTCTGTTGGATAAAGCAGACTATAACTGTGAATTGGTCCTGGGGGTGTGGATGTGAGGAGAGGGAGGTCTCCATCCACAGGCCACTTCGGGTGTTGGGCCTTGCAGCCTGGTAGCAGGTCATTAGGGTTGCACCTGGAAATTGCTGTGATAAGCTAGATTTTGTTTTAGCTGAGTCTCTCATACCTGGGAGAGCAGGTTAGCTTGCTCTGAGACACTGTTGGCTACAAACCAGAAGGTGCTGTGGACATGGATTTATTTAGTGTTCTGTTAGTGAGGGAACTTACTGTCTAGTTAGTGCCCAGCTGGGCTAGGGTTTGTTTTATGTTTTATTTCTTTGATTATTCATATTGCACAATAAAAACTGGCACCGACCAGCTTCCATGAAAAGCCACGACTGGTGTGCTATTTCCTGGCTGCTGTGTGTAAGGAGGTGTTCAGCTACCCCAGGAGAGGGACCCCCTACCCCGACCTTATCACTATATATATATATATATATATATATATAATATATATGTATATATATATTATATATATTATATACAGTACATATATATACACACACCCACCCATAAACCATTCTATTGTGTAGTAAATTTCATCGTCCCCCCACTTCATCCCTTTATATATATTGTATGATTTGGTCTCTTTCCACTTCCCAACAACTCATCACTCCCACCCTTATATCCTATAGCTAAGGATCCCAATCTCACCACTTATATATTTAATGATCTCCTCACTAAAATCCTTTACATTAAATGATCCATCCCCTCACCCCAGCCATTATATAATTAATGATCCCCCTCACCCCACAGCCATTATATATTAATGAATCCCCCTCACCGCCATTATAAAATATATTTAATGATGCCCCTTTTCTCAATTACCTTGATGACTGGGGTGGGCTGCGTTCAGAGTCCCAGTCTCCTACTGTACTGTACCTGTCCACCAGGGAAGGTATTTTCAGACACTACCATCCACCAGCACCAGAGTCTCTGAGTCAGAATTCCCTGGGTTTAGCAATTGTCACAGTAGCAAAGTATTGGTAGAACTGGAGCTTATTTGAGTCAAACAGGATATAAGATTTGCCTCCGATAAGGGTGAGAACCACTTCCTTGTTCTTGTAGCTGAGGAACTTCATGATGACATCTCGCAGGGGTTCATAGGACCTCATTCAGAGTCGGTCGAAGCGGCCGCACGGTAGTACGGGAAAAGGGGCCGGATATTCAAATGATTCCCTCGCAAGTTGCGTCCCTAAGTTCGGATCGGTAGCTGGCCGACCAAGGGGAGGAAGCGGTCGGAATTCCAAAAAATACGCCCCCTTCTCGTACGCATTGCACGTCATCTCCTGGCATATAAGGATTAATCGAGACCATCGGGAACCATCGAAACTGGTCGTAGAGTTTAAGGTTGACCATACCCTCTCTTAAGCTCTACGATCATGTCAGTGTAAAAATCTCCCATGTCACATGTGCCATGATGCTACTTTGTTAATTATGCACTCCCATAAACCGTATGCACTGCCATAAAACGCCGTTTGCATAATTAGGCACGCCTGCGTTTGGATCTCCACTCCCCCGTTTTCAAGCACCTTCCCCTGTTACCACCCACAAACGCCTCATTCTGTCACTCAAACTGCCGCCCTGGCTGTGTTCAAGGAGAGAGAAATTTCTGATCGTAGCGGCTAGTTTGCGCATGCGCATTGCGAACTTTATGCATGCGCAGTATAGCGAACATCGGTGGCGTACGACCGTGCGGCCGCAACGACCGACTCTGAATGAGGTCCATAGTCCCTAGGTTTAGGTCTAAGGGCACGGTGGGTTCATTCTAATGGTAGGTGGCGAGAACAAAAGTCAAGGATCAGGAATGAAAAAAGATTATGCAGATGGGACATTGCAGATTATTTCTACGTTCACGTTTTTCCAAGTCCTCATTTTTAGTGCAAGGGTCAGGAAGTTCAGGGATAATGTTACCCATGTCTCTGGAGGTTTCATTCTGTACTTTTTGAAACTGTCCTGACAAGACTCCAGTTTAAAGGTCCTGGTCCTAATACTATTCCATTGTTTATTTTCTTTATTCCCTTCATTCTTCCTGTTCTTTCCTATCTTTTCTATTATTCGCTGTCCTCCCTGTTCTTTTGACCTCACTATCCCCCGCTGCAGCTCTAATTCTAAGGCTGGAGGGCGGTAGCGTGGCGTGAGGTCATGTAACCCACTGCAACTCTGGGTCACGGCACGGTACACAGGGTCTGATTCAGAGCCGCTCGCTCTGACAGAGCGCTCTCTCTGAATCAGGACCGGGTTATTTTGTTTTTGGAGCAGCCTCTAGGCTGCTCGCATAGCTGTGGGTGACCACCCACAACTATAGCGAGCGGCCATGATGATGGTCGCGATGGGCTTGCGACAAGACCCTTCTGGTAGGGTCTCGTTTATCACAAGCCCCAGAGAGCTTTCGGCTCTAACAGAGCCGGAAGCTCTCCACTGACATCACTCATGATGTCAGTGGGGCCACCCCCAAACGCCTCCGTTTGGGCAGCCACCCCCCCGGCCCACCCACCAAAAGGGGCGAGCTGTCACTCAACATCGACAACTCGCCCCCTTTGGTGAGAGACCTGGAGCGACGGATTGCCTGTCGCTAGCCGAGCCTCGCGCATGCGCACGACGGATCCAGCTCCATCATGTGCATGCGCTGTGGGCCACCATCGACCCGGTTGTGAGCGCTCAGCGTTTGCGACCGGGTCTGAATCAGGCCCACAGGCCGGGAACCCACCGCCAGGGATGGAGACAGCTTCTGCTGCCCCAGCACCCAGCGGTAACGAACAGTGGTGACAGGCTCCATCTTGCCACCTGCTTTTGAGGGACACAGTCCACGTGGCACGTAGCCCACACAGGCACGTCCCTCCCTGTCCCTCAGACGGTGGCCCAGGACGTGGCAATGGCAGGGTCAGCAGAGCTTCCGCTGACCTCCTCCACCAGCCAGGATGCTATTCAGGTAGGTGTAGTGGTGGCTCTTCCCCCTGTTAGAGAGCACGGTACTCACCAGTCCAGGTGGGGGGGCGGCGCTTAAGCACACACTCTACTCATCACCAAGGAGGTCAGGGGTGGTGCTGGGGCATGGCCAAGCGGCACTGGGCTCCAGTGCGGCCATGGCTATTAATGTCCTGCAGCCTCCATGTCTGGCTGAGTCCTGTTGCTGCACTGCAGGGGAGTTTAGGAGCTTCACACATGGCTTCTGGGTGAGCTGCTTTTGCACAGGAACCAACTTTGCTAGTGAACACTACTGCTCCTCCTTTGGCACAGCGTGTTACATGGGTGTATTTGCACCAATCGCGCATTTTTCCATGGCGGCTATCGCTTATTACTGTTGCACCTGTAGTGCAACAGTTTTCCTTCACCCCATAGTCACCTCTAGTGCAAATACATTGGTGTCCTCTACATTAACATTTTGATCGTATGCAGGGGCTCTGATTCCGGACCCTTTGGCGGCTGCTGATGCGTTAGTGGCATTGGTGGGCGCTCTGACACCATTATTGGAGGCACAGTCGTCTAATGCGTCTGGGCCCCCAGCAGTTCCACAGCCTTCTGCGCAGTTGGAGGAAGCTTTAGCCCTTCTGACAGGATAGCTTTTGCGAGCTTTAGATTTGCAGGGTTTTTCAGGTCCCGTCACTGTGCTGCTAGCTCCACCCCTACACCTTTGTCTGTAGTAGCAGATTCTGTACCTGTTATTCCTCTTCCATCCTCTGCAGGTGTTGATGTTGGTAGGAATTCCAGTGATCAGATAGCTGATGCAGTGGTGCAGGCGGCTGGTGACCCACCAGGGACTTCAAGTAAGTTGATAGTAGGGACGTCTACAGCTAACGCAACTATTTCTTAATCCACGTCTTCTGATGATGCATCCTCTTCTTCTGAGGCTGCGCCTAGATGAGCGAAGCAGGTGAGAAGTAAGTCTCGGCTTAGGTCCCGCAGGTCTCGTATGTCCAGCTCAGACTCGACTAGCAGTTCGGAGGCCGATTCACAGCTTAAAGGGGGAGTTGTACATTGTGACACTACAGCTATATTGCACAAGCCGTGTGCGCAAGCCACGTAGGTGTGTGCAGGATCATATTATTAAAGGGAAATATGTCGATCTATTCGCACTCACATCCAAGTCCAAAAAGAATTTAGTGCGACTTAGCGAAAAGGGGGCATTGGGGAGGAAGCTTTTTGGTCTTATACTAATTGGCTTGCGTAGATGTATAAATTTTTTGCATGCTATTTGGATACTAGATCGGTGGAGCATGTTCTTAAATATTTGCACATGATCCATGGGATGTCTCACCTCAATAAATAGCCCATGTGGCGTATCTATGATGAATAATTTCAGAAGAAACAATCGGGATTGGCCATCATAGATTTTGGGTGCAAGCATATCAGTTTAGGTTTGGCTGGAGGTTACTCTTTGTGATCCGCGCCCTTGGCAGCAGCATGTAAGACCTCAGTTAACACTCGCTTCCCGATCAGAGTGGAGCAGGGTCGTTGTTATGCTTTCAATGGGTCTTTCTGCAAGTTTGGTACGCGGTGTCACTTTCGGCATGTTTGCCTCAGTTGCGGGGGACAACTGTCAGACTAGTATTTGTTTGTGAACCTGGTGTCTGATATTCATCTGTGTTGGTGTCTGGAGGCGTGTACAGTAAGCTGGCAGGCCTAAGGAGACCTCCTGGCATGTAGTGAAGAACACTTCCCTGGCCGGGAATCGAACCCGGATCTCGGCGGAGAGATGCCGGATAATTCCCACTAGACCACCAGGGACGTTGGTGTTGAAGACAATATTGTTATGTGCAATCAGAGGAGAGTGTGGCAGTAGGTTGACCAGGCTGATACTGGATTAGTACTGTAGATATATAATAAAAACACTCTTCTTACTGTAACCGGAAATGCTGGAGTGGTAGATTTTGGCAACATATTGACCATGTTGAAACTGGGTTGTAGCTGTAGTCCAGGATCCAGGAGCACTCAGATGGTAGCAGGACCAGATGCAAACAAAACACCGGAAAGGGTAGTAGGTGATGACACCAGGAGCGGCATCTAATGGAGCAGGAACCAGGAACACTCACCTCAAGTAGTGAGAATGGTATACACAGGCGAGTTGTAGGTTCGGATAACAGGAACAGGTAGGAATTCTTTGTGCAACTAGTGGGATAGCTGCCTCAGGGATAGACAGAACCAGATTCAAACCGGACACCAGAATGGATAGTGAATGATGACACCAGGGACAGTATCAATGGTGCAGGAACCAAAAAAATAACGCCCTGATTCAGAGCGAGCGCTCTTTCAGAGCATCCGTCTCTGAATCAGGCCCTGAGATTAGACATTGTACTGGCAATTAGGTAGAGTCAGCAGCTGGGATATATACCAATTGGTTACCTGGGATAGGCTGAGCAGAGACAGGTGGTACGGAGAGGCTTAAGCTATCACTCGATTGGCCGCTACAGTCAGGTGATCGGGACTTGTCAATGCAGTACTCTGTAGCAGGCTTAGATTTTGCTTGGGGCCTAGCAGGCCGAGAAATACTGAAGCCTGTGTGTCTAGAATATGACAGAGAATGCTGGCAGAATCGGTAAGTGACCCAGTGACAGGGGAAACAGACCTGGGTTGAGACAACAGCATCCAGAAAAAATTGCAGTAGGGTCAGTTAAGCAACCCCTTCCGGCGGGGGTGGAGCTAAGTAAGGCACTATCCCCGATTCGCATCGCACCATTGTTAAAATGGCTGGCCATGTACCCAGATAGAAGTGAGGTGGACTTTCTGCGTGCTTGATTTTTGGAAGGATTTTGTCTTCCATTTAGAGGTCAAATGTTGTCTGGTATCCCTCAGAATTTGCAGTCTGCTTTTGATTTGCCTCACGTAGTTTGTGAAAAAGTTTTAAAGGAGGTTGAGTTAAGGCGGATGGCTGGCCCTTTTACTTTGCCTCCTTTGGCGGACTTTGTGCTTTCTCCGGTCAATTTGCGGTTCTGAAGAAGGCACAGGATAAGTACAGGCTGATACAGCATCTTTCTTTCCCCTATGGCAGCTCTGTCAATGATGCTATTCCGAAGGAATCAGGGGTGTATCTATAATGGGTGGAGGGTGTGTGGGGCACACGGGCCCCTGGGTCCAGGGGGGCCCCGCACCGCACACCTTGCACCCATAGCATACTTACCTCTCCGGAGTCCCATGTCGGAGCGGAGGTCCGGCGCTCTAAAAACGACTGGAAAATTACCACCACGGCCATTTTCCTGTCGCTTGCGCATGCGCAGTACAGGGAAAGTGGCCGCTGCAGCCATTTTCCCAATGACCTGTGCATACTCTATAGAATCTGGGTGCACTCTAGTGCCCAGAGACTATAACTCTGTTACTGGCCGCGCACAGCTCTATGCGCTGCCGGCCACCGGACAGAGAGGAGGGGGCCCGTGCCGGAGACTGCGCACTGGGCCTCTCCTTTCTAGAAACACCCCTGGAAGGAACTGGCTAGTGTAAAGTAACAGTCTTTTGATGGTGCGGTTGACCTGGTCTGTTCTATCGGTGGCACAGCTTTACTTGCGAAGATAGATGTTGAGTCATCTTTCCGTCTTTTGCCCCTCCATTCAAATTCTTTCCGTTTTTTGGGGTTTCAGTTGCTATTTATGGTGTAGGCATTGTTTGCAGAGTTAGGTGTCCCCATTGCACATGAGAAAATCGAGGGTCCAGTTACGTGGCTTTCCTTTTTGGGTATAGAAATAGACACCGAAGAGAGTTGCTGTCGGCTTCCAGCTGATTAAGTGGATAAGTTGAGGGTGGCCACTGCATCAGGGCTGCAGGCGGGGAAAGTTACGTTGCGTGAGTCGCAATCTCTTTTAGGACTATTTAACTTCACGTGCAGTGTAATTCCTATGGGTAGAGTTTTCTGTCGCAAATTGGAAAGAGTCATGTCGGGATTGCGTAAACCACATAATTTCCTACTCCTGTCCAAAGAAATAAAACATGATCTGAGTGTCTGGTCCATTTGTCTGTCTGATTTCAATGGAGTTAGTATTTGGCCGCAGCCAGTGTGCAGCAATAGGGAATTACAGCTTTTTACAAATGCCACCGGGTCATCTTGTTTCGGGGCTTACTTAGACGAGTCGTGATGTGTGGCTCCTTGGCCGCCGGCATGGGTCGGGGAAGGTTAGACCAGGAACTTACTTCTGCTTGAGCTTTTCCAGATCATAGTGGCTATGGAGCTTTGGGGTGAGCATTTCCGTAACTCTAGCATAGTATTTTAGTGTGACAACCTTGGCGTATTTCAGGCTGTTAACCATCAATGAGCATCCTCCTTGCCAGTTCTGCGGTTGTTTGCTAGGCTGGTTTTGCGTTGTTTAGTCTGCAATGTCAGCTTTCAGGCTAAGCTTGTCCCTGGAGTTGATAATACCATTGCGGATTTCACTGGGTCAAATTTAGAGAGTTGGCGCCGCAGGCATGAGTGTGAGCAGTATTGCCTTCGCCTTGGATCACAGGTAGGAGTCAGCATCAATTGATGCACTCTTTTATCTGGTCCTATTTTGTTGTGCGTCGTTCCTTGTCAGCCATGCGTAAATAGTTGGTGGGGGTGGTGTTCTTCTCTAGCCTGCTTGGTTGGCCTGATCCCACACAGAGTTTTCTAGTAGCCAGGTCACTTAAGAGACGAGCAAGTGTCGGGCCGGTTCGAAAATATCGTCCGCGCCCCATTGACATTAATTTGCTGCCACATCTATTGACGGCATCTGAAGGTGTGTGCTACCTGACATTTGAGGATTGTTTGTTTAAATTGGCTTTTGCAATGGCTTTTCATGGCCATTGGGGATATTGAGTTAGTGGCGCTGGCGCGTGATGCTGCGTCGGCTCTTGTTCATTGGGACGTATTGTGCGACGGTGATGCTCTGCTGTGCAAAATACATAATTTTAAGACTGACCAGATTGGGCGGAGTCATTGGATATCTTTGAGTAAATGTCTTGGCTAGCGTGGCTTGTGCATGGTAAACCTCTGGGTAGCATGATGAAAAAGCGCTAGCACTCACCTTACCCAGCTGTACATAATGACGAAAAACCCCTGATTTTCATAGGCCCATCACCATTTACCCAACGGTAGCATTGGTTGCTGTCAGCTGATACTATCCTCCAATGAAATGCTACCTTAGGGTATTTAGCCAGGCTCCAGACAACAGGAAGTTGCCTGTACAACATCATTACTACCAGTGTATACTTGCTGTTGCAGCATTCCAGATTCCAAGCTCCTTTCTTCCATTGATACTCTCCTAGTGTTACCCGCAGTGTGTGTGTGTACTCATCCGAGTACTGTGTCCGAAGTTTCATCTTCCTGTGCCAGTTCTGCATCTGGAAACACAGTGTGTGTACTTAGTAAGTCATCCAAGTACAAACTACTAGTGCCATTCTCCTGTGCCAGTTATGCGTCTGAAGCCACAACGTGTGTACTTAGTACGTCATCCAAGTCCAAAATCCTAGTGCCATTCTAGTTGTATTTTTGGCTGCATTTTAACTTCAAAATTCGCTGTGATTTCCTCTAAAGATACAGAAAATACCCCCATTTTTTGTAAGCAAATTCCTGTGTTTGAAAAAATTAGAAAATAATCTTGCGAATACGTCCAAACTCAAATCTTAGTAAATTTACCGCTCAGAGATGTGAATTGGCAAATAAAGGTCAACAATTTATTAATAAAGCAATATAAGAAAACCGTATGGTATCGAAGAAAGGACAGACAGAAATCAGTGCAGCCGATCAACGCACAACTAAATAATAACAATCATATTTTGCAGTTGGAGACATACAAACCAGGAGATCCAACTCTCTCTTCTAAAGTGATTGAGTGGTCTGTCATTTGAAATTAATCAAAAAAAGGCACGTGTACCAACCGCTACGATTTAACGCTTTATGCTTTTGCATCATACATAAGCAACATGTCGACAGTCATAATATCTACATAGATAAGATAACAGATAATGCTGACTATTCATAATGGACAAATGTACAAGATAATGTCCCACTGAGGGAAGAGCACTGTCCATGAGCAAACACTGATCCTGTCATGTCGGCCACATTGTCTAATCTGTCTAATTGTCATATCATATGTTTAGAATAGGGGTAGGAAAACTGTGGCACTCCAGCTGATGTGTAACTACACATGCCAACATGCCCTGCTACAGATTTGTTGTTAGGGCATGCTAAAACTGTGGCAGGGCATGCTGCCATGTGGTTTCATAGCAGCTACACTGCCACAGGTTGCCTACTGAGGGAAGAGCACTGTGCACAGGGCCGGCAACAAAACTCTTGGGCTTCAGTACACTGATGTTTCTGCCACCCTCCCCTTCAGTGTCACTGCTGCAGCTCCATCCGAGCATCTTTTGGATGCTCCAGATATGCAACCTGCAGTCTTTACAGCACCTGGAGCATACTGAGGAGTAAGTGGTGATAGCTTACTGGCTGACACAACCTGTTAGGGTTTATGTGGCTATCTACAGTAATCCTTCAGACAGAAAGATAAACCAGGGTATAATTCACTTTGGCCAAGCTACATGTGATGTTAAATATGTAACGCAGTTGTTGGTGCTATTGGTGGTTAGTCCAGTGGCATCACAAGGGGGGTGCGGGGGGTGCGGCAGAGCTGCAGCCACAGAGGCCATAGGGCAGGTGAAAGTGTTTACGGTGCATGTACTGTATGATGCGCCAGTGGTGGTTTGTCCAGAACCACCAGCGGTGTACAGCGAGTAGGGGCACTGAAAGTGTTTGTGTCATGGCTAGCACATTCTGGTGCACGCTAGTACACAAAGGGACAGCTGAAACTAGCATTTGCATATTATCGCTCCCATGACTGGCAAAATATGCCGTCACGAAATGCGTGCACCTCTGAATCAGTCCAAAATCTCTGCCAGCCTGACAGTGTATGCCCAGCATTATGCTGTATTTGAGTTTGGATAATCCCGTCTCAAAACTAAATCTCTCTGGACATTTTATATCTGCCCCACCTGCAGTGTAGCATTACCAATGTGCACAGTTACTGAATCAGCTCCTGTATGTTTACACTGTATTTTGAGTTGCATTTATTTTTTTGCCGGTGTGAGATCAGCGCACTGTAATTCCCAGCAATAACCCGAGATCCAGGCTGCCACACACAGTGTAATAATATATATACCACTGTTACATCTGTGTAACTCCCTGTGTCACATGTTAACTGTTGTTCCTCCTGATATATAATAAATCTAAGAATTGGTTCCGCATACTACTTACCTTGTACTAAGGACCTGATTCAGACCCGCTCGCTGGAAGTGCTCGCTCGCCCAGCATAGACAGCCCAGCTGAATGAGCGACAGGAGAGGCCGTTTGTGGGTGGTAACAAGGGCAGGCCACTAGAAACGAGGGAGTGGAGGTACGAACGCAGGCGTGCCTGAGTGTTTCAACGCCATTTTCAGAGGCGTGCATAATTAACAGGTAGCGTCAGAGTACGTCACCTGGTTGTATTTCACCCTGAAGTGATCGCAGTGCTTGCGGCAGGGTATAGTCAACCTCAAGCGCTGCGAGCACATCCGATGGTGCTCGATGTACCAATGTTTTCATGCACTTCCAGGAGATGACGTGTGCAAGTGGGCGTATTAAGAATGGCTTGTGGGCGTCTCCATACACAAAGTGATCGCACGCCAAGACATAGTGGGCGTGCTAATGCCTTGCTGTGCGATCGCCTGCCTTGCTGGGCATGCCGCTGGATTTGCATATGCTGGGAGCGAGCCAAGGCATCTAGCAAGCGGTCTGAAAGAGCTCCTAAGTGCCACCAGCGCCAACTACTGCATTATATATTTAATAAATGTCTATAATACTCTGGCCAGTTATATTATACTCTGGTATATCAATTCATCTGGAGAACTACTGCTCCCAGCAAATTCTGCATGACATCATTGTAACAGTTGTCACCATCATCTCTGCTAATAGTTTTCACTATAACTAATGTGCACAGTCCTATTATATATTTAACTTTGAAACGTGGATAACAGTTTTAGACAATGACCCTGTCCATACCTCCCAAAATATGGGATTATAAAATAGAAGACTCCTAGCGTGTCTGAAAAAGTGGTGTGGCCAAGTGTGAAGAGAGTGGCCTAACAGCATGCACCCCATTTTCATCACGCTGGTGGCGTGCCCAGCACTCCTGGAGATGCTAGACTGCCCCCAGGCTCTCCCTCTTACTGTGTAATTGCTATGCGCAAGCAGACGGCATCTATTCACGTGCTGTTACGCAGATCAGCGGTGTGAGATTCCCCCATTTTCCCACCCCCCGCGGGACACTGTGGTCCATGGGTGTCCCTGAAAAGCGGGACTGTCCCATCCAAAGCCATATAGCGATACTGACTGGAGTACTTGTCTTAGAATTTAATAAAGTAAAATATAGAGAAGCTGTAAGCAAATGGCAATTCTACTGCAGCTATAATCTAAATGAATAATTAAAGGGACAATAGTTTCATAGTGTGCAGTGCATTAATACACATGTTTATGATAGTCAGTAGGAAGTATGTAAAGGCCTCCTTTCCAGCTGCCACCTCAGGCAATACAATGTTTGGATCCCTTCTTGTATGCTGTGAAGTGTGTATTGCCTCTCTGAGAAGCAGTTTCCTTTGTATTCTATAAAGGACAGTATATACCACATATATGTAATTTTTATTTCATGATATTCTTTTGCCAGAATTTGTAAGATAAAATCTCTTCCCGAATATCCTTCATTTGCCTCCAGCATTAACAAAAGTGTTTATGTTCAATGTGTCCCACTTGTACAGAAGTGCGAGTTCAGGCTTCTAACTATGGTTTTTGAACAAAATATTTTGGAAATCAATGTATTTGAATTCATATGTATTGAAACGAAACCTTGTTATTTCTTTCACTGAGATCAACTTTCATTTTATGTAACACACTATTGGGACTTAAAATACAAACTGTACCATACCTCCCAACATCTTCAGTCTTGAAAATAGGATACTGCAGCACTCCCCCATGTTTATCACTCTGGGGGCATGCCCAGCACTCCCGGAGATGCTGGGCTGCCACCCAGGGGAATACCACACTATGAACAGATTCTCTGTGCATGCCCTCCGCATCTATTTGTTGAAAGAGGAGTGCACTACAGCGCAAACTCCAGTCTTCCTGTTCTCCAGGAAGGCTTCATGCCCTGGGCAGGATGTATCAATACAGTTTTTGTAATCAAACCTCTGAAAATGAAGTTTTCGGAGGTTTGGCAGCTTACCACATATGCATGGGGGGCTTGGATACAGTGGGCAATGCCATGAACAACTCTTACCGGGAAAGTCGTCCTTTGTGATTTTTTTTCAAGCATACGGCATTAATAGACACTGTTATGCTTGCGATGAGTGGTGAGATGCAGCGCATTCAAAATGCGATGCATCATGCATCTCGCCCATCCTACCGAGTCATGCTTACCTACTTTTCCTTTCTCCTCTACAGGAAAAGCTCGGAGTAGAGACATGCTATCAGCTCTGGGGGCTGGGCCAGTCATGCACGTCATTAGACGTTGCCTAATAGAAGCCTATGGGATTCTTTTCTATAGGATCCCTCCCATGGTCCCCGGATGGCCATAAACAAGGCTTGGTTCAGTTGAAGACTGCAGGATGGGTAAATCCATATTGTGTAAATATATCCTCCTAAACTACCAGGATGTCGGACACCAGACCTGTGGGCATGATCAGGCATTGGGCCTGTGGCTTAGTAGGTGGCCACATAAAATGGCACTAGGCCCTATAGTTATCCATATTCATTCACCAAAAAGTTAGGTAGGCACTAGGCTGCAAAGGGTATTAGACCCAATAGTTATTGGATAACAGGCCCCTAGTTAGGCGGGCACTAGGCCTGAGGTTACAAAAAGCATTAGGCCTCATAGTACAGGTGTAACTGGTCCATGGTAAGTTGGGTACTAGGCCTGAGGGAGCTAGGACCTATAGGCATTTACAACAGGACCCTGGTTAGGCAGGCACTAGGCCCAAGACTGCAAAGGGCATTAGGCCCAATAGTTATTGGATAACAGGCCTCTAGTTAGGCGGGCACTAGGCCTGAAGTTACAACAAACATTAGGCCCCATAGTACTGATGTAACTGGTCCGTGGTTAGTTGGTTACTAGGCCTGAAGGGTGCTAGGACCTATAGGCATTTACAGCAGGGCCCTGGTTAGTCTTCCACTAGGCCAGAGGTGTGTAAGAGCACTAGGCCCTGTAGTAAGTTTACTAACTCATGGTTAGGTGGGCATTAGTCCCGTAGTGCAGAGGAGCACCAGGCCCCAGTTCAGTGTGTAAGCCCCATAAATAGGAAATCCCCAAAAGTAAATTACCTTGTCATTGCATCTCCCACAGTCAGGTCCCCATTAAAGGTAGGCTGTTGGTAAAATACCTGCTTGTGTTTATTTGCAGTAGTGTGTGCTCATCATTTAGTGCACTAAACCCAGTGTCACTAATCGGGCCCCACATACTGCCACATCATTGCGCTCTGCACATCACTTGTGTCCTGGCAGCAACCCAGCTCTCCATAGCACATGTACAAACAAACAAGCCGGTTGCATTGGTGCAGCCATGTTAGATTTCCCCGTGTGACTCCCAAGTCCATGGATGGATGCAAGTCCAGATACTAATGTGGACACAAACACAATGGATGAGAGGGATTTCCCTGTGCTGCAGCACATAATCCTCGCAGCCTATGGACTACCACTGCTGTAAATTTAAACTAGAGATGAGCGGGTCCGGTTCCCTGAGAACCTGACCCAATCGAATTTCGGGGATCCGGGGTGATCCGAGCACAGCTCGGATCTCCCTGCCTGCCCCGGATCCCTGACTCAAGGCAAAACCTCTCGACCCCTCTGTCGAGTCGCGAGGTTTTGTTTTCAGCGGGCTTAACGCTGATTGGCTGAGAGAGCCGTCTGACATCCCCACCGCCTGACACCACCAGCACCCCCCGCTGCCGACACCGCCGGCACCCCCACTGGCAGCATCCCCCGCAGCCAACACCACCGCTGTTGACACTCCTGCACTACTGCCCTACGTACTGAGGACACCGTCAGCGACCCCCACACTGCCGACACTCCCACAGTGAGGACACCACCAGCACCCCTGCACTGCCGACACTGCTTGCACCTTGCATTGAGAACACCCCTGAACTGCCGACACAGTCAGTAAACCTGCACTGAGGACACTGCCGGCACTCCCGCTCTGCCAACACTGCCGGTACCCTTCACTGAGAACACTGCCAGCACTGCCAGTCCATGTACTGAGGACACCACCAGCAACCCCCGCACTGCCGACACAGTCAGCAAACCTGCAATGAGGACACTGCTGGCACCCCCGCACTGCCAACACAGCCAGCAAACCTGCACTAACACACCCCTGCACCCCCGCACTGCCGGCACAGCCAGAAAACCTGCACTAAAGACACCGCTGGCACCCCCGCACTGCCGACACAGTCAGCAAACCAGCAATGAGGACACCGCTGGCACCCCCGCACTGCTGACACAGCCAACAAACCTGCACTAAAGACACCGCTGGCACCCCCGCACTGCCGACACAGCCAGCAAACCTGCACTAAAGACACTGCTGGCACCCCCGCACTGCCAACACAGCCAGCAAACCTGCACTAACACACCCCTGCACCCCCGCACTGCCGGCACAGCCAGAAAACCTGCACTAAAGACACCGCTGGCACCCCCGCACTGCCGACATCACCGGTACCCTTCACTGAGGACACTGCCAGTACCGCAGCACTGCCATTCCACGTACTGAGGACACCGTCAGCAACCCCGCTCTGCCGACACTGCTGTCACAGTAAGTGCACTATTGGTGTATCCAACCCACACTGTATAACACACTGTATCCGTGTTGGAAATTAGAAACTCTACTGCCACATGTTAGTGCCGCCCACTGTGTCACTTAGCTTAGTCAGCCAGCTAGCTGGATGCAACCTTTTGGCCTTAACTAGATGAAGCAAATAATATTGTGAGGTGGTCAAAATTGATTGGAAATTTCTGGAAATAAATGTTATTGAGGTTAATTATACTGTAGGAACAAAAACAGGCCCATTTTATGTGATTTTAGCTGTTTTTATGATTTTTTAAGAATAAATCCAGATCCAAAACATGAAAACAAAACACGGAGGTGAGGTTTTGACAAAACCAATCCAGATCCAAAACCAGGGTAGATCCAGATTCGAAACCAAAACCAAAACGGCGCACATCTCTAATTTAAACCCCTTCAGGAGAACAGCACATTGCCAGACCAATGTCTTCCTAAGATAGTTCATGGTCCCCAGGCTTCAGTCATTCCTGTACTGTTCCTGTTTTTGCTATTGTGCTTCTGTGTCTGACCATCTACAGTTTTGCCATCTGTCATCTGTATCCTGCTGAGCGTATTCCTGTTGTCTACCAGCAATCCTGTATCTGCAATTCTCAGCAGTCTGCTGCTATCCTGCCTTCCTGGCCTGCACCTACTGTCCCCATCTGTTTTGGTTCTTCCAGGAGGTTCTCAAGCATCAGTTTTTACACTGGTGCTATTCCTGAGTTTCACGGTTCGGGTTCAGGGCTGAGTTTGGCTGCATCTTCCAGGTTCATCCGTCTGGTTCAGTCGGGGGTCCAGGGTGCCATATCTCCACTTCTAGTGAATGATTTCCAGATTCGGATTCTAGTGCCTGGCCTGTGAATCAGGGTGTGAGTTCCAGGGTGATTTGACTTTTGTGGTTGTTCGCCCTGAGTGCCTTAATTTTGACACAGGGTCCGAGTATTGAGTTTCTAGACTCTAGGTTCAGTACTATGCATATCTGAATTTCTTCAGTTGTGTTAGTCTGAGTTCCCAGTAGTGGGTTCCAATTTTAAGCTCCTCTATTCAGAGCTGGGGTTGAGTTGCATGCAAACGGTACCAGGCCTTCTCGGCTGGGATTCCAGTTCTGTATCCTTGTACAGACTCCAGTCCAGAGTTCCACCCAGTGTATTTGGGTTTGCCACGGATGTCCCACCTTGTCAGCTGTAGTCCATGTCTGCTCCATGAGCAGACCTCTCTTCAAATCTCCTAGTTTCACCCACACTCCTGCTTCAGCTTGTCCCAAGGGTCCCAAGACAGATCTGAAAACCTTTAATCCTGTGACATCCAGTATGTAAGTGTTGTTGATGTTTCACTGGGTCAGTAAGAGTTAGGACCCTGCTGTATGTATGTATGTATGTTTGTATGTATATATTTAAGTGTAATCAGGCTGTTGTGGCTATTTTGTTGTGCTTATTTGCAGGTACTCAGGTTGTGACTGTTCATCCAGCAAGGTGACACGGGTGTCCTGGGTGAGTGTATCCATGTTTTGTTTGTGATCCCTACCTTCCCCCCCCCCTCCTTCCTTTTAGGTGATACCATCAATTGCACTCTGGTGCCAAGTGCAATTGGGTGGTGCTAAGTCTGAGGCTAAGTGTCCCAATGATGACGTTCCACTAAACCCTGACTTACTCATGAGATTTAATATAAAATGTATTAGAATAATGCAAAAAAGATATACTCTCACACACAAGCAAGGTAAGATGTGGGGGAGGGGGGAAAGGGATTAGAGGCAGGAACATGCAGTCAGGGTAGGTAGGAGAGGCAGAGCCTCCCCTGTCATACTCATGAGATTTGATATAAAAATTATTGGAATAATACAAAGAAGATATTTATAACTTATAAACATCCTTTTTTGTTTATTGTAATCATTTTTATAGGTAACACTCACCAGCTTTGTGGAGCTCCCTGGTCCTGCAGGGAGACAAGAGATGAGGCAGCAATAGCTCAGGTTCCCTTCTGTGTAGTCAGACACTGCTAGCAGAGCTGGGGGTGGTGCCACAGCATGGGCAGTAAGCGGCACAGAAAGAGAGCAAATATAGGCATGCCTCTGAGTATGGGGGGGCATTGCTTGAGCACTGATGGACACCTTGGAGGTGGCATGTGACCAGGAAGTGCACTACTGTGTTCAGTCAGCAGCAGCAAGAGACGACACAGTGATGCCGGTAGGAGAATCAAGGACACAGAAGCTTAGTGTAGTGAGGGGAGAGTTACAGTGAGTAGGGGGTAAAATAGGCTCCCAGCACTCAAATCCATGTGTGCCTCCAAGCCATTGACCTCACCGCATGTCACTGATTAGAGGTGAGTGGGGGAAAAAGCTGTGGGTATAAGGGTGTGTGGAATCTCTGATGGAAGTCCTGGATGTCATACCATTATACGATACTTTGCATGTGAAAAAAGAAAGACAGACATATTTTATAGTTCTTGAAGAGCTTTCAGTATCGGTTAATGGCACTTTGTAAAAATCATGAGAGCAAATTCAATGAGTTAACAGCAAGTTAAGGCTGTCTTCACAGGTGTTTAGATTTATCACTTTACTTACACAAGTAGATGTCGCCTTGTGTAAAATGCACTCAGTTGATGTAAATGCAGCAATAATCTCCAAAAATGATAAATGCAACACAATGAGGCAAAAGTAGCACATTTATAATGGAAGTGAAGTGCTATTACTGACATGCACATTATGCTGCTATTTAGCCAATAGCTCCATGTCAGCAGATAGTACTCTGTGATGTATTGCTACATGGTTATCAGGAAGATCCACAGTGCCCCAGTGACTAATGATATTGCATTAACATGAGTCCCACTTATCAACCGGACTATAAACATCTCTGTGGAACATATTGCTACAAATTATTATATTGAAACATCCATCTGTAAGTATTTATTATAATAAACACTGTTTTCTTGTCTTCCCACTCTCCTTGAAATACTATTTACTTCTCCCAAGGCTTAAATAAATGTGTTAGGTTCTTCATGTAATGGAAATAGTTTCAAAATAGGGTTATATAGTGTAAAGTGTTGGAGATTATGCTGCTGCCATATACATAAATATGAATAAATGAAGTATAAATAAAGTGTACCTGATTAGAAGAGGTCCCACAGCTGCACTATTCAGTCTTCAAAGTGGATGTGTGAGTCCAGCAAGTGTGTATGTTATCTGTGCATACCTTAGTATAAGGGGCATATTTATCGATAGGCATTTAGGGAATATACCCTGAAAAACACCAGTTTTCAGGTGATATCTGCAAATTTCAAGCATCTCTAGAATGTATCTAAGGCAGAGGCAGAACTATGGGAGACAATGGAGGCGCCTGCTGCCGGGCGCCAGCACTGAAGGGGCACCTCTTCCATCACCCACAATATATTCAACCCACTTAGGGCTGTAAATATGGGGGATGGGGGGCCACAAAATGATAACTTGCCTCCGGGCGTCTGGGATCAACTTACGCCACTGATCTAAGGGGTGACAATAGAAGGTATAGGAGACATCTGCAATGGTCACACGATAACAAATGCAGCCTCCATAGGTTTCTGTGGGAGCTGTTAAATTGAGAGATGTACTAAGATCCAGTGTACGCGCCCACTGACACATGCGCATTAGGCAGGTTGCATCAAAGCCTGGAAGCAAACTGATAGAGCAAGTGGAATGGTATTGAAATACCGGCGGCTTTTTCATCCTGTCGGCCGACAGCGTATGCCCGACAGGATGAAGATCCCGACTGGGTCAGGTAAGTACCCTAACCCTCCCCTGCCCCCCCCCTAACCCTCCCCTGTCCCCCCCCTAACCCTAACCCTCCCAGCTATCACTTTTATTAATGGGTAGTCAGGACAAAGTCTCTACTCTCCATCGAATATGCTGGAGTATGGATTAGGTCTCCACAGTGTCATTGATGAAACACAAGACTTTTGAAATAAAGGCCTCTGGACAGACAAGACCCAATCATTTTTATTCAATGCACAACAATGAGTTTGTCACATACAAACACAGTATGGAAGAGACAAACTCATGAAGAAAATATTTCTACTGCTAATAATTACTGCAAGTTACTGAATCACAGGGTGTAATAACTTTTTCACCCAATGATTACTTTTTGTTAATTAATGAACAAGGACTTATGAGTACAAGTATGTGTAAAATTATATGTTATTGGATTGATCAAATTGTAGGACTGGGTGAGCACCAGATGATTTATTAATTATATTTTAAAATGCCGCACTGCGCACATGTAGCCATTGTATTACAAATACGCTTATACACAGGATTCACTAGCAAAGTGAGTGACAGGTAGTCAGCATTTGGGGGAGGTAACGGGGAGTGGTTAGAAAAACGTAGGCGTGTCCGACCGTTTAAACACCGTTTCATGGGCATTCATAATTTAGCCGTGCAGCATGAGAGCTCTCAGCATGTCAGGAGATCCGCAGTGTTTGAGGCAGGTCAGACTTGACTTACAAGCTGTGTGGCTGATGATCTGCGTCAATGTTACCGATGTTTATGCTGTTGTATGTCGTCGGACGGATATGAGAAGGCAGCAGTGGGCGTTCCTATCCTCAGGTAAGCTTTTGGAGTCATTAGCATATTTTCGCTATTGTGGTCCGTAAGAAATAGCAGCTGCGATTGCGTTAGTGTAATTATATAAGTAAGCTGTATTTAGAATGGAATGGAGAGGAATGCCCTGTTTCAAGTGGCCATGCCCCTTGTGATGCGTGTTCACGCCCATTTCTGCACGCACACTTTTGGCACGCTCACATAGTACTAGTAACACATTTTCTTGCACCACTACATTGTGTTGTACATTTAACTCAGTTTACTGTGATTTTTATGCAAAAAAAACCTTTATTCAGACTAAATGAACACTTCAGGAGAAAGTTTCATGTCTGCTATTTAACAGTATTAGATAAGAATATTTCACAAATCTTTTGTCTACAAATTGGTACCAATTATTGCGATTCTTTTGTTCACCCTTCAGCAATATCTGAATATTATACTTTGAAAGCTTAGACCCTATTCACTTTGCATTTATTCTTCATAACTCAGTCTAGTTGTTAAGTAAGGTTTAATTGCGTCCATTTTTTAACCTTGTCTTTATTCTGTCTTTAGAAATGTCACTCTCACAATTCAACTGCTTTGTTCATTTTCTAATAATAAGTACAATACATTTATTTTGCATAATCTTTTAATATATCCTCTCTAATTCCTATCAATACCTTCTCTAGGATAATAGGTTGTCTACAACTTCAGATAAATCCTGGATCTTTTTGCTGCATTTTCCATTATTTTTCATTACTTTACCAAGAGAAATGTTGAACTTTGTTTTCTGGGTTTTTTTTTCAAATCATAGAAGAAAGGTGATATTTATTTTTACTACCTAAAATGAGAATTATAGTAATTTGGGTTATTAACAATAGACTTTTGCTTCTGCTTTTTTGTATGTTCTTTTGCAGGTTTAAATAGCTGAGTCCTTTGGTTTAAAATATTGAAAATATTTCATTGCTAAGCATCTGTTGTTTTCAAAAACAAAAACAGCCAAATATCACTTAATATCTCCAAACCTGTCTGTCATTGCTTATAGGCACATAATGATTTGCACAAAACCAATAATCAGAAGAACGGTCAAATAGGCTGAGGGCCACAAAATAGGAGCGTGTTACAAAACAGTATTTAGACTATTTATCTTAATAGGGTGAGGTAGGAAACCCAGAAGCATATCTGGATGCTGGCACTGTGAGGTATTGAGAGTTTGAGAATGGTGTTTAAAATAGGTTCACTTAATTTGACTTTGGAGTGCCGATGAAGTCAATGATGTCAGCAATTACCTGATCGCAAATTATAAGAAAATAATAAAACCATGCACCCATCCCTATACAACAGATTGGTAGCATATGAGGGTGAACACCTGTTTCAGTATGTGAAAGAAGCCACACTATTAAGGATGGAGGGAAAATATGCTCATATTGTTTTGTTAGGAGTTTAATTTCTAAAAAAATGTAAGAAAGTGGGAAACATGGATGCCAGAAGTGATCTAGGTAGTTTCTTGGGATCCTCACCCTTTCCAATCAAGAAGAATCTTTAGATACCGGAGAGTCCTCCTCTTCTTGTATGGGATATAGAATGGAGGAGATCTAGAGGAAGAAAAATGGTTAATAAATAAAGGCTTCAACAAAGAAGCATGAAATGCATTTTGAAATTATAAGAGCCATGGGATTAAAATATGTCAATAGTCCGAAATAGCAAGAAGCAAATTTCATACCCAGAATCTGAAAGACAGAGATTCCGAGTATAAAGTCAGAATTATCACCAGTAGCCAACTTGAGAACCACAAGTTTCTTCTTATGAGAGATAATCAACTGAAGGCACTTTAGAATATGGAACAGCAGGCAGATCAAGGAAACGAAGATGAGACATCACAGTGGATTTTTGAGACTGGTTGTTATGAGCCAATTCTGGCCAAGCTAATAGATCAGACCAGTTATCCTAGTTAGCAAAAATGTTAATCTTTAAAAACTTCATAATTTCTTGATTAATCCTCTCTGTCTGCCCATTAAGTTGCCTTTGACATCTTACAAAACACTTGCGAGAAGTTGGCCACAAATTGGACCTTTTGGTTGGAGGCAATATCGTGAGGATACCTATGTTAAAAAAAATCTCCTTGATGAAGTAAATGTACACACAAAAGGAAGGCCCTTGAGGAGAATGAAATGAAGAGCTCCACTACCAGATGGTATTGTAGTATTTGGGTGAAAGAAGGTTCATAATGAGATCCACTTAAATGTGGGTTTGTCTGGTATGGGTAATGGTAGAAGATACCCAAAAGTGCCTTGATAAGGTACCTTGTACTGAGCACAGATGGTACAAGTTGAAACACAGTCCTTGAAGTCTTGATGAAGATCATCAAAAATATTGAGAAATTAACTCCACTGTGCTTTTAACTCCTGCATGTCTGGCAAATCAAAAGATATAGGCTTTCCCACAGGGGAAACAGGTAGGAGAAAATGGTTAGCTAGCTTATATGCAACTTGGATCTAATAATATTTTGTCTCTGCAGAAGAAATTGAGTCAGTGGGGTCAAATGACAGTTCTAATGCATTAGCTTTAACATGTTTAGAGCAAATCAAAAATCTTCTGGAACATATCCAGAAATGTGAAGCAGAGGGTGAATTAGTTGCCACAAAGCCCAAGTTAAACCTTGTCTGGACAATAAAGAAACCATAAATGCAACTCTCACTTTCTCAGAGGAAGCTACCGGGCAATAGGTAAAAAAAGATGGTGCATTGGTTTAAGAGGCCTTCATATGATGAGGATGTCCATCATACTTGGGTGGATTAGGAATATGAAACTCAGACTGGATGGGCACATTGGTTGGAGTCTTAGCAGATGCAGGAACTGGAGTCTGTCCACCAAAAATTCAGGTGATATGAAAAGCCATGCATGCATTGGATCAATTCATCCAGATTCACCTCTTGGTTCTCAACCTTTTCTATAAGAAGCATCAACAGATCCAAGGGAGAACCAGTGGAATCCATGCGCAGAGTATATTGTCCAGTACCAAGTTCTAGAGGTATGTAGTATTTTTTTTTTTACTATACATCATATATAACTTAAATTATTAGAAAAGTGAACCTTCCACTATACTGTAATTTACTGAACCACAGTAAACACATGAAGAAGAACCACTAATGTCTGGAGATAACAATGGGCATCAGTAAAATGAATAAAATAAATATCACCAAAATTGATCCGTTTGGCGCTCTAGTGAATGCTTTTCTCCCAAATATCCCACTCTGGGTTTCTCAATCATAAATAGCACTCAAAGAAAATAAAGAAAATATTTCTTATAGTGTAATACAGTTAATACAAAATAAAACAATCTTGTGTGTATGTAGATGGATCCCCTACCAAATACGATGGTATACAACAGAGGTAGACAAACAGTCATGTATAAAAAAAAGTGTTTTTTTCATTATGGATGTAATCCCCTCTTTCACTCCTCCTTTCAGTGTGTCCGTTTCATTTATAATGGATATCATTGAAAAGAGAGAATATTTCATTTAATAACAATTTAGAACACAATAGACAAAATACATATAAAAGGAGAAAAGGTGGCCTCTCACCAGATGTCCATGTCTACAGTGTGATTAAATTAGACAAACAAGCAAGTATAAGAAAGTCCGCCAGGCATCCCAGGTGTGCTTTCAAATCCAGGTGAGGTGCCACAATCCTCTTTAGGTCAGTCTCTCCCAGCCAACGCATTTCGATACTTGTGGTATGTATCTTTATCAAGGCATACTGAGAGACTGATGATGGTGAGTTTAAATACCCCTCCTGTGAACTTACATAAAAATCCTAATACCAGACATGGATCTACTAATTACTAAATCCCTAACTGAAATCCCTAACAACCTCCAGTCCATTCAAGGTCAGATCGTTGTTTCCCCCCCCTCCAATTTCCCGCTTTCCAGATGGTGCTGCTGATCCTCTAATCTTTGCCTATCCGTCTTCCGGCAACTACATACATCTTTGTTTTCTTTGAGTGCTGTTTATGATTCAGAAACCCAGATTGGGATATTTGGGAGAAAAGCATTCACTAGAGCGCTCAACGGATCAATTTTGGTGATATTTATTTTATTACCACACACCAAAAGAACTGCAGAGCTGTTATATCTGTAGCGAACTTATTCTTGACACACTTTTTTCTCACTTTTCATTGTTTTTTCACCTTTGGATTGGTAAAGTGCTGCTAAAAAATGTTAAATCTAGAGAAGATAGAATTAAAAGATTAAATGATATCTTTGACCCAAAAATAAACACCAATGTGTCTGATGAAAATCTAGAAGACTTAATGTATAAATTGGAGAATACTTTAGTGAAAGAGACTAAAATATGGTGGGAATTAGCCACTTTAGAAAAATATATGGCGAATAAAATGATCTCGAAAGGGTTGAGGATCCATAAAACCTCAAGTTTTACCACTGCCACAGAACACTTCAAAGAGAGATGGCAAATTATTTTAGAGAGATGCTCAAGGGAATTATTGTCTCTTATTATAGAAGAAAGAAAGAGGGATCTCATTCATTTAGATAAAAAGATTAATGAGTATAGAAGTTTAGTAACACCTTTCTCAGATCAAAATTATTTTAAGGAACAAGAAAAAATAATAGAAAGGAAAATAAATAGGTTAGAAAAGGAATTAATAGATAAAAAAAACCTCCAAATTCTTTAGAGATCAGAAACCTCAGGAAGATTATGAGGAAAAAGGGTTAAATATTCCTATACCAGAGGATGATTAGAAATATCCCTTAAAATAAGATCAAACTGGGGAAAAAAATCACCATATAGGAGATATCCAATAAAGAAGTTCCCACCTAGAGAACAATATCCAGTAAAGAATAGAAAATATGAGAAGAGATGGAACAGGATAGAAAATGATGAACTAAATTCCCAATATAGAAATGAACGTAATTTTGTGATTAGATCTTCTCCAGAAATTGATGTATCTATACCCGATTGGAGGAGAATACCTAATAGAGAAAGACAAAGAAATTATGAAAGAAACAGACCATATGGGCCTGAATATACTCCGGCAAGAAAATATTAACCGTTTTGCCACATTAGGTGGAAATAGTTTTTCGTCCCCTTTTTTAGAAAGAAGGGGTAAGATCCCCCAACTTTATTGATTACCCATCAGGGTAAAAGAGGGGGAAGAAAAACAAAATATGAGTAAAAAAGAAAAAGAAACCAAGGACTGCTGATTTGAAGGATGTGGGGATAGAGCCACATCTAGAAAAAGTGAAGACTTTTAATCTCAGCTCACACATTCTTTTGGAAGAAGAGCGATCCTTGTTGGAAAAGGGACTAAAATTTGCCCCATCATCTAAGGTCAATCATTTTGATGTTTTTATTGATGTTCAAACATTTTTTTAGAAAATTAACTTTGAGAAAGTTTTTTTTTAAAATAAATCAGATATTGAAATACAGGATGATCCAGACCATTTGGATTTTAAACCTAAATCAATTTTTTATCCATCACATTTAAAAGGTAATATTTTAGAAACTTTTAATAGTTTGATAAAGGAAGATCTAGAGAAATTGTATACAAGTAAAATCAATTTTAATGTAACTTTTAAGGAAAGGAAAGCTATTAAATGCCTTAATAAGGATAAAAATGTAAATATAAAGCCAGCAGATAAGGGTGGAGGGGTGGTACTTTTGGATTTAAAAGATTACGAAGCTGAAATATATAGCCAGTTGGGGGACAAATAAACTTATCGTAAGATGAGAGGAGACCCCACTAAAAAGTTTGCATTACAACTTAAAAATGTAATTGACAAATACAATAAGAAAGGAACTTTGAATGATAAAGAATGTAAGTTTCTATTTAATGAAATTCCAACTATACCCATGATATATATTTTACCAAAAGTCCATAAGGACCCCCTTCATCCTCGTGGAAGACCCATAATTTCGGGAGTGAAATCTCTCACAGCACCAATCTCGGAGATGATAGATTCATATCTGCAACCTTTTGGTTTTAAATAACCCTTCACATCTAAAAGATACCAGAGATGTACTTAAAATCCTAGAAACCATAATATGGTATAATGTGATAATTTTTTAGTAACAGCAGACGTTACTGCACTATATACTATTATTGATCACAAACAAGGGATGGATTCAATTAAAAATGTTTTAATAGATTCCTCCCTAAAACAGGATTTACAAGAGTTTTTATTGGAAGGAATAGGTTTTATACTTTTTAATAATTATTTTATTTTTAAAGATTATTTTTTTATCCATAGAAGAGGGACTGCTATGGGCACTAAGTTCACCCCCAGTTATGCTAATATTTTTATGGGTCAATGGGAAAATGAGCACATTTGGAATAATAACCCATATGGGGCGAACCTAGTGACCTGGCATAGATATATTGATGATATTTTATTTATTTGGAAAGGAGATCATGAACTTTTAAATCAATTTTGCACTTTTCTTAATGAGAATGATAAAAACATACTATTGACTTTTAATATCAGTGACTTAAGTGTTGATTTTTTAGACCTCACTATTTATATTGAAAATAATCAAGTAAGGACGAAGAATTTTATTAAACCCACAGATTCACAAGCATATATTAATTATAATAGTTGCCATCATGTTAATTAGTTAAATAACCATCCCTATGGGACAATTCAAACGTCTTAAAAGGAATTGTTACGATCAAAAAGTATTTATTTCTCAGCCAAAAGATATGAGTAGAAGGTTTGTGAATTGTGGGTAAGATAAAGAGAAAGTTGAAATATCGTTGGACCAAGTCACACATATGGATAGGGAAAGTCTTATGAATAATACTCAGGCTATTAGTAAGAAGGATTCTAATACTGGAAAGTGGGCTTTTATTACTGATTATATAGCCCAACACCAAAATTTAGAAAAATCTTGAAACGTCATTTGCATCTCTTGAAAAAAATCCTATAATAGGAGATGAGATACCCCAGGAAAGCTCCTAATTTGAAATCTAAGTTAGTCAAAAGCTTTTGTCCACCTACCCCGAAAAAGAATATTGCAATTTCGGAGGGCTTCTTTAGATGTGGGATGTGCATAGGGTGTAGAAATATACTGAATCTTTTTGGTAATAAAAAAACAGATGTGGAGATTAACAATAAGGTTTACTATATTAAGGATTTCATTACTTGCCACTCTCAGGATGTGATTTATGGCATTGAATGCTCATGTAATAATTTTACATTGGCAGAACAAGTAGACCTTTGAAAATTAGAATTAGTGAACATTTGCAAAATATTAAAAAAGGATTAGATACACATGCACTTTCAGCCCACTTTAAAGAAATACATCAATGTAATGTTAAAGACATAAGGAATGTTTATGGACTAAAAAAGATTGTTCCGGGGCTAAGAATTAAAGATATTACATGTAAACTAGCACGAGAAGAAATGCAATTTATTTATGAATTTAAAACTCTTATTCCAACGGGTCTTAATAAAGATTTTGAAGTAAAATGGTTTTTATAATGTTTTAAATGGAGTTTTATTCTGTTCAGTGCGTAAATTGTATTATGTACTTTTAAGATTGATTATATGTATCTCAGATACCTTTTTTTACCTTTTTCATGTATATTATATGAAAATCCAGAAACATCCACAACAAAATGGCCACCGCAAGTGAAGCCCATACATATCTACAACAAAATGGCCACGGCAAGTGAAGCACAGCATGCTGCCGTACTTCTGGAGGGACAGATGGAGTACCTCCCGGAAGTTGAAAGCCGGGCTATTTGTTCACTCTTCCAAAGGAAGCTGTCATCTTCAAGCACCGTCTTACGCACATCTGGTTTCGCCAGATGTACGTAGTCGCCGAATGACAAGATAGGTAATGATTAGAGGATCAGCAGCACCATCTGGAAAGCAGGAAATTGGAGGGGGAGAAAAACCCCGATCTGACCTGGAATGGACTGGAGGTTGTTAGGGATTTCAGTTAGGGATTTAGTAGTTAGTAGATCCATGTCTGGTATTAGGATTTTTATATAGGTTCACAGGAGGGGTATTTAAACTCACCATCATAAGTCTCTCAGTATGCCTTGATAAAGATACATACCACAAGTATGCGTTGGATGGGAGAGACTGACCTAAAGAGGATTGTGGCACCTCACCTGGATTTGAAAGTACACCTGGGACACCTGGCGGACTTTCTTATACTTGCTTGTTTGTCTACTTTATTCACACTGGTAGACATGGACATCTGGTGAGAGGCCACGTTTTCTCCTTTTATATGTATTTTGTCTATTGTGTTCTAATTTGTTATTAAATGCAGCATTACACTATGGAGATTCTCTCTTTTCAATGATATCCATTATAAATGAAACGGACACACTGAAAGGAGGAGTGAAAGAGGGGATTACATCCATACAGAAAAAAACACTTTTATACTTGACTGTTTGTCTACCTCTGTTGTAGTCCATCGTATTTGGTAGGGGATCCATCTACATACACACAAGATTGTTTTATTTTGTATTAAATGTATTACACTATAAGAAATATTTTCTTTGTTTTCTTTGAGTGCTATTTAAGATTGAGAAACCCAGAGTGGGATATTTGGGAGAAAAGCATTCGCTAGAGCGCCCAATGGATCAATTTTGGTGATATTTATTTTATTGTTACTGTTTTGTGGGTGATATAGGTGATACCACTACACCAAAGGAACTGCAGGGCTGCTATATCTGTTGCGCACTTATCCTTGACACACTTTTTTTTCACTTAGCAGTAAAATGAATGTCCAAAGCATGGCTTCTTACAGGATAAAAAATACACTTCAGACTGCGCTAATGTAAATCTCTTGATTGTGAGATGGCAGAAAATATGTATAGCAGTCAAGGCTCAGTTGAATATAAAGAATATTATCTTTAATCACAAATTAGATCTTTTAATACATATCTCTCTCTCAATAGGCATAAAAATATATTCAATAAAAAATAAGAAAAATAATACAACAATAAAGAATAGTAACAATACTGATTAAAAATGTCTTGTGTTTACACATATCACTTAGTAAAAATAATGGATTGAATAAAAATTTGGCTCCAATAGTATGGCGATTGAACCAATTTAAAGTTCCATAATCATATCCACAGGGATAAAAACAATGGGTGGTCCAAATAGCGCTGTCATCTGGAATAGTGGATATATTCGCCTCCTTGAGAGCTGTCACTCAAAAAGTGGAGAGAAAATACACGGCAATTTAAGCTTTACTTTGAACGAAATAAACTTGTTGTCTGGAGTCTTCCTTCTAGTACTCACCTCTTAAATAAACAATGCATTCACATAAAGGTATCTTTGGATAATGATATCATCGTAGGTGGATACTGGCATATTCATGCATTCCCCATTCAGAACCCCTAAGTGTAAAGACTCACCTGGGAACAGGTATTGAAGTTCACATAAAGGTATCTTTGTTTGGAGATGATAAGGTCCTTTAATCCAAATAATATTCTATCCAGTGTCATTTAAAACAAATCCATTTAATTCCAGTAAAAAAAAAGTGGTTCCAAGAATCATAAATAATCAGCAAATATAAAGGTATGCAATAAATAAAGACAATAAAGAACTAGTTCGAATCCCGGGCTGGGTTAAAAATGAAGATATATCTATATCTATATATTTGTAGTTTTTTATATTAAGATTGTGCAGTCATGTGCTCATTTTATTGTGACCATTCAACTTGTCTAATACTAACGATCCTTGTGGATATAATTATGAATCTTTAAATTAGACCAATCACCACGCTATTGGAGCCAAATTTTTATTCAATCCATATTTTTACTAATTGATGTGTGTACACACAAGATACTTTAATTAGTATTTTAACTATTATTTATTGTTGTATTATTTTTCATGTTTTTTATTGAATATATTTTTATGCATATTGAGACAGAGATATATATGTATTAAAAGATCTAATTTGTGATTAAAGATAATATTCTTAATTTTCAACAGAGCCTTGACTGCTATACATATTTTCTGCCATCTCACAATCAAGAGATATATATTAGCGCAGTCTGAAGTGTATGTTTTATTTAGTTTGTTTTATGGGTATTCACAAATCTCGTGTTAAAGGACATGCTGCTGTAATCTAATTTACCTATTACTTATTGGCATATAGAGAATTAATTGGTACGTTCTTGATAAGCGCCGAGATCAATAGATTATTTATGGCTTTTTACAGGGCCAATACTAGGATTTATGTCACCTGGGACAAGGCAGTAATATGGCTCTTCCCCCGGTGTGACATTAATGTCTTATGTCTGTACAACGAACCCCACCCCTTATATATTTCATCATTCCAATCACACCACCCTTTATATATTTTGTTCATGACCCCACCCCTTATATATTTCATCACCCGACCCTTTATATATTTCATCACCCCACCCCTTATATATTTTATGGCCCCTCCCATAAACACAATTTTTATTTACCTTTAGTTGGCTTGCTGTAGCTATGGGCAGTTCTTTCTTCAGGTGCTCCTCTATGCCGCTAAGCTCTCTTTTCACATGGGCAGATGCAGAGTGCAGGGAGCAAAGTGTAGGAGACAGACCCAGACAGGGTCTGAAAGATGAAGGTAGCCAAGGGGAGCTGGGGCCAAGTGTACCATTAGAGTACATTCTGTCAGTAGTAATTCGAATACGGCAGTAGCAGAGCTTAGTGGCTGGGCTAAGGCACCAACTTCAGCCCTTTCCTCCTTCCCTACAGCCAGCACGGCCAGTGTTAGACACTGAGCCGGCACTGGCTTTCATACAGGAGTGGCCCACTATTACCCCCACTCCCTGCCCAGAGAGGCTGTGGCACATCGAAGACAGCCTAGCGGGATCTCTCCTGTTGGCCCAAACCACCCCTGCCCATGGGAATTGTAGTTTATCTTTTACTGCTCAGAGTCTAAGCAGTAATAGTTAAACTAGAAATCCCATGCCACTCCTGATCCTTCTCTGGCCAGCCTGGTGCCTCGGGCTGACAGCTGACTGTATAAGGTTGCTGCGGCCAGGTCCTGGCTGTCACCCGCAGCTCACCCCATGACCGGCCTCTGCTTTGGAGCCGGGCCTTAAGCGTCCTCTAAACTCAGACGTCCGGGTCACATGCCCCTCTAGCCGACCCCCCCCCTTAGTTGTGGCCCTGCTTTTCATAAGCAAGGTGAATGCAACTAACACAAGTACACATTAACAATATTCCCCAATACTTAGTGTATACTATTATTATTTTTTATTCTCTTGTGGCATACAAGATATACAAAGAACTCCTCTGACTGGAAAGAAGCGGGCCGTATATATTTGAAAAGTCTTTTATTATGCAAATGAAAGTGAAATGCAGGAGATACAGAGTCTTAGAGAGCTTTTGAAGATGATGTTAGCATGTAATAGCCTAGAAGTATCGCTGAGGATTGATCTCCTTATCCCTCGCTGGAAGGCACAATGCTGCTGTTTTTTTCTTCTGTGTATGTGTATAGGCCGTATTAGAACACAAAGGTAAAGTGATAACGATTGCTATCCCTTTACTATAGACTCTTCATCGTGACAAGCTCTTATCGGAGCTAGTATATCACCATGAGCTTTGTGTTAAGGTACTTTGGTAACATGGTCATTTGGTAATAAGGCAATATGGTAATTTGTTATCAATGTGAACAGCAGCAAATATGCAATAGATCACAAGGATGTTTCAAATGAGCCAATGAATATTACTTTGCAATTTACTTTTATTTTTATTCTCTGCACACATTTAATACTATTAGATGTATTTATTTATATTAAATCTCATATAGTTTCTGATTTATAATTTGAAATTGAAAAAAATCCACAAAGTTTGGTAAATGCAAGCATACAAAAGTACTATTTTAGGATTAAGATATTTAAAAAATAAAATTATGTAATTTGATGTACCACATGACTAGGTTTAAGGAAGTCAGCATCTCATGATCATAGGCTCAAACATTTAATAAAAGACATATACAAAACCAATTAATGGAGAAAAAACATTGCTTAGATTTAGAAAGTAATAAGCCCCAAAAATGGCAACATTTTATTTTTAATTTGTGACATTATTCCATTTCCATTTCATATATTCCATTGAGATCCTGACTAGAATTTTATAGGATAATCTTAAAACATAAAGATATAAATAAATATCTAAATACAAAATTTAGAAAATTATGAATCATATGTTTGGATTCTTTTGAGAAACTGTGTTTAAATGTTTGAGTCTGTGACCTTTAAATGTGGACTTCCTTGAACCTAGTCACGTGATATACCACATTAAAGCCTGTTTTATTCTGAACAAATTTTTATTTGATTCTTTTTTTTAAATTATGTTAATTCTTGTCTCAGAAAATTAGGTTTTTGTATGCTCACAAGTGACAAATTTGTTGATTTTTGTTCTACATTTTGAAGCTTTATAACTCAAAAAACTGCATGAGATAAACATGTAGAATTCATGATTTGTAGTCAGCTTTGATTTCCCAATCATTCAATATAGTAGCCATACTAATGATGTACAGGAGGGGCTAATCTGCAGTCAGCACCTCAGAAGCAACTACTGCAGCTGATGTTGCTCAACGTCATTATCGTCATTGCATCTTGTTGCATTCAGATCTACTTCAGTCACAATTACATGAACACGCCATTAATGTTCTTTGTTAATTCTCTCCCCAGCTCTTCCTTTCCAGTCATTAGCACTACACACATAATAAACAGTAAAAGAACAATGGGTATAACAAACAGTGAGTAGAGACTTCTCCAACATATAAAAAAAGGAGTACCACTACAATGGCTTTACAAGGCACTAAGTAGTAAAATAAACCAACTCAAGAGAACAAAAGAGTACAGAAAAAGGGAAAAAGGGAAGGGATAGCAAATAAAGTAACACCACACTAAAATTAAGTAAAAATGAACCAAACACCAGTGCTCACAGTAGAAGAAATTCAGTAGACCTATAAAGTCCAAAGTCCCCTCAAGTGGGTGTCCTAGTATGAGCAAACAGGGAGCATTGGCAATGAAATTACTTCAAAAACATACTCAGGAATATATCTAATGCTCTAAGACAGCTGTCGGTATAGATACCACAAAGTAGTTTCAAACATATTCGCAAGGGTCGTGGAGAAGTCAATGGATTCAATGTAAATGCACCATTTTTTGTAAAAAAAAAAAAAGGGGGATCCCAGTTTCAAGGGTTTGGAGTATAGCTCGTCTGTCACAGTACAGGATTTGAAGCAAGATGGTTTCAACAGATTCCAAAAAAGGGGACGTAGGCGAGGTCCAGTTACATAAAATAACTATTTTAGCTACAGTGACAATAAAAGCTCAGTAAAAGAACCAAAGCATTCCCCTCTAAACCCAGGTCCAAGGCATCAATGTTTGAATGTTTGTCAGGCAATAGTAATTTGAACATCTATTGGTGTAAATGTTAAATTATGTCAGGGTTCTTCATATCCTAGTATAACAATTTGGCTATTATACAAAATAAAATAACTATTTTCTTACTGTTTATGATATTGCCATCGCCATCTACAGATGAATATGTGCTCTGTATAGGAGATGATTGAGTCAACCATGAAGTCAACTGAATATAAATCTGATATGTTTGTTATCTAATTTAACCTTATTATGTAACAGGGATAGATTGGGGCTTAAAACAGGCCAGGCATTTTTCCCATGTGCACACAGGAGAAAAGGGGGCATGGCCATGAGTCACACCCCGTATGAACATGCTGGCAGAGCAGAGAGCTGGTAGGTGCAGCTGCCGGCCAGGCCTCCAGACGTCCAGACCAGCCCTTCTGGTATTTGCCAGAATTGCCAGATGGCAAGTCCAGAAATGTTACTGTATGTACAAATGGAAATCTATCACAGAAACCTCAATAGCAATCGGCCTGATTCTGACCCAGACGCAGCCTCTGTACATGCTCCAGAGCCACAGTACGCATGTGCGCAATGATACTGTAGCTCCGATCACAGTGTGAAGAGTAAGCCACAACCTGATTGAAAGGCTGCGATTTGAGGGCAGAGACTGGGAACAGCTTTGGAAACTGAGCACCTCCGTTTTTGGGGCATGCAGACTCTCTGGTGACATCAGCTTAGTTGTGGCGGGCATTATGATCAACCTTAGGATTGCTCAGATGCCTGATGGTCACAATGTGGATCCGATGTTGAGTCTTCAGATACAGGCAGCGGATATGAGAAGCCGGCAATGGGTGTCTTTTTACAAAAGATGGCTTCTGCGGCATAGGCATACATTTTCAGATCCGCTGTTACCAAAGACACAGCAGCGACCCGGACTGCGTCCAGCTAATAGGAAAGCAAAAGAAGCTCCTTGGCAAAACCATGTTGCACTGTGGAGGGGGAATCTACATATCACTTTAAATTGCAGTTTAAAAATGTGGGTATCCAGTATTTGTGTGCTACATGCAAAAGTAGGCTGACAGTCTTTTACCAGCATGCAACTTGGTTTGGCAAATGTACTCTTTTTTTTACTTTGCTCTTAACTCTGAATCAAGCCCTCAATTGTACAATAAAAGCAGTATAATTGCAGTATAAAGAAAAAGCTGTCCAGTATTTGTGGCCTACATGCAAAAGCAGCCATTATTTTCTCTGCATGCAAAACCAATAAATCCATTTCCACCCCTTGCATTGCAGCATGGTTTGTCCAGGTGCAAATTTGCTTGATTTTTTTTTATTTAATTAAAAATGCAATAACAGCAAATATATTTTATCAGTCTGTACTGCAAATACTACATAAGATAAACATTACTCCAAGGAGTAAATTTTATAAGTGTCAAGTTTGTGTTTTCTTGCAATTTTGCGTCAAATTTGCAATTCATAGACTTACTAAAGGAAAAACCTGACTGTACACAGTAATAGACTGCAATACACCATTGGACCAATAAATAAATTTTTTAACATACACAACAGAAAAACCGGATTTACTAAGCATCGGGTTTCGAACTCGATGCAAAGCCAACAGCAAACCTGGTCAAATAATAAACCTGCCTCTGGCAGACAAGTTGGTGTAAAGAACTGCACAGATTACTGTATCTGTGCAGGCTTTGTTTTATGATTATGGTTTAAAAGGGCTGATTCAGTCTAGTGCTGGTTATTAGAAAATAGGAGAGGCCCCACGCCATTTTTTCAACTATTTTTAAATACCAGCCTAGTCTCAGAGGCCTGGGGCTGGCTCTATATATTTTGGGGGGCACCCCACACTGTTTTCTTTTTTTTTTCAAACCCTTTTAAACATTAATCATAATACAAGACCTGCACAGATCATAGGGATCTGTGCAGTGCTTTAAATCCTCCAGAAAGGGGTAATCCAACAGGATTTTAGCAGAAAATATACGATGGACAACGCCGTCAGTCTTCTATTGATGCTCAAATTCAATGGTTAGTATAATACTGGATTTTTACATGCATTCCGACCGCAGTGTCGATCAGATTGGAGTAGATGGAAAAAAGGATTCTTAGTAAATTTACCCCCAAGAGAATTATCACTATCAGCCAATCACAATTTTTAGCACACTCTTTAATAGATATCAACAATGGGAAAGTTTTTATAATGTTATTGTATTGTGGAAACAATCTAGCGATGATAGCTGAATACTTTTAAAAATACAAACACAATTTCACCTTATTTCTACCTCTTGCTTCAGTTTGTGACATGGTAAATAATACTGTTCTTGCTGCTGTTCAGCTGCTGCAATCTTCTATATGTGGTTGCTGAATGCCAAAAATGCCCAGAAATCTTACAGGTCAAGAAATTGTTAACCACCAATTTTATTGTGTGTGCAAAATGTGTTGAAATCTACCCAGTTGTACTGCTCATACAATGACATCACAAGACTACATTAAGAGAGTCTTAGCGGGTAAGCCAATTTGGTGTCACATCCCTGAGTTTTTCCACCAGGTTGACACCAATACCTTACTTATGCAGGGTACACACTAGACGATATGTCGTCCGGTCCGGCAGATTAGATGACATATCATGCACATCGGCCAGTGTGTACTCGCTATGTCGCTGATGATGTGCGCTTCTGCGTGTCATCAGCGACATCGTCCGTCGTCCAGTGGGGTTCATGCTGCCGAATGCAGCATGGCCCCAGCCATCGTTCCGTCACTGCTGGCATTGGCAAGTGTGTATGCAATTGCTGATACCTGCATCCCCGCTGGGTACCGTCGCTCAGGATATCGTGCTGGGTACACATCGTTTAGGGTGTACTCAGCATTAGTAAAGCCCAGAGCCATAACTAGACTTTTTGGTGCCATGTGCCAGAAAGAGAATTGGTGCCTCCCACCCCTATTTTTCAAATAGGGACATAAGACACACACTAGTAAAAGGGCCATGGCCTCATGGGGAAGGGCCAGGGAAGAGATAGAGGAGGCCAGGAGGTGCTGGGGATAAAAGAAGAGGAAGCTACAAGTGAGAATGATAATAAACAGAAAATTGACAGGCCCAAACAGCGCCCCCTGCCCTGCGGTGCTCTGTGCCATGGCACAGGTCGCACTACCCTAGTTATGGCCCTGGTAAAGCCAGTGATACAGAGTGTAGCCTGCCTGTGAATGAGCTGGCATTGTGAGTTAGATAGTGCTGCTGCTGAAGATGATACACCCACCCAGTGGACTGTCACAGTCATGTAATCTTTAGTTTGACCAATACCACTTGTCCACATAGGAATCGGTATGTAATGCCGGCTGCCGGGATGCCTCCTGTCAGAATACCGTCAGCGGCATCCCAATGGTCAGTACCCCAATGGGTCTGGTAGATATACTTACCCTCCCCCCTTCTCCCCCTAACCCTCCCTTTTTGTAGCCTAACCCTAACCCTCCCCTTTAGTGCCTAAACCTAAGTCTCCCTTTTCGTGCCTAACCCTACCCGGTCCCTCCCCACTAGGGGTGCCTAACCCTAACCTCCCCCCCAAAACCAAGCGCTAACCCCGCTCTGCTACCTAAATCTACCCCCCCAGCGGCTACCAACTAAATGCACCCTGAACTTACCTCATTCGGGCTGGCGTCCTTCTGGATTCCGGCATCGGGATTAAGATAGGCGTCGGTATTTCAACGCCTATCTTAAGTCCCTTGTCGGGCTGCCCACTACGGGATTTAAACCAGTAGCATCGCAGCCACAGGTCTCATAACTACATCCCGTCCACATATCTGTAGTTATTGTTATTATCATTTATTTATATGGCGCCACAAGTGTTCCGCAGCACCTTACAAAGTACATAAATAGATTGATTTACAGTGACTTACAGTACAATACAATACATTACAGGGCATGGATAATATACATTGCTCATTCGTGACCATAACACCCAGATAAGCAACAATGCAAAGCAACCAAGTGTTAGGTGCCCTGGTAGAGAGTAAGAAGTAGATGAAGGTAGAGTAAGGAGTAGCAAAAGAGGGTAGAGGGCCCTGCTCATAGGAGCTTACATTCTAAGGGGGAGGGACAGACAAACAGGGGTGAAACAGATGGGGTAGGCAGGGAGAGAGGAGTATGTAGCAGCAAGTTAAGATGAGAGCTGGAAGGCTTTGATGAAATAGTGGGTCTTGAGAGCCCATTTGAAGGATTGAAGAGAGGTGGAGAGTCTGATGGGAAGCGGGAGAGAGTTCCAAAGGTGGGGAGCAGCGCGGGCAAAATCTTGGAGGCGGGAGTGGGAGGAAGTAATCAATTGGCATGAGAGGCGGCGTGCATTTGTTGAACAAAGAGGGCGGACAGGAGAGTGAAGGGAGATGAGATCAGAGATGTAAATGGGAGAGGAATGGCTGAGGTCTTTGTAAGTGAGTGTGAGAACCTTAAATTGGGTTCTAAAAGGGAAGGGGAGCCAGTAGAGAGCTTGTAGGAGAGGGGAGGCAGATGCAGAGCATTTTGAGAGGAAGATGAGCCGAGTAGCAGCATTGAGGACTGACTGGAGAGGGGAAAGAAGGGATTTGGGGAGGCCAGATAGGAGGTTACAGTAGTCCAATCTGGAGATGACCAATGAGTGAATGAGGGTTTTAGTGGCATCCTGGGTGAGTAAAGGTCTAATCTTGGAAATATTTTTAAGAAGAAAATGACAGGACTGTGAGAGATTCTGGATATGTGGTTTGAGTGAGAGGGAGGAGTCCAGGATAACTCCAAGACAGCGCACTTTGGGGCTAGAGGAGATAGTTGTACCATCAATTGATAAGGAAATTGTGGGAAGTGTGGTTATGTAGGGGGGAGGGAAGATGATTAGCTCAGTCTTAGACATATTAAGTTTAAGAAATCGCTGGGACATCCAGGAAGAGATAGCCGAGAGACAGATGGAGACGCGAGTGAGGAGAGAGGGAGAGAGGTCAGGGGAGGAAAGGTAGATCTGAGTATCATCAGCATAGAGATGATATTGGAGGTCAAAAGAGCTGATGAGTTCACCTAGTGAGGATGTATAGAGTGAGAAAAGGAGAGATCCCAGAACTGAACCTTGGGGAACACCTACTGCAAGAGGCTGTGGGGGAGAAGACAGAGAAGGATCGGTCAGAGAGGTAGGAGGATAGCCAGGAGAGGGCAGTGACCAAGGGAGTGAAGGATTTGCAGAAGGAGAGGGTGGTCCACAGTGTCGAAAGCAGCAGAAAGGTCAAGGAGAATGTAGTGGCCCTTGGATTTAGCAGCAAGGAGGTCATTGCTGACTTTAGTGAGGGCAGTTTCAGTGGAGTGGAGAGAATGGAAGCCAGACTGAAAAGGGTCAAGGAGGGAGTGAGAGGAAAGAAAGGTGGCAAGACACTTGTAAACAACACGATCAAGAAGCTTGGAGGCAAAAGGGACGAGAGAGATGGGACGGTAGTTGGAGAGAGTGTTAGAGTCAAGGGTAGGTTTTTTTAGTATGGGGGAGACAAGGACATGTTTGAATGCAGACAGGACAGTGCCTGATTATAGGGAGAGATTAAGGAGGTGGGCAAGATGGGAGCAGGCAGAAGGAGAGAGGTAGCTGAGGAGACGTGAAGGGATAGGGTCAAGGGGGGAGGTGGAAGGGGAGGACTGAATGAGGGACATGACTTCCTCTCCAGATACAGGGGAGAAGAAAGTTAGAGTTGGTAAAATGGAAGGAGAGGGGTGATCTGGGAAGAGAGGAGGTGGATAGCAGGGGGACTGGTGGGATATAATGTCCTGACGTATGGAGTCAATTTTAGATGTAAAGTAGGTAGCAAAGTCAAGGGCAGAGAGCGAGGAGGGGAGGCGAGGAGGGGGTGGGTGGAGGAGGCAGTTGAAGGTGGTGAAGAGACTTTGGGGATTTGAGGACTGAGAGGAGATGAGGTTCTTGAAATATGACTGTTTAGAGAGGGAAAGGGCAGCACTGTATGATAAGAGCATAAATTTGAAATGGAGAGAATCAGCCTTAGAGCGTGATCTTCTCCACTGTCGCTCGGCAGTTCGCGAACACTTTTGCAGGCATCTGGTGCATTTGGAATGCCAAGGTTGAGGTGTAAATCTGTGAGGGTGAATAGTGATCGCCGGAGCAACAGAGGGCCTAATTCAGACCTGCTCACGAGTGCTGAGCGCTCGCAAGCGGGTCGATGGTGTCCTAGTGCGCATGCGCGAGACCCGCATAGTGACGGCCAGCCGTCGCTATGGGTTTCGCACCAAAGGGGCGTGCTGTCGATGGTGAGAACGCCTACTGTCTGGGTCCGGCCCCACTGACATCACTAGTGATGTCTCGGTGGGAGTGCTTTTGGCTCTGATAGAGCCAAAAGCACTCCTGGGCTTGTGGCAGCGAGACCCTACCGCAGGGTCTCATCGCAAGCCCGATGGTCGCGATGGTCTTGACCATCGCAACCATCTTTTTGGCCGCTCGCATAAGCTGTGGGTGGTCACCCACAGCTATGCGAGCGGCCATGAGGCCGCTCCAATTTTAGGTAGGAGGGCCCTGATTCAGAGCGAGCGCTCTTGTCAGAGCGTCCGGCTCTGAATCAGGCCCAGTCCAGAGCAGAAGTAATGGAGGTATTGTATAGAGAAATGGCTTGTTCAGGGCAGTAGAGAGACAGGATAGGGGAGAGAAGTGAGTCCCGCTGGGACGAAAAAGAAATGGTGTCAAAAGCGTCAATGTTACACTTAGTGATGGTGGCCTTAGGAGGTAGAGGAAGGGAAGGAGAGAGGGATAGGTTAAAAGAGAGAAGGTGATGGTCAGAGAGGGGGAATGGGGAATTGGAGTAATCAGAAATATCACAACAGTGAGTGAAGACCAGGTCAAGCGAATGCCCACTCACATGGGAGGGTGAGGAGGTCCATTGGGAGAGACCAAATGAAGAGGTGAGGGTAAGGAGTTTGGAGGCAGAGGCTTCTGTGGGGCTATCAATAGGAATATTGAAGTCACCTAGGATAAGTGAGGGAAGGTCAGAGGAGAGAAAGTGAGGAAGCCAGGAAGCTAAGCTGTCAATGAATTTGGAAGGAGGGCCAGGGGGACGGTAAATAACAGCTACTCTAAGGTGAACTGGTTGGAAGAGAAATGTAGAGAAAGTAAGAGATGGTTCAGAGGGTAGTAGTTGGTAGGAGGTGCCGGGGGATAGAAGGACCCCTACCCCACCACCATGGAGACCCCCAGGCCGAGGGGTATGAGAGAAGATGAGGCCCCCAGAGGAGAGAGCAGCAGGGGAGGAGGTGTCAGATTGTGAAATCCAGGTTTCAGCAATGGCTAGGAGATGCAAGTATTTTTAGATGAAAAGGTCTTGGGTGGGTACGAGTTTGTTACATACTGATCTGGCATTCCAGAGGGCACAGGATAGAGGGACAATGTTTGTGGGAGAGATGTGAATTAGATTATTTGGGTTGCTGTAGCGAGAAGGTGAGTTTAATATGGGTGGCCGAGATGAATGTAGTGGAGAGATTACGTGGGGACCAGTGCTGGGAAGGGAACCTGTAGGTGGTTGGCAGGGAGGGAGTTTAATATGATGAGAGTGGTATGGGGTGACATGGAGAGGAGGTTTGGAGGAAGGATTATCAGTAGGTAGTAGGACATAGGAGAGGTAGAAGAGAATAAAAGGGAGGACGGCAGACAGAGGAGGGGAGATTAAGGAAGGAGGAGGTGGAGGAGACAAGGGGGAAATGATATAGGTGGAAAAAGGGGGTAGAGCAGAGGATTAGGTAGACAATGAGTGGAGGGGGTGGTACACATGATAATGGTGTGGAAGAGTTGAATAGGGGGAGGAAAACAGATGTAGGAATAAAGTATCAGTGCAGAGGAGCAAGTAATAGTACAATGGAGGAAAATGTGCCTGCAAAATTTCCAAACTATTTTTGAGAGGAAAAGAGGATAAATGGAATTTTAAAGTAAACTGAATTAGAAGACAGATGACAGGCTAGGAAATGAAAAGAGGTGGGAAGACATTTCTAAGAAATAAACAAAAATAGGCACTGAATACAGTAAGCTATGAGATGTTTGTGAAACGAGTGAGTCAGTCCAAATATTAGCAAGTGAAAGTTCTTATAATGAGCAAACAGAGGCCAGTGAAGATTGTCCAGGTGATGCAGACAGCAGTTGCTTGTAGTGTAGATATTGTGAACTCACCTTTATTGATTATACTTTGTCCATATGTTCTTGTTAATGAATAGTTTCAGGTTAGAGTGGTCTCCTTCTGCCTCGACTGAGTACTAAACAGCTATGTAAAATAAGTTTCTTTAGCTAATTCTTGCAGTGACCAAAGGGATGGGGAAGTGTTAACCACAAAAGAGTTGAGAAAGGAAAATATGTTATTTGGTGAGAATTTGATGGACTATGACTGTGAGGGTGCCTGGCAGTCTGGAAAACACAGTTATCAGCCTTGGTTCTTATTTGTTTTCCTGAAGAGCTAACATAACCTTTACTTGTAGGATATCACTTTGACTAAGACACCAAGAGGGGTATTCAATATGAAACGTTAACTTCACTGTCGAAGTTAACGTTTCATATCGGAGTTTTTACCTGCGTTAAAGTATCGGGCACGCTCCCGCTTATCCCTGTATTCAATATAAAATTAACGAAAACGGGAAACTCCGAAATTGGATTTGCGTAAAGTTACGAATTTTTCTTTCAAAAAATTGTAAGACCCCCCTAAAGTTGTAAAAACATGGGGGATCACTATGGGTACCCCCGTTTTAGCCTTTAATTGAAAGTCGGGGATTTAAATAGCCGCAGCAGGTGTTTTTTTCCCGACATTGAAGAAGTGTTGCAGACGAGCACTTAGGTTATTTTTTTCGTTTTTTTAAGTGGTCCCATCAAATTTGGGGTACATGAAAATGGGTACTAGCATATTTTTAAGTCCCTAAAGTAAATTTTTTAAAATTCTGCATTTGTGCACCTGCCGCTATAATTCTATTCTTCAAAACACCTGCCGCATACTTGCAGAATAGCCCTGAACCTATTTCCCTATTGTTATACAATTTTTTTCCCATTTTTTTTTTTCACCCCAATTTTTAAAATAATTTTTTGGGGTGTCCCTATTTTTTTTTTTACTTTTTTTGACACAGTTCTTTTTTAAATGTCATTCCCAGGGGTGTAGGCTATTTTTTTTAAGCCTGCACCCCTAAACCCCAATTCTGCACTTTTTTTCGACACCTATTCAATGGTGAAAAGTTATCCCCGTTTTTTATCAAAAACTTTTCAAAACTGCAATAAGTCTTTGAAATTGAATACGGTGTAAAAGTAAAACCTGCGATAATGACGTCATACCTCCGATATTAATGCAAAAACGATGTTTTCACTCCCATATTGAATACCCCTGCAAATGTCACAGACATCACCTGTTACCTTCTTCGTGTGCCCCTAGACCACTCCCATAGACCATACATTGTTATTACCTTTGCTATACATCATCAAATGAAATGTCTGTATTATAATGTAAATGTAAAAATCACCCTGTTACTGATCTGTTCATTATATGTATAAAATGTCTTGCATTCTGACCTAAAAACAGAAATCACTCTGCTTTCTCATTGCCATAGTGCACAACAATCTTGTGAGGTTCTCTTTAAATAACCAATCTTTGCTTAATCAGAAATTGACTGAAAAGAGAATTCACCTAACATGAGGAATTGCTGTCTTGGTAAAATGGAATTGGTAGCCTGGACACATGATCTCAACCATAGGTGCCGGAACAAGGGAGGCAAGGGGGCAGCTCGTTCCCCCAAACATTTCAGAGGTGCCAGTCTGACATTGAGAGGTGCAAGTGGAGTGGTGGCCAAGGACGGTCAGGGGCTGTGCATTATAGCAATCGGCTTCAAGGCCCTGGTACTGCACAGTCTTTTAAGTTAAAAGATCACCCATTACACCTCTTCCTCTGTGCACTGCAGTGCAGGGTCCATGCAGCCTATAGTTATATTGCCCCTCCCCTTGAGAATGTAAGCTCTTGCGAGCAGGGCCCTCTACCCTCTTGTGCTTCTCCTTACTTTATGTTCATCTACTTCATACTCACCACTAGGACATCTAACACTTGGTGCCTATGCTTTGTTACTTATGTGGGTGTTATGGCCACCTATGTATCAATGTATATTATCCATGTCCTTGTCCTTCATTGTATTTTACTGTAAGTCACTTTTTGGTTATGTACCTTGTAAGGCGCTGTGGAACACTTGTGGCACCATATAAATAAACGATAATAATAATAATAATGCACAGCCCCTGCCTACTCCTACTGGCTCTGCCTCCACCCTGCAACAGATAAGTTTGAAATGGTGTTGAGCGCCAAAATGAAATTTTATCTTGCCCCCCCTCCCCCCAACATAATAATGTTCTGATGCCTCTGATCTCAACTAATGGTCTAAAACCAGAAGCATTGGTGGCAGATATTAGATGCAGAACTTCTGCTAACATAGCCATCATGGCTTCAGTGATCCATTGTGCAACATGATGTCATATTTGGTTCCTCTTGCAAATGATTGTTTCACAGTCAGTTTTTGTTTGAAACTACTAGTCTTCTTGATACCATTCTTTGATGAAGATTCACCCCCAGCAATAGCCCAAGAGCGCAAGGATACTTATTGGGAATTCTAGATAGGGGAGGAGTCAGTTTGCCTTTGCAAACTGGGTGCAGAACTACCTCCGATCATTAATGTGGAGGTTGAGGATAAAGGTGTTGGTGGTGAAGATTGCATGTACTGGGATCTATCCATGCTACTGTTAGCTGATGTTGAACTGCTTGTTATTAGTTTATATTGTTTTCCAGATTTTGATAAATAATTAGCATGAACTCACTACAAATAACTTAACAGGGAGGAGGTGCCAAGATGGTCAACGTCCCTACCTCTAATTACTTTGGTATCACAAATACTACAGATGACTTGACAAATGTCAGGATTTGGGTAAAAATATATCCACATGGAAAGGGTGGCTTTTTTGGTCTTACATTCTTCTTCTTATCACTGGCAATAACTGCTGCCACTGGTGGCTGTCATACTTTGATATAAACAATATCATCCTCCTGAATTTTATCAACTTGTTCTTGTACAGCACATTCATCATCAACATAATCATTAGTGTCAGATACACAATTATCCCCCTCATCCTGTTGCACTTCCAAAAGAGCGTCATTCATTTCTATGTCTAAACCATCATCATCATTATTTTTAGTGCTACTTATCCTCACATTTGCAGAGGGTTTAGAAATGTCAGACTCACACATATAACTCTCCTCAGGAAGCTGTGAAGTTTGTGAACACATGGTTTATTCTTCAGCCTTGGAGGTGTCACGATTGGTGTTTGAGAATTACCTGACTCAGGTGTTGAAGTGGGTTCAGCGGAGACCGGCTTAACTGGAACCATGGTTGAGGTAAATAGCTCTATTTGTGAAAGAATTGTATAGCAGTGAGAACTGCCTTTGGTGATAAATGACAGGAACAGGAAACTTGTAACGTTGGAGTGGCACTAGTAGAAGACTTGGAGGAACCGGACCGGGACCGGCAGGAAGACTTGCTGAGTTGAACTGGTGAACTTGGAACTTGACTCTGGACTGGAATAACGTGGAACGGACTTGTAATATCACTCCGGATTGGAGTATCGTGGAACGGACTTGGAATATCACTTCGGACTGGAGTATCGTGGAACGGACTTGGAATATCACTGCGGACTGGAGTATCATGGCATGGACTTGGAATATCACTCCGGACTGGAGTATCATGGAATGGACTTGGAATATCACTCCAGAATGGAGTATCGTGGAATGGACTTGGAATATCACTCCGGGCTGGAGTATCACGGGCTGTGCTAGGAAGCACTGGTAACACACAGGGAACTTAGGATCATAAGTCACACAACAACAATGGTCATAATGCACTGGCCTGGTAACTGGTAGGATTTCTGGATTGCCAGGTATTGCTGTAGCAGGTTTTCAGGATTGCCAGGTATTGCAGTAGCAGGTTTTCTGGATTGCCAGTAATTGCAGTAGCAGGAGCCCAGGATACACTAGAACACAGTAGTAGCACAAACCATACACCATGGGAAGTAACGAGATGTTCAGGCCCAGAATGCCATCAGAGGAGGATATACATACCCTGGGCCTGGCAGAAATTGGTGGATATGGATAGGTGGTCTGGCAGTAGCATTCTGAGTGGTGGAAGGCACAACATGCAGAGGGAGTATTCATCTCTACAGCACTGAGAATCAGAACCACACCTGCGATTCCAATCAAGACTAGCAATGCTCACAGAGGAGAGCCCAGGTGAACAATCAGTGTGGAAGGGAATGCATACAGAGGAGTGTTGCAGCCAGCATGATCAGAGAACATCCTCCAGGCAAATTACACACACAGATCCATGGAGCAGACGGCAGAGGTAAGTCTCAAGGCAAAAGGTAAAAAACTAGCCAGGGTTGTGACCGGAGGTATATTTACTAAGAATCGTGTCTGACCAAGATTGCATTCCCAGGCGTGTTATGCCTGATATTCTAACATGAGATTTACTAAAGGCAAACACAATTCTCTCTGTAAAATTTGTCCGAACACAAAAATAGAAGTCAATACACCATCAAACCAGCTCGAAAGTACTTTTTCATAAACAGCAATACAACACAGGGATTTACCAAGAATCGTGTTTGAAACACGATCATACATGGTGCAAACTTGGTCCAAAGTTTGAAAAGACTACCTCCACAGCAGCGTGTTTAACACAAGCACTGCACAGATCTGTGTGATCTGTGCAGGCTTATGTGTGCTCTAGGTTAAAGAGAGTTAAAAATGTAAAAACAAACGGGATAAGGTCCCCCCCCCCAAAAAAAAAAAAATAGCTCTGAGCCTGGTCTGGGACAGGAAAATAGGAGGAAAAACCAATGTGGGATTCCCCCTATTATCCTATAACCAGAACCGGCTGAGCCTTCCAGAGGGCTTACACTATATCAGGGAGACACACAGCGTGGGGATCTCCCACCATAATGGTTAGCCAGGGAAAAGTGGGGCCCCCACCCAGAGGATCAACCTGCCCTGGGCTGAAAGCACAGGACTCTTTTCTGCACCCCTGGTGGCAGTGGGTGCAGGGGTAATGGTGTAAATATAGTATTAATATTCTTCACAGTGGGACTACAGGTCCTAGCAAGCCTGGCCTCTGGCACCTGTACCCCCACTGTGAAGAAAATATTAAAAAAAGACAACACACACACCACACGTTTTAACACTTTATTACATATCCAATCACTCACCCGCACTTTCACTAATGCTGGGTATACATTTAATGACGTGTGAAGACAGCAATGCGACTGGCGTCTCCGCCCGTGCTCCGACAGGCCGACATGTCGGGCATCCGGTACACACTAGATGATCCGGTGCCCGACCACCAGATATGTCGGTTCCTGCGGCATCCCACTGCATGGGTCGTTAGCCGCATTGTCAGGTAGAGCTGTATGTAGGGCTAACCTGACAATGTGGCTGACAACCCCACGGGAGCGCCGACATAGACCACAACCACTTAACGATTTTGATGATTTGTCGTTCCGATCTATTGGAAATGGGCAAATTGTACAAATTATCGCTAAGTCTGTACCCAGCTTAACACATATACTACATACTTACCTACTCACTAGTGCTGGTCGGTCCTCTTCTCCATGTAGAATGCAATTTTCTTAAAAAAACAAACGGATTACCTAATCCCAGAGGACACAGAAGCGGTCTACATACATTGCTGTATATTCCCCTGCCAATGAGTAACATTATTATTTTGATATTTAATATTCTCTACCTACAATGTCTAAAGCATGCTATTGCCAGTGATTCTAGCAGTGACCTTATGGATTAAGCGCCCGTGTTTAAGTGAATATCATGCATGCCTTCAAAGGTCAGATTGAAGATGCCTGCTGTCTTTCTGCTATCAGTTCATTATACATATGCTGGAAGCAAAAATATATTTCCTTTGATGTGACCTGGAAGACCCTGCTGGTGTAGTAGGCAGGCAATAATGAAAGCTATTTTTTTCCACCTTTAACCACTTAAATGCAGAAACTGTCTGGCTTACAAATGCAGGGAGGAGTTGTCTGTGAAGAGAGAAAAGACTCATTTACAGACTGGTAAAAATTCTGATCTGCTTTGAATACATCTGGTACAAGCGTGCCTCTGCCCACCGTACATCTCACCATTTTCCCTTTTTTGGAACTATTTCCAGACACGCCCTTTGCTTGGCCTATTCGCAGCACTACAGTCTGAGACAGGTTATACGCATGTAGGCAAAAGTCAAAAGTTGAAACCTCATTTAGATTTTAATTAAGGAGGTTACTCAGAGTTATACACATTTTGCAGATGTTTGGGGGCAGGGAGGGGGCGGCCACGGGTTCTGCTCCTTTCAATACAGACAACCTGGCCCCTGCATGGTAGTTCCATCACCCAATCTCAGTCTTAAGCTTGGTACACACTTATCCAATCTTTGGGAGATCCAACTCCCGACCGACCAGTCTGCCCGACATTAGACAGTTGTGTTCCCTCTGCCGACCGACCCGCACACTTGATCCTGGTCGGTTGTCGGATCTCTTGGTTTTTAAACATGCTTAAAAACTAGGAGGCCCGACCGCCGACCAGGCAAAATATTTTGTAGTGTGTAGGCTGCAGAGACCAGAGCTGGAGACCTATATTCAGCCACAGCAGCCCAACACACCATCAGCGTGGCGGCAGTGTGGGATCCGGTAGGATGGCATGGCGGCTGGAGGCGGCAGCGTAACGATGCAGGAGGTGGCTATGTAATTACCTATACAGAGTTCGGCAGCGGGCGACGACGTGGCTTTCAATTTCAAAAATGGTGTCGCAATGCCATTTTTGAAATTCAAGATGACCGCGATGAGCCAATCACTGCTCACCATGTCATCATCCCGCCCCCTTTATCCCAGCTTATACTAAGCCATTGTGAGGCAGCAGGTGTCAGTCTGACTGTGGAAGAGGTGCGATGAAGAGCTCAAGAAGATAGTAGATGCCAGGAAAGTCCTGGATGGGCGGCGGCAATATAAAAGAGCTTAAAGGCCTCCGTCCTCCAGGTAAAGATGTTGTGGAAGTCCAGGTGAAGGTGCAGCAAAACAGATTATTAAAACATTCAGTGCTTTGTTTTTATTTTAATATTTCTTACAGGGGTACTATAGGTACCAGCGGGACCTTAATGCCCTGCCTGCTGGTAGTTGTGGTTCTCCAAGTACCAGCATGCAGGGGAGGCTTGCTGGGGCCTGTAGTTCCACCTGTAAAAGACAATATTAAACTTTTACTAATGGGCTATCAACTCGCCACCCACAGCCCAAGGGTCAATATTCCAAATGATATCCCCACAGAATCCCTTGCCACCAAACTCCTCACTCTCACATCTTCATTTGGCATCTCCCAATGGACCTCCTCACCCTCCCATGTTAATGGGTATTCGCTTGATCTGGTCTTCACTCACCTTTGTGATATTTCTGATTATTCCAACTCCCCATTCCCCCTCTCTGACCATCACCTTCTCTCTTTTAACCTATCCCTCTCTCCTTCCCCTCCTCTACCACCTAAAGCCACCATCACTAAGCATAACATTGAGGCTATCGACACTTTTCTTCCCTTCTTGACTCACTTCTTTCCCCTATCCTCTCTCCTGCCCTGAACAAGCTGCTTCTCTATACAATGCCTCCCTTACTTCTGCTCTTGATTCTGTTGCTCCAGTGATCACTACTCACCCTTGCAGATCCACACCTCAACCCTGACATTCCAAATGCACCAGATACCTGCAAAAGTGTTTGCGTACAGTGGAGAAAATCACTCTCTAAGGCAGATTTTCTCCATTTCAAATTTATGCTCTCATCCTACAGTGCTGCCCTTTCCCTCTCTAAATAGTCATATTTCAAGAACTCATCTCCTCCCAGTCCTCAAATCCCCAGCGTCTCTTCACCTTCGACTTCCTCCTCTGCCCACCCTCTCCTCGCTCTCTGCTCTTGACTTTGCTACCTACTTTACATCTAAAATGCATTCCATACATCATATCCAACCAGTTCCCCAGATCTCCACCTCCTCTTCCACCCCTCCCCATCCAATTTACTGACTCTGACATCCTTCTCCCCTGTATCTTCTAGAGGACATCATTGCCTTCATCCGGTTCTCTCCCCCTTCCACCTCCTCCCTTGACCCTATCCCCTCCCGCCTCCTCCACTACCTCTCTCCTTCTGCCTGCTCCCATCTTGCCCTCATCCTTAATCTCTCACTCTCATCAGGCACTGCCCCTTCTGCATTCAAGCATGCACTTGTCTCCCCATTCTTAAAAGTCTACCGTGGATCCTAACATTCTCTCTAACTACCGGCCCATCGCTCTTCTCCCTTTTGCCTTACCACCTTTCTTTCGCCCACTCCCTCCTTTACCCTTTTCAGACTGGCTTCCGTTCTCTCCACTCCAATGAAACTGCCCTCATAAAAGTCAGCAATGACCTCCTTGCTGCCAAAGCTAGGGACCACTACTCTCTGCTCATTCTCCTTGACCTCTATGCTGCTTTCAACACTGTGGACCACCCTCTTCTGCTGCAATGGTCTATGTGACACTGCCCTCTCCTGGCTGTCGTCCTACCTCTCTGACCGATCCTTCTCTGTTTCCTCTCATGACTCCTCTTCCCCCCCACAGTCTCTTACAGCAGGTGTTCCCCAAGGTTCTGTTCTTGGACCTCTCCTATTCTCCCTCTATACGTCCTCTCTAGGTGAACTCATCAGCTCATTTGACCTCCATTATCTACTCTATGCTGATGATACTCAGATCTACCTTTCCTACCCTGATATCTCCCCCTCTCTACTGACTTGTATCTCCAACTGTCTCTCTGCTATCTCTTCCTGGATGTCCCAGCTATTTATTAAACTTAACATGTCTAAGACTGAGCTGATCATCTTCCCACCCTCCCACATAACCTCACTTCCCACTATTTCTTTATCAGTTGATGGCCCAGGTATCTCATCTAGCCCCAAAGTGCACTGTCTTGGAGTTATCCTGGACTCATCCCTCTCCTTCAAACTACATATCCAGGACCTCTTGCAGTCCTGTCGTTTCCATCTCTAAAATATTTCCAAGATCAGACCCTATCTCACCCAGGATGCTACTAAAACCCTCATACACTCACTGGTCATCTCCAGATTGGACTACTGTAATATCCTCCTATCTTCCCAAATTCCATATCACTCCTCTCCAGTCTGTCCTCAATGCTGCTGCTCAGCTCATCTTCCTCTCCAAATGCTCTATATCTGCCTCAAATCTCCTACAAGCCCTCCGCTGGCTCCCTTCTCTTTCAGAACCCAATTCAAATTTCTCATGCTCGCTTACAAAGCCCTCACCCAACCTTCTCCCATATACATCTCTGATCTCATCTCCCTTCAGTCTCCTGGCTGGCCTCTTTGTTCAACTACCCCTGTTGGGATGCCAGCATCTGGATTTTGATCACCGGGATCCCGAGCGCCGGCATCCCATACCCAAACCTCATCCTGTCCTGTGGCTTTAGCATCTCCAGTGTCTTCCTCTTGGTCCTGGCGATCACGTGAAGAGCAGTTTCAGCAACGACTTCTCACCAATGGCATTTCGGTGAGTATTAAACCCCATATCCCTAATGCTAGTCCCTACCCTTAACCATCCTACTAGTGCTTAATCTTAATATACCCCCTTCCCCTGGCAGCCTAACCTCCCCCCGCAGCCTAACTGTCACCCTCTAACCGGCGCCTAACCGGCAGCATCCTCACGCTGTTGAAATTTCATATGGCAACGGTCCAGATGTTGACATTATGAATGTCGACATGGTTACTGTCGACCTTCGGGCCAGATACTGTAAATGTACTCAATTTGGGGTCAATGTACAGTTTCATAATGTCACTTTTCTGGGCAATTATTGCAACTGGACTAGGAAACATTATATGCAGAAGCATAGGAGAATCTATACAGTATTTTTCTTGGTGTAATATATGCTATTAATGCTGATATATTACTGGATGTTGCTGCATCTGTTTGAACATAAGCAATTCAGCAAAAGTGTTCTGCAAAATAAATACTTTGCCTAATTAAACAATATTGCATTAGCATTTATTCATTTTAAATTTACTCTAAAAATTACATACTTAGGTCAGTTTAGGAGACAAACCCTCCAGTGTTTGCTCCTTGCTAAAAATAGCATTATTGACCTTTTTAAAAAAATTATGGTAGGGGTTGGGCATGTGTATATATTTTTAATTTTAAATATTTATTGTTATATTATTTATTATATTAATGATTACTTATAATTTAGTGTACATATTATTATCATATATTAACATATAATTTTGTGCATTGTACAGTAGGTGAGGATCATGTCTCGTTACTCTCTGACAGACTGATTGGAGTAAAGCGATTGTGAGATAAGCTTACAATTCTTTTTTGTTATGTTATTAATGCAGTTTCTACATTATATAGGATAAAAAAAAGGGAAAATCCACGTAGGAGCAAATAACTTGTGGCATGAGAGACGTCAGGTGGACATATATGTAGGAGGGCGCAAATTCATAGTTTGCAGGGGGGCGCCAAACACCCTATTACTGGCCCCACATATATGAAAACATTGCAGATTTACGTGAACATCAGTGTCCTGTAAATCTCTGCATCAGGCCCACCACACATTATTGGATGAGAATAGGCAACAGGCCCATAATACAATATGGGAAGAATAGAGAGCGGGGAATTTCATCTGCAGCCAAAGACACGACTCCACTATTCCCATTAATACAGCTTCTCATCACAGTGAGTAAAATTGAGATCTAAAATCATTAAAATATGTTTAGTTCAATATATAATAACTAGTTTTAGTGTTTCTTGGTGTTAGGAACTGGAGGTTTAGTCAAGGGGTATAGTCCCGCAACAGCCTTGAGGGCTGGTATACCATGGCTAGATGCGGCCGAGAAGCAACTTAATCAGCTGATTAGATTTTGGGTGGCAAAGACCAGTGAGCCAGTAGGGTGAGATGTGGCCTTGGGCCGATAGCAGCCTTGAGGGCTGGAAGTGCCTTGGCTGGCTGTGGCCTGTGGGCCCGTAAGATGTGATGCGGCCTTTGGGCCATTAGCAGCCTTGAGGGCTGGACGTATCTTGGCTGGTTGTGGCCTGTGGGCCAATAGCAGCCTTGAGGGCTGGACGTGCCTTGGCTGGTTGTAGCCTGTGGCCAGTAAGAAGTGATGCGGCCTTTGGACCAGTAGCAGCCTTGAGGGCTGGGTGTGCCTTGGCTGGTTGTGGCCTGTGGCCAGTAAGATGTGGTGCGGCCTTTGGGCCAGTAGCTGTCTTGAGGGCTGGAAGAACCTTGGCTCGATTCAGTCTTTGGGGTGAAATGAGTAGCAGCCTTTGGGCTGTGTAGCAGTCTATGGGCTGTGTGGCAGCCTTGAGGGCTGGAAGACTTGACAAGGTGATGCTGTGATGCACTGTATGATGCCCGGATGACACCAGTGATTGTACACAAAACTGCGTATACAAGACGCTGAAGTGCGCTAAGTGCCGCCGGGATGACACTAGCGGCAGTACACTGCACTGCGTACACAGGACGCTGAGGTGCGCTTAGTGCCGCCGGGATGACACAAGCATCAGTACACAGATGTGCGACCTGTGCTGACACAAGCCACAGGACGCTGGATTGCGCACTGTGTACACGGAGTGTGGTCTGTGCCGCCTGGATGACACAAACGGCAGAGGGCAGGATATGCAGATCGTGCTGCCAAGATGACACTAGCAGCAGGTAGTATAAATGTGGACCGTGCCGCCTGGATGACACAAACGGCAAGAGCAATAAAGCTGACTGGATACTGGGAACTCGACTGGATACAGGAGACAATACCAGAACAGGAAACACGTGGAACGCTGTCACCGGCATTGGAGCAGTGTTCACACAGTGAGGAAATAGAGACAGGGACCAATCAGGATAAATCCCAGCATGATGGACTGGAGGTAGGAGGAGTTTCAATGCACATTCGTCCGGCGTTCACTTCGTCCTGAAGATGCAGTTTGGCGGCTTGTGACACTTAGGCAGGGCCGGCCCTAGCCCAAATCTTTTGGTAAGCGAATATATTTTTTGCAACCCCAAGGCATATTGTTCCCGTACCAGAAAAAATTAAGGGGCCGTGGTCTCTTGGAAAAAGCTATACCCATGAGCAAAACCCAATTTTTGTCACACTGGATGCATGCCCAGCACTCCGGGAGCTACTGGGCATGCCCCCAGACCCCCTCTCCAGTGTATAGATGCGGCGCGCATTCGCGCACGGCAATTATTACAAAAAGCAACTACACGCCTTTTTTTTTTTTTTTACTGAGGACAGATATGGCTACTATGAATGTGTATAGACGTCACCCATTGTCACACATACCAGTCAGACGTTGTCTTGCGTACCCACAGCAGTCATCCATTGTCTCATATGTACACACAGCAGTCAGACATTGTCACACACACACATCAGTCACCCATTCTCTCTCACACACAGTCATCCATTCTCTCACACACACACACATTCACCCATTCTCTCTCTCACACACAGTCACCCATTCTTGCTCACACACACAGTCACCCATTCTCTCTCACCCACAGTCACCCATTCTCTCTCTCACACACAGTCACCCGTTCTCTCTCTTACCCACAGTCACCCATTCTCTCTCACCCACAGTCACCCATTCTCTCTCTCACACACACACACACACAAAGTCACCCATTCACACAGACACACAGTCACCCATTCTCTCTCACACACAGTCACCCATTATCTCTCTCTCACACACACACACAGTCACCCATTCTCTCTCTCACACAGTCACCCATTCTCTCTCTCTCACACACACACACACACACACACACACACACACACACACACACACACACACACAGTCACCCATTCTCTCTCTCTCTCTCACACACATACACACACACAATCACCCATTCGCTCTCACACAGTCACCCATTCTCTCTCACACAGTCACCCATTCTCTCTCTCTCTCATACACACACACAGTCACCCATTCTCTCTCTATCACACACAGTCACCCATTCTCTCTCTCTCTCACACACACACACACACACAAAGTCACCCATTCACACACATGCACACAGTCAGTCACCCATTCTCTCTCACAGTCACCCATTCTCTCTCTCTCTATCTCTCTCTCACACACACACACACACAGTCACCCATTCGCGCTCACACACAGTCACCCATTCTCTCTCTCTTTACCTGTCCCCCGGCGCCAGGCATGAAGAGAGCAGCTGAAGACTGCCTGCACCCTGCGGCTACTTCCCCTCCTCAATGTGCACGGCGTAATTAAAGGGCCTACCTGGCTGAACTGCTCCCCCTCCGCGTCACTGGCGGTCCAGACGGCGGTCTCAGCCTGCAGTAGGAATACAATCCTTCTCAAAGGCAGACTACAGCTGACACTCTCCTCCCGCCAGTCCTGTTTGCGCCTGCGACCATGCGGCGTGACTTCATGACGTCACGTCGCCGCAAACAAGCCATCGGATGGACACCTATTAGAACCGCGTTGCAGCTGTGTCACAGTGACACAGTCTGCCCTCGGTCAGCCTCTCCACTGCTGGATGCTGGCTAGTGGTTAAGTAAATTAATTAATTGCATGGCCGCGGTGCCCTTCACTATGTGGCACCCTACACGTCCGCGTACCTTGCATAATCATAGAACCGCCGGCCCTGCACTTAGGTTAAGATATGCTCAGCAAATAACCCTTATCTAATTGCTGGGAGGCTAAAGCTGGGTACACACCTAAAATATATATTTGTAGATGATGGTTGTTCATACACACTGAACAACCATCATGTGTTATCTGGCTGTGGGTTCTGCTGGCCGGGGGTCGCGTTGCATCTCCCTCCCAGCAGCTTCTGTTGCAAGTCTACGAGAGGTTGCCTGAACGCCAGTACACACATCATGATGGACAGATATATCTGCAGATATATTGGGCAGCGGCTGTGCTGCACAGCCGGCGCGATATGTCTGTGAACGACGTCGTTCACAAACATCGCTGGTACACACTGGCCGATGGGCACACAATATATTGGCCAATCAATTGCCAATATATCTGCCAGTGTGTACCCAGCTTAACTGTGAGAAAAAAGTTGTCGCCCTCCATTCAAAGTGTTTTCTTAATCTGGTACTCCAAGAAAAAAGTTTGGACACCCCTGATTTAAGCTGTTGTATATTTCTAGAATATATGTATTACATAACTTGTGATGTGACCTCATTGGGACAATGGGTCTGTCTATGTTTTAAGTGCCACAATTTAATATTTCTATTTATCTATTATATTAGATGATCTGGCAGTCATCACATACTTCCCTTACTAGATGAGACAAGGACAATGGGAAAACTCATTCTGGTCTTGGCAGCTGGTAGCCACAGGCCCCCTTAGTTCCCCGGGGCCCTCGGTACCGGAACTGGTATGAAATACCACCGGCCGCATGGCCGGCGGTTCGATTCCTGTCAGCGGCAGCCCGACAGGAGCAGAGTGCGACGCAGCGGAAGCCCGACAGCGCTGGAAATCCCGATCGTGGATAGGTAAGTATCCACTAACCTAACCTAACCCCCCTAACCCTAACCCTCCTTAGGGGTGCCTAGCCCTAACTTCCCCCCAAGTGCCTAACCCTAATCCCCCCTCTAAGTGCCTAACCCTAACCACCCCCTTCCCCGCTGCCTAAACCTAAGTCCCCTGGGGGGGTGCCTAACCCTAAGTCCCCCCCGGGGGTGCCTAACCCTCCCTCGCCCTAGCCTAACCCTAACCCTCCCGGGGGGCTGCCTAACCCTAAGTCCCCCCCGTGAGCCCTAAACCTAACCCTCCACTTCGCAGCTGTCCACTCACGGCGCCCGGCATCACTACGATCGCCCGGTGCCCGGCATCACTACGATCGCCCGGTGCCCGGCATTTCACCCTTGCCGGGATAAGACAGTTGGGAAGCCGGCTGCCGGTATTTAGGCAGTCGGCTTCCCGATTGCCTCCCCTCGGTACCTGCACTGTTTGCACCACTGGCAACTTTGCCCCTGGTTTGGGGGAACTTTTGACTTGTGAAGGAGGGGAAACTACAATGTTACATGAAAATGTTATACTTACTATGCTTAGATTTGATTCACTTGATGAACAAAATAAATAATATACAGATATTGGTTGACATTTTCCATCACTCTTATTTAAAAGCCCCATGAACTTTTTTCTACATCAAGCAAAAAAGGAAACAGTATGTGGAAATTTTTAAAAGGCTTCTGAAGGCGACCTCTTAAGGCTTAGTAATATAAAATCAAGAAATATAATATTTTCAAAAATGGAAAAGGCAATAAGAGATCTACAGCTAGATAAGGATTATATCATTTATAATTTGCTCTGCTGACAAGTTTATAACTTTATTCCAGTGATGTCCCCCCACATTCTCAATTTTATTACATGAACAATTGAATTAAGAAGCTACTGAAAATATAGCAATTGTTGTTAGAACATGTATAATTATTAATTGCTATCTTAATTATTATTAACTGCTCTTTTAATATGTAGGATTCCCATTCATAATATAAAATAATTAAACCTTGAGATGCTTCTTTAATCAGAGAAAATTAAAATAATTATATGTCTTTTAATTTATTCTAAAAACTTGACTGTCTTGCACCTTTAATAACTCCTTAATTTCATTATAGAATCTATAAATAGTAGGGAAGTCTTCTATCGCATTGTGGGCCTGACGCTGATATGTACGCTAGCCTGATGGTTACACAGTTGAGCTATTATTTCACTGCGCATGCCTTAAGGTACATTACCGTATGCCGCTCATAGAGAGTTTTCATTTGCAAAGTGATTGACATTTAGGGGGCCAATGGGGGAGGGGGAGAGAAAGGGGGAGAGAAATGGTAGTGGCAAAAAAAAAATCAGGTGTGTCCCTACCATTTTTGGAGCATGACGTAGTCAACATCCTGTATGCAGATATAGTGGTTCTGACATCTCAGTTCAGACAGCCATTCTGCACGACCACTCTGTGATGGTGGCTATATATTTATACGCAGTTGCTTGTATTTGTGATGGCACCAGTGGGCGTCTTGATATGTATCCCAGCATTGCAAAATTTACATGTTTTCACACATCAGCTGCGTACGAGGTCACAGCATACATCTCTTAATCAGGCGATAAAGTGATTAACTTTAAAAATAAAATAGTATCAAGCAACATTGCTAATTTACAGTATATGAAAAGTTAATTTACAGTATAATATATAAAATTTAGAGAAGTCTGTTTTTTTTTTTTTTTTAATATTTGTCTCTATATACTGTACATTACTAGCCGATAAATCCAGTTTCACCATGGTAGATCCATCGCTCACACTAGTAGTAACATTACCCTCACTGACACCCATAGTAACTCATTCCCCTACCTCAACACTGGAGTAACACATTACCCCTGCTCACCCCTGAAGTAACTTATTCCCCTCCCTCACCTCTGTAGTAACACATTACGCCTGCTCACCCCTGTAGTAACACATTACATTCCCTCACCTTGTTGTAACATATTCCCTTCTTTCACCTGGTAGTAACACATTTGATATTCCCCTCACCTGTGTAGTAATACATTTTCCTTTCTCACCTCAGTAGTAACACATTCCCTTCCCTCACTATTTACATAGGGGAGTCACACCAACTGCCAGGGATGTTTGCTAGCACTTGTGATGACAGTTGGTGTTTGAATATGAACTGTGCTACAGCCATGATAAGATAGTCGGGCAGGACATTGCACAGGGGGAGGAAACATTTTAGCTCTTTTCACCCTTAGGAGTCAAATTTAATAAAATCCCTTAGTGGGTGTTCGCGGTGGAACAAGATAGGATTCTTGGATACAAAGACGTTAATCAAGCCACACAAACAAATATCTCAGTTAAAAAGACATTTATTATAAAGTAAAAGAGAGTATATTATAAACACTTAACTTGCTCATTAGCTAATCCAATAAGGACATAAATGGTTAACACTGGATCCAGGATCCTCAATCCCCATACTTGGGGCTGGATACAATGATGACAATTCCTGGTCACTGTCTGCAGATCAGGCAAAGGCTGATGAATGTACTCTGTCATGAACTTTTTATACCAGCCTGCCAGTAAGCTCCAAACACACTTACATATATGGGTATAAATCTGTTTGCAAATACTCTATTGGTTAAAAACTGATAAGACAAGTACAACATATAACCTAAAGACCTAAAGACCACGCCTTGAGGATTTATGGCATGTCTAGATTGCCTGTGGATGCAGCAGCTGCTGTGGGTGACCAACATTTCCTTATGCGGCAGTCAGCACCCCCACAGGTGCCCCAGCTGCACAGCGCAAGGCACCGCAAATAATCTTTTTTTTTTTTTTTTTTTTTTTAAAGAGGGGCAGTGGCTACGCCCCCTTTTAGCACCAGGGCCCATGACCGCTCTCTATGGTCCTGAATAAGGAGCATTGCAACAGATATGGAATTCTTTGAACAATTTTTTTTTTCAATATTACTTTTTTTATTTAGTTTCAAAACAGAATATACACGAAACAAACAAAAAACTAAATATACAATAAAATAAAAAACTTTAGTGAAGTAATATCAACAAGAAAAATGGGGAAGGAGAGGGAAGAGGCCCTAGCCCGTGTACATCTAAACGTATATATAACAATAAAACACTGTTAACATATATTAAATGTTCATATACATATAAAAAAAAATAGCAATACACAGGTCCAACATTACAACTGAATTTATAACCCCATACATTAAATAGCTAAAATAGGTTAGGGAGATCCAATTATGCTATTATCCTGTCTTGGCTCCGCTCAGTGGTCACTTCAGCCAAACCATATCATTAATGGGTTAGCTGCCGAAGATGAATAAGAAACTCCCACTGTCTCAAAATCACAATGGGCTTGTACTGTGTCTACTTTAAGTATTATGTCTGATCTCCAGTGATATGTAATGAGGGCTTTAGCGGCAATTAAGATATGCCCTATCACATATCTATCACCGAAAGAAACAATTCCATGAAATTGCGCTAAAATAAACATAACATAAAATCTGATGCCATAACCTATCCAATTTTGGACATGACCAAAATACATGATAAAGGTCTCCAATCTGGCCACAGTTACGCCAGCATTGGTTAGAGAGAGAAGGCCACATCCTATGGAGCCTATCAGGGTTGAACAATTTTTTTATGGTATACCTGTGGAAAGACTTCCCCAGTTTTTCCTTGCCTTCTAAATGTGAGGTTTTTTTTAATCATTATGTGTTATGAAAGCTTTAATAATATGTGTTACATTATGGGGTCTTATTTATCAACTTGTTTTATTATGAAATGATTATTAGAACTTATGGTATGGCCAGCATTTTCAAAGCAGATACCTTTATCTACTGTGTTAATAAAGGACCCATATAGACCTTTATGGGAACAGCAATGGCTGACCTTCAGATGGAGTTAGCCATAGGTAATAACTACTGCTTTAACATTGACGGATCTTTGGGTCTCTCCTGAAATGATTGCTGCGCATGTGCAGTAGGTAAACTGGGACAAAACTTGGTAGTAAAATAATAGGGACAGCTAGATTTGATCGCAGCTAGCTAGGCTGTAGCTGACATGGTTGCATCCTATTCAGCCATGCCATCCCGCTATGTTCCCCGTCTGTGAATAAGGAAATCAGCCCTGCACATGTCCAGAATGGATTTCCTCCTGTTTGTCCAGTCACCCAGCAGTGATGTAACCCCCAAGCACTATTTGGCTGATCTTTGTGTGTGCAGAGATCAGCTGCAGCAGTGGGGACTGATGATCCATCCCCCCTGACTCGTGCATTACAGGATGGGGAAGGGGTAAGTGCCAGTGGGGAAGAGGCACAGAGGGGTATTATGTCACAGGGGAATGATATTTTCATACTGGTGGGCTTAAAACTAAGGGGGTTCGAACAGGGCACTTACCCTGAGTGCCGTAGCAGGCCCAGCAGAGGGGGGCGCCGTCAGCCTGGGCAGGCCGTCAGTCTGGGCAGCGTATCCGGAAGTTGCCGTTATAGAAGAAATGTCCCTCAGCAATGTAGCTTCCTGCTCTTCAGTCATATTCACATTTTAAAATACAGTCATAGTTGGGAATTGAACTTGTCACTTCATGCCTTGCAGTCAGACAGCTTACCAATGAGCTATCTGCTATTACAAGGGAAGACTGTGTATTCTAACTACAGGAGCCAATGGTTCTCTGCCATCAATGGATGAGTGGGAGCCAATTTTATTTCCTGGACGGAACGGAGCTTAGCCCCACCTGTTTTTGAATGGCCAGCTGCCCACCATTGCCCACTGCAGCGGTGACCATCAAGGGGTGTAAACCATCGGTGGTTCGCTTAGATGGTTTTTATGCCATCGATATACATCCCTACGATGACCATCCCTACAGCTCTCCCCTGAAGGATAGAGTCTCACGAGACATGGGGAGAGAATAACCCATAAGGGTCTTACCCAAGCCCCCCATATAGGGGGAATTTAAAAGATTAATAAATGAATTATTGAAAAAATTAATGAATAAAAATGTATTAAAATACATGTACACTGGGTAGTTTAAATCACACACCATTCGGAATAGGGAGACTGTAATTTTTATTATTTTTCTTTCTAATATATTTTTGCCTTTATACTATTTGCAAATCACACTTATTTCATTTCTATATGTCAAGTTCCACTATGCTGGAGGAGTGCACACATTGTAGCAATTACGATCGAGGTGCATCAGGAGCATAAGGGGTAAATTAACTAAAATGGGAGTTCTATTAAGAAGTGATTTTGCCTATAGCAACCAAGCAGAATCTATTTCTCATATATCTAGCACCTTCTAGAAGATAATATCTGGAATCTGATAGGTTGCTATGGGCAACATCACTTCTTAATAGAACTACCATCTTAGTAAATTTACCCCTAAGAGTCTTACCAAAGCCCCCACATTAGGAAAATTTAAAAAAAAAAAATTATACTGGGGGTAGCTTAAATGACACACCAGTTGAATTAGGGAGCTATAAATTGTTTTTTTTATTATTGTTGTTATTTTTTCTAATGTGTTTTTGTGGATTTGGCATATTCACACCACTTGCAGGTAGGCTCAAAGAGAAATCTATCTATCTATCTATCTATCTATCTATCTATCTATCTATCTATCTATCTATCTATCTATCTATCATATATCCAGTATGTATATTTTATTGACAAAAATGAGGATTTAATAACCAGCAGCAGACTGTAGGGTTTCCTGTGGTTTTCTATTTGCTATCTCATCGTTAAAATGTGCAGATTGATGCTCCATTGTACTAAGCTGCCAATCTCTGTCACATGAGGTCATTACTTGTATTTTTCCAAGTTTAGGAAGCTAAATGTATTTGTACTGTAGCTTTTTTTTTTGCACAGCAATAGGTCATGAAAAACTAAAATATACAGTATTCTTATATAAAGTGTGTATGATGAAAGTGGATGACTTTGGTTTGACATTTATACTATTCGCCGTGCACCTTTTGTGCAGCATCTATTTGCCAGCAGAACTAGGAGCAGGTCGCTGTCACAGGGGTGATTCCTAAGACAATAAAAGGGACATGCACCTTGAAATCTGCTAGATATAAAATAAAAAAGCATTACAGGTCCACATATTGTTTTTTTCTAATGACCCTCAGGTGTAAATAAATTTGTCTTCATTTTTTTTTTGGCAGGTGTATATAACTTGTTCTACATAGCTAATAGGGCAGGGACGAAGAAGTACAATTAGCCAAGGTTTTAGGAAGTGGGATTCATATAATGTAACAAGACGTTGTAGTAGGACAGTTCAAGGTCATTTTACCACCTATCAGGACAGAACAGCTGGACTTTTGATTCAAACACAAGATAAAATTGTTCCTCCCGCTGTGTATCCTCTATAAGAGAAGCAGAAGGGGCTGGGCAGTTTCTGTCAATAAAAAGAAAGAGGAGGGCTGCTGGCGTCCTGCTTACAGAGCTCAATACTGTTCATTGAAGCTGTCCAGCTGTGATGTGTCCACTTCTTTAGGCTTCTGTAGCTGAGAATTGATTTGAAGGGTTTTCAATCCAGAAAGGTGAACAAAGTAACCATGAAAGCAACTCTTGTTGTTTGCAATTCCCACAAAACCGCACACTTCAATTTTAATTTATAAAAGAGTTTTGTTTGTTTTTTTCACCTCTTTGTATTGAGTTCAGAAAAGCAGGATAATGCTTTTTTGTTTTCTTAGAGTGGAAATTGCTGCTTGCAAAACTGTCTTTGCTCACAAATGAAGAAATGCTAAAGGGTAATGCCATGCTTCACAAAGCTCTCCTTACATTGATGGTGACTGCCTTGTTCGCACATCTGCTTTTGGAGATAAGCCTCCAATTAATGGAGGGTCTTCCAGCCTCCGGATAATCAGAGATGAACAGTAAGTATTCTGGTGAAATGAATATAAGTAAAACAGGAACAGTTCCTGGGAACACAGGTACTCCAGCCTGTGGGAGTACCATTGTCCAGTACATAGGGCATTCATATCTCTCATTTACTATTTGTGGAGTGGTTGAAGTGGGGTGGCTCAGTGAGGATTTCTGAAATAAAAATAAGCAGTAGCCTAATAATTGTGAAGAAACAAATGATAGGCGTCCAGTACTATACTTACTACTAGAAGTTAGTAGTTGGCTTCATCTACATTAAGGGTCATTCATAATCCACAAACATGGTGGACCCACAGTCCTTAGTGTAATCAAAGGTATGCAAAAACTTAATGATCCTCAAAATTGTCCCTGGAAAATCAATTTACATTTAGCTGTGTGGGTATGGAAATGTATATAATGTAAAGAGTGAAACATCAGCTTGAAGCCCAACTTACTACACCCATTTTCTTAATTTTATAGTTCTGTTTGCCTCATTAGATACTGAAGGGACTTTGGAACTGTCTTTATATAAAGACCAAACATTTAAATATTTTACTACACTTAGTGAAATAAGCTAGACACTCAATGGGCGCTCAGTGGTTACAGTGAAAGTGTAGGCCAAGGCCTGGCCTCTATCACTTTGTACAGGTCACCATGCCATTGCCCCATCAGTCTCATTTTAATATGTTGTATATCAAAACAAAGTCTTCTTTTGAAATGTAATATAAGGTTCACCATTGCACCTATATGTATGGCTCCCAAATGTCCCAATGTCAGCAGGGCAATTTAGATTTGTGGCCCTCAAAAGTGGCAATGCATATCTGCATAGGCACCAGAATGGGGGAGCAAGAGGGTGGCTCACCCCCCCCCCTCCACTCCCCAACATTTGGGGGAGGCAGCAGGGGCTCGCTGAGTGCACTGCACAAGTGCAGGGCATTGCTGGGAGCTGTGTAAGTCCCATGAGACTTTGCACAAAAGGTCAGGGAGGCATATACTGAGCTCTGATTGGTGGAGCTCATCACATGTTTCTCTGATCCATGAAGGAGATCAGCAGCAGCCTCATGGGAGGGATTCATCAGAAGAAGGCAACAGGTATAATGTTTGCTGAATGCTGAGGAATGAACAGAAGCAGTGAGGTATTTACTATGTATTGGATATATATACAGCTGTATGTAACATGTCTAACTGGTATGTGTACGAGGTGCAGGCGTTCGGGACCCCTGTGTTCAAAATCTCGATGCTGGCATCCTGACAGGGTTAGGATACTGACTCCTATTGGTTGGTATCCTAACCCTCCCCCCTACCCTAACCCTCCTTTTTCGGTGCCTAAACCTAACATCTCCTCCTCGTGCCTAAACCGAACCACCCCCTCCCTGCACCCTAAACCTAACCCTCCCCTTAGTACCTAACCCTAACTCCTAACCCTCCCCCTAACCACACTACTTACTTTTGGGATTCCTGCGGTCGGGATTCTGACAGGTGTCCGGAACACAGCGCCTGCATTCTGTCCGCTGGAATCCCATCTGCCGGGATATTGAACGTATCCTGTCTAACTTATAAGAGAATAACATGTAGGAAAACTGATTTTGCATATTTGTTTCTTTTTGACCATATTTTCCAACTCACAATACATACTACTGACACTTTCTATAGTATTAGGACTAAACAAAAACAACTTAAATGTGCAGCTATTTATATAGCATACTTAAATCTGTGTTTTTTAAATTGTTTTCTCAGAAAGTTTTTTTGTTGTTGGTCTTTTGTCATGTACGGTGAAGTCTGAGTATGTTTTCCTCCATTGGGTGTAACCAGCATCACATAGTGTCTAGTGATGTCTGATAATAATTCACATGAGTGGCATGAATGCAATGTGCACTGCATTGGTTGGAGTCTGACGTTGTAGTCACTATATGTGCATGTTCATTTCTGTACATAGTGTGGACAGTTGGAGTAAAGTATGCAGTTTTTGATATGTATATTTGTTTTTCATTTTTGAATTTTCTTTTGGTTTTATAAATACAGAATATTTGCAGTAATGTGTATGTATATAATACAGGGAATAGCAGGGTACATACACTGGGCTCGATCCTATTAGGTGCTAGTAGGTTCCTGCAAGCCGTGTTACATGATGGTCTCTGTAGTCCTAGAGCCTACACCAAACTGCAACTCCCAGCAGCACACAGGTAACTGTCCTCTCCCGACGCTAGTTGGATAAATTGTCTTTACAGGGATGCACTTTTGGCTGTATGTGTTCCCAGAGCTGCACTGTAGCGCTGGGTTAGTGTTGTGTCTGTGAGGAGACTGGGGGCGGGAAGTACAGAGCATCACAACCGCGATGCAGTACATCCCACCTCTGTGCAGGCGAAGAAGGACACTCGTACAGCAGGAGAAGATGGGAGGGATCTGATTGGATCCCTCTCAGATAAAGCTTCACAAAAAGAACCCCACAGGCTTCTATTGGGTAATGCCAAAAGAAGATGGTGTTACCCACCGGGACGAAGCACCGGAATGCATCGTATTCCCGTGCTTAGTACATCTGGAAAATGCAATAAAACCCCTGAAAACTGCATTTTCAGGGGTTTTACTGCATTTTCAACTTTAGTACATCCGCCCTGGGAGAAAGCAGTGATGTCCACATACAAAGACCCCTTAGGCTTACTAATATCTGTCATCATGTCGGTGGTTTGGAGGGGTTACTGTAGCTGCTCCTGAGGGGGCGACATTCAGAAATTTAGGGGCATAAAAATGAATTATATCTTGGCCTCACAACCTAAAAACGATGTGGGGCCCCTGCTTATTTGGAAATAGGTGGAGCTTTGCCCCAAAGTGGTAGTTTTGGGCAGGACTGAGGTGACTTTGAGTGGATCAGGGGTGGGTCTTATATTGTCCCAATTTAGCATTTACCAGTGTTGTAATGCATGTATGTATAAAGTGCCCTTGTGGGAGATTTAATGCACTATCCCTGTCATCTTCACCCTCTCCCCCATCCTCGGAGGCTATGCACTAACACTGTTGCAACAGCTGTGCACCTCTCTGCCCAGGAACAGGTGCTCCCCAATGGCACTGAACTTATATCCGCGGGGCTGGGCCTGGAGCCACACTACCCTCGTTATGGCTCTATGTATGTATTAACAATATTCCATGCAATGGATATTACTGTATATCTGTCTACTATGAACTGCCACAAAATGGTGGCCTTAACCATTAGTTGGAATTCTGTGATGTCTCCTTTTATTATATTTAAGAAATCTTTGCATAATCTTTAGTTTCACCTTGAATCTCTATTACATCATCTATTATTTATTGATCACTTGCAATAGTTCTGCTTTTAATTTGAAACTGTTATATTAAACTATATGTACTTTCTTCCATTTTCCAAGATGAAATTATTCATTGTCTAAGTGTGTGTTATATCTAGTTCTAACAGGTTTGGGCTCCCATAAAATGGCAGCAAGTACACTTCTAGAAACATAGAATTTGACGGCAGATAAGAACCACTTGGCCTATCTGGTCTGCCCTGTACATCCAATTCCTGGATGAATGCATATATCTACACTATTACCAGTGGGATTAACCTGAATTTACTTGTGAATATCCTGATCTACTGAGCTATTCCCACCAGGTGATAAATGTTGCCAACCAGCAGACACAACATTCACTTAACAAAAGCAAATTATGCCACAAGCTGTAACTAGCGCTGTGGGCGTACAGTTTTGCACTTTCTTAAATGCCCATTATTTTCTTCTGTATGCCAATGTAGTTCATTTTTTGTGCAGATAGAGACAGGTAGGCAGGTGACATCTCCAAACAATATCATTATTTATCAGCGCTAAATATTTTCTTAATGGAAAGCACAGACGGTGTAATGGTTAGCATTACTGCCTCACAGCACTGAGGTCATGGGTTCGATTCCAGCTACAGTCCTAACTGTGTGGAGTTTGTATATTCTCCCTGTGCTTGCGTGGGTTTCCTCTGGGTACTCCGGTTTACTCCCACACTCCAAAAATATACTGGTAGGTTAATTGTCTCCCAACAAAATTAACCCTAGTGTGTATGTGTGTGTGCATGTTGTAGGGAATATAGGCCCTCATTCAGAGCCGCTCGTTAGCGGCAGTACGCTCGTTCCGAGCGATGTTTGCACATCTGCGCATGCGTACGGTTTTTAGTACGCATGCGCGAACCAGTCAGTGCGGCCAAAAATCGTGTGTACGCTATATAGCGAGTGCCTGCTATTTTGAGTGACAGAATGAGGCGTATGTGGGTGGTAACAGGGGAAGGTGCTTGAAAACGGGGAGTGGAGATCCGAACGCAGGCGTGCTTAAAGGTCAAAACGGGCGTATTATGGGTGTGCATAATTTATACAGCAGCGTCATTGACCACGTCACTGGGTTATTTTATAGCCAGAACTGCTCGCAAATTTGTGGTAGCAAACACCAACCACAAGAATAGCGAGCAGTTCATACGCTGGTCGATGTACTCGATTAATCTAATAAATAGCGGACATGACGTATGGTGCGAGCGGCCAGGGGGCGTTTTTAACAAATAAACGAGCGTATGTTTTGCTCGCTCGTTCAGACTTAGAGGTGTGAACAGACTGCAATGTGCGAACGGATCATTTGAATAGCCACCCCTTGTTTTTGAACGAACGACCGCAAATAGCGAACGGCTCTGAATCAGGGCCATAGATTGTAAGCTCCACTGGGGCATGGACTGAAGTGAATGGCCAAATATTCTCTGTAAAGCGCTATGTAATATGTGTGTGCTATATAAATAACTGGTAATGGATAACAATGTTTCATAAGAAACAACTTTCTATTTCATATTATATATTTTTTTTCAAGTGTTTACAAAAAAAAAGATTCCAAAATATTTTCTTTTCTCATTTTGTTTATTCACTAATTTTCATTACTGGGTATTTATGAAAGTCAAGGACAAATTCTCATGACACATCCATGACCTATAGTACAGATCTGTGGGCCTGATTCAGAGCCGGACGCTCGGACCAGAGCGCTCGCTCTGAATCAGGGCCCTCCTACATGAAAATGGAGCAGCCTTATTTATGCTCGCATAGATGTGGGTGACCACCCACAGCTTATGCGAGCGTCCATGATGATGGTCGCGATGGTCGCGATGGTCAAGACCATCGCGACCATCGGGCTTGCGACGGAGACCCTGCGGTAGGGTCTCGCTGCCGCAAGCCCTGGAGTGATTTTGGCTCTATCAGAGCCAAAATCACTCCCACTGACATCACTAGTGATGTCAGTGGGGCCGGCTTCAGACGGTAGGCGTTCCCATGGGAATGCCTCCGTCTGGCAGCCACGCCCCCGGCACGCCTCAATCAACATCGACAGCACGCCCCCTTTGGTGCGAGACCCGGAGCGACGGAGAGCCCGTCGCTAGCCGGGTCTTGCGCATGCGCACGACGGAGCTCCCTCCGTCGTGCGCATGCGCAGTGGGGCAACATCGACCCGCTTGCGAGCGTCCTGCGCTCGCGAGCGGGTCTGAATGACCCCCTGTGTTTGTTCCAGGAGCATGTGAATGATCAGTTACAATTAATTACATTTAATGTCAGAATAAGTCCTAATGACATCACTGCAAAGTTTCATAATAGCGTCTCTTTTTTTTGTATGTCAGTGGTGCGGTTTTATTATACAAATGGAATGGAATGTGTTATCTGTTTGCTTTATATTTGCGCTGTGCGACTCAGACGCATGCGCAGTACTTCCAACATTGGCCAACGGCATTATGCGCAGTTAGCTGGCACCTCTGCATCAGCCCCCTAGTGGCATGTGGGCAATCTGACTACAATATGGAAAGTATGAAAGGGTTTTTTGGAGTGTACAGTATATGGGCTTTAAGGATATTTGGACTTAGCAAGAGGTCTGAGTGGCTGATGGCATGTATGCGTTTTGTTAGTGGGCGTGTAGCACGACGTGATCTGTAAAAATGTTTTTGGTTATTTATGCATTTATAAAAAATATATAAGGGGTGGCAGAGGACATGGGGGAGAAAGGGGTAGGTGGAGAGGTAAGTGCAGTACGTTTGTAAAACTGTAGTTATTATTACTGAGATGGAAGGCAATATGGGGCCCTTTTGAAGGTTAGTGAGCTGAACCTGCAGCCTCTGACATGTATTTAGGTTCAGCATCATTAGTTTCAGAGGATGTTATATATATATATTTTTACGTATTTACCTCTATTTTTTATTGGCTGTATACCATGACATGCAGTAATTGGTAATTAGCACTAACAACCTTGACATCTCATTAAGTGAACTATTACTGGCTGTTGGAGTTGACTGAATGATAAAAACTGTACTATTTATTACCAACAACAGAACAGATTACTAGCAATTGCTATGACTACTCTGGCCTTATTTCAACTAATGCATACGTTTCATACAATAAAGTATACTGTATTGCAATTAAAATGTAGGGCTTTTACCAAGAAGCAAAATGAAGCTAAATGCACTGATTTATATTTTCATTTGTCGCTGTAGATCACAGCATTGTAAATTCATTAATAACAATAATATACAGCAGTCACAATGGTCATAAAGATTAACAGACACAAATGTAAGCACGTTGTAAGCAACCTAAAGAGCAAGCAAAGACTTTATTTAACATTATTATATATGAAATTCTGTGTATTACAGAGCTAGATAATAAACCACAGGTTCTCAAACTCAGTCCTCAGGACCCCAAACAGTGCATGTTTTCCAGGTCTCCTCACATAATCGCAAGGGAAATAATTAGCTCCACCTGTGGATCTTTTAAAATGTGTCAGTGAGTAATGAATACACCTGTGCACCTACTGGGTGATCTGCAAAATGTGAACTGTGTGGGGTCCTGAGGACCGAGTTTGAGAACCTCTGCCCTACAGTCATACCATTGATATCACAGCTGCCCAACTCCCTGAAATTTCAGCTTTTTGACTTACATCAGATCCCGTTAGGACACCATCTGACGGTTGTGAGCTGTTGCTTCAGCTGTCTCTATTAGAGTGGGGAGGAAATACTCTATTAAACCTTTTTATCCAAAATGAAATGGAATATATTTTACCTTCATACATATAAAATTCAAGTTTGGGGTTTAGTGGTTCGTAAAGTGTTTAAAATCACGTTTAAATATTCTGAAGGTGATATAATGTAAAATAAGAATGAGTGATTATGCAATATTTGGGTGGAGGTTAAGGAAACTTTTTTCTTTTTTAAATCCTGTACTAAGCAACTTGCTTAAAGTTATGTTTTTATGAAGACTTATTTGAAGGTTTAAATTCTACTTCACAGAACAATGCAATTCATTTCCAAATCTTTCATAATATTATTATATTTAGTCTTTGGTCAGACTCATTGTTGTAACCTGATGGCTATAAAAACTGCACTAAGGGTTCCCACACATAGGCCCTCATCCAGAGGTGGTCGCAAGAAGCGACCGCTCGCTCTGAATGAGGGCGGCCGCTAGCTTTTTCTAGTGCGGCCTCCCGGTCGCTAGCTAAGCTGTGGGTTAACACCCACAGCTTTAGCGACCGACCAAGGTGATGGTCACGATGGTCAAGACCATCACGACCATCGGGGCTAGCGATGAGACCCTAAGGTTGGGTCTCGGCAACCGTGGAAGCTCCCTACTGACATCACTGCTGATGTCAGTGCGGCCGCCCACAAAACGGCAGGCATTCTGTCAGGAACGCCTCCGTTTGTGTAGCCACTCCCCCGCCCCGCCTACAAAATGGGGCGAGCTGTCGATCAACATCGACAGCCGCCCCTTTTGTAGTGAGCTCCGGAGCGAGAGATTATCTCTCTAGCTCCGGAGCTTGCGCAGTGCGGCCGCTACGCGTGTGCAGGGCTATAACATTGACCCGGTTGCGAGCACTCAGTGCTTGCGACCGGGTCTGAATGAGACTGCCAATATACATGAATGATACAGGGGCTGAAAATGGACAAATGATTATCTATAATGTCTCTCTCTAAGCTATGTTATGTATAGATTAGAGAGCTGATTAAGAGTTGCACATAAGTCCGTTTTGCAGACATATCTTGCAATGTTAAGCATGGCGCATGTTCTGTAGCCAAGGGAACGTAGTTGGCATTCCAACACAGAGAATGCCGGCACCGGAATCTCGAAGGAGTCAGAATCCCGGCACCGGAATCCCGGCGGCTGCGATACCGAAGGTAAGTATTAGGGTTAGGGTTTGGTTTAGGGGGTTAGAGTTAGGCACTAGGGAGAGGGTTAGTGTTAGGCTGCAGGAGGGGAGAATCACTAAATCCTTGGAAGAAATTGTCTACAGTATGTATCAGTTATAAGAAAGAATACTGATACAGATGCAAGACTAAATGTACTGATATAATACCCCCAGTGATTACCACTTAACGGTTACCTGCTGGCTGCTATCACAGTGACACAGGTTGCTGTTGATCCTAAATAGTGTTGGTATTCCATTTCCTGTTTGGCTTACCCCATTTCACTCAGGCAGAGGGCTAAGGATACCCTTTTGTCCCTTACACTCAATAACGATACAATTTTTAAAGCAGACTTTTTATTTAAATGGTTCTTTCACTTAAGGACTTTTGACCCACAAAGATAATTATGGAAAGAATAACATTTCAATTACTAAATACACGTAAAAAGGATAACGGTTCAATACAACAGTATATATCTTAACTCATATACTCTACATTACTATCAATTGGGTATTTTATATGGTCAAACTTCTCAACTCATCCTAACTAACTAAGAAATGCCTAATGGATACTTTGTTGGGTTCTCTTACCATAAAATATTAACCTATCACCCCTATTACTTAAGGCCTTTAATGCTATTTCTGACATAACTAAATTCTCTAGACAATTCTTTGAAGCCCGTGTCATGATTATTCCCGAGGACGATAAACACATTTTAGACATGAAATTTTATCCAAACGTATACACTTTGGATGTCTCGAGCAGCCTGAAATTAGGACCTGGGTTGCCATTGAGGGATCCATCTTCATATTCACCCCAAGCTTGCCCCTGACTTTAATGCTCCCCCTCCCTGCTCATACTATCACAACCACCACTCTCCTCTTGGGGATCCTTTCGTCACCTCCAATATGTCTCTTTTGGTCCTTGGTACACTGATATTTTTCCTGGAAAAAACAGACTTTTCCCAAGGTACAGATATGGTACAATTTAGGTTGTGGGTGGAGACAGGGATCTTCAGGCTCAGCCAGTTGGTGTTCTCAGTCAGGGTCTGTCAGTTCTCAGAGATTTGTGAGAAATGGGCTGTTCCTCACTCTAAATTTTGGAAATATTTGCAACTCAGATATTATCTATCTACCTCTAATAGGCTTTACCGTACAGAGAGAGAATGCACCCTCTTTCAGAAATGCTGTGTCTTCTCTTTGGCACCCACTCTCGTAATTTCCACTCTCTACTCACTCCTAGTAGATAACAAACATGTATCTACCTTTCTTCACTAATGCTTATGAGAAAAACCTCAATCTACCATTGTCAGAGAGTGATTGGCAGGTTTTTTTCCAAAGGATTTACTTAAGTGTCACAATCATGGAGAAGCAACATAAAATCCTCCATCATTAATCCACATGATATTCCCCTCTACCCCTGCCTAATTCTGCAAATACGATGGGTCTATAGGAACTCTCCTACATACTCTCTCCTTTCAATACGCCTTTCTGAACTGATGTTATCTTTACCTCCAGACAGAAACTTTGTAGTCTTGCCCCCGTAGTCCCAGGCTTTTGGCTCCTCTCTCACTCAAAGATCCCTGTGGCCACATAAAATAATTTGCTCTTATGTCACCTCAATAATGTGGCTAAAGGGGTTATTCCTATCCTCTGGAGGTCCTCCTACCAATAGGGACTGGTTTCAGAAGATTGAGGGCCTGATTCAGCTTTGGGAATAGAGTGAGAAATAGCACTAAACTGTGAACCTGGACAAACCATATTGCAATGCAAGGGGTGTAAATACATAAATTTTTTTGCATGTGGGGTAAATACTGGCTGCTTTTGAATGTAGCCCACAAATACTGCACAGCTTTATTTTTACTTTACAATTTAGATGTCAATTTTGATACACTCCTCCCAAATCTAAATCTCTCTGCACATTTTAAAACTGCCCCACCTGCAGTGCAGCATGGTTTCACCAAGATGATCAGTTGAGTGAGATATCTCTCTCTATTTCCAAAGCTGAATCAGGTCCTGAGTACTTTCTATCCATGGAAGATTTTTATGAGGTATTATAGTATTTGATTTCAAGTGTTTGGAATGCAAGCATCAGTTTTTATTATTTTAATATTGTTGAATTACATGTGTTACAATTTGTATTTATTTTTATATGTACAGTATACAGGTTGAGACTCCCATATCCGAAATGCTCGGGACCGGGAGCATTTTGGATTTTGGATAATTTCGGTTAATAGAATACCTTGCAGGGGGGTCCAGGAGATGTCACAGGAGGCCTGGCGTGTGCAGCGGAGGGGTCCGGCAGGTGTCACAGGAGGCCTGGTGTGTGCTGCTGGGTGTCCGGTGGATGTCGTGAGTGATCCAGTGGGTGTCGGGTGAAGTCCGGCAGGTGTCACGTGAGGCCCGGCATGTGCGGCGGGGGTAGGTCCTGCAATAGGGTACATCAGGTGCTGCGGGGGAGTCCAGCGGGTGTCACGAAGTGCCTGGCTTGCGCTGCAGTGGGGGGAGCGCGGCATATAGACCATGCCCACGCCGCTAATGATTGGTCATTGATCTGTGATGTCATTACGCCAGGTCACTTCGGTTTTTGGAATATTTCGGTTAATAGAATTACGGATATGGGAGACTCAACCTGTATTAATATTCTAGTGTGAATTGTGGGTAGTTTAATTGTTACAGAGTAACAGATAAAATAAGTCAAATTGTCTGAGTGCTCAGGGATTTAGTATTGCTGATGAACTGTCCCGTTTCGAATGGGTAATTTCAGTGACCTTGCTCCTCATGCCAATTGGGTTAAGCTGGGTATACACTTGGTCGGCAGGTGCATAGACACTTACGAATTGTTCTGACATTGTGTCCGCAGTGTCAATGCTGACATCACAACTGGGTGGGCATTTGAATTTTCCAGGTCCCTGTAGTAAGCATACGGTCGGTCAGCGGGTCAACCGCACACACAGGCAGACGTAGATATATCTGCAAGATATATCGCCATTGGCTGTACTGCAGGGCAGATGTTTGTGAATGAAGTCGCATACATATCGTCTGTACGCACCCACTAATGCACTACAGATATACCGCCCGTTCAACTGAACAGGAGATATAGTGGTCAGTGCTATAGCTTAAGTGAATTGTGCCCCTCTTATGTCTGGCAGGTTATAAGGCCAACATGAAGGGCTCCTGATTCTAGGCATCCCATTGACTACAGTCTTCTCCCACACTTACTTTGCGCTGTTAATTTATTTATTTCATCCCCTTATGAGGTATCACTTTTGTGTTTGGCCTTCTCTGTGGCCTTTTATAGAGCCATTCGGATATCTGAGTTGGTGTCCCCAGCACCACAGACTGTCCCTTCTTTGCCGGTTTTGAACGTTTTAGTTAATGATTTTTGGGATAGGAGATCCCCTTTGGCTAGGCATTGGAATTGTTTCCAGAATTGCAGCATGTTTGTTGGTTGGGGAGCTGAACCATGAGGTGGAATTCCTTTTTCGATTGTTTTATTTCAGGCCATTCAGTCCTTTGTTTTCTCTTTTTTACTGATTGTGCAGTCAGGCGGTAATGAATGACTTGTCGTACCACATGTCCCTAGATTTGCATCTAACTATTTCCCGGGATTTGAAGAGACTTGTTTTACTTTGGCCCTTTTGTCAGGTCATTTGGTCTGATAGTATTCCGAGGAGTTTGTTGGTGTTCACTGTGACAAAACATATTTAAAAAGTGAACTCCCCTAGCTGCAGATTCCCCTTACTTTCAAATAGGTCATCACAAAAAACAAATGCATTAAATTAATGGACAACCTCCTTTATAGTGCGGATGACAGCACCGTCCTTTCTGCTAGAGATTAGACTTTCTGTCTCAGTTGGATGTTAGTAAGGACAAATATCAATAAAAGCAATAAAGGGGTGATACTCATCAGCATCATGAAGGCAACTTGCACTTGCTTCAAGGGATAAAGAGAAATCCACAACTGGGTGCAGTTTGCTTTTAAATTCATATTTAGACAATGGCTTTTTTTTAATTTTACATTAAACTAGACATATGATGCTTCAGAGACTTTTAAAAACAAGGTATTTCAGGCTGAAGAGAGACAGCATATGATGGTACAGCCCAATGTGTAAGCTGCTGAAGTAGTGCCAAGTAATAAGCCACCAGTATGGCCAAGTAATAACTATAATCCTAGTAATAAACCACAAATAGTAGTTCACACACACCTCCAGGCCTGGTAATTGTAAAGGAGGTGGGGTTGGAATATTACTGTCCCAATCGTTGACATACACAATTCTTCCACAGGTGCCATCACTCACATTTACGTAATTTGAAGTACATTCTATCAGAACTTTCACCCCTTTCTCTCTGCGTGTTGCTGCTATCTATCGCCCTCCTGGGCCACCCCAACAATTTCTGGAACATTTAACTGCCTGGCTCCCTCACTTTCTATCCTCTGACAGCTTCACCATCATCATGGGTTATTTCATTATGCCTATTGACAGTCCACAATATCCTCATGCCTCCAGACTACTCTCTTTAACCTCCTCTCTTGGCCTCTCCCAATGGACTGACTCCTCTACTCATCAGGACGGCCACTGCCTACATCTTGTATTCATTAGACTATGCTAAGTTTCTGATTTCACTAATGCTCCTTTCCCTCTTTCAGAACACAACTTTATCACCTGCACACTCTCCTTTGTTACATCAACCTCAATGTCATTGAAATCAACCAAACCTCCTCAAACCCGCAGAAATATTAATGCTATTAATTTTCAACAACTATCCATCTCCTCATGACAACTACTCTCACCATTTTCTACATTCTGAGACTGCTGCATCACACCTGAACCAGAATCTTGGAAAAGCTCTCGATGAAGCAGCTACAGCTACCCATCACACTCCATGTAGACTTAGACATTAACCGTGGAATTCTAAATTAACAAGGCATCTACAAAAACTCTCACGTAAAGTAGAACGTCAGTAATGTGGAGCCGGGAAGCAGGGGCTTCAAAATGGATCGTGCTTTGAGGGTGGTGTCACATGCTCAATGCATGGAGACAGTGTGAGTCTCTATCTAACTAGCCCTACTCCAACTGTCTCCATACATCGAGCATGTAACACTGCCCTTAAAGCACGATCCATCTTGCAGCCCCCTCTGCCCGACTCCACAAATACACGCTAAAAGAGCTATAAACACTGATAGAATCACCACAACTTTTTGATTTTAACTTTTCTTTTCAACATTGCCCGTGCATTTTGTATTATTGTTTTTCATTGTTTTTTTTTCTTAATTTGGTTTTAAATTGCACTGACACATCTTGTTACTCTTAGAATTTGTATACTTATATTTTCACAAGACGCTCCCCTTCACAATTGTTTTATTCACACTGACAGGTTTTATATACACCCCTACAAGTGTTCCTTTGCACATCTTTAATTACCTTACTTTATAGGAGCCGCTAATTATACTTAGAGCGGCCCACATAACCACACCTTCGACCTTTTAATACAGTTAAATCACTTCTTACCCCTCCCTCACCCAACCCACCTGCACCTGATCCATGCACAAAAGCTTGCTTTCTATTTCAAGGACAAGATTGATCAGATCCAAAATCAAATGGTATGCTCGCCCTCAGACAGTGGCCTGCTCAATTTCCTACCTGAACCCTTTGGCACATTCTCTTCATTTGACCCCACAAATGAAGATTAAGTATCTACACCCTTCTCATCCTCCTACTCTACTTCCTCTCCTCTTGATCCTATACCGTCACAAATCAGTAAAGCTGTGTTCATCCCAACCTTAACTAAATTCTGTAGTCTCTCTCTCTCTACTGGTATCTTTCCATCACTGTTGAAGCACGCAGTGATTACTCCCATTCTGAAAAAAATAAATTCTGATCCTAACACTCTCTCAAATTACCATCCCATCTCCCATGCCATTCCAAGCTACTTGAGAGACTTGTCTACACACGCCTCACATACTTTCTTAACTCACACAACTTGTTGGACCCACTTTAGTCGGGCTTTCATCCCCAACACTCCACAGAGACTGCACTAACTAAGGTAGTGAATGATCTGGTCACTGCCAATGCTAAGGTCCATTACTCGCTTCTAATTCTTCTAGATCTCTCTGCTGCTTTTGATACTGTTCACCACTCTCTTCTCATACTAAGACTAAAATCCCTAGGTCTTAAGGACACAGACCTTTCTTGGTTCTCATCCTACCTAATCGCTCTTTCACCTCCTCTTCGCTATTTCTATCAGTTGCAGTACCGCAAGGCTCAGTCTTAGGTCCTCTGCTTTTCTTAATCTATACCACCTCTCTTGGCAAACTAATCAGCTCTTTTGGAATTCAGTATCATCTGTACTTGGATTATACTCAAATCTACCTATCCTCCCCAGATTTGTCACCATCTGTATTGGTTGGTGTCACTGAATGTCTTTCTGACATTTCATCTTGGATGTCATCTCACCACCTCAAACTTACTATTTCCAAAACAGAATAAATTATATTTCTACCTGCCAATAGTAGTCACCAACCTGATCATTCTATCACTGTTGATAATTCTACATTCCACCCTACAGCACAAGCTCGCTGCCTAGGTGTCATCCTTGACTCTGAACTGTCCTTTGTTCCCCACGTTCAATCTGTTTTAAAATCATGTTACATACATCTAAAAAACATATCCAAAATTCGACCATATCTTACACAAGACAATGCAAAAACTGTAATCCATGCACTCATTATTGCCCACATTGTCTATTGCAATAGTCTCCTTACTGGTCTTCCCAAAAACAGGCTCTCACCACTATAATCCATTATGAATGCAGCTGCAAGGCTGATCTTCCTTGCCAAATATTCATCGTCTCCTGCTTCGCTCTGTCAGTCCCTCCATTGGTTACCGTTTTTCTACCATATTCAATATAAAATACTTTTACTTACACATAAGGCTATTAACCAAACCACACCCATATACATATCTTCACTCATCTCAAAATATCTCCCAACCCGACCTCTCCGCTCAGCACAAGATCTGTGTCTCTCATCCACATGCATTACTTGCTCCAATTCACAGTTACAGGACTTTTTTTGGGCTGCACCCACTCTGTGGAATGCCTTCCAACACAAAATAAGACTTTCTTCTAGTCTCCAAACCTTCAAGCATTCCCTGAAACTCATCTCTTCAGACAAGTTCATCAGATTCCAGACCGCCCACATAACCTTCATAGCCTCCATATCTAATTACATCCCCTCTCACAATCCACACATAACCTCACACATATTCTTTCTTTCACATCCTCCTGACCTTTGGCCATCATTCCTGTGTGACTGGATCATACAGCCCAAGAACATCTGCAATCTGGCTGGACCAATATGCAATATGTAGCACCTATCCTTGTGTATCAATGCCTATTTCCCTATAGATTGTAAGCTTGCGAGCAGGGACTTCCTACCTCTACAGTATGTCTGTCTGTTATTACCCAGTTTTGTTCTATTAATGTTTCCAAATGTGAAGTACAACAGAATATGTTACGCTATATAAAGAAACTGTTAATAATAATAAAAATAAGACAGGTGTAGTAGTCATGCCCAATAATACACAAGTAGCAACATTATTGCCCATAGATAAGCCATCTGTAATAGCAATGATAATGCAGAAATAGTAGTTGTGGACAGTAATATGAAACCTGTAAAATTAGGGCCCAGATATTAATCCATAAACAGCAGTAGTGCTAAGTAAAATGTTACCAGTAGTAGTGGTATAACATAATGTGCACATCAATACTAGAAAGGCCCAGTAAGAAGTCTTTAGTATGGCCACAAAGACTTACCACACTGCTTTTGCTATGCTCCAATTCTCCTATCATACAGTTGTTTTCCTTTCCAGTTAGTGGTTCTGCCTCATGTCATGTAATGTTAGTATTGAGCCACTAGTTTCATTTAAGAGCAGGCATGCCTAATGAGGATAATGTCAAGTGACATGTATTTAGTGCAATTTGGCTCTCAACCATCCCTCACCCACCCATACACTCACTCACTCAGAAATGTTGGTGTTTATGTGTCATGATTGTAACCTAATCAGGATAATTCGGAAACTAATGTTTTAATGTGTTCATGTCAAGATCAATATAAGAAATAAATCTCCTGGATAACCTGGTTTCAAGCAAATAGTTATGAGTAAGCCAATAACAGTCCTGATTTATGTTCATCACATGGCTTTGTTTTTTTCAGAGGTGAATGGTATCACAGATGGGCAGTCATCTAAATGTTTATTGCCCAGTTGCTAAAACAGTGAGAAATGTATTTGGCTACAAAATAATATGTTAGTGTTCACTCCAAATACAAGTATATTTCCTTATCGGATACAGAATACATTAAAGAATATCTTCCCATAATCCATGTTTGAAATACCCTGTTTACATTTTTAAGCAGTGAAACCAATTACGAAATATGTGTCATTGAACAGACAGTCTCCACAAGGAAGCTATAGAGATTATGGGCCTGATGCAGAGTTGCCAGCGAAGTGGGCTTCATGTATACTGCTCAAAAGAAGCATGCACATAAATATGCTGCATCTCAGCATCATCATCGAGTACAGAGCTTGTGTCTATCCAATTCTAGGTTCAAAAGATATATCTCCAGTTATATTTCCACTTAAATCCTGCTCTGCATAGCCTGCATTCACATCCTCACTGAATTTTGGCAATTCGATAACGCGCCATTGCAACCCATTTGCACCTCTTTTTTGGAGCATGTGCAGTGTAAATTCACAAGATGCGTTTCACAAACAGGCGAGCATACAACTGCACTTTAGCATCTATATATCGCCTTAAGGGATCAACATAACGTAATCATGTTTCCTATGCATATGTGAAAATCATAACATATTTAGTGGACTTATGCCCAGATTTATCAATGAGTTATATTCTTGTTATCGCTCATCACTAATCTTAAATGGTGCTCCAACCAATCAACTCCTACCTGTTATGTGTTTGAAAAATGACAGTTAGGAGCTGATTGGTTGGAGCACCAATTAAGATTAGAAATGAGTGATAATAAGAATATCACTAATTGATAAACCCGGGCCTTAAATGTTATATTTCTGCTATATTCCAGATGAGATAAAATATTTATAGAACTCATTACCAACACTGTTTTTGAAAAATGGCAATAAAACATTGCTAAACAGAATAGCATACTAGCACACCTCTTGCACTGATGTTAAAGAGAGAGGATGTTTGTGCAAGGAAGAATAATGTTTAAAATGCTAAAATGATTCTATAATTGTCAGTACTTGTGGGCCAGTCTTTTGCTGATGAAATGTCTATACCTTCTAGCCTTCACAGGGTGGCAGATTAGGCAAAGAGTACTGTGAAACTGTTTTCTTAAAATAAAACAAATTAATGCATAAATCATCATAGCCTATGATGATTTATGCATTTATTTGTTTTATTTCAAGAAAACTGTTTATATTTCTGTCTTCTTGTTATTATCAATTTTTATCCAATAAACATTGTGACGGTTTGTCATTTTAAATTACACTTAATAACTTCTGTCATTCTGCTCTTAAAGAGCTAATGTGTCAGAAAAGCTTGGTTTTTATTAGCTACATTTATGCAGGGTATTGTCTGGTCTACAGAAACTCTGAGTAAATTTGGCACAGTTTTTATTTTAAGACCAGTCGGGGAGTAACTGAAGACTTCCTAAGAATATCAGCCATTGAATTGAATCTCAGTGGTGCCAGGACTTTGGATTTACCAGTGACATCATTTGGGGTAAGATGTACTCCTTTTTAGACAATTTAGTTTTTTTATTATTATTATTAATAATAATAATAACCCTTTCACACTCACATGTTACACATACAAAAGTATGTTCATAGCAACGCATGTGGATACATGGATCTCCCTCATTCAGTGGGTGGAAAAAAAAGAAATCCTATTTAAATTAACAAATTGTAATGCTGCTGCAATGTTGTACTATTGTCTGAACTGAATTAGCAGGACTAATGGGGCCCATACATCAGCAATCACAAAAAAAACAATTCACAAATATTGTGATTTTTTTCCCCCAGACTTAATGATTTCCCAATCACCAATCTTGAAAAACTCATCATTTTACTAGTAACAGTCGACAAATTGACCAATCTACTACCCCGATTGATTGGTTAAATTCAAAATGTTGGACAACCTGATTTAGTGATTCTGATCCCTTTTTGATCGGAATCGGCAATCGGTGAACCCCATACATTGCTGAATTTTTCAGTCAATCATTATAACTTTCAAGTAGATCAACATTGTTTATACATCAAGGGAAATGTTTGCAACAATTTTAAATCATAACTTTATGAAATGTTTTATCACTCGTTTTGAAGTTGAACAATAAAGGAAATGAGACAATGTTGCAGTATTCACAATACTCCACAGACCATGTAACTTTTATTCACAAATGATTTTTTTTTACAGAGGTAGAACAAAATACTTGGTATATCTTTATTATATACATATAAAGAGTCTAAAATGTATTTGTTTCAGCAAATCAGAAATTAGAGAAGAGTACACAAGAAATATCTGAAGCTAGTGATAATCTGAAACATGAGCATGCACAAATACAGAAGTACAGATCTTTTTTGCTGGTGTAACATTAGGTATTCAGATTTGTAATAAAATAAAAAAATAAGAAAGACTACAAAGGATACCTTTTTTTTAAATTATAAATAAGAACACAAAAATCACAAAACAATTTCCCAGAGAGGGTTGCACAGATAAAGGTAGTAGATTGGCTTACATGAAATATCACCCCATATATGGAATTTTATTGGGGTAAATATGCAAATGATCATATCTGTATCTCCAGTAGAGTGTATGTAGCACTTGCCTATCCTGTAAGCCTTGTATTCTATTAAGGGTCACACCTCTCCACCGTAGCATCTTGCTGACATCATAGGCTTTGAACAGAGTAGATTCGCTCAGTTTAAACCCAGTGATGCCAGATTTATGACATAGTGAAGAAGGTGAGCCGTGCACAGACATCTTAGCATGGCTGGCCCTCTAAAGAAGTCTGGAACTAAAGGAGAGGGAAAGTCTGTATGGACTCTGCTAGAGAGTATCCAGAAAGCAGTTACAGATAGGATATGAGTCTTTTCGGTATAATAATATAACCACAAAAGTGGAGCTTTGTAATAAAAAAAAGGACCCCAAGAAATATTTAATTTAATTATTAAAAATGGCACTGCCAAGAAATGCATGCAAGTCAATTTCATAGGCAAATTTGTGCTCCATTTCTATCATATTCTGTGCAAGATAATTTACCTTCATATGGGTAATGTGGCAACTAGACACACAATGGCTGTAGCTGCATAGGGCAATGGAGGTGATCTGTCACACTACTTGTAATGGGTTTGGGGAAACGTTACCAGGTTATAACAATTGGTATGTTTATGAAATAAGTCAAGAATTTTGCAAGAAGTTATTGATCTTTATGTATTAAACGATGTACAATGGTAAACTAGAAATTGTAAGTACTTGGTAAAGAAATAATGATTCTATGTATTGTAACGTGTCTTTCATTCACACAATGCCAAGGATTGTATATATAACCAACAATGTACAGGTTTAAAATGGATGAACGTGCGTCTTCTTGTAACCTCGCTATTTTACTATGATTAAATGGAAATGAAAGAGAACTGTAAAAGGACTGTGATTGCATGTAATAATACCGCACAAACACCCGTAATAACAATGTGATTTCAGAATGTAAAGTCACAATTGATTTGGTAAATCATGTGACAATGTATGTTTGACGTAATTTCCTATAATAAAATAGCCAAATTATTCAAGATTCTTTGATTATAATAATTATGAAAGCTCTCTAGTATAATGTAATTGCTATATGTGATAGTCCTCGAAACGAAATGGGTTTTGAATGCAGACATAACTTCCAAAACAGAATACATTAGAACCAACATTATGTCTCTCACATGTAGTAGGATTCAGCAAGTCACTAATTACAGGAAAAGTGGTGAAGTTTGTACATTTTGCTATGCAGATCTAACAGATATTCTTTCATTTTAATTTAATAGTATATAATGACATTGGTAAAAAAAAAATCCCCAAACTAATTTTAGCTTTTCATTTGAAAATTGGCATCGGCAAGTATGGACGCACTTGCCGTTGCTGGCACCCCACCGGGTCCTGTCGCTAACGCGGTAGGTACACACTAGACTAATGACAAGTACCCCAGTACAATCAGTCTCTGACTGCACTTTTGAGTTGCTGATGACCCTTTTTTTAACACTCAATGAAACCTATTTACCAACATTACAAAAAGGTGCAAACTGGAACTAAGCCCATAGCAACAATTGAGACATTTACTTTCATTGTCTAATCAGCAGAAGACTGACAAACTGTTGATTGGTTGCTCTGGTTATACTCATATGTTAGTGATATATCCTTGCGCTCTTTGTGCCACATGACATTGCTGGGAATAGAAGAGTAACTGGCCAATTGGTTGTGGCGTTTAATAAATTGGTTAAATTGGTTTAATAAAGGGTCCAAAAAGCAGTGAGGCGCTGCTGTAATTATAGCAACCAATTAGCTTTTAGCATTCTAGTTAGACTAAAGAAAGCTGACATTTGATTAGTTGCTATAACTTACTGAACACTACTGCTCTTCATACCATGTTATTGAGAAAGTTCCAATGTAAGTCAATTACTAACAATAAGCAGGGGTTCCTAGAAGGGAAGGGAGATCGGGTACTAATTACCCAGGCCCAGCCTGGTTCAGCTGCTGCTAAGGGGAAATTGTCCTCCTGTGCATCCACCAGCGACCCCTGTATAGCGGTGAGGAGGAGGGGATGTGAGGGCGGGAGGTGTGTGCATTCAGGAGGAAGTCTCTCCCCATTGGTGTCGGTTGCTGTGGGTGGGGCTATTTAACCTGCAGGAGGCGGGAGGTCACATTGCCCTACCCACAGCAGCCGGCACCAATGGGGAGAAACTTCTTCCTGAGTGCACATGCTCTCACCTCCCTCCTTCCCACCATCCTGACGAAACTGTAGAGCACAGAGAAATGCGTTAAGCGGAACCCTGATACAGATCCCGGAGCAATCCTATACAGGAATACACTGGTTAATTTGGACTTTTACCAAGTGACTCTCTGCTAATGGTCCTAATCGCGCCTCACCTTCTAAAGATACAGGAATACAGGAACTTCCATAGCGGGACTGCACAGAGCTGCAGGCAAAATTTGGACACCCCGGAAATCCACCTGTGGAAGGGTATGAACGGTTGTTTTTGGTCCCCCTTTTTTAACCTAATTAACACTGAATAATAATATCTACCTGCAGGTCAGGTCTAAAAAGACAATTTCCCAGTGTCACTGATTACTTTTCAAGCATATTGGATTATTGGATATATTTTATTTTATTTTAATTTACTGCTTTATATTCTTTGCTCATTTTTACTCTTGTGCAGTATTTTTGGGTATATACACAATACATTGTGCAGTTTTTTTTCCATATAGCATCCTATGGTTGCAGCAGCTGTTGAGGGAGACAAACGGCCCCCTATGCGGCCGTCGGTGCCATATGTGCGCCCGCTGGCCCCCCCTGTACAGCACGCATGCATTTTTATTTTTAAGAGGAGCCATGGCCACAGCTCCCTGAATTGGCCATACCCCTCAGTACTGGGGCCCATGGCTGCTCTTTATGGCCCTAACAATGAGCAATTAAAATCATTTTGAAACACAAAACAAAAAAAATGTATTTGACTTTCATCAAACAAATAGAAAAATAATTTGGCATCCAGCTCCGTCAATGGTAATTACTATATATACTTAATGGAAATGAAAGTAAAAGAGAAGAAATATGCAATTTGCTGATCAAATAGGTTGTTTATCCATTAATTACATGTTATCATTGGGATGTTGTGACCAAATGAGTCTCCCAGCAGAGGTCTAAAATGTGAGCCGCATTTCTCTATGCAGATTCTATACATGACACACACCAGGTCACAATTTCCAACAACGTTTAAAGAGACTGAAAGGAAAAAGGGGATAAGAGAAGGATCCTCTGGGGTTATGAAGTGTGTGAAACATTTATTGTGGAAGGGCCTTTAGTATTGCATTCACTTCCTCTGCCACGGCTGTCAGTGCAAATTCAAATTGCTCCTAGAAAAAAAAACAGAGAAGAGGTGCATAAAAAGTGTATCATATCAGTGAGGCCGGCTTAGGCAACCTGTGTAGTTCCCCTACAGCTATAGAGCCACAGGATGCCTAACTATGCCATCGAGGATCATCATTTTTTAATCAGCAGCGAAGCATCTCTGTATATTGCAGGATTCATAATGAATGTACAAATGCACAAAAACAATATATTATTTAACAATATGTACCCAGTTTGCATTAATGGTTTAAAATTCCCAGTGATTTTAGTCCGCAGTGTGTTTAGGTAGTTAACTTATAGAATGCTCCGCTATACTGCGGCTTTTGGTCAATTACATCTCTTTTTGGAAGAAAGCAATGTTTCATTATGATGGTCTCTATGGGGGTGTTTTGCATTGTCTTTGACAGTTTGTTAGTTACAAAAGCTACAGTTAAGGTTACCATACATCCTTCGACTTTGACTGATAATTAGGCAGCTTTAGACCTAATTGAGCAAAATTGGAAGTGTGAATGGGACCAAACAGACCGCTGATACTGAACAAGTCTTGATTGGGGTCTATTAAGTGCACATCAGAAACAGCTGTAAATGTGGTTGAACAAAGGACTGCATCTGACCGTGTAAGAGGTTGCCATCTGACCAGGCTTATGGTGCTATAATGGACCTTGGCCATGTATGTCTATGGCTAAAATATCCTCAATATTGCACACTCACATCTACCCTACTCCCACCTATACTACCTTCAAAAATGCGCCCTCACACCTACCCTACTCGCACCTATACTATCTTTAATAATGCACTCTCACACCTAACCTTCCCCCCTATACTACCCTCAATAATGCACCCTCACACCTACCCTTCCCACCTATACTACAATCAATAATACACCCACACACACCTACCCTACATCCACCTATACTACCATCAATAACGTACCCTCGCAACCCAATCTCCACTGTGAGTCACCGTCGCTGTCTCAGCTGTGCCCATTTCCTGTTGGAATGTAAGCTCTCTCATAACCAGGACCTTCCGTATCCTGTCTTTTTTTATATCTGCATTTATGTTGTCTACCTCATACCCAACCTCGACCCGTCCTCACCTGCCAATTACCGCCCTATTTCTCTTCTCCCTTTTGCCTCCAAACTACTTGAGAGGCTTGTCTGTAGCCGCATCACTAGCTATCTCTCTGACAACTCCATCCTTGATCCTCTCCAATCTGGCTTTCGCCAACGTCACTCCACTGAAACTGCCCTGGCCAAAGTCACCAATGACTTGCTTGCAGCCAAATCCAGGGGCCACTTCTCTCTGCTCATCCTCCTGGACCTCTCTGCAGCCTTTGACACCGTGGACCATACTCTCCTCCTTCGCACCCTTCAGACCTTTGGGATCTCTAACACCGTCCATGCCTGGTTCACTTCTTACCTCACCAACCGCTCCTTCTCTGTGTCTTCCTCCGGCTCCACCTCACCCCCTTCCACCCTTCCCATTGGTGTCCCACAGGGTTCTGTCCTGGGCACACTGCTCTTCTCCCTGTACACTTCTAAACTAGGAGAACTCATCAGCTCCTTTGGCCTCCAATACCACCTCTATGCCGATGACACACAACTATACCTCTCCTCTCCTGAACTCTCCCCTTCTGTCCTCTCTCAGGTAACCAGTTGCCTCTCCGCCATCTCTTCCTGGATGTCCGAGCGCTCTCTGAAGCTCAACATGGACAAAACCGAACTCATTATCTTTCCCCCTAATAGAGTCTCCACTCCAACCAATCTCGCCATCACTGTTGACAACACAATCATCTCCCCTGTCCCCCAACTTCGCTGCTTGGGTGTCACCCTTGACTCCACCCTCTCCTTCACACCGCACATTCAATCTCTGACTCAATCCTGTCGGCTCCAGCTACGCAACATCGCTCGTATTAGGCCTTTCCTCTCCCAGAATGCTACCAAACTGATTATTCATTCACTAATCATTTCTCGGCTTGACTACTGCAACCTTCTCCTTACTGGCCTTCCACGTTGCCATCTTGCTCCCCTCCAGTCTGTTCTCAATGCGGCAGCTAGACTTATATTCCTCTCCCGCCGTTCCACTTCTGCTGCTCCCCTCTGCCAAAACCTGCACTGGCTCCCATTCCCCTACAGAATCCTCTTCAAACTCCTCACCTTCACATACAAGGCCCTCTCTAACTCTACTGCTCCCTACATCTCAAACCTCATTTCCTTACATACTCCCTCCCGCTCACTTCGGTCTGCCAATGACTGTTACCTCTCCTCCACCCTGGTTACTTCATCTCATGCACGTATCCAAGATTTTGCTCGTGCAGCCCCCCTTCACTGGAATAAGCTCCCTCGCTCGATCAGGCTCTCCCCGACCCTGCAGAGCTTCAAACGTGCACTGAAAACCCACCTGTTCACCAAAGCATACCCTTCCATCATATAACCCTGTTAGCAGGTCTCCCTCCCGCCTCAGCCATCTCTACCTTGCTTACTTCCTGCACTCAGGTCCCCCTCTACATACTCATGCCTCATGTCATCTGTCTGTCTCCCCTTTCCCCTAGATTGTAAGCTCCTAGGAGCAGGGTCCTCCTCCCCACTGTCTCACAGCCTTCTTCTCTAGCACTTCTATGACAGCCTTCACCTTCCCAGCTGTATTGTGTATGGAGAATTGTGTTGCTAATTGCTAACACAGTCTGCTTCTATTTCTATAAAAGCAATATAAAATATATTTATTAACATTAACTCTTGCATTATTATTATTTTTACATTTTATTATTAGATACATATTTTGGGCAGACTGTAACTGCTGTTATCAAAATTTATTTTTCTTATTTGCTTTTTGTCTTATTTTGCTTTGTCACATGCTAAGAGCTAAAATATATTTAGTTTACAATGACTGTGGAATTCTTTTTTTTTTAATGAAACTGTCTGATGGATATTAGCTTTATACAGCTGGGCAGAAATAATGGGACATTCCTTGCAATCTTCCAAAGGATATTTAAAACAATAGTTTACATTGGCTGTGAACGTAAAGACATTCGGAAAGTAATTTGGGTGGCTATTTGCCTGGGGACTTGCTCTAATTGGCATTTCTAACCTGATTTTTAATCCTTAGAGTTAAATTAATCAAAAAGCCTACAATTTCTTATTTGTATTCTGCTGGCAAAATGTGTGGCTTGTTTAAATCCATCAAGTCTAATTCTCCAGAGAGCACACAGCCTGGCAAGTAATCAGATACTTATAATTTACCAGGCATTTCCATGAGAGATTTGGGCAGTGTAACTGATTGGAAACAGAGCAGCAATATGATTACCGGGTAGCCCACAAAATGAGGACTTCACATCTTCTGTTTAAACACTATTGTAATTTAATTTGTTTTGCGGGTCCATTTTTAATTTCTAGCTGCCAACTGAAAGAAGAACAGCCATAAAGAAAAACGAGCATCTCATAAATGTTAATGTTTTTAGCAGAATAATGGAGGGGCATATAAATAAAGTGCTCATAAATGTTAATTTTAAGCATGGAGATGATGAGACATGTACAATTTATTTTTGGTTGATGGGCAAGGGTATTTGCATGTTTGTATATTGGGTTCTTATTAAGGAACACCAGAGATAAGCTGATATACCTTTGCAAAGACTAAGGCCCCAAAATTGATCAGCGCACCAGTTTCCATCATTTGCTCAGTAGTGTTTACTAAGGACAATTCTGTCACTCCCCTCTAGTCGTTAAGGTTGGCCCCATACTTGGCTTTACTTCTGCTGTCAAGTGAGGTCATATGGGTGAACAGCAATTATCTTCTGACCATACTTTGCCATGCCTTACAATTGTCTAGTATAATTATCTATTACTCTGCGCACTCCATTGGAATACAAGATACAATAACAAAATAGGGTTATCTTACTGTCAGTAGGAAATGTTCAGTATGATAGATGGAATGATAATTCTTTTTATATAGAACTGTCAATAGGGAATGTTCAATAGGATGGATAAAATGGTGGTTCTTCTTATATAAAATCTTGCAGATGAGACAACAAAACAAAAAAGAACATGAATTTTCAAGACGTCCTCCTTTGCGGTGGTAAGGCTGTGGGTTAACACCCACAGCCTTACGACCGCCTAAGGTGATGGTCGTGATGCTCAAGACCATCGCGACCATCGGGGCTTACGACGAGACCCTAGGGTAGGGTCTCCCTTGTCGTAAGCCCCGGAGAGCTTTCGGCTCTGTCTGAGCCGGAAGCTCTCCACTGACATCACTAGTGATGTCAGTGGGGCCGCCCCCAAACGGTAGGTGTTCCCAGTCATTTTCAGGATCATTTGCGCCATATTGGCTGCAATACTGCACAATCTGTGGGCAATTTAAGCTAATGAGCCTCTATCAATGTGGCACCTTGCTTATATATCCTTCCTCAACTTTAGGTACCCCAATGATTAACCTCCGCTCCTATTTTCCTTCTCACTTCCTCACTGATCACCTCATCACACTCACCTGATAGGTCTTCTCTAATGCTGCACCTATTCTTTAAATGTCCTTTCCTTACACTGGATGATTACAGTCTCCAAGCCTGCAAATGTATCCAAGAACTCCTCTTTCTTTATCCATAATATTAAGTGACCCTTTGCTCACCCCACCTGTTAGCACATTTTATTGTTTGCTAGCAAAACTAAATAATTTACTAACCAAAAGTATTTTCTTAAAACATTATTATTATTATAAAATGTTTTCAAAATTGAAAGTTGTAGCTCCATCTGGAGAAGGAGGAGGATGAAGGTAGGTAAGAAAGAGCTTTGGAAGCTCACAAATGAGTAGTTTGACACTATGGGGGAGATGTATCAAACCTCGGAGAGAGAGAAGGTGTAGAGAGATAAAGTACCAACCAATCAGCTCTTGACTGTCTTTTTTCAAATACATGTTTGAAAAATGACAGATAAAAGCTGATTGGTTGGTGCATCTACCCCTATATGTAGTATCAATTCCTGTTTCCATATTATCCATAATATCTTGTCTCAATATTGTGTAAATGTGCAATTGTTTTTAATGCCCTGTATTAAAGTATTATACTATATTGTATTGTAAAATGCATATTACGCTGCAAAAAGGCCTTAAGAGATGTTTGCAATTTAGAAATAGATATCTAATAGAAATGCTTGGCCTATTGATGTGGGAAGGCCAGTGTGTCATTATATACTTGTCCTCCATGTTTTTAGCACTGTTTGGGTCACAACCTTGTTCCTAGGGTGGCCCGATTTTCAGGCTGCACATTTTAATCATTGATTCTGAATTCTGCTCTTTCATTGTCCCTTATGGAAGCCAATCCCAGAATAATAATTATTTATTATTATTATTAATAATAATAATAATAATAATGTTATTTGTATAGCACTTTTCTCCTAAAGGACTCAAAGGGGTCAATCCAATTAGGTGAGAATTGTGAGGTGCTAGTTGCTATTTTCTCTTGGAATTCGCATAGCAAATTAATATTGCAATCCTATTAGCAACTCACACTTAATCAGTCAGACTGAATTCGCATCTATCCATTTGCACCTACCTGAGGGTGAGAGATGGAAAGGGAAATCTTTATTTTAAGGTTAATATGTCAGAACAATGTGCTGAAACCCTTGGACACCCCCACCCTAATGAATAATTAGGCATTTGGAAGGTTCCAATTAGCTTAATTAGTCCAATAATTACAAGTCATTTTTTGGGGTCAAAATAAAATTGTCCTCAAATTACACCAAAATCTACTTTTTCGTAAGTTTAGGCACCCTAAATTTAATTACAATATTTTTTAATTGAAAAATAATTGTTTTTTTCATAATTTTTTTGCAATTTTTCAAGGTGCCCTCAAAGTACCCCAAAATCACCTTTTCCTACTTTTTTTTTGCATTTTTCGTTTATTTAGTTTGAGATTAATTAAACAAAATTTGTTTTTTTTTATCATTGTCTTGCATTTAAAAATAAAAAAACACAAATCAGCCATTTAACACCATTTAAAAGTCTACAGTACCTTCATAATACCCTTCTATAGGGTCCGGCTAACAAAATTATCCATTTTGGGTGGTCCAGGATGGTCTCACCACTTTTTCATGCACTTTTCTCAAATCTCATTTGGCAGTCAATTCACACCCCTCCGCTTCGAGTAGTGCGAATAGGGATCTTTAATTGGATTGGAGAATTCTCGGGAGCACGCTTCGATGCGAAGTCTGTGAGTTTCAAGAATCAAACTCGCACCTCGCAATTCGCACCTAGTTGGATTGAACCCAAAGTGCTTTACATTTGGCTTTACAGCACAAAATACAAAACTAGCTAAGCAAGGGACATTAGTGAAATGCTTATGTGAATGGCTGAGTCTTGAGTCTATTTTTGAAGGATTCTAGAGTGGAGGCCTCTCGAACTGTGCGGGGAAGTGAGTTCCATAGAATTGGAGCCATTTAAAAACATAAACAAAATTAAGATATACGTAATAAAACCCGAGCAACTCAAACATTGGTGTACTGGAAGTTTCATATTCTTCTCCATGAGCAGCCATTTGGACTCAGGAATAAAAAAGAAAGAGATCCTTACTTCACTGAAACTATATTTAATTACGAATTACTGAAGATTTCAAAATGACATCTAAGCATGGTTTTTCATTATACGCACACATGAAACAGGATGGCAGCTGAGATACTGTGAATTAAAAACAGAATGAAATAATTTCCTCTCTAGCTGAGAATACATCCTGTATATTAGACCTTGATCTGAGCCCCTGATTAGCTCAGAGAAAGTTATCATTTCCCTTTCTGTTATGTAATATTAATTGTATTTCTAACGTATCCCTAGGAGCATTAATGTAAACAGATAAAAGTGAAAATACATATCTTTATTCACCCTTATGTGTACTGTAAGCAAGTAAATCAGCTAGCAGACTATGTTCAAACATCATTAAAATAAAAAAAATCTTAGAACATAAAAACAATCACTGAGGAAGCTTTAATATATTGTAATTCCCCATGGTTTTATTGACAGTACCTTTGTCTGCACCATGCCTTGTCGCTGGTCTCTCAAGTGCTCCAGAGTAGCGGCAATATCAATCTCTTTAGCACCTGCAACAAACCACAAATTGGACTGAGTTCTCAGCATAAGATAATTCAAGCTGCATCTGTCAATCTCTTCCTAGCCAGTTCCCTTTGGACAACAGACCAATTGAAAAATATTAATTCATGCCTCAGTAGACGTTGCAGACAGTTGCAATTGTAATGTTCATACAGAAAAAGAGGAGTGTAGCTTTGATTATCATCAACACAGAGTAGAAAAAAAAAAGAGGACCCTCAAGAGAGAACTGCCTATTGTGTGTTGTAGCGGTACAATCTCTCACATAAAGACCATTACCGTCTGCTGAAATGAAAACACAATTTCTGCAATCGTGCAGTTTAAAAGGGAATGGTTATCAAGGCAGTGCCCCCCATCCAAAAGGTTTAATAAGATTGTTTGACATTGTAGCAGAAAGCCAGTATTATTATTAAATATTAAATAAAACAAACAACTTAAAAAATCAATGGCAGTAATAGGGACCAGGGCTTAATAATGCATCATGCCAGACCCTAGTGCCTACTTCTGAGCATAAATATAGATAGACAGACAGACATATATACACAACTGTCCTGACTGACTGGTTTTATATATATATATATATATATATATATATATATATATATATTAGGGATGAGCGGGTTCGGTTCCCTGAGAACCGAACCCACCCGAACTTCGGGGATCCGGGGCGATCCGAGCCCAAGCTCGGATCTCCCTGTCTGCCCCGGATCCCTCTCCCGAGGCAAAACCTCGAGATCTGCTGTCGGATCTCGAGGTTTTGCCTCGAGCGGCCATTTTAAAAAAAATGCCTTTGCCTTTAATGGGCAAAGTGCTGATTGGCTGACAGAGCCGTCTGTCACGGCTCTCAGCCAATCAGCATTATGGTGCTCATTTGCATGTAGCACGGACTCGTGAGATCCGTGCTACATGCATCTGTGTGATTGACACAGAGCACTAACGGGTCCGTGAGACCCGTCTGTGCTGCTGTGGTAAATAAAAAAAAAAAAACCTGTGTAAAAAGAGAAAAAAATGGCGTGCCCCCCCCCCAAAAAAGAGCAACCAGCCCCGGGCATTAGTGACCCAGTGCTGGGTGTGCTTAAATACAGGGGACAAACGACATAGGGGTCCCCTGTACTTAAACACAACCAGCACCGGGCTAGTCAGAACCAGAGCTGGTTGCCAAAATACGGGGGACAAACGACGTAGGGGTCCCCCGTATTCTGCGCAACCAGCTCTGGGCTCTGATCCGGTCCTGGTTCTGGAAATACAGGGGAAAAAAATGAGTAGGGTTCCCCTGTATGTTCCAGAACCAGCACTGGACTTTTTCTAGCGGGGGGCTGATGCCACAGCCAGGGGAGCCCTTTCACCGGGCCCCCCAGCCGCAGCATCAGCCCTGACCGCTAGTCAGCCCAGGCCGGGGATCCCTGGAGAGCTGGGGACCCCCCCAATAAAGGGGTCACCCTCTCCAGGGCTCCCCAGGCCCATGCTGATAGCCCGGGGCTATCCCCGCCACCCCTGGTGGCGGTGGGTGGCGGGTTGATTGTGTGGTGTGGTGTAAATAAAGAATATCAAACATTGTCTTTACAAGTAGAACTGCAAGTCCCAGCAAGCCTGCCCCGCATGCTGGTACTTGGAGAACCACAAGTACCAGCATGCAGGGCATTAAGGGCCCACTAGTACCTGTAGTTCACCTGTAAAAAAATGTTTAAAAAAAACACAGGACACACACACCGTGACAGTATAAGTTTATTAAACATACACACACACACACACACATGTACACATACTCACCTATGTAACCCTGTAGCATCGGTCCACTTGTCCGGTAAAGTATCCATAGGGGACCTGTGAAAAAAAACATACTCACCATCTCCTATGCGAGGTTCTGTCCTCTTCGTTCCAAAGTAGGCATCCCCGGACTTGGCAAAAAAAAAAAACGAAAACGCGATCCACGAACTTAGTACCGTTCTATAGAACGGTACTTCCCGAATGAGAGCTTAGCGGCGGGGTATCACCATGGAAACCCCGCTGCTAAGCGTTCATTGGCTGAGAGAGGCCATCTCCCGTCTCTCTCAGCCAATGAACGGCTCCCTCCATTGTAGTCAATGCTGGGAGCCGCAAGGTTATTAAAGTTTACCCTGCGGTTCCCACCATTGACTACAATGGAGGGAGCCGTTCATTGGCTGAGAGACGGGAGATGACCTCTCTCAGCCAATGAACGCTTAGCAGCGGGGTTTCCATGGTGATACTCCGCCGCTAAGCTCTCATTCGGGAAGTACCGTTCTATAGAACGGTACTAAGTTCGTGGATCGCGTTTTCGTTTTTTTTTTTTTGCCAAGTCCGGGGATGCCTACTTTGGAACGAAGAGGACAGAACCTCGCATAGGAGATGGTGAGTATGTTTTTTTTCACAGGTCCCCTAGGGATACTTTACCGGACAAGTGGACCGATGCTACAGGTTACATAGGTGAGTATGTGTACATGTGTGTGTGTGTATGTATGTTTAATAAACTTATACTGTCACGGTGTGTGTGTCCTGTGTTTTTTTAAACATTTTTTTTACAGGTGAACTACAGGTACTAGTGGGCCCTTAATGCCCTGCATGCTGGTACTTGTGGTTCTCCAAGTACCAGCATGCGGGGCAGGCTAGCTGGGACTTGCAGTTCTACTTGTAAAGACAATGTTTGATATTCTTTATTTACACCACACCACACAATCAACCCGCCACCCACCGCCACCAGGGGTGGCGGGGATAGCCCCGGGCTATCAGCCTGGGCCTGGGGTGCCCTGGAGAGGGTGACCCCTTTATTGGGGGGGTCCCCAGCTCTCCAGGGATCCCCGGCCTGGGCTGACTAGCGGTCAGGGTTGATGCTGCGGCTGGGGGGCCCGGTGAAAGGGCTCCCCTGGCTGTGGCATCAGCCCCCCGCTAGAAAAAGTCCAGTGCTGGTTCTGGAACATACAGGGGAACCCTACTCATTTTTTGTCCCCTATATTTCCAGAACCAGGACCGGATCAGAGCCCAGAGCTGGTTGCGCAGAATACAGGGGACCCCTACGTCGTTTGTCCCCCGTATTTTGGCAACCAGCGCTGGTTCTGACTAGCCCGGTGCTGGTTGTGCTTAAGTACAGGGGACCCCTACGTCGTTTGTCCCCTGTATTTAAGCACACCCAGCACTGGGTTACTAATGCCCGGGGCTGGTTGCTCTTTTTTGGGGGGGTGCACGCCATTTTTTTCTTTTTTTACACAGGTTTTTTTTTTTTTTTTTTACCACAGCAGCACAGACGGGTCTCACGGACCTGTCATTGCTCTGTGCCAATCACACAGATGCATGTAGCACGGATCTCCCGGGTTCGTGCTACATGCAAATGGGCACCATAACGCTGATTGGCTTCCTGTCTGCCACTGCAGTGCCACTCCTAGATGGGCCACGTGTTTGTGCCGCCCCCTTGTGTCGCTTAGCATAGTCATCCAGCTTCCTCGGTACAACCTTTTGGCCTAAAAACAATATTGTGAGGTGTGAGGTGTTCAGAATAGAGTGGAAATGAGTGGAAATTAATGTTATTGGGGTTATTAATAGCGTAGGAACAAAAAAAGGCCCATTTATGTGATTTTAGCGTTTTTTTTTTATTTTTTAAGAAAAAATCCAGATCCAAAACACAAAACCCAGAACCCAAAACACGGAAGGGTGGTTTTGGCAAAACCAATCCAGATCCAAAACACGAAGAAAGATCCAGATCCAAAACCAAAACACAAAACACGAAAAGTGTCCGGTGCACACCCCTAATATATATATACAGTCAGGTGCATAAATGTTGGGACATTGACATAATTTTCATATTTTGGCCTCTATTCACCACCACAATGGCTTTGAAATGAAACAAACAAGATATGCTTTAACTGCAGACTTTCAGATTTAATTTGAGGGTAATTACATCCAAATCCGGTGAACGGTGTAGGAATTACAACGGTTTCTATATGTGCCTCCCACTTTTTAAGGGGCCAAAAGTAATGGGACAAACTAAACAATCCTAAATGTAACTTTCACTTTTTAATACTTTGCTGCAAATCCTTTGCAGGCAATTACAGCCTGAAGTCTGGAACACATAGACATCATCAGACGCTGGGTTTCATGCCTGGTGATGCTCTGCCAGGCCTCTACTGCAAATGTCTTCAGTTCCTGCTTGTTCTTGGGGCATTTTCCCTTCAGTTTTGTCTTCATCAAGTGAAATGCATGCTCATTCGGATTCAGGACAGGGGATTGACTTGGCCATTGCATAACATTCCACTTTTTAGCCTTAAAAAACTCTTTGGTTGCTTTTGCAGTATGCTTCGGGTCATTGTCCATCTGCACTGTGAAGCGCCATCCAATGAGTTCTGATGCATTTGACTGACTATGAGCATATAATATTGCCCGAAACATTTCAGAATTCATTCTGCTGCTTTTGTTAACAGTCACATCATCAATAAATACAAGGGAACTAGTTCCATTGGCAGCCATACATGCCCACGCCATGACACTACCACCACCATGCTTCACTGATGAGGTGGTATGTTTTGGATCATGAACAGTTCCTTTCCTTCTCCATACTCTTCTCTTCCCATCACTCTGGTACAAGTTGATCTTTGTCTCATCTGTCCATAGGATGTAGTTGCAGAACTGTAATGGCTTTTTTAGATGTTGTTTGGCAAACTCTAATCTGGTCTTCCTGTTTTTGTGGCTCACCAATGGTTTACATTTTGTGGTGAGCCCTCTATATTCACTCTTGTGAAGTCTTCTCTTGATTGTTGACTTTGACACATATACACCTACCTCCTGGAGAGTGTTCTTGATTTGGCCAACCGTTGTGAAGGGGTTTTTCTTCACCTGGGAAATAATTCTTCTGTCATCCACCACAGTTGCTTTCCGTGGTTTTCCGGGTCTTTTGGTGTTGCTGAGCTCTCCGGTGCGTTCTTTCTTTTTAAGAATGTTCCAAACAGTTGATTTGGCCACACCTAATGTTTTTGCTATCTCTCTGATGGGTTTGTTTTGATTTTTCAGCCTAATGATGGCTTGCTTCACTGATAGTGACAGCTCTTTGGATCTCATATTGAGAGTCGACAGCACCTGATTCCAAATGCAAATGTCACACCTAGAATCAACTCCAGACCTTTTACCTGCTTAATTGATAATGAAATAACAATGGAATAGCCTACACCTGTCCATGAAATAGCTTTTGAGTTGATAGTCCCATTACTTTTGGCCCCTTAAAAAGTGGGAGGCACATATAGAAACCGTTGTAATCCCTACACCGTTCACTTGATTTGGATGTAATTACCCTCAAATTAAATCTGAAAGTCTGCAGTTAAAGCATATCTTGTTTGTTTCATTTCAAAGCCATTGTGGTGGTGAATAGCGGCCAAAATATTAAAATTATGTCAATGTCCCAATATTTATGCACCTTACTGTATATATATATATATATATATATATATATATGTATATATATAAGAAGGGGTTGTCAGATGCAGGGGGTAGGAGTAAGAAGCAGATGCAGGGGGTAGGAGTAAGTAGCAGATGCAGTGGGGTAGGAGTAAGAAGCAGATGCAGGGGGGTAGGAGTAAGAAGCAGACACAGGGGGTAGGAGTAAGAAGCAGATGCAGGGGGTAGGAGTAAGAAGCAGACGCAGGGGGGTAGGAGTAAGAAGCAGACGCAGGGGGTAGGAGTAAGAAGCAGATGCAGGGGGTAGGAGTAAGAAGCAGATGCAGGGGGGTAGGAGTAAGAAGCAGATGCAGGGGGGTAGGATTAAGAAGCAGATGCAGGGGGTAGGAGTAAGAAGCAGAGGCAGGAGGTATGAGTGAGAAGCAGATGCAGGGGGTAGGAGTAAGAAGCAGTTGCAGGGGGTAGGAGTAAGAAGCGGATGCAGGAGGTATGAGTGAGAAGCAGATGCAGGTGGTAGGAGTAAGAAGCAGATGCAGTGGGTAGGAGTAAGAAGCAGATGCAGGGGGTATGAGTAAGAGGCAGATGCAGGGGGTAGGAGTAGGAAGCAGATGCAGGGGGTATGAGTAAGAGGCATATGCAGGGGGTAGGAGTAAGAAGCAGATGCAGGGGGTAGGAGTAAGAAGCAGATGCAGGGGGGTAGGAGTAAGAAGCAGATGCAGGGGGGTAGGAGTAAGAAGCAGACGCAGGGGGTAGGAGTAAGAAGCAGATGCAGGGGGTAGGAGTAAGAAGCAGATGCATGGGGGTAGGAGTAAGAAGCAGATGCAGGGGGGTAGGAGTAAGAAGCAGATGCAGGGGGTAGGAGTAAGAAGCAGATGCAGGAGGTATGAGTGAGAAGCAGATGCAGGGAGTAGGAGTAAGAAGCAGATGCAGGGGGTAGGAGTAAGAAGCAGATGCAGGGGGGTAGGAGTAAGAAGCAGATGCAGGGGGGTAGGAGTAAGAAGCAGACGCAGGGGGTAGGAATAAGAAGCAGATGCAGGGGGGTAGGAGTAAGAAGCAGATGCAGGGGGGTAGGAGTAAGAAGCAGATGCAGGGGGTAGGAGTAAGAAGCAGATGCAGGAGGTATGAGTGAGAAGCAGATGCAGGGGGTAGGAGTAAGAAGCAGTTGCAGGGGGTAGGAGTAAGAAGCGGATGCAGGAGGTATGAGTGAGAAGCAGATGCAGGTGGTAGGAGTAAGAAGCAGATGCAGGGGGTAGGAGTAAGAAGCAGATGCAGGGGTATGAGTAAGAGGCAGATGCAGGGGGTAGGAGTAGGAAGCAGATGCAGGGGGTAGGAATAGGAAGCAGATGCAGGTAGTAGGAGTAAGAAGCAGATGCAGGGGGTATGTGTAAGAGGCAGATGCAGGGGGTATGAGTAAGAGGCATATGCAGGGGGTAGGAGTAGGAAGCAGATGCAGGGGGTATGAGTAGGAAGAGGATGCAGGTAGTAGGAGTAAGAAGCAGTTGCAGGGGGTATGAGTAAGAAGCAGATGCAAGTAGTAGGAGTAAGAAGCAGATGCAGGGGGTATGAGTAAGAAACAGATGCAGGGGGTAGGAGTAAGAAGTAGATGCAGGGGGTATGAGTAAGAAGCAGATGCAGGTATTAGGAGTAAGAAGCGGTTGCAGGGGGTATGAGTAAGAAACAGATGCAGGGGGTAGGAGTAAGAAGCGGATGCAGGTAGTAGGAGTAAGAAGCGGTTGCAGGGGGTATGAGTAAGAAACAGATGCAGGGGGTAGGAGTAAGAAGGAGTTGTCAGATGCAGGGTGTTTGAGTAAGAAGCAGATGCAGGGGGTAGGAGTAAAGTCCTTCTAGGCAGTGTATATAGAGGTGTGGTACTTATTATATATAGTACATATTGCCATCAATCAAAAGAAAGCATAGGCTCGACAGCAGTTTCGGTAGAAACATCCACCTTTCTCAAGGATCAACCAAATACAGTATATAACAATATCCGCTATAAATAGGAACAGGATGGCACCAACCAAACCAATCAAACCCCATTCATTTATTTAAATCACAAACACCTGCTTGCAATCTCTGAAAAGTTAACAACATCCAGTGACTTATACAGTATAAATGTGATTGGTTCAAGCGACTGGCATGTTTTTGCATATAACTATGTGTAATAATCTGTTTTTCTTTGTTGGGGTTTCATTTACCCATGGTTATTCTACTTTTTCAATCGATTATTAATGTGATTATTTGCTATTATTTCATCTATCCATCATTCATTAATTTTTATTATCAATACTGTGCTTGGGTATACCCTGATTGAACATTTAGTCGATTCATGTTTTTTACTGTTTTTTTATGAGACACAGCAATAAATAGCTATTGTTTATTCAACCAAGTCTTACAGAGTCATATATCACATACATATATACTAGGGATGTGCAGGCTCGGATAGGTTCGAGTTTGCACGTGGAGTTCGGATTTTTCCCTCCAAAAAAACGGAACTCAGAACGAGGCAAAACGTCATCTTACATGGACGAACATCATCATTCCTGGACAAAAGACCAGGAATGATGATGTTCGTCCATGTAAGATGACGTTTTGCCTCGTTCTGAGTTCCGTTTTTTTGGAGGGAAAAATCCGAACTCCACGTGCAAACTCGAACCTATCCGAGCCTGCACATCCCTAATATATACATTGTATGTTGAAACTTCAGATTTATTTTCACGTCTTGCTATATAATTGGTCAAATTGCTCATCAATTGCGATATATGATATTTAACCATCAGGTAGATTAGCGCTGTTCATCCTCTTTTGTTTTTTTTGTTGTGTATATTATTTTGCATATCGGGAGTTTGATACTTTCCATTTAAACCAGCTGCTTAGTGACAGCGCCGAACTGATTTTTTCTTTTTTGCATATTTTTTCTTTCTTTTTTGTAATCAATATAACACAATTATATTGATACTGTGAACACATATAATAAGCTACGTTATTTTAGCACCGGGTACATTATACATAACAACGTGTAACAGTCTGGCACCAGGTGGCATTTTAAATCACTCTCATATTCTTTCTACATATGTATACACACTTTCTTTATATCTGTTTATGTTAATTACATTTTGCCTTGAATTTTGGACCCACTCATTATCATTTTAAGAAATGTTTAATAAAAGCTATATTTTAATATGAATTCAGAGAAATGTATTGATACTGAGATATTCAGACCTCAATAAGTGCCCTAGGAAAATCCTTTATTTTCTTTTGTTCTTTCAAATTGTGATTATTATAGGATTCTAAGGTAGCACATTCATATATGTCAAATATCATAGTAATATAGATGAAGTTGATGGGTCATAGATAGTTAATAAGATATTATTTCTCTGAGATAATACATGTATATATTTATTGGTGCGAGATCATTTCTTGTTGGTTTCTACAACTGTCATTGATGTTTGGCAGCATTTGGGGTGGCAGTTGGTGTGGCTCCCCTATTTGAATATTGAACTGTGCTGCAGCCCAACCTCTGGAGTCGCCACTGCTAAGGACTTTGACAAGGTTTTCTCCATTTAGATACTTCACTTGCAGTGTATTTGGATTTTTCATTTTATTGAACATGGCAATTGAGTTTTTGAATGTTAAAGGGGAGATGGTACCTCACACCATTGTCCCCCTCACAGGAGACAGAGCCTGCCTGTTCTGGTCCTTCTCTATCTCATGTATGATACATAGCTAATGGCTAGGGAGGTGTGTGAACTAATTGTGAGGCATGTGGTGGACAATTGGTCTCCATCATATCCCATGACAGGACAGCAAGGGGCAACCACACGAGTTCCACTGACTACCTCCTTGATATGTCCCAACCCTTTACTTATGGTGGTTTATGCAAACTGGTGGCAGTTGGGTAACTGTTTGAGTTTGTCTTCAAGGTTTACCGCAATGGTGAGCTTTATGAGAGTTTTGGTGCTGAACATCACCCGGTGAGGAGGCTACGCTTTACGCAGGACCTCTCTAAGGGGTCATTGTGATGCGTACCTGCCACGAGAACCTCAAAAAGTGTGCACCACACTACCTCTCCTCCAGCTGGACTCCGCCTCAAACCACTCACACCTCTAAAACCATTATAATGTTGAATGCTGCACTAAAGATGTAATTTAACCTTTTTTCAAAACATTATGTAAGTTATCAAAGAAAATCAGAAATAACAATGAGAGAAAACAAAACTTTGCGAGAGGGCTATTTTGTTTGGACAGCTATCGGTGTGGCTGTATGGCACCTCTTCCTGTCCCAAGAAGGCACCTACCAAACATTGTGCCAGATACACCCAGGCTAAAAGGAGGAAGCAACTTCAGGATGTGGCAAGGAAATTTGTGCAGATTAATCCTACAGTGCACCGTGCTGTGGTGGCTAAGTACCAACAAAATAACCTAGATGGGAACAGAGCAGTGATGGCCAGATACCAGCAAGATCATCCTGAGATGCACAGAGCAGCGGTGGCAAGGTACCAGCAAGATCACTCCAAGGAACAAAGAGCAACAGTGGCCAGGTGCCTAACAACAAAATAACCTAGATGGGAACAGAGCAGTGGTGGCCAGGTACCAGCAAGATCACCTCTAGGTACACAAAGCGGCGATGGCCAGGTGCCAGCAAGATCACCATGAGGTGCATAGAGCAGAAAAAAAAAACAATTAAAAAAACTTAAATTACTTAACCTTGAAACTAGCACTTTCCTTTACACCAGAGGCATAAAATAAAATACTAAAAAAATAAAATATATATATATATATATGGCCGGAGGCAGACCACACGTGCTTAAAATGTTTGCCACGGCGCTGAAAGGGTTAACCCCCTGTGCTGCGGCGTCATATTTAAAGAGACAAAGGGCGCTTGGCGCCATGTTTAAATGTATTACCGTGCTAGGCGCCGAGTGTTTAAACACAAAATGTATTTAAAATGTATGTGCAGCACTGAGCCAGAACAGGAGGTCCTGGGCTGATGGTGGGCACAGGCACAAACGGTGAATGTATTTAAAGTGTTTAAATGTATAATTTAAGTAAAGTGCACTTAACTGTTATGCTCTGGACAGCCAGGGGATCCAGAGTCCTCCGTGGGCTGCTGGAACCCCCAGCCCCTTCCAGGGGAAATAAAATGTTCCCCTATGCAGCCTCATGCCTGGAAGTGGTATGAGGGGGTGCATAGGGAGCTGGCTAAGGCAGCCAGCTAACCATTTCAGGGAGCTTCAAAATAGCTTCCCTTCTGTGGCCAGGAAAGCGTGCCCGGGGACCTTGCTTCCCCACCTCTGGAGCTCAGATTCAGGCAAATGTGGCTGGGCTGGTCCCTTAGCAGATTCCTGGAAGTATGGTTTTTTAGGAAAACCTCCCCCGGCCCTAGACGAGCTGACTCCTTGGTGGTGACCAAAACACCAGGTAGTCTCAGGCTCAGGGGAGTGACCACTCCCCACTGTACATAGGGGACAATGTTAAATGTGCATGTGGCCAGCACATGCACAGGTCATGCACTTAAGGTGATTGGTTGGAAACCACAGGGTATGTGTACAACCCTGTAACTTGAGGAGAAGAGCTGCTGATAAGATTCCTGTATGTGGACATCTTTGACAATCCTTTGTGGAGGAGACCTGCTGTTTTGATTCCTGTAACATCTTGTATGCTGATTATTCCCCTTCAATCTGAAGGGAGGGTCTTTTTTAAGACTGAGAGCAATAAACACCTTTGCCTTTAAATTCTACATCTGTATCCTGCGACCAACAGAATCGCGCAAAACGCTATTCCGTTCTCCTGCTGTTCTGGGTAAGAGCTCCGTGTCTCCAAGTTCAAGCTCTCTGCCAGCTACCGTGCAGACCTGGTCCATTGTGAGGGATCAGGTGGGAACAGCCGACACCAAACAGGAGGTGTGTCCGCAGTTAGTCGACGCATACACAGCAGAGCGGTTCCAAACGCCGATGGTAGAGTTTGGTGGTGGCAGCATCGTTACACGCCCATGGCGCAGTGGGCGGAGTCAGTGACAGGCGGTCACTGACGGTGAGTGGGAGTCCAAAAGCGCAAACCCGTGACCAGTGACGGCCTAGGCGAAAGGCGTCCGGTCACAATATATATATATATATTTACATATATACTAAAAGTAATGTTGCTGATAGAGAAATGACCTGATAACATAATTCTTTTTTGCTTACAGCTATGTTTTTCAACATACGTTTCATTCCGATGTCACACCCGCGTCATTCACTCCAATGTTTTACTATACAGAAATCATTGTCCTAGAGCTGGTACTGTACTATTCAGATATTCACATTTTTCCTTTTACAGAGCAATGACTACACTTTCTCCTCATGCTGATAATTAATTTATTATCCTCTGTAAATATCTGCAGAACACGGATCTGTGTCACTCACCCTTTGACAAATGCATATTCATTTACTTTAAGAACATCTCATATTATTTGGACCTCTTACAAAATAGCTACAATTCCTAATTGCTATTATTTATGCTGGTCTGCAATTATCTTTTTTTTGATCATTTCTAAGCTCCTACTACAAATAACTGATGTATAATTAACAATGCTTTTCTTATTTTATGTAAAACAGAAAATATTAATTACTGTTCTAAGAATTCTTATTTAAAAACTCAAACGGGTCGTAAAACTGATTCACAAATACGATCAGGTCCCAGATTCACCGGCATGATCAGTTCCCTGGTCAAATTTGTCAAGGTCCTCTGATCTATATCTTCATCTCTTTCCATGCTGGTTTTGTTCTAGAGGTATTTGCATTTTACTTTATCTATTTTTCATATGCATTGCTACAAACGGCTTTGAACTACTTGAACTAAACCGTAATTCTCCAGCATTAAACCTGGTACCCATATTATTTCATTGGTGCATTAGGCATCATCATGTATATTGATGTGGCAGGAATGTTTGACATACATACATTTATAAACAACACATAATTTATTTGTCATGTAAGCTAAGGACCGTACTTACTGGTATTAAAAAAAATATACTTTTACAAGCATGAAAATGGTTATGAGGATGGGACCTACTGGGTCTAATGACCCAATATTCACTTGTGCTTAGTAATGGTAGTAGCAACATGACAGAGTCTATTGGATGCTACATGACCCCCTTGTTTGTGTTTACTGCATGTCAATGCAAGAGGATCATAGACATTTCATCCATAAACCGTATTGAACACAAATGCAGCCACTGTTTTAAAGTGGGATTGTATTTGACATCTATTTGACAAGTGGTGTCACTGGATTTTTCTTAACACCTGTGAGTGACCAATCTAAAGACCCCTACACACTAGACGATATCTTGAGCGATTGGCATATACCGACTAATCGGAAAAACAAATTGTTCATATCGTCCAGTGGGTACGTATGATGCTGTTGCGCGCTCCCATGGGATGTCCGTCGCATTCTCAGATCTTTTGTACAGGCAGAAAGATCTGAGGATGTAGCTAGCGATGCCATGCTGCCAAATGTAGTATGGCCCCCGCTACCCCCACCATTGCTCCCGGCATCGGCAAGTGTGTATGTACTTGCTGATGCCGGCACCCCTGCCGGGTCCGTCGCGCACGATAGATCGGCTGGGTACACATCGTCTAATGTGTACCCAGCTTAACACAGTTCCAGTATTTGTCCTACAGCAGGTAGATATCTGTTTAGCACAGGTAGCTCTGTGAGATTGCTACAGCTTCCTACTCACTCATCCCATTATCTTCCTGTGCTCGGTCATTTATTCTGCTGCAAAGACAGCTATCGAGGTTTGGAAATTCTAATAAAACTGAAGAATTTACTGGTTTTCAATGTATTAAATGGTAGATACAAAAACAATAAAAAATTGGCCTCAGACTGCAGTCTGAGGCCCATTTTGTATGTAATCCAATCAGTGCATTGCTTTGCACACCTGAAAGCTTGAGACACTTTCCACTCAGACTAGCACACCTACCACATTGGTTTAGAGCATGGAGTCTGGCATTGTAATATGCACACCAGTCAGAGGCACAATATAGGTAAGTCCTGCAAATATTTAGACTGTGTAGTGCAGCTTTGCTTAATTATTGGGGCGTGGGTCCCCCTGGATTGCTTTGGTTGATCTGCTTCTGGGCACCGCATTATAACACATTTTTCCTTTACAACACATTTTAACGCTTCACTGTCTGTTTTTTATATATGTATTTCACTTTTGTATTTTTATTCTTTATATGCAGCTGCAGCTGCGGCTGCTCTTAACTATTTCCTTTACACTTCACTTTTATTATTAGAGCAGTGCCTTGGGGTGGCTTAGCTGGGCTAGTTTGGGGGTGTTCTGCGCTCTGGATTTGAACCCTAGTATGTTAGGGACCTATCCTACCTGGATGTGGTGGGTAGACCTATAACCTTGGCCAAGATTATGCCAAAAACCTCTATTTACTGCAAAAAATTATTTATTTATAAATAATCAGTTAATTTGGAGTTGTGCACTTGTATTTCTTCTTTTAGATACAAAAACAATGTTGTTGTTCAAATGAAATAGCTGAAATATAATTTTTGTTTAGAACAAATTCCACTGTATTCTATAACGCAAAGATAAAGGCAGTTGCTGTTGTGGATATCTGTCTACATTGTTTTACATTATCTAAATACTTAATTGACAAAACTTGCAATTCAAATAGCATCAATATGTTTATATAAATTAATCTGTACTTACCAGTAAAACTTGCCTATGCCTTTGTAAAGCAAGACAAAGCTAAATGTTGTGTTTCAGGTTACAGGATTATAGAACACCCTACGTACATTTATGCAATAGAAATTACCGTAGGGGCACATTGATTCCCTCTACAAGAGATTCAATCTAATTCCAAATTTTATCTGATTTTATTTTGCATAATAAATGATACAGACAGTCCTTAAATATCAAAGGAAATTTAAAGAATAACCTCACCCAAAACTTAAAATGTAGTATTGGGGAGCATTCAACGAATTAAAAAAATGGACATTTAATGTGTAGACGTTCTATAGCTTATGCTCTGCGGTTCTTATTGTCTTCTTTAGTTCACTCCTGCTTTATATTCCTACCACTAATGTCAGTGGAAAACTCAGAGGACGGGCACTGACAAACAGACTAGGTAATAGGAGTATAGAGTAGTATGGTATTGTCGAAGGCATGCAAGTTCCCTTAGTATAACATATTTATCATTATATCGCCTTAAATGCCAATGCAAAATAAAAAGTTTGGATTGAGGTTCTTTCATTTCAGTTTCTGGAAGTGATAACTATATCTTTCTTCTTAAATTTTCAGCAATATTATCTGGAAAATTTATCAGAATCCAGATGTTGCTTTAAACCATTATAATTAATCTTAATTTGGTTCAAGGTTTTGGCAAATCATTATCTTTCCACCCTTTACCCAATAACATGTGCCATTGTATAAACAGAAAATACAATTATAGTATAAGCAATGGAGAATCAGGGTTGTCTGAGAGTGATCCTGTCACAATCGTGAGATTTAAAGACTGTGTTCCCGGACTGGGCCTTGGACCTGTATCACTTGGTGCAGACGCCCGCAGGAGGAGACTTGGTTTAATAAAGTTCCTCTGCATGAGAGGAAGCAGTAAACTAATAGGGAATTTGAGTACTGCTAGAAGTGGTGTGGTAGCTTGGAAGCCACTTGGAAAGACTGGATAGCCTTGTGTGGACGTTAGGAGCTGAGAAGCTACGTGGAGCGGCTGGATAGCCGTGGGAAGACGCTGGTAGCTGGGTGGCTACGTGGAGTGGCTGGATAGCCGTGGGTAGACGTTGGTAGCTGGGTGGCTACGTGGAGCGGCTGGATAGCCGTGGATAGACATTGGTAGCTGGGTGGCTACGTGGAGCGGCTGGATAGCCGTGGGTAGACGTTGGTAGCTGGGTGGCTACGTGGAGCGGCTGGATAGCCGTGGGTAAATGTTGGTAGCTGGGTGGCTACGCGGAGCGGCTGGATAGCTGTGGGTAGACGTTGGTAGCTGGGTGGCTACTTGGAGCGGCTGGATAGCCGTTGGTAGATGTTGGTAGCTGGGTGGCTACGTGGAGCGGCTGGATAGCCGTGGATAGATGTTGGTAGCTGGGTGGCTACGTGGAGCGGCTGGATAGCCGTGGTTAGACGCTGGTAGCTGGGTAGCTACGTGGAGCGGCTGGAGCACAGTCGGAAAGCTCACTAGGAAACTAGTTGCACTGGCAACTTGTGTCAGCATTGGGGAACCTTATATAGTGGACGCTGGGAGCTGACAGGCTGAAAGAGAAGGAGAAGACTCCTCATTGGTGGTAGCGTGTCACATGGGCAATCCAAGATGGCCGCGCCCAAGGACCGGAGGACAGCGCTTCTCAGAAGAAGTCAGCGGGGACCAGCAACCAGCAGAAGCCAGCGTGGGAGCAGCAGAGCAGCGGGACCTTCCAGAGAACAACGGAGACCGGCCAGAGAGAGAGGGAAGCAGCGCACAGCGCAGGAGCCGGAAGACAGCGCGGGTCACCACCCACAAAGGTAGGTGACGGGGTCTGATTCTGGGGTCTCCAGGGTGGCATGTGACAGTACCCCCTTCTTCATGAGTGGCCACTGGACACTTCCTTGGTTTATGAGGAAATTTCATATGGAACGCTTTGACCAGACGGGGCACATGGACATCGGAGGCATTTATCCAGATTCGTTCTTCTGGACCATAATTTTTCCAGTCGATGAGGTATTGAAGACGATTGTATCGACAATGGGAATCTAAGATTCTGTCAACTTCGAACTCCTCTCCTTGTTGTGTTTGAACACTAGAAGCTTTGGGAAGGACCTTCTGAAATCGGTTTAAGACCAGTGGTTTTAGGAGAGAAATATGGAAAGAACTTGGAATGCGAAGAAATGGAGGAAGTTTTAGCTTGTAGGCCACAGGATTCAAGACTTTGATGATTGAGAATGGAGCAATGTACCGCGGGGCAAATTTCATTGAGGGAACTCGGAGTCTTAGGTTTCGGGTAGAGAGCCAGACCATATCCCCAGGTTGGAAATTGGGAACCGCTCGTCTTTGGCGGTCAGCAAATCTCTTGTACCGGGCTGAAGTTTTAGTCAGAGAGGAACGAACCTTTTCCCAGATGTTGGAGAACCGTTGAAGAGACATCTTGGCCGCGGGCACATCTAATGTTGGAAGAAGAGAAAAATCTGGCACTCGAGGATGATGACCAAAAACTGTAAAAAAAGGAGTTTAGTTGGTGGACATGTGATAATGATTATTGTGAGCAAATTCGGCCCAAGGAAGAAGGTCAATCCAGTCATCTTGGGAGGAGGAGACAAAAGTGCGCAGGAATTGTTCCAGGTCTTGATTGACCCTTTCGGTCTGGCCATTGGTGATAAGCGGTAGAAAATTTTAGTTTAATTTGCAGGGCTGAGCAGAGTGACCTCCAGAACTTCGCTACGAACTGTACTCCCCTGTCTGAGATGATCTCGAGGAAGGCCGTGGAGCTTGAAGATCTCTTTTATAAAACTCTGGGCGAGTAGAGGTGCAGACGGGAGCCCAGTAAGAGGTACAAAATGAGCCATTTTAGAAAAGCGATCCACGATAACCCAAATGGTGTTGTGGCCCCGAGATGGAGGAAGCTCAGAGATTAAATCCATAGAAAGGTGAGTCCATGGCTTAGATGGAATTGCTAGAGGCTGGAGTTGACCGTGTGGAACCCGTCGAGGTATTTTGTGTTGAGCACATTTGATGCATGACGATACATAAGACCTGACGTCCTTTTTCATCGAAGGCCACCAATAGGACCGCTGGATGAATTCAAGGGTTTTATCCATACCCAAGTGTCCAGAGAACCGGGAAGCATGGGCCCAATGCAGCAACTTCTTGCGGAGTTCTGGAGCGACAAAGGTCTACCCAACCAGGGGTATAGAAGATAATTTGGTGGAGGTGAAGAAAGCTGGATTCAGGATTGGTTGGGGCTGTTCCATGGGTAGATCAGGGTCGCTTGTCATGGAACGGGAGAGTGCGTCGGCTTTGAGGTTTTGTGAGCCAGGGCGATAGGAGAGTTTGAAGTTAAACCTGGAGAAAAACATTGCCCACCGGGCTTGACGAGGGTTCAGGCAATTTGCGGATTTAAGATAAAGCAGGTTCTTGTGGTCTGTGAAAATGGTAATGGGATAATGGGCTCCTTCTAGAAGATATCGCCATTCTTCGAGGGCTAGTTTCATGGCGAGTAACTCTTGATCCCCGATGGTGTAGTTTTTTTCTGCAGGCAAAAACTTCCGGGAAAAGAAACCACAGGGATGAAGTTTTTCATCTTCAAACCGCTGGGAAAGCACAGCACTGACACCTTCGGAGGATGTGTCCACCTCCAGGATAAATGGCCGGGTGGAATCCGGTTGCTTTAAGATGGGAGCGGAGATGAAGGCTTGCTTAAGGAGTTGAAATGCCGAGGTAGCTTCGACGGGCCACTTAGTTGGATCTGCTCCCTTATGGGTGAGAGCTGTAATAGGAGCTACCAGTGTTGAAAAACCTTTCACAAACTTGCGATAATAGTTGGCGAATCCTAGGAACCTTTGTATGGATTTTAAGGAAGAAGGAAGAGACCAATCAAGAATGGCTTGTAGTTTTGAAGAATCCATTTGAAGGCCTGTTCCGGAGATGATGTACCCCAGGAATGGTACACTTGAGACTTCAAACAGACACTTCTCTAATTTGCAAAAAAGTTGATTGGACCGCAATCTCAGAAGGACTTCCTTCACCTGGTCTCGATGAGTTTGGAGGTCTTGAGAAAAAAATCAAAATGTCGTCCAAGTACACGACCACATTCTTGTACAAAAGATCCCGGAAGATTTCGTTGACGAAAAACTGGAAGACGGCTGGAGCATTACAGAGGCCGAAGGGCATAACGAGATATTCGTAGTGCCTATCCCTGGTGTTGAAGGCCGTTTTCCATTCATCGCCTGGACGGATACGAATTAAATTATAGGCCCCTCTTAGGTCGAGTTTGGTAAAAACTGTGGCTCCCTTGACTCTATCGAACAACTCTGTTATGAGAGGAAGAGGGTAGCGATTCTTAATAGTTATTTCATTAAGACCCCGGTAGTCAATACACGGGCACAGCCCACCATCTTTCTTTTTTACGAAGAAAAATCCAGCCCGGCTGGAGACATGGAGGGTCGAATGAAGCCTTTTTTACTTAAGTTTTCTTTAATGTACTCCGATATAGCTTGAGTCTCAGGGAGAGATAGCGGGTAGGTTCGGCCTCTAGGAGGATTCTTCCCGGGAAGCAGATCTATGGGGTAGTCCCAATCACGATGGGGAGGTAATAGGTCTGCACTCTGTTTGCTGAAGACATCCAAAAACCCACCATAAGCTTTGTGCAGGTCAGTAGAATCCTGTATGACAGAAGATCGGACAGGTACTACCCGCTGAAGGCAGCCTTTGAAGCAATTGGAACCCCAAGAGGTTATTTGCATGGTGGTCCAATCAATTTGTGGTGAATGTCTCTGTAGCCAGGGTAGTCCAAGGACTAAAGAATCAGAGGCTTTGGGAATCACTAGGAAGGACAGTTGTTCGGTATGGAGCACCCCAATGGTAAGTCTAAGTGGTGCTGTACGATGGGTGATGGTTCCACTAGTAATGCGACTACCATCGATGGTGGTTAAAGTGATGACCCAAGGCAATGCTTCTATGGGGATTTGATGTTTCTGGGCAAAGTCCGTAGTGACAAAGTTCTCTGCTGCTCCAGAATCCAGAAGAGCTAATACAGCTTTGGAACCTCGGGGAAGCTTTAAGTGAGCCTGGATGGTGGAATCAGACTTCCTATGTGATTCAATGGCAACTCCTAACTTAACCTCTCTGTCATAAGTTAGGAGGAGGCGTTTCCCGGACGAATTGGACGGATGGGACAGGATCTAACTAAGTGTTGAGGAGATCCGCAGTACATACAGAGGTTCTGTCTCTGCCTTTTCTGTCATTCCTCAGCCGATAGATGAGAGCGGTTGACCTGCATGGGTTCTTCGCCCATAGGAGGAGAGGGTAAACGGGAAGCTGGACGTGGCCTTCCGCGGTCAAGTTTGCCTCTTTCCAAGGCACTCTCCCTGTGATGAAGATCCACCTTGTTGCAAAGGGAAATTAAATCATCCAAATTGGTTGGAAGGTCACGGGAAGCTAGGTCGTCTTTGAGTCTTTCTGAAAGACCACTCCAGAAGGCAGCAATGTGAGCATCCTCATTCCAATTGAGTTCTGAGGGCAGAGTTTGGAACTGGACTACATATTGACCGACGGTCCTGCTACCCTGACGGAGGCGTAGAATATCAGCTGATGCAGAAGTGGTTCTTCCAGGTTCATCAAAGATCTTGCGAAACGTGGAAATAAATTCAGGGTAGTTGGAGAGCAAAGGATCCGATTTCTCCCAAAGGGGCGAGACCCAGTCGAGTGCTTGGCCAGAGAGCAGAGAGATGATATATGCCACCCTGGTTCTGGCTGTTGGAAAATTGGCAGATTGTAGCTCGAACTGGATTTCGCATTGGTTTAAAAAACCCCTGCATAATTTGGGGTTGCCATCGAACTTGCTCGGAGGGGAAAGCTGAAGACGAGCAGGAGGTAGAAGCGGGGGAGCAGGTGACACCACAGGAGGCGAGGCGGCTTGGGAGCCAGCGGGAGTGGGATAAGCCAATAAGGACTGAATGTTGTCCAAGCGTGACGACATATCTTGAATGAACTGGATCAACTGGGCCTGAGAGGTCTCCTGTCTTTCCAGACGAGATAGTACATCCTGTGAGGGATCTACCCCAGATCCTTGACCACTTGCCGAGTCCATCTGGCCAGTGCAAACTGTCACAATCGTGGGATTTAAAGACTGTGTTCCCGGACTGGGCCTTGGACCTGTATCACTTGGCGCAGACGCCCGCAGGAGGAGACTTGGTTTAATAAAGTTCCTCCGCATGAGAGGAAGCAGTGAACTAATAGGGAATTTGAGTACTGCTAGAAGTGGTGTGGTAGCTTGGAAGCCACTTGGAAAGACTGGATAGCCTTGTGTGGACGTTAGGAGCTGAGAAACTACGTGGAGCGGCTGGATAGCCGTGGGAAGACGTTGGTAGCAGGGTGGTTACGTGGAGTGGCTGGATAGCCGTGGGTAGACGTTGGAAGCTGGGTGGCTACGTGGAGCGGCTGGATAGCCGTGGGTAGACGTTGGTAGCTGGGTGGCTACGTGGAGCGGCTGGATAGCCGTGGGTAGACGTTGGTAGCTGGGTGGCTACGTGGAGCGGCTGGGTAGATGTTGGTAGCTGGGTGGCTACGTGGAGTGGCTGGATAGCCGTGGCTAGACGTTGGTAGCTGGGTGGCTACGTGGAGCGGCTGGATAGCCGTGGGTAGACATTGGTAGCTGGGTGGCTACGTGGAGCGGCTGGATAGCCGTGGGTAGACGTTGGTAGCTGGGTGGCTACGTGGAGTGGCTGGATAGCCGTGGGTAGATGTTGGTAGCTGGGTGGCTACGTGGAGCGGCTGGATAGCCGTTGGTAGACGTTGGTAGCTGGGTGGCTACGTGGAGTGGCTGGATAGCCGTTGGTAGACATTGGTAGCTGGGTGGCTACGTGGAGCGGCTGGATAGCCGTGGATAGATGTTGGTAGCTGGGTGGCTACGTGGAGCGGCTGGATAGCTGTGGGTAGATGCTGGTAGCTGGGTAGCTACGTGGAGCGGCTGGAGCACAGTGGGAAAGCTCACTAGGAAACTAGTTGCACTGGCAACTTGTGTTAGCATTGGGGAACCTTATATAGTGGACGCTAGGAGCTGACAGGCTGAGAGAGAAGGAGAAGACTCCTCATTGGTGGTAGCGTGTCACATGGGCAATTCAAGATGGCCGCGCCCATGGACCGTAGGACAGCGCTTCTCAGAAGAAGTCAGCGGGGACCAGCGACCAGCAGAAGCCAGCGTGGGAGCAGCAGAGCAGCGGGACCTTCCAGAGGACAGCGGAGACCGGCCAGAGAGAGAGGGAAGCAGCACACAGCGCGGGAGCTGGAGGACAGCACGGGTCAGCACCCGCAAAGGTAGGTGACGGGGTCTGATTCTGGGGTCTCCAGGGTGGCGTGTGACAGATCCAACTCTATGTATGAGGGTTCATCTGGGACATGCATTAGATAATTGCTTCATAACATCAATAGCAGTCATCACACAGATTTGCAAGCAACTGTTCATGCGCACAGGTCCTGCTGAGTTAGATGAAATAAGTGAAGGAAAAATTTAGAATGGGTTTAGCTAGTGGAACTCCAGTACCAGTACAGCTATAAGAAATAGAATGTTCCTCTATAATCAGGTTTCCTTCTCAGTTCATGTATCAACTGCCCAGTCCTAACCTCTGCTGTGCAAAGAGAGGAGCTGGAGTCTAGGGATGGCAATGACGCAAGTTGATGTCAAATAATTGTACCATTGAAGGAGGAGAACCAGGTGGGTTCCCACCATCGATGGTAGCCGTGGGCCCGATGCTCCCCCTTACACACTGCTGCACTGTGTATAAGAACCGAAGCTGGGGTGGTGCAGGGCTGCTGACTGAAAGCTGAGCCTGTCAAGTCATCTATAGAGCAAGACAGGCCATCGGCATCCTGGCACACTGTAAGTGTGTGACACACATATAGTGTATCGGGGACTAAGGATGCCAATGGCCCGTCTTGCTCTTTAGCTGACTTGACAGGCTCAACTGTCAGTTAGCAGCATTGCACCTCTCCCAGCTCCGGCTCTTACAAGCAAAGTGCCGGGAATCAGGATACCGATGGAGACTCCTCCGCGGGCCCCGCCCCCATGTCAGATTTTAAATAAAGCTGCACGCCAGTTGTGTATGTGCAAAGGAAACTGCCCAACTGCATGGGCAGTCTCTTCTGCACATGCACCAATTTTTGAAGGTCTAAACTATCGATGGTACAGGACCACATAGTTTGTTATCATCAATGGTTCATGCCACCATCACCATCAATGGCAACCATCTATGGCAATACTACCGATGGCCATTCCTACTGGAGTCTGTCCCTATATCTCATGCTGTACTATCACTGATAGGCTGGAATCGCAATGACCTCATCACTGTGCTCCCAGTCTATCAACGACTAGGAGCTGCCTGATCAGCTGAAACTGCTAAACAAAACGATGGAACGGGGCTCTCACTATGTAGATGAGGTCACTGAGCACCACTGCTATATCTGCTCAGCTGTGAGTCAGAATCCTGTGGACAGTTGACCATTGACTGGAGTGTTGCTGCTGCTGGAGCCCCGATGCTCCAACCACATTAAGCTTCTGTTTGCATGACAAGAGTAACTGACAGGAGCCTTTAGCAACCAACCACATTCTAGATATAATTTTATAGAATGTACTAGATAAATTCTAGCTAGAATCTGATTGATCCTCTTTAGAAGGCTTGATAAACCTCCCCATATGATTCTGGCTAGCTTGTTTGTCTGTCTATTATCTGGCTTTCCATTACATAGCAATGCCCCTGAGGTATAAGAAACCACTTAATAAGGATTATTAAGCATGTGGCCCTCTAGACAATGGGAATATGTATGGTAACAATGAGATTCTAGCTGGTCACAGATTAGAAAATCAAAATTAAATTGAGCTGGAAGAAAGAAAAAAAATTGTATGTCGAATTATAATTATTAAGGTGGGTACACATGGTACGATCCCAAGGCCAAAATATCGGGTGGTCTCTACACATGTGGCGATCCGGTGCCCGACCCCCTGACATGCCGGCCCCGCCGCATAGCGCTGCATGGGATCGTCATGTTCAAAAGATCAGGCGAAGCGACTGACGACCCCACGGGAGCGAGCAATGCACGATATAGTGCACACACACAGAACGATATTGCTGATTTATCGTTCCGATGCGTCAGAACGTTAGCAATATCGTTCCGTGTGTAAGGGCCTTCAGACTACGTTATTGGGATGATTTGTCCAGACAATGATTATATAAGATACTAGATTTATCAAGTGGCAGTTTTGAAACCCTATGTAAAACTGCACCTGCCCCCCCCCAAATAAAATATTTAAATTGTAGAATGAAAAGATAAACTTCACAATAAGGAGCAGTTTCTTATATCTGACAAGTGGGAGACCGCTCCTGATTGGCTGGCTGTCTATGATATGGCCAGGCAGCTTGCTATTAATTGATTCTGCATTGGAAAAGGGGTATATTTACTAAGGTGCGGGAATTAAGAAGTCGAGATGTTGCCCATTGCAACCAATCATATTCTACTTAACATTTATCTTATTATCTAGAAAATAAAAGCTAGAATCTGGTTGCAATGGGCAACATCTCCACTTTTAAAAACCTGCACTTTAGTAAATACTGTATACCCCCTAGTCCCTGCCAGGCGGGGGGGGTTAAGTACCACTGGATTATGTCGGATCAAAACAGAAGAGAAGGAAAGATAAGTAATATAGGGCTTCCACTACACTGCAGAAAATACTAGGGCAATCGGAGGACCGATAGTAAGTTACAAAAAAATATGGAGGACAATATTATTATTTTTTAAAATATTTAAGTGAGGCACTATTTTATATTAATATCATTGGGGCAAAAATAATTATTATAAACATCATGAGGGCACTATATTATTTATTTAACAGAAGCACCATATTATTTATTTAATGGGGCACTATATTTATTAGTTATTAATGGGAGCACTATATTAAGTAGTTCATATTTTCATACTACAAATTCATTTTAGTTTATGACACTATGGGTATGGGAGGGAGGGAGCTTTTTACTCTAAGCCACTGTGCATCGCCAGCAGGTTTTAAAGCACCCTCCAAACCACTGACTAGTGCATACTGCAGTTCAGAGGTCAAAACCAATGGCAGTGCACGTTAACATGCACAAAATTAATCTTAGTAAATTTCGCCACTTAATCATCAGTAAATAGAAAGACTGCAGTTGCATATTAGTATCTGTATCCTGTATGAAATTACGACAAACACATTCCTAAAAAAACAACAACTAGTTAACATTTTGATGAATGTTATTGTGTAAATGCAATGCAATGTTATTTACTTAAGGTACAGTATGTAAATAGCATTACAAAAGGGTCATAAAAGACATACAGGGGGAATTCAATAGTTTTTTTTATCAGGGCATCTTATTTCTCTGCCCTGTATTCTTCACCGTCATCGCGGCTAATCATCCGGCCGGTCAGGTCCGGATTCAATTGTTTTTGTTTTACTTTTATGTGGGTGTGTAAAATTAGTAGGCAGCGATGTGCGCTTCTCGACGTGAGCCGTGTGAGCGCCCAGCTGTTCACTTCACTCCTGACTAATGGACGCACTGTGATTGGCTGGTGCAGGCTGTTGTTGCTTCTCTGCCGTCCTCCATGCCCACCCACCAGCGGAGCTTCCCCATTGGCCCAGGTGTCGGGATGCATGCCCTGGGCATGCTCCCCGATGACTGTCAGCAGCGCCGACCAATCCCCATGACAGCAGCGTGACAGCAACATGTCAGGCCGTCCAGTGAGAGAGCGGCGAAGCAGGAGGGGCGGGATAGTGGTGGGCTGCTGCTGGTAAACACTGAGCAGCACCTCGTGTCGCAAAGGATCCCGGAGGAGGAGAGTTCCAGGCTCTATATATATATATATATATATATATATATATATGTAACCCTTAACCTAACCCCGAACCCCGATAATTACCTTTGGTAATCTGACGCCGGAATTCTAAGTCACAGGAATCCCCTTTATCTGAATATTATCTGCAAACCCCCCCCCCAAAAAAAATGGTATCCTCAAGCTTTTAGGGTCTGTCCGCAACCCTCCTCACAGCTGCAGTTTCTTGTAAGCAAATCAACTCAAAAGAGGGGGGTGAAAGAGGAAAAATAAAGTATTTCATTTAAATATTTTATGAATAACTGATAATAACCATTAACACTTACATACCAGTTGAATATTAATAAAATTCAAATATTTAAACACTTTTTATTAAAAACTCACACCCCCTAGGGGTGGTGAGAAATGACAGGTGATAGAGTGAAAAATAGGTCAACCAAGATTTTTTTATCACGCCTAATTTGCAACAATTGAATAACCTTGGCCATTTTACTGATAGGCTGGAATTTAGGCGTGATAAATCAGAATTATCATGACTAAAAATATTCAATTGAATAGTGACTAAATTTTTTCACTACTAAACACATGTTTATCATCGGAATAAACACTGTGATTAAACAATTGAATTCCCCCCATTGACAGGTCAATAATCAACAGCCAAAATATACCAAAACTACTTAATAAAAATCCAAAAAATGATGCATTTAAAAATATATAGCCAACACTGGCTCCTCTATAAAAACTTGTTTCAAATATATTATTTCCATGCCTAAATATTAAAAAATACACCCACCAAATAAAGTCCCCCCAAAAAAAGAGGTCCTATAAAACTACAGATAGCTATTACAATTAATAAGTCTTAATTCTAAACAAAGCTCTTATTTAAATACATAGTCTAAATACACTATTCATACATAACTTTCACATATATTCTCATGACCAAAAAGCTAAGTGTATGCAAGGTTTTATATTTACTGATGAAGTGGAATAGTTTAAGATATACAGTACCACAATGAAACACAAAAGATAGGTAATTTTAAAGATTTTCTACTTTCCCACTATACAAATTTATGTTTTTTTTCAGTATTACTTTGATTTTAAAGCACATTATTGTCTGCTTTCTAATATATTAAGCAGTAGAACAAGAATGCAACGCAAATCATTCTATTTTTTTTCCCTTCAAACTCCCTTTTAAATACTGGAGTCCTTAATCCTTAAAGGTCTTTTTTTTTTAAAGAAATACTCATACATGCAAGTCCTGCAGCTGGGCCTAGATTGAAAATGCACTTACATTTTATGTGTACAACTGAAGGACTCTGACGTTAGAGCTTGCACTCAATATAAAAGCTTTGGAAATGGCATTCTTTGGTACTTGTACAATTCATTCTTTGAGAAAAGGAAATGGAAAGAAAGATTTCATGTCCAAGGCTTCAAGGCCTTTGATCATTTTGATGAACACTAGATTCTGAACCTGGGCCTCAAACTTCTCAGGCCAGACAAAGAAGACATAGGCCTCACAGTCTGGGCCTAGATTTCTGTCAGAACAAAACCTCTGGCTTCCTCACAGTGTGACAGCCTGGGAAAGGCCCACCTCAGCAGGGTTGAAATGCCCGCGTTGCCCTTTGATCTTTCAGTTAAACTGCAGCCTAAGCAACAGGTCAGCGGATTTCAAATTGCACACCCCATTGGCAGAGGGGAGCAGGTCAAACACAAAATGGCGGTCACTCATCTAAGAAAGCCCTGTGACTCCATTCTTTGGCCAGTTTCACATGACTTGTCTTCTATTGTGCAAGACTAAGCACACACTTAAAATGGAATTTGACATTACATGCTAGAATGGAGTCAATAAATGACATTCTTTAGTGTTCATGCAATAAAGTCAACCTAAGTGACTGAAAGACGGCAGCTAGAAAAAAAATCCTTCTCATTTACTTTTGTATTGATATAAATAGTATATATTATAAGTCTTGTCTTTTTTTTCCACCACATCTTGTTACAATGGAGCTGAAACTAATTTGACTAATGTTTAAAAGATGTTGCTATACTTTTTGTTACAGCCAATTTTGACTCTTATGGAGCGTACACACGGTCAGATTTGTCAGACTTGTCAGATTTGTCAGATGAACGACTGAACGATTAAACGATTTGAACGATTTGGACGATTTGACCAAAGATTTGAACGATTGAACGATTTTTGACTGCATTAAAATGAATGGAATCGTCCAAGTCTGACTGCAAACACATCAGATGTCAGAAATCGTTATCTGACAAACGGGAATGCGCATCGTTGATCGTCCATCGTTCAGGTATGTCAGATATGTCAGATTTTCCTTCAGATATGAACGACTGATCGATTTTTAAATCGTTATCGTCCATATCTGAAGAAAAAATCTGATCGTGTGTATGCACCATTACTGTCGACGATATTATTCCCTTCTAACAGATAAGTATATGCCTTTATCTAACGTTTCTGTGCCTTTTAAGGGGTACAGCTAAGCGATATAATAAAAACAAAAATTGTACTGTATATCATTCTTGAAAATAATACAGAAATATATTCAGAAGATTGATTTTAATAAAAATAAGTATTATGCTAAAAAGTTTTCTAAAATTAATTACTTTATCCTTATGTATTAAATTCCAATTTTCCCATAAATTGTAAGCCTGCGATCAGGGCCCTCCTACCTTTTTGTCTGTCTGGTATTCCCCAATCTTGTTTCATTACTGCTTTGTTCCTGATTGTAAAGCGCAAATTAATATGCTGATGTTATATAAGAACATGTTGACAGGGCCGTTAAGAGGCGGCCCAGGGGAGAGGGCATGGCCTAATCGCAGGAGGAGTGGCCACGCCGCCTAGAAAAATAAAAGGAAAAAAATTCCTAGTTGCAGTACCACGAAGCATCACTGCTCGCTGGGGACGCTGTAAGCCCCTCGTCATGGCGCTAATCCAGGGGGGCACGTTCAGTGTCATCGCTTCCCCCCACAGGCAGAGGAGACTGCTGCTGTTGAGCAACAGCGAGCAGTCTCCCACTGCAGCCCAGCACACAGCAGCATGTGCTGAGCTGCTGTCAGGTAAAAGGAAGGGGAGGTGGGGCAGGACACGGACCCCCGCCGGGCCCCTCCAAAAAGCCCAGCCCTGGGTAATTAGTACACGCCCCCCCTCTCTGCACCCCTGCATGTTAATAAATAAATAAATGATACAAAAAAACTAAACCAGTGGATTCATACACAATACATGTTCATAGCCTTATATGCTTATCTATAAATAAGGGAGTTGTCCTGTTTTAGATAAAACCTACATATACCAAATTGGGGGGGGGGGAGTGCACCCTCTGAATTGCATAGTCCGCTTGTGCTCTAGCTCTTGGTGCTAGAGAAACCCATTAACAGCTCCCAAGAGTGCTCTGTAGAAGCTCCTCTATTGTAGAGCTATGGATGGACTGCCATATATTGTTCATTGTCAGCAGTGGCCAAACTGTGGCTCTTCCGTTGTTCTGATGCGGCTCCTTTGACTGACACTGACTGCCTCCTCTGATAGGCGTGCAACTATTGTATGGGTGATATGGTGATGTCACACCGCAAACAGGTGGTGGTGCTCAACTTGTGACTGAACCTGCAGTCACGAGGAGGACACGGTTGCAGACACCAGAGCCTACCTACGTGATACAGACAGTAACAACAGGGTAAGAGCTGTGGGGGGTTTTATTTGTTTTTTTCATTTTATTTGTGACATGTGGGGGACTGGAGTGGCCCATAGAGTGGGAGGGAGTGTGGGGGAAGATGGTTGCACTGGAGTGGCCCGGGAAGAGAGGGGGGTGCTGGAGTGGCACATGGAGGGCTGTAATGACACATGGCGGGGTTAGATTGTATTATGAGAATATGTTTGTTTTTTTCTATGTACTTTTTGTGTATGTGGCTTTTTCAGTGTATTTTATGTGGATGCGGCTTTTTCAGTGTATTTTATGAGGAAGTGGCTTTTTCAGTATATTTTATTATGTGGATGTGGCTTTTTCATTGTATTATTTGCATATGTGGCTTTTTCAGTATATTTTATGTGAATGTGGCTTTTTTAGTATATTTTTTGTGAATGTGGCTTTTTCAGTGTATTTTTTTGTGGATGTGACTTTTTCAGTGTATTTTATGTGAATGTGGCTTTTTCAGTGTATTTTATGTGGATGTGGTTTTTCAGTGTATTAGTTGTGCCTATGTTTTTTTCAGTGTATTATTGTGGATGTGGCTTTTTTCAGTGTATTTTATGAGGAAGTGGCTTTTTCAGTATATTTTATTATGTGGATGTGGCTTTTTCATTGTATTATTTGTGTATGTGGCTTTTTCAGTATATTTTATGTGAATGTGGCTTTTTAAGTGTATTTTATCTGGATCTGGCTTGTTTCAGTGTATTTTATGTGGTTCTGTTTTGTTCTGGCTTTTTCTTTCCCTTTGGTTACCTCCACGGTGATTCTGTGCATGCGTTTTTACATACTCCTCCAAAACATTATACCAGGGTTGTGGCCTAGCTGTCCACGCCCCTCTTTGCACGTGCGTCTTCGGCGTGCGCATGATCATGGCTCTTTGACATACCTACAGATATTTTTGGGCTCTTTGCCTCTGACTGGTTGGCCACCCCTGCTCTATGTAAAACTTTGCAGCTCTCGGGTTCAGATAAGAGTAGAGGAAAGTTACATTACATAGGGACTGTCCATAGATAAAAAAATCCCTCAATTTGTCAATCAGCCACTAATAGTATATGGGACAAGGAAATAACCACTGAGGTTCGTTTTACTAATATTAAATATTCTTATATGATATATTTTAAATGAGCAATGTTTTTCATATTATGGTAATTGAATGATGAGGTGGCTGATTACTTGGGCGATAGGTAGGCAGAACTCGGAGTGGAGCTATAGGGCAGTGTTTCAGCATCTTTAGAGATGAATCGCTCTTGTGTGACAGGATAGGAGCTTTTCACTTCACTTAATGTGTCACACAAGAGTAACTCTGCTGTGCTGATGAATGCTGCATTTTTCTAGCTGTTCAAATACTGCAATGTGACACCACCCTTAGATAAGACTTAGCTCAAAGGCATCCAAGTTGATCATCTTCAAAATGCAAATTGTAATACCAACCAGCATTAGCACGTCTGGATTTGTGTTTCATGCTAGACAGGACTGGGCCTAAGGTGGAACAACTGCAAGGGCCCTTTCTTTAATCATCTTACCTCATTATGCCTATCAGCAATCAATTATCATTTTTAATTATAACTTTTAATTTCTGTCCTATTGATGAGAGCAGTGAAAGCAGAGTGAACAGAAGAGCAATATAATGTTGCTTGTCAATCTACTGGTGATTTGGCAGTAAAACTGTTTGGGGTGGTCAGCGGCACAGAAGAGGTCAGTACATCAGCCACTATCACAGCCTCTCAGTTCAGGTTCTTCTCAGGAATGGAACCTGCAAGCATCGCTGAGCAAGCTAATTTGGTAGGAAAATGGGCGCAAATTGTTCAACAACATAGTGGACGTAAACATTGTGCGGAGCTATACACATCTCAAGAAGTCCACATCTGTATAGGCAGCATACGCACCTGGGGCCTGATTCAGCAAGGATCGCTATTGCGATTACACACACAGTCTCACTGCGAATATATGCTAATGACTGCAATCGCAATACCATACACAGTCTAACCAAAGGACGCCCCCTTTACCTTACACACATCCGTAATTCTTAGCAAAACCATCGGTAGCATTGAGTACAATCGGATCCTAACGCACACTTGCACAAAGTAAGACCTTACTCAGGAATTACTAACTTCATCGCACACAGTGAAAGCCCAAGCAGCGTATGGCATCGCAATGGCTAATTTATGCACGCCCCTGCAACGGCATTCAAACGCACTGACACGCCTGCATTTCGCCGACCACCCCCGTCACCTCCCCCAAATGGTACTTCCTATCAATCACTCTGCGTTTGGGTCTGAATGCAACAATCGGCCAATTGCATGTGTAATCGCAGCTGCGATCGGTAATGAATCAGGCCCCTGGTTTACTAGAAGTCTTCATCATTGTCACGTGTTTGTCCCTGTCCTGTGGCAGATGCACAAAATATGCCGCCAAGTGGGCATATGTGCATAATTGCTGGTCTGGATAGAATGCATTTCCATGAATGTGACTTTACTGAACTTTGCTGAAGTGAGAACGTGACTCACATCACACCCATCTGCCTCTCCGATCGCAGGGCTGGTGGCATCCATAGTGCATCCCATTCTGCACTCCAGAATTTGCATTCCATTCATTTTGTAGGCATGGACAGTGTGCAGGGTTACATTAACAATGGGGTAGATTGAGCTATAACTCCAGGCCTCCACATAAAAATAGGCCTGTTATTATGGTAGCATGCTGATCACCAGCTGCCTAGCTGACACAGAGTCAGCCATAAATCATAAGTATTAAAATTGTATTCTAGTTTTTTCACAAAATTCTGCAAATTTTTTATTCTTATGTATTTAGTGAGACAGCAGGACTGATAATGTAGAGAGTGTACACACCCACGTGGCTCTAGGCTACAACAACACAGCAGTGATCACAGCTCTTCCCCTGCTCAATATATGCCAGCAGGGGGTGGTGGCTGCAGTCCAAACCCCCTGTGCAAGTGCATGAGGGTCACCATTTAATGCATATGCATAGAGATAAAATATTGCAAAGAAACCCCTAAAATGGTGCATGTGCAGAAAACGGCATCAGCTAGGGGCTGCATCTACTGCAGCCCCAAGAAGCCGAATAAGATTGCCGTAATAAAAGCAGAAGTGGCTTCCCATTGGAAGCACTTTCTGCTAATGAGAGTTCGGACTTGTAGTCCCAGGTTAAACACCTCCCCCTGGGATTGTCTGTCTGACATGTGATTAGCAGAAAGCATTCCCAATGAGAAGCCACCGCTCTGCTACTAATTTACATACGGGAGGACTGGGGGATCACTGGGGAGTGGCGTATTTTACTGGGGGGGGGGGGGGGGCTGCAACCCCTGGTAATATATGCCATTGGTATAGGACCACTTTTATCTCCAAGTGTGAAAATACACAAAATACGCCACATCAACTGGCATACTGCTCACTTTGCATCAACGATCTGGCCACCCAACTAGTGAATCTCTATTCAGAATATACCAAGATGTATTTAAATATGATTCATTTGTAAACCTTTTTAAACAACACATTATTAACTTGAGCAAAGATACTGCACTATGCAACATTATTGTCTACAGACATCTCTGTGCTCTTCTGTGGAGTGACTTGGGGGCTGATTCAGCATTGCACATAAGTGCAATGCTGAATGCAGATTCCTGATTATCAGGAATCTACACAGAATCCCGATTATCGAGAATCTGCTCATGAGCATGACCCATTATGCAAAAGTGCAGAATCGCATGCAGCCCCTGCTGTGCTTCTGCCTGATTGACGGACAGAGGCATTTAAGGGGCGGTGCAGGGAAGGGCACGGACAGCGTTCCCGGAAACGGGGGCGTATCTTGTCCCATTTTCTGAGCGTTGCAAGGCCACAGGCTGCGTCCATAGATGCAGTTTCCTGGCCTTGCAAGCCGGCCAGTCTGCGTAAGCTGAGGCTTACTCAGCTGGCCAGTGCCGTCCACCATTGTGACCGATGGTTGCGATGGTTATACCAGCCTGGGAATTTGGTCGCAGTGCTGGGATCGCAAATGCAGCAGGGGGTGCCATACACCTCCTGCTGCATTTGCATATTTACAAGGACGGAATTACAAAGCTGCTTGCGCGCAGCTTTATAATTCCATCTGCTACTGAATTAGCCCATTGGACCACAAAATTTAGTGTACTAGTTTTAAAACTGTGTGTAAAATGTTTTCGCTATATATGGTGCAATTTTGTACATATGCAAAGTTACAGCTATTGCAAGTTTTGGACAGGTCTGCATCACTAGCATAAGTGCTCATTTTATATTAGGCATACATCAGAACGCCTCCTACTGTACCTCCCATGTCCCACCTCCGCAGACACAAGTGGGCAAAAGTGTCAGAATCATGCAAATCTGCATAGGCCTGTGCATTTGGACTCTTTTCTGGGAATGCTTAGAGCAATTGTACACAATTCATGGTACACAGACCAGTGTAGCATTTCTTCTGTATCAGCCCCTGTGTATCATGTACTAAATGACGTATGTCATTTATCTGGAATCGGTATAAAATACAGATGGACGGGATGTCGGCTGTCAGTACACTGACAGCGGCATCCCGGAGGTTCAAATTCCGACAGGGAAATGATGAGTACTGTTCCCCTGTCCTATTTACCCCCTAACCCTCCTTTCCTGTACCATAATACTAACCCTCCCTACCCTGTACCCTAACCCCCCCGGTAAGTGCCTAAACCTAACCCTCCCTCCTTAGTGCCTAACCCTAACCCTCCCCCTTAGTGCCTAACCCTAAACCCCCCAGGTGGTGTCTGAACCTAACCCCCCCTGCCCGGAGCCTAACCATAACCTCCCCCCTCCCGCAGCCTAACGCTAACTCCCCTCAGGGCGCCTAAACCTAAGTGTCGCCCCCCCCCCATGGCTGATACTCACCTTTCCGCTGTGTCCTTACGATCTGGACGCCGTCTGCCGGGATCCCGATGTCAGGATCCCGAGTCATGTCGGGATTTCGGCGCCGGTGTTGTTTCGGCGTTCGGGATTCCGATGCCGGGGTTCCGGCAGACGGCATCCCGCTTGTTGGGATGCTGACCACATCCCCATTTATTTATATCATAATTCTACAACTGAGTAATATGTTGGTGCTTTATGAAGAAGAAGAATAGTATAAGTGTGCTGATTACATGCTGCATTGTTAGGCACAGTTTATAGTAATGGTGACTGGAGACATTATCTAACAAATCATTTCTTAAATTAAAATAAGAAATACAGATGAATACAATCTACAAATTAATAAAGAAAAATCAGTTGTTATGTTTTAGGCCAATTTTTCTATGACATTTTTCATCCACAGGTGCTTACGTGGCAAGATGGCGCAAATTAATTAGACATTTTTTTATTTGTTAACATTTAATTACATACAGTAGTGCCAGCATATTCTGTTGCACTTTAAAATTGGGAACAAAACTTGAGTAAAATGAGGTAAGAGGTTTCTGCTCCCATGTCTAAATTGCAGTAGATAAATTAAGGCTAATTACTGCTTTCCTGTTAAGGATTACCATAATGTGCAATGTTATTGTGTCCTAATACAAAATATTTAACTAAGTAACAAATCAGCCAAACTGGAAAATATCCTTTTTTTATTCTTCTAAAAATATCATCCACATCTAAATGTTGACAAGATTTATTGCAATAATGCTGATATATCCAATTTTAAACTATATCTATGACATACGTACATTTTTGTAAATGTTCTTTTGTGAATCTAACATACAGTAACTCACATACGGGTGGTACTTTTTGAATACCACAGCTACAAGGGTCTGCACTGAAAAGATGAAACTTGTTGCAATACCCTTAAAATAAATCACTTTATTGCCAACTTGTTATCCTCCAATGACTAGGTATGCATTGAGCTATATCCCCATGAGTACTGTGCACCAAATATAGAAAAAATAAATCCTGTGTAAAACCTGCAGTCTATGGCTCTCCGCTAAACACTGCTCCCTGTTGCCATAGGAACCACATACATATAGAAGAAACGAGGCGGTGGGTCTTTTGAAGCTTACCTTTAGCCATTTTATTGAGTACCATGTCAATCAGGATATAGGTACCGCTTCTCCCCGCACCATCACTGTGAATAATAAGAGAATTCTGTTACCATTCCGCCGGTGAAAGAAAAAAAGTCAAAGGGGTGTTTCTCTCCTATTAATTTTATTGTTAATGTAATATGGGTGAAGCTAAACGGAAGGAGATTAAAAAGAGAGGGGGTGGGAATAGAAAGCATAAAAACACAAAAGCCATTAATCAGCACAAGCTGTTCAACTAGGATTAACTATTGTTCCATACAGCTAGTTTCTGCAACAAAATGAAATAAAGAGAGTCATAAAAAGGTAATTCGCCCAGAGACACAAGGTTACAATGTGGGTAAATAAATAAACTACAAAAGAAAAAGAAACAAAATACAATTCAGGTTATAAAGGCGACAACAGTGGATCTTTCGTAGGAATTAATTCCTTTCACTTGTGAATTGAGATACTGCATAGTTTACGAGCACTCGGGGGGGAAAGTGGGGGGATTACGGCAAGCTAAGAAAAGGCAATGGTATATATTTAAAGACATGTTGTTTGTGCATGAAGTAAGATTATGGAAGAATGCAAATCCTTAAATAAAATTGTACTTCCATAGTTAAAAAGGTGCCAATTTTTTATGAAATTCCATTATACATTTTTTTCTCACTATTATAATCATGTGCTCTATTACCCTTAAAGTATTGAGTTTACCAATGTGGTGGTGTGTCCTGGACAGTGGATGAGGTGCAGATGTTTTTACAAATCCTCTGAAACTTGATCTAATTGCTGTTGGGTGCACTCCATATTCCCATCGTATGAAATTACTATAATATAACTATGATAAGCAATTGTGGGTAAATATATATGTTCTACATAATGTTAGATGCATTTCATGCCCAACCAGAGGCAAACAATCCTCCACATCTACCCAATAACGATATACGGCAGATATATTTTTATATATAATTGCAAAATTGCTTTAATCCCTTTAGGAGACTAGCAAATCATCATCCTCAGTAGGGATGACGAGCTGCTCAGGGAATAATACTTACCTGCAATGAACTATTACAGGACAGGAGCGACCCTTGTAACACTTGTTAACTTTCCTACAAAAAAGAAGACAAGAATGTCATAATTACAGAACAAATAAAAGGTAATAATAATTATTGTGCAATCTTTAGTCACAAAGATAAAGGTTTATGCATTTGCACTCAAAGGAAGTGGTTAGAACATTTTTATATTCATTTTGTTATAGTGCCCAATACAATGTTTAAAGACCAGCGACAACTGGAAGTAATGTACTTCCTGTAGAACACACACAATTGTCATGTTATTAGAGAATTGTAATAAATATATCATGCTACAATAGTAAAATATTTTAAAACTATTATCTACAGTAAAAGAAACAAGACAAGTGCCAAAATCACCAGAAGAAAATTTGATGAAATTTATCTCTAATTCTGTACACGCAGCATGAATAAGGATAAATTGGAACTGCCTACACAAGGACAATATCTAATTTTTATGTACTCAGGTTTCTAACTTAATTTTCAGTTATAGCTACACTTGCAGATTTTACTGATTTAAGCAAAATGTAAGCATTAAAACAGCTTTCCAGTTTATATAAAATATAATTAAATTATTGTCCCACATATTTTATAAATAATTAACTGAAATATATTCAGTATTTTCTGTATGTACTGAAAATTTTTATTTATCTATCCCAACAGCTTACTTCAAGTCATCTTTAGATGTTTAGATTTGTTTTCTTACATCTGCACAAAAAAAGTACATATTTTGTTTTATTTTCCTCCTCTTGTGTCAATTCCTTTAAGTGTTTGCTTTTGCTCCCCTTCAGCAAATAAGAACTCCTGTGTGCTAAACTACATTATAACTGGACAGAAAATAAAATTGCGGATAATACAGAAATTGGTTTGTGGTGTGGTGACATCAGTATATATATTTTTTCAAAAAGCCATCTTTCATTGATTGAAAATACATTTGACATTTGCAGGATTTTTTTTTTTTAAATATATGATTTTTTTCTTTACCTTTAAGTCATTTTAATGTTATATCATTGTGTTAGTTATTCAGAATATGTTCTTTTTATTAAAAAAAAAGTAAGGCGTCAACTAAAAACCTTCATTAAAAGATAATAATTTTGTTTGACCAGCTGAATCTTTCCATCAGCAAGCAATCTTTGTGGAGAAAAGAATGTATCAGTAGATTTGTAGTTATCTCACACAAATCATTTCTGTATTTTGTGTGTGTGTGAGGGAACTATAGACATACTAATTTATCAGTAACAAAAAAAATAATGGCTTGTGTCTGGTGTACTGCAGAAAACCTAGTCTACGTTCACACAGATAAAAGCGAAGATTTGGGACACATAGAACTAGATCTGCTTTATGGTGTGGAATAGAAAGAAAATAAAATGTGTGTGACTGCTACATGATTAATAAGACAGTGTTGGACTATGTGTTGGTCTAGTCCCACTGTGCAGTATGACAGAATTATTAACAAGTTTTCAATAATGAATTCTAAGAGTTATTTTATCTAAAGTAAGCAAAGAGACAACCTGTGAATTGTGAATTAAATAACTGTATAGGGTATACCTTGGATACCATTATGTTGTGTCACTGCAGAGCAGAATTATTGCATGTAGTATATGATTTTGTATATTGTAACAGATTCTGATTTTTCGCTGACATAATAAATGTAATAGTATATATAAATATCTTGCAGAAAAACAATAAGGTGAATGTGTATAATTTGATATATTAACAAATTGCAGCAAAAATGTCTCTACAAATAGCAATTGAAACCAATGGGAACCAATAAAATTCACAGCTCTATAAAGCAGTTTTGTTGTTTATTGGGTACTTAAATAATGGAATGTAAATTATTATTTAATATATAAAAGAATCAAGATTTATTTGTTGTATTCCTAGGCACTCTCTGCTTTAGTTATAGCATCTTAACTGGGAAGAGAGTGCTCAACTATTACTGATTCAGTCAAATGGGCAGGTCTAGTTCATCTTGCTGGTCAAACGTATTGACAGAAAATATTTTACAAAAGCTGTGCAGAAAGCTGGTATTTTTTGTCAGTCAATTTGGAAACTCAAGCATTATGGTAATACAGAGATTCAAACTGTCCAGTAATGATACTCCATGAATTGTGTTTTTTCTAATTTATCAGACTGCTAAAAAAAAGTTAAAAGTTTTCTCAAATAGTCTTAGGAAAATATTCTGTTTATAAACAACTTTCTCAGCATTCTAACTGTAAACCACTTTCTGAGAATTCTAATTATAAACCACTTTCACAGTATTCTGGTTATAGAACTCTTTTTCAGTATTCTGTTTATAAACTAATTTCTCTGTATTCTAATAATAAACCACGTTCTCAATATTCTAATTATATACTATTTTCTCAGCATTCTAAAAATAAACTACTCTCTCAGCATTCTAATTATAAACCACTTTCTCGGCATTTTGATAATAAACAACCTCCTCGGCACTCTGACTGCATAAACCACTTTCTAAAACTTTTAATTATAAACAACTTTCTTAGTATTCTGAATGTAAACCACTTTCTCAATATTCTGTTTATAAATCACATTCCCATCATTCTGATTGTAAACCACATTCGCAGCATTCTGATTATATATCACTTTCTCAGAATTCTAATGAACCACTTTCTCATCACTGTTTACATACCACTTCTCAGCATTCTGATAATATACCATTTTTTCAGCATCCTAATAATAAACCACTTTCTTAACATTCTGATAATATACCACTTTCTCAGCATTCTGATAATATACCACTTTCTCAGCATTCTGATAATATACCACTTTCTCAGCATTCTGATAATATACCACTTTCTCAGCATTCTGATAATATACCACTTTCTCACCATTCTAATTATAAACCACTTTCTCACCATTCTGATAATATACCACATTCTTGGCATTCTGGTAATAAAACAGCTGCTAATAAGAAAAATTAGTGAAATGAGCCTTCCATAATTCAATATAGTTGTGTATTGGGAGCATAGTCAGATAAATTTGTCTTGACTTATCTCCATTTCAATCTATGTATCTAGCACACTGGTAGTTACAAATACATTTGTGACATATCATAATTTTTATACATGTCTCGGTTACCAAGGCAGAAGGTTAAAAAGATCTGAATCTACTTAAACGTTTATTTTTTGTTAGCCTGTCCGCTTGCACTACAATAGTTGTCATATCTCAGTATATTCATTTGTAGACAGCAGTTTTCACACAACAGTAATAATAAAAAAACAATCACCATTTTAATTGTGACATCTTACTGATGGTCCTAAACTTCATACAACTTAATGCATCACAGCAGCAACTGGGGCCTCAGTAGGGTTGTGATTATGTGAATGCCATTTTTCCAATTAATGAGTCCCTTGTCTCCAAAATTAAATAAATGTTGTTAATAGTACAGTTTGTCATTAAAAATATTATAATATCAGTAGCTCCACATATTTTGAGTGGTAAATATAATGTGCCATAATTGACTTGAAGAAATCTAACTTTTAGCTCAACTCTAATTGGTCTGACAACTTAAGGCAAAATAAAGATTCAAGTATGTTGAAATATCCAACCCAATGACTAAAATGAATATGAAAAATTAAATAGCATAAGCTCACTCATCTCTAGATATTACAAATATCACAAAATATTACATTAAAGCAAGAACCCAGCATTACATACAAATTGTTCTGTATTACTGTACTTTCTATAATGTAAATATCACACCAATGGCCAACAAAATGTAAATTTATTTGTGTTTGTTTTAAATAATGTATACTTGAGTTTTCTTATTGAAATTGATCAAAGCAGCGCGTAAAGGGGTTTTCCGTCACTGAAAACATTTGGATTATAAATACCCTCCTGCAACTTTTACTAAACACATGTATTTTATTTTCTAGCTCTTGTACTTGTACCAGAACATTTACTTCATCTAGATATACTAACTTAATTTCTTGGTCCTTGAGTACAACACAAAACTGCTCTGTGGTCACAATTATGCACAAACTGAACAGAGCAGAGCTACATCATATCCAAGGACAATGAAAATTGAAAACAAAAAACTGTGGTCAAAGGTTCTTGGTATGAAAACACAGAAGAAAGTCAGAAAATTAAATATACATATTTAGTAAAATTAGCAGAGGGCATACAGATACAAATTAAGTTGTTTAAAGGCCAAAAATCCTTTTGAAATAATTATAACACACATTTCAATACAATAAAAAGTGTATACATTGTTAAACAAGTCATATTATAAAACACAGACAAGTTAAAAAAATACAGTACTGGCTTACTGTAGTACAAAAATGAATAACAGTGCATTTTTATAAAGTTGCCACAATTACTTTTTACAAAATAAAGCAATCATGTGCAATGCCTTCATCATACCAAATGTATAGCATGACCCTAACTTGATGCAATGCCAAGTGTTTAAACTAGCATAAGGGTCAGCCTAAGCAAGCCTACAACCAAGCATTTCATTTTGTGAGTGTGCAATTATAACCACAAGCAGGCCGTTCATTGCGGTACGTTTTATTAATGTGTAGACAAACACGAGAGAAAGAAAGAGAGAGAATGATTAGTGATACAAACCAAACCCCTTGGTTGAATAAATTAAAAGAAACTTGTCATGCAAACCGTCAGCAAGCAAAGGTCAATAGTCGTTAGAGGCACAGAAATGGGACTTCCATAGTGTCCCCGCAGCAGAGAGACAGTTTCCAATGATCACTTTTGTGACTATGCAACTGGGCTCATATTACTAGCTGCAACATCACAAAAATGACACTGGCAACTGCTAATTAGCTGGCAAAATAAGAATTTAACCATTTTCAAAGTGAGCGATTGTTAGTAAATGCCAATGCGCGTACAGCAAGAGAAATAAAATAAAATGTTGATTTCTTTACGTGTTATCCTAGAGTGATGAAAGTGATCTTAGCTCTTAGCATGTTTGCTTTTTTCACAAAGGGAGGGAACACATTATCAAACTGGTCAAAATTAGCTTGGTTTAAACTGCACAAAGCAGCTGCTAAGATGACCTTTGTTGTGAGGTTTCTATAACTTACACACATAGACAAATTTTTCCTTGTAGTCATACATCAGCATTGCATAGAAATAACAAGCAGCTTTCTCTTGTAAGAAAATGTAAAAAATAAATAGATATTTGAAAGAAACATTTCATTATTCTAAACCTCTGTAGTAAAAAAAAAAAACACCAACATGTTTCAAGTATTTTGCTTTTTTTCAGATATTGGTTTTGGGTAAGTACAGTACATCTAAATTGAATTTACAAAAAAATTTTAGAATTTTTTTGTACTGAAATTAAATCAAAACCAAATTAAAAGTAATACAATATATATTAATTCATAGCAATAGAAAAGTTATTTTTACTGTGAATTTGGGGCGTAAAAACACTTTAACACAAAACACAGGCTACATTAACAAATATTAGTAAAGATTAAAGTAAACGTGACATTATTAAAACAATTATTTCTATAGCTACGCTATGCTCAATTAATACACCAACATACTTCTCTTTCTTTATTCAGAAAAACAAATAAAATACATCGCAAACAATTACATCACTTAGATTGACATAAGGACACTCAAGCATTGGCTGGTAGAAATTTACTGTCAGTAACCAGGTGTGCAGGTAACTGTACAAAAGTACTATAACTCATAGTACCCGAGTGCAATGGGTGCAATGACAATTTTGCTAGAATAGTCATAAAATAATTGCTTGCAGATTGATTGCTATGAGTTTCAACAATGTATTTACACAGTTGCCATTACACCATTTTTTTTATAAATGTCCCCCCACTGAATTGAATAATAGGCTATAAAAAGATCCACTCATTCACTTCTTATAACTACATTTCTTATAACTTTGTAAATATAAAGACATTTTTGGAACATTTTAAATGTATTTGTATTGATTGACAAAAAAGCAATCAAACAGAACATAGCATACATCAAAAAGGTGCAATCTAAAAAAAGCAAAGAAAGAAGTATAAGAAAACTCAGGCAACAGGAATTTTATAAATAAGGCAAAGTAAAAAAAATAATAATAATAATTTCTTTTATCTTCCAAAATGCATGTGTACCTAAGGCCTGAAACACATCAGATGCACATATGAAAGGACATGTATGCCATTTGCTTTAACCTGCCTCACCAATCTCATAATGGCTTAGCACTTCAAAGCATATATGTGACTATATATATATATATATATATATATATATATACATACACAGTATATATGAAGTTTTTAATAGACGAAATGCGTTGGGACGCAGCTTTTGGTTTCTCTTAAAGTGGACTATCATGTTAACTATTTAATCATCATTATTATGTATTCATTATACTAAGATATGGCTTTTTTATATTCCTATCTATGTCAACCCTGTTTGTATTTGTATTGCTTGGATGAAAAACTTGTGTCTAAAACTTCACTGGGGGATCATTTATTTTCTGTATGAAGTTAACAAGTGACTAATATTACTCCTACTGCTGACCACAGAGAGTACATCAGGAATACCATAATTCTATACGATTGACCATACATCATTTGGTATAAAGTATATATCTATATACTTATGTGTTCCACTGTATATGCAGTACTACACTATATCGCCTTTTCTCTCTTTCTGCTCTTTTGAGGTTAAACAAGGTGTTTGGCAACAGCGCAACCTATTCCTAAACCAATCCCTGGGAACCTTCACCATATAAACAGATAAGAATGTTATAATTTTCTTTTTGGTACGCACATATATCACCAAATATCTGCACCCACTGTTGTCAGTATCTACTACACTTTCAGTTGTATGTCTTTCTTTATCAGACTTACAGAAATTTATATTCTGATTGCCAATCAGACCTTTTAAAGGTTGCTGCCACCTTATAAATTAAGGTTTAAGGGAGTGTACTGTTGCTCCATAGAAATGGATGGGATGAGAGCACTGATTGGCTGGGAAGAGCTCTCAGCCAATTAGTGCTTCCCCATTAATTTCTATGGAGTTTCCTCCAATGTCCCAATCACACTGTGGCGCGGCGCTTTATAGGTAATTTCCATGTCAGTTTGTTATTTTTCCAAGACTGACCGATGCATACATGGAACAAAGAGGACCTGCTTCATAAATTTTGTGAGTATTAAAGTAGTGAACAAGGGGTGGAGTAGGGCACTGTGTCTTGTTTTTTAAAATATTTTTTTCTTTACAGGCAGACTACGGACGCCAGCAGGTCCTTAATGTCTGGGCATGCTGGCGCAGTCTTTCTGGGACTTGTAAGCCGCTTGTAAAGAACAATATTATTATCTATCTAATCACTATTACCTATGTATCCAAAGTGCATGGAAGTGCCCTGGGATTTCAGCTCAGGGCTGATTGTCCTTTTGGAGGGGGGACCCCACTTTTGGGGGATCCCAAATCTCCAAGGGACTCCAGTCCTGGGTTGATCAGTTTGCGACTGGGTAATGATATGCCAGAGGGAGCCCAATCTGTGTGTCTCCCTGTTATAGCGTTATCCCCTCGGCTGGGGGGGATAACCAGCACAGGGCTGATCTAGTGCTGGTTTTTTGATAATAAGTGAATTCTCACACAGTTTTTCTCCCAATTTATCAATACCAGCCCAGGCTGAGAGGTCCGGGACTGGCTATATATATATATATATTTTTAGAGGGGAGGCACACATATCTTGTTTAAATTTAACTATTTCACTGCTCCTAGCCTGGCGGCTCTCACAGGCATCTGAGCCGCCAGCTTTTAGCAGTATCTCAGCCACTGGCCAGCTTTTAGCAGCGGCGCTGTTATTTTATTATGATTGTCAACATTTTGACACTGTCAACATTTTGGTTTTACAATCTTATGACTGTCAACATTTTAACTGTGTCTACATTTTGACTGTCTACATTTTGACCCTGTCGACATTTTGTCAGCTGACATTTTGATTGTCTAAGTTTTGACTTATTTTAAAAACATTTGAATACAAGAATCTGACCCATGAAGTTAAGCCTGGTCATACGGGAGCACTAGCAAAAAGACCTTTCTAGTCCTGACTTAAACTATATTTCCTAACACAGAGAAAGTAAATTAGACATTACTGTAACAGAGCATATAATCTGGGATGTAGATAGGAAGCCGCTTCCTGACTGTGAAATCCCGGCATGGGACTAATGATAGGCGTCTAAATACTGATGCCTATTATCAGCCCCATGCCAAAATCACTAAACCCGACATACCGATCGTAGGTAAGATGGGCGTCGGGAGCGCTTAGCCATGGGGGGGAGGGTTAGGATTAGGGACTCACGGGAGGACAGGCTTAGACACCCCCCTGGGATGGTGAGGATTAGGCTAGGGGAAGGGGGGTTAGGGTCAGGCACCAGCGGGGGGGAGATTAGGTATAGGTGCCCCCCCGGAAGGGTTAGGTTTAGATTGCGGGGAGGGGTGGTTAGGTTTAGGCACCCATAGGGGGTGGTAAGGGTTAGGCACTAGGGGGGAGGTTAGGGTTAGGCACCCCTAAGGGAGAGTTAGGGTTAGGGGGGAGAGGGGAGGGGAGGGTTAGAGGTGTTACTTACCTTAGTCGGGATCTTCAGCTGCCTGCCTTCCGTCGTCGGTATTTCATCTGCCGGGCTTAGGTCCGGCGGTGATTCATACCGATTCTGTATATCCTTGCTGGTTCCTAGAGCCAGCAGATATGCTATGTATAGTAAGTCCTACAGACTTTCCACATTAACCCTTTTCTGCTGAAGACAAGACGTATACTACCTCCAGATTACCTCGCGCCAAATTAGAGATCTATCTAAATAATTGTTATTCAACCTTCAGATTACTTATTTATTGACTTGTAAATACCACTCTTCAACATTTACTTATATACTGTATTTTCTTTACCTTCCTGGCTTAGTGTTAAACCGAGTTGGGTACGGGAGGCCGGCACTTGGGATCCCCACAACAGCATCCCGACAGGGTTAGGATACTGACACCTGTCGGTAAGTATCCTAACCCTACCCCTACTCCTAACCCTAACCCTTCCTCCCCGCATTCTAAACATAACTTCCCTCCCCAGTGCCTAAACCTAACCCTCAACTCCAAAGTGCCTAACCCTAACCCTCCTCCCGTACTGCCTAACTCTACCTCTAACCCCACTACTTACCATCGAATGTCGGTGGTTGGGATGTCGGCACTGGGATTTTGACTGCTTTTCTGATTCTGGCGCCAACATTCTGAACGCCAGCATCCTGACAGCCAAGATTTCAACTACCTCCTGTTAAACCATGTATTTATGTAGTAATGCAAAGTCATGCATTGACTGCTATTCCACAGTGTATCTTTAGGTTATATTACAGGGCAATGACAGCTCTATTTAAATATATCAAACACGTGCCTAAAAAATACAGGAGTAAGGTACAAAGACATAAAGCAATCTGCAAATAGAAAACCACTTCCAACAATTCTTTTAAATAAATTCTCAAAAATTAAGAAGAGTTTCAGTGTCGACATTACATTGGCAAATTCAGGGGCCTATTCATCATCGGGAGCCAATGGTAAAGTATTCACCTTGCCGCGGGGGAAACTTTAGTATTCCACTCACCGCGGGAGATACTTAACATTGGAGCAATTCATCATTGCTCCGGTGCAGGGACAGCTGCTCTGAAAAGCAGCTGTCCCCACGATTAGTAACACTGCTACAGAAGTAGCTGCATTATTTACCTGTCTCTGCGGCTGGCTTCTGCGCATGCGTAACCTGAGGCAGGGCCGAAACTAGACTTTTTGTCACCCGGGGCTAGTCCATAATTTGGCGCCCCCCGGACGACAAGGGTGTGTTGTTTTGTGACACAGTAATGCCCCTTATAACACATTATGCCACACATTAATGACCATTATAAAACTTTATGGGGTCTATTTACTAAGCATTGGATGGAGATAAAGTCGACGGAGATAAGGTGCCAGCCAACCAGCTCTTAACTGTCATTTTTCAAACACAGCCTGTGACATGACAGTTAGGAGCGGATTGGCTGGTACCTTACCTCCATTCACTTCATCTCCATCCAAGGCTTAGTAAATAGACCCCTATGCCACAGTAATGCCCCTTATAACACATTATGCCACATAGTAATGTCCCTTACAACACATTATGCAACACAGTAATGCCCCTTACAACACATTCTGCCACAGTAATGCCCCTTGCAACACATTATGCCACAGTAATGCCCCTTAGAACACATTATGCCACACAGTAATGTCCCTTACAACACATTATGCAACACAGTAATGCCCCTTACAACACATTATGCCACAGTAGTGCCCCTTATCCATTAAACCACAGTAATGCCCCTTATTCATTAAGCCACAGTAATGCCCCATATACATTAAGCCACAGTAATGCCCTATATACTGTACATTATGCCACAGTGATGCCCCTTACACATTATGCCATAGTAAGGCACATTTTACATTATGCCACAGTAAGGCCCTCTACACATTATGCCACAGTAAGGCCCTCTTTACATTATGACACAGTAATGCCCCTTACACATTATGCCACAGTAAGGCCCCTTACACATTATGCTACAGTAAGGCCCCTTACACATTATGCCACAGTAAGGCCCCTTACACATTATGCCACAGTAAGGTCCCTTACACATTATGCCACAGGAAGGCCTCTTTTACATTAAGCCACAGTAAGGCCCCATCTCCCTTCTCTTACCTGCCAGGGCTGTGCGGTGGGTGAGCTCGGGGTGGCGCAGGATGGGGCTGCCACACGCTGGGGAACTGTAAGTACTGCTGTCATTGTAATGTGGCGCCACTTGCAAACCAAGTGGAGCTCATGGACCGGCAGCCTCTGATGATTGGCTGCCGGTCCGCGAGCACTGATTAGCTTGCGACCGGCACCACATTAGACTGATGGTGGCTCTGTGCCTCTCAAGGCCGGGATGTGGCTCCAAACCCATAAGAGCAGCAACCTAGCCTCCCGGAAGCCTCTCCCCGGCACCCCCTCAAGTCCAGCACCCAGGTCACGTGGCCCCTTAGCCCACCCCCTAGTTGCGGCCCTGCCTGAGGTCACGCATGCGCAAAGCCTCCAGGGAGTCAGAGAGGAGGCGATGGAGGGATCCGCTCGGATTCGTCTTCCCATCCCCGGAGCTCCTTCCCATAGGTAGGAGCGGGGCTATGAGAACAGGCGCCATCTGCTTTTTTAGTAATCAGAGTTTGCTGAATATCAGGTGGTCCTATTCGGACCCCTGATGATGAATGCCCCGATAACTTAAATATGCAGAAACTAATGTTTCCACATGGTTACCGAGCCATTTATCATATGATGAATAGGCCCCTGAGTGCTTTCTTACTATGAAACTCAGGAAGAAGTGCTCTCCTGAAATTACTAGATACTACAAAATGTATAGGCATTTCAACACTATGGATAAGTGTTCAGATGCTTATTTTATTAATTTCTGAAATGATTTTAGTGATTCCTTCCTGTTTCTGGACTAGTTATAAGAATTAAAAGTGACACAAAAAAGTGCCTGTACTGAGTACCGCCGAGTACCTGCAGAGATAAAACACCGGGCAAATGACACTACTTTCACGCAATGCAATCATGACAAATTGTTGTATCCAATTTTGATATAATACATAAAAATTAAAGGACAGTCCGCTCGCAAGTGGGTCGATGGTCTGCACTGCGCATGCGCACGACGGAGGGAGCTCCGTCGTGCGCATGCGTGAGACGCGACGAGCGAAGGACTTTCCTTCGCTCGTAGTGTCTCATCAAAGGGGGCGTGCTGTCGATGTTGACTGACAGCACGCCCCCTTTGGTGGGCGTGCCGGGGGCGTGCCTGCCAGACGGAGGCGTTCCAAAGGGAACGCCTACCGTCTGAAGCCGGCCCCACTGACATCTGATAGAGCCAAAATCACTCCTGGCCTTTCGGTTGAGAAACTCAACCGCAGGCTTCTGCTCGCAGTTTCGATGGTCAAGATCATCGCGACCATCATCCTGCACGCTCGTATATGCTGTGGGTGGTGACCCACAGCTATACGAGCCTCCAGGAGGACGCTCCATATTTATGGAGGTGGGCCCTGATTCAGAGCGAGCGGTCTGGTTAGAGCGTCCGGCTCTGAATCAGGGCCATTATTCCAGAGTCTAGAGGCAAAGTAAATAAAAAAAATAAAAAAACAAACACATGGCTGTCAAACTTTACTACATGACTAACTGAAAAACTATTAAAAAAATAAAATAAAAAAATTATTGTACAACAAATTTAATAGAAATTTCAAGAAACAAATATACTGGAGGAAGTGTGTCTAAATACGTGGCATACTCACAGGTGTGATAAGCACTGATTTATTTTCCAGTCAACACAATACATGTTGTTATTTCTACTTGGACATTTCATTTTGTAATTCACCTTGGTGTAAAGTATACCACTGGAACATAGGCAGCCAATGAGGCAGCAATTTTCTTTGCTGAATTAACAGTCACCCTTTCAATTCACTAATGACATCACTAAGGCATGAGGCACATGTTGAATTGGCATAAAAATGCTTCCTCCGCTGAGTGTAGGAGACACTCCGATATTTAAACTATAGCTGTATCCAAATGAACAAATAATGTATTTAATATTACTAGTTGCATTACCTATTTAGTACTAGAGCATTCAGAGCAAGTACATTATAAGGAAAATTGACACTTGAGCTTTTAATAAACTACATTTCCTATAGGTGTGGTATGTTAGGTCGACATGCATCAGGTCAACATGAGAATGTTGAAAATGTCGGCATGCAGCTTAGCATGTTGACAGTGACACATCTACATGGATGACATAGCGACGTGATAAAATGTTAACCTAACGTCCCTGTTGGCCCAGTGGTCACTTACCTGGTCCCGACAGCTTCAGCGACTCCAGCGTAGCTTCTGGGTCTGGCAGTCATGTGACTGCCACTTCCGATGCAGAGCTCTGATGGAGCGGTGGTTTAGGTGAGTATTCTAACCATATCCCTACCCCTAATACTTAGTGCCTAATCTCCTCCCTCCCGCAGCCTAACCCTAACCCGCTGACGGCACATAACCCTAACTATCGGCATCCTCAGAATGTCGACATTTCGCATGGCGCCATGTCAAGTGTCCACATTGTGAGCATGTCATTATGATCATGCCGACATTGTGCATGTCAAGATGCGGAACCAAGGCGACATTCTAGTGTTGACATTGTGGTGTCAATATTATGAATATCAACATGGAAACTGTCAACAATGTGACAGGATCCCATTTCCCACAATTCTTAGAAAGTCACGTGGAGCATCACAGAAGTTCAACATGAGCTAGAGCTTATACTGACACTATAGGATACAGTCAGACATAGCCTGCTGTGTATGCAGTGATGGAAACAGTGGAGCTTCAATCCTTGCTTCACATTATCTGGTTTTATGCATCCGCCAAGGAGGAGAAAGGATTAATGCTATTGTTAGAACTCAGTGACAGTCAGGCAACCTCGCACACAGGCAGATAAATGGATTTGCCCAAAACCACAGTGAGCGCCAGTGACAGAAGCAAGAATTGAACCGACCACCTTGCACATCAGCGAACAGTTCTTTAACCAATATGTCACATCTTCTCAAAGGGCTTTTACAATTCTCGCTAAATGACAAACCCAGAGACATTAAAGGTCAGCACTCTTCCTGGGTAACCCCTATTATTTCTGTGATATGATTAGTAGAGACTGTCTGCAACAGTCAGGTACAAAGCAGCAACTGCAGCTGATTATGTGTCAACTACCGTTCTACACTATAATTATGTATTTTAATGTACCATTTAGAAAGTATGTACATTACAGAGAGAGGCATTTAGTTCTTCCCATGCAACCTCTAAAAACTGCACAGTGGACCACTTTCTATACTTTAAGTATTTTTTCTTTGGATTTGACCAATTTCCTCTGTATGATGCAATGTATAATTAAGCAATGCATACTGAGATATTTTAAGCAGGTGAATACATACAGTGAGCAATTTTCAGAACACTCAGTTTATGCCGCCTTTGTTGTAAGCATACACTTAGGTTGTACATTATCTCCATCTGTTTCTCTCTTTCACTTTTGTACTGGTTATTCACAATCAAACAGCAACATTGTCACTTACTAAGATAACTATCCAATGGTACTAAGGACAGCATGTGTAGTGATATATGTCTAGAAATATACTATATTTTAGAGTAGGGATTTATAATGTTTCGGCTGCAATCCAAATTAGGGATCACCATATTGTTAAAAATGCAGCACATTATATTGGAAACTGCCTATTTTGGTGTCCCACAAGAAAGGCACCTTGATACAAATTGAGCACAACTGATTTAAGGGCACTGTCTTCTCACCTACTCTCCTGGAACATATGGGAGACTCTCCAGTCACTCTGCAACATAAAAGCAAAATGGATGGGAGGGGGGATGGGTTTGAGAAACACATCATCTTGTCTCCATCCTCTCGCATTGTCTTTACCTCGCTCTACCCCCATACACTGGGGCGCTTACATATATAAAGTCAGCATGTATAGTGTACTAGTGATCAGTGCGTAACAAAATATGTCAGGTGGAATATAGACTAATAAGATAAAAATAACCAGGTGGGTAGAACGTAAGTATCGCAAGCCAAGCATATAGTAAGACTAAGACCCCTAAGACGAAAAGGTTAAAAAAAAAAAATCATACAAAACAACAACAAAATAAGGACATATAAGTAGAAAGTTTACTTTTTAATATACTACTTCAACATACAACATTAGTATCACTAGGTATCTTATCTATAAGTAAAGTATACTCACTTCTAATTTGTTTTAATACTATTCATATATTTTGCTTTAATTCTGTGTACTGCTACCTATTATTATTAATCAATTTATTTTAAAAAGTTTGGTAATACATCTTTAATTCATTTGTCAAGAATCCACAAAAGATTATATGTCAACTCACAATAATGATAGATACAACTTTGGATGCCACCAATAATTATGCATTATACATTGAAATGGGATATATTGGTGATTTATACTATTATAGAATTTGAAAAGCTGTGACTACTTATTTTAGCGAGCAGCTAATCTGTAATTTGTGTCCCAAGGGCTAAATCTCAGCCCCTGGGACACAAATCTCCCTTATTTAGGTAACATTGTATAAACATATAGTTTTGTGGATTGTATAAATTACTCCTCATTGTAGCTTGTATCACATTGTATCCCCTTATTAATATATCCTATATATCAGACAATAATCATTTATAATTTTAGCAATTTGGCCAAATCTTACAAAATTAGTTATCAGATAACTGATATGATAAGGAGCATAATGATATCTCACGCAGGTAAACCAAGAAACATATTACATCTGTATGTTAAAGTGATGTATAATAACAAAATCAGTGCATGATTGCTCCATTATTGGTCACAAGAAGCTGTGAACTGCAAATGTGTACCTGCGGAAGTCTAGTAGTGAACGCGTTGAAGCTGGCACACCATGGTCATTCCAGTTGAGGAAGTTAAACTGGGTGACTGTACGAGTTTCGTTAGTCTGCAGGTTTTTCAAATAGAAGCTTCTCACAAGAAAATCCTCGCACCAGATATGCTCCGAGACCAGATTTACCTGGAGAGGGAACAAGGACACAACTTAAGTACATTTCCAAACATCTGCTTGAAATTGCTTTATAAAAAACTGTCTTCTCTAGAGGATTACACACCTGGCACACTCATACCAGCTCCATGTTAATCAAAATAATGGGTTTTATTTATAGAAGTGACTAAACCACTACTGAAAAGTCAAGACAAGCTCACAGACAACTTCCAATTCATTCACTCATGTCAGCTCTGAGGCTCTTATCTTAATAAAAAATTCCTGAAAATGATGAGAGAGAGAGACAGAGAGAGGAAAAAGGGAGGGAGAGAGAGAGAGAGAAGTAGAGAGGAGGTGAGAGTGAGTGAGAAGGAGAGAGAGGAAAAAGGGAGGGGGAGAGAGAGAGAGAGAAGGAGGAGAGAGTAAGAGAAAGAAGGAGAAAGAGAATAATAGAATGATAAGTTGTGTGTGTAAATAGCATCCACCATATATTTTTAACACTATTTGTAATAGTACAGCCAGCATTCACGCTCTGTTTCTGCCTCTTTCAGCCGCAAAGCCTTATAGAGAATGGGGAAGTAGAGCACCCGTCCCCACTGAGATGCTGATCAGGAGATGTTCCTGGTAAGATGCTGATCAGGGGATGTATTACAAAAATATACTTTGTACAGACAAATCAGATTGAAGAACACTTCTGGATCGTGCATTCCAAGGTGGAATGTACGCATAGGAAATGGTTCCTAATCTGTGTCTTGTGGTTACAAGTCTCTTTAAACTATGTTTGCAGTGAGACATTAGACATTGCACGTGAAGGACACCATTTGTTTAGTCAGTTATAGCTAGTTTAATAAGTTTAAAGTTTTCTTCTCTCACATCTGTAGTAACACATTCCCCTGCCTCACCTATGTAGTAACACATTTTCCTCTCTCATCCCTGGGTAGTAACACATTCCCTTCCCTCACTATGCAAATAGGGGAGCCACACCAACTGCCAGTGATGTCTGGCAGCACTTGGGATGACAGTTGGTGTTTGAATATGAACTGTGCTACAGCCAGAGACAGTCAGGCAGGACATTGCACAGGGGGAGGAAACAGTTTAGCCCTTTTCACCCTCTTAGGAGATGAATTTAAAAAAAATCCCTTATTAGTGGGCACCTACGTCATGGAAGAAATATAGCTCCCGATTTTCATGTTTCTATGTCCAGGGGTTTGGGCTGGGCATTGATGAGTCAGTCAGTGAGTCAGGATATTTGATTATATATTTTATATATATATATATATATATATACACACATATATATATATATTTAGATAGATAGACAGATAGATAATAATGGGATGTAGTCGGCATCCCTGCAGTTGCGATGTCAGTGGTCAAAATACCGGCACCGACATCCCGACAGCTGTGGGAATCCGTGCTCTAGAATTCCGACCGCTGACATCTTGAAAGTAAGTATTGGGGTTAGGGGAGGGTAAGGTTTAGGGTTAGGCACTAGGGGGAGGATTAGAGTTAGGCAGTGGAGGGGATGGTTAGGGTTAGGCTACAGGAGGGGAGGGGAGGTTTGAGTTAGGCTGCAGGAAAAGTGGGTTAGGGTTAGGAGTTACCGTTAGCATACTTACCTAGTCCTGTCAGGATTCTGACTGTTGGGATGCTGCTGTCGGTGTTCTGTCTGCAGACATCTTGACTGCTAGGATCCCATACCCAACCCATAATATTTAAATACTAATCTAATGCATGGTACACACAACCAGATATATCGTTCAATCAAACAACAAACGATATATCGATAGTGGATCGGCGGCTGTGTACACCTATTATGTCTGTGAACAACGTTGCAGATATATTGGTACATTTGCACGTGTGTACAGGCGACCTGCTGAGCACCCGTACACTGGCTTCAGGGACTGCCGATACTGTCATCACAACTGGGCCTGGGCGGGAAACTTTAAATGCCAGCACAGTTGTGATGTCTGGCCAAGTGTAAGTGTGTGTAAGTGTGTATAGCTTACAAATCGTCTGTTCATTCGCTGCGACAGCCAGTTGGCCATTGTGTTGGATAAGTGTGGACCCATCTTTACCCTAGAATTACACCATTTTTTTTTTGTGGACGCAGATTGTGCGATTGTTTGCCAGAGCCCATGCGTATAAGCCACACTGCGATTACGGACACACAGAGGAATTAATCGCAAACTAAGTGACAGGATCTCAGAATTTGGGGGTGGTGACGGAGGGGTGGTCGGAAGAAAGCAGGCGTGTATCTGTCCATTTGAATGGCGTGCATAAATGAACCACTGCGATTGTATACACAGCATGAGAGCTCTGCGTGCGAGGAGACTTGCAGTGTCTGCGGCAGGTTGTAAATGCAGTGTGACTGGCCGATGTGCATCCATAGTACTGATGTTTGCACAGAAGAGCGACATTAGGCGGATATAAGAAAGCAGCAGTGGGCGTCTTTACAGTGTCGCCTTAACAGCAGTGTGGACCCTAGGCAAATCAATGCGCTGGGGCCCCTACCCACTCATTCACAGGAAAAAAATTTAAATGGTCAATAAAAATAAACCCTCCTGCATGCCCATCAGACCTCCCACACATGCAGAGAGACCCTGTCTGACTGGTCTGAAGCCGGCAGATGAAGTAAAACTGGGAGGTGAGTACTCGTCACCGGGGTGTATTAGATCAGAATACAGTGCACCGATGGCCGGCTTATAAAAATATCACCAATTTACCAACTGGCCACAGCTGCAGTGGGAAGGGTTGGCGGGCCCCTACAAGCTTCGGACCCTTGGGCAACTGCCCAACTAGCCCAATGGAAGAGATGGCCCTGTGTCTTTATGCTGGCTGAGCTTTGGCAGGCATTAGCATATTTTTGCAGTTGCATTCTGTGTGAAATCGCAGCTGCGATCGCATTAACGTACACTGCTGAATCAGGCCCATAGTTCACTAAATGGCAGAAGATTCCTAAAAGGAGATTTTCATAGCAAAAAGATCATTCAGATAAGCAAAATTACAAGTATTTAAATTGTACGCCTAATTTAATACTTAGTGAACTATATATAAAATGGTGGTTCTGACACTCGCTGCATTTAGTTGAATTCTCTCCCCATTGTTGCTCCCCACAGATAAACGTATAGAAAAGGCAGGATTTTCTACGTTTCCTGTACTTTGGTGCAATATGCCTAAAATATACAAAATGACATACAAAGATGTCGCCACACAGTCATTGCATTGCCCTGGAGCCAGTCATTTTTTACATATATTAATGTTTTCAGGGTGAATTTCTGAGGGCAGATCCCAGCACTGAGACACCCCTCCTCTTTATCATGTAGAAATTGGCAGGTTTTATTATGCCCATTCTCTCTTCCTATCTTGAGAAACTTTACCTATCATGTAAAGAACAGTTCAAATTTAGCTTCACACTCTTTTTCATATTCCCAATATATATATATATATATATATATATATATATATATACACACACACACACACACACATGTATACATCATTTCATTTTATTTGTTTTGTTTGGAGTGAAATCTGTTGCACACTAAGTGCACCTATTAAAATATTCAAAATATTGGAGTAACGGCACAGGTACTTAATAAGCGATAACCCACATTTAATATGGCTTCTTCCTCTGTGTAGACACAAATGCACTTCAAAAAAGGAAGATACTGTTACCATAAAGACATACCTCGTAGATATGGTAGAGGTTCGAGCCTTCATCGGGCCAGTAGTGATAGCATTGTTTGACTCCATTCTCTGCGAGTGATGTCAACATCACGATTACAACACAGCCGTTTTCCCATACCATCTGCAGACAAAGAGAGACACACCGTGGTCACACTGCAACCGCTTAATTACTGCATGACACGTGTAATTACAGCACTCAGACACACAATCAAAACTCATTCCATTCAGTGCGAATTCAAATTTCATTTTCATTAGACACTTTTCCTCCACAGCTGCTTCCAAATCCCAAAGTACCCAAGCACAACGCAGCATTTAGAATATAAGCGATTTAAATATTTTCTCTTTGTGAAAACTGCCAGTGAGAACAGAAGGCAAATAGTAGAGAATTAGGGCTTTGCATTGCTTTTATATGGGTATTGTGTATAAATAAACAGAGGGTCGGAAGGTGCAGCATAATCTCCTAAATAAAGAGTTATCAGGGAATATAGGATAAGCTATCTCTTAGTAACACTATTACTTATATTGGTTCCTTGGCAATGAGAGTTCTTTACTGTGCAGAAATGTGTTATTGCTACAGTATCTACACATATTACATCTCTACAGGGTAAGCAACATGGCAACTAGCAGTACCATTAACGCATTTAAACAAAACACAAGTTATTACCTTATATTCATGTTTTACTGAATATTTAAAGAAAAATATAAAATGAAAATAAACCATACTTATATATAGTTATATTTTTCCTTAAGAACAAGACCTGAATCAAAATATACAAAAATGTGTTTAGTGGATTTGTCTTTTCATTGACTTTTAATATGTAAATATTTTTATTATGTTGTTGGGGTAAATTAATAATGCAAAATATACTCAATTAAAAGGAAATATATAATTACATTACACGACAGCTAAACATAAAATACAAGTTTATCCTATATGGCAAGTAGTCTTAATAACATTTAGGAACATAAGTGTGAAAGATTCCCTACCAAGATAAAATAATGGAAATTGGATGTAATTAGTAACTGACATTATCTGTCAGATATGTTCTTCTTGGCCTTTAGCTAAGATCAAGTGTAACATCTGTTCTATTCTGGAGGGACTGGTGACCCCTCTAAAGTGGTTCAGAGATGCCTAGGTTGAGGCCAGAAGGACAGTCATGGGAGGCCCGTTGTGCCAGTCTCCCTGGGGGGACAGGGGCCAAGAGTGCCTGAAAATGCACAGTGGGGAGATCTGGATCTATGCACAGCACAAAGTAATCAGAGAGACAATATGCTCGTAATCTTTGCAACACTTTTTATTTCTCTGCCATAATTTTTTTATACCTAAAAGGCCTTTCGCCACTTTTTTATTTTTATTTAATTTTTTTTTTAGTTATTAATCAACATATTAACATATTAACTTATGCACTTAGCACTTTTTTCACATTTCTTGTTTTTGTGTTTCTTGTCACAGTTGTTGAATGGGCTTGGGTGCAACCTTTATGGGCAACCCTTAGCACAAGTCATTGGGGGCTCCCTTCTGCTGGTGGGAGCTGAAGATTGAGTTCTCCAGGGAATCTTCAGCCAATCCAAAAGAGAAAGGGGCTTCCCCAAGCCTTCGGGCCTTGACTCCTAAGGACTTGGCTATGTTGAACAGTCCCCCCAGCCTTGGTGAAGGGGATCCATAGAAGTCTTTTTCCCCTCTAAGTGGTCTTAGGTTCTGTGCGATGTGGAGAAAAGGGTTTGGACTACAGTCCAAAGATCCCAGCACAGTCACATATAGCACTGGGGTATTTGAAGCATGCACATTTTGCACTTCAAAATAGAAAAAAAAATACTGTCAATTATTGACAGCACTCCTTTGTAACCTACTGTTTCATCTCAAGTGTGGCTCCCTGCAGTAAATGTTGATAGGTTAAAAAAACAAACAAACATTGGCTTTAGTAAATAATGCCACATAGGTGTATATTATATACAATGTAGGAACCTGTGTAGGAACCTGTGTTAAGGTTTCCATGTCATATCTAATGCTGGGTATAAACTGACAGATATATTGGCCGATCAATTGATTGGCCAATATATCTGCTGCCCGTCGGCCAGTGTGTACCCGCGATATGTTGGTGAACGACGTTGTTCACTGACATATCGCATTGGCTGTGCTGCACAGCCAATGGACAGATATGTCTGCAGACATATCTGTTCATTGGCAGATGTGTACGGGCGGTCTGCAGGCCGCAATACACACAGCAGCAGCCGCAGGGAGGGGGCGGGAAACGCCCCCTCCCTCCAGGACACACCCCCGACACGCCCCCTGGCCGCTGGGACCCGCAGCCAGACACAGATGATGGCCGTTCAGTGTGTATGAACGACCATCATCTGCAGATATATCTGTATAGTGTGTACCCACCTTAAGGCCATCACAACTAAATAATGATACTCTTGGTAATAAAAAAAACACAAAGAAGCAAAACAGATAAATAAATTACTTAACAAACACAGATTGAAGGAATGAACACTACAAACACATAAATTAGAGTAATCTGAAAATCTCCATAAGAGAACATGTGTTTTAATAAAAAAAAATTATATGTGTAATCTTTGCTTAGAAATTAAGAATTAATTTATATTAAGAAAAGTACTTCTTGGTTTCTATATAGGCACTATAATATTTTACTAAACATTCTACAGCTTGTACAGTATTTAAAGACAAATAACAGGACATACACATTAACAATAAAGCAAACCTGCATCATCCTACTAACGATTAAAATTATGTCATGGATACAAACATCCATGTATCCAGCTGCCACAGGTCATGTATTATTCCTTTCATGGCCATTCAGGTTGGTGTATTCAAATGTCTTTAAAATTGCAAACCGTTCTAGATAATAAGGTCTTAGACAACACTTTGCCACAAATACCTTAAATATTTCACTGAATGCTACAATAAGTTAGTAAAGTATCACAATAAAATAACAGCTTGTAGTAGTAGGTATTCCAGCATTCACTGTTATGCCTTTGAGAGTAAATACTTTAAGCCTAGTTAGGAATACTGACAGAGCCTTCTCTCAGTCTGAAATAGCAGAGGTAAACAGCTTGCAACCAATTACCTAGCTAACGTAATCACAATGTCAAACTTATCAAATTCTGTCAAAATATGGCAATACCTACTTATTTATTTGTGAATGTCATAAATTCCACCGTCAACGTCATTTATTGTCTTATAACTTTTACGAAATCCATTTAATTTTTTTCATTTCATACTAGCTTACTGCCTTTGATTTGAAATAACAAAAAGACCTAATTCGGATAGCTATAAACTTATTTTTAGGGTTGTTCCTCCCCATACTACTAATGATTTTTAAATAGTTTCCAAATTAGTGATATTTTTGTGAAAAAAATGTTTGTAGATGTAAAAAACATAATGCACTTTATACTGAAGATTGACATCGTACCTGCCAGAAATCAGCCACAGTTGCAGGTAGTGGTCCTTGTGTTGCAATGTAAGCAGGGTTTCTCGGATCATGATCCATCTGCAAAAGGAATATTGACATCTCAATATAACAAATGATAAATCAGATGTAGAACTGTTAAATTATGGATAACCGCTGGATACAGAAATTCTCAGGTCAATGCTAATTTAAAGTTTACTTATAAAACTGGAAGTAATAGTTGTACTCAGTAGTCCTGAAATATTTGTTGGCCATCACTCATCATTATCAGTTATTGGGTTCAAGTGGTCCCGTATCCCCAATTAAAGCTACATTGATGGATTACTTCTTTTTTTTTATTTCTAAATAATTTCTATGGTGGAAGATTGTTTTATTTTATGAGAATGTCTTGAAAGTATTGGAACTGGCATTTGAGTTAGTAGAGACTGGAGATAGCTTAAAATGCAAATAACTGAAATAACATTTCTGTATGATTAAACCTCAAAGGAGACTTGCCAATAATTGTCAAGTAATATTTCAACTGCCTTACGTGGAAATAAAGGATTTTCTAAATCTGTTTTTTTTTCCAATGTCTATTTGTTTCAGGAGAATCAAGTAGTCCAGAAACAATGATTTTGACACCTTGAAAGGATTTCCATTTTTAGTATAAATATTGAAACCCAGACTGAATTGCCTCACTGGTACTTTTTGTAATTCCTGGAGAATATTTTATATAACCTATCAGATAATAAGTTTTCGCTGCCTGGAAAACATTCTTGATTTATTCAGCAATTGAAATGATGTATTGGTATATACTTTACTACACTGCAATTCATGCAGAAACAGATTAATTTATGGTTAAGCATAAGTATGAATTTTTATTTCATGGAAAAAATACATTGGATATTTTTTTGAACATTCACACTGAATTGTTTTTTTATGAATAGTATTTTTAACTTTTTTTGTGCCTTAAAGAAGGATTATGCCCAAACTGAAGTGTCTTTCACAAACTAGCTTCCTCAAAAAGTGGAGGTCCAGTGGAGGCCTCTCTTTTGAGACCTTTTCTCTAACTGTAAAGAGAAGCATAAGTAAATCTAAGAATAAATGTACTTGGAAGGAGGAATCATTTGCTAATATTCAGCTTTCCATGAAGGAGTGTGAACTGAAAACAATGACTAAATGGATTAGGAGTGACTGTAAGTGCACACCCCAAGTTCACATATGTTTGAATCTCTACCAGTGGCTCTACCTCTTCGTGCCTGTGGGGTCGAGAAGATAGTGACTACTGTTTCTATTCAAGTGGAAATGAGAATGTAAGGGGAAGGGTCTGAAGGAAGGGACTCACAACATCTCTTTCCAGTGGTAGGAAGCTTTAAATGTTTTCCTAAATTAAAGCAGTGTTCATTATTTATTATTATTCTTTGCATGATCTTGATTCTGTGGAGGCTGTTATTTATGCATCTAATAATAAAACAATTTAAACATTTTTAATTAATACATTTGGTTACATTATTTAAAATTAACTACATGAAATTAAATACATGTAAGGGGCAGATGGGGTAATTGACCTCTCTAACACTTCTCCATGTTCTTAGCAACAGACATATATAAAATATAAGTATATGTGTATTTTTTATCCTATTTTTAGGCACATGAAGAAACCACAAGTTCTAAGATCAAAGTCTTTTTTTTTCCTGAATTCTCATCAAATCAGTTTTAGATTGTGTCATATAATAGCTGTCAACATTCATGATTCGCAAAACTGGAAAAATCAGGTTATGCCCTCATCCACCCCATTAAGCCCTAGCATTCCTAAACTACAAACATGTAACGTGGGGACAATAATAATTATATAGTGCAGGTTGAATAACTCAAAATTGTTGTCAATAAACACTGTTAAGCTGCTAAATCTGGCTTTCTTGCTTTGAAAGACGACAAATAAATGTAATTATGAGCTGGCAAGTAACAAACTGAGTTTATTAGTGTAAAGTTCTTCGGCACAACACACCAAGTAAATGGGGACATACAGTATGTTTACTTGCATAGATGTCATTATGCTGTCATTTAAATTTTATAAATAAATATGAGGAGCGGCTGCTTTACGCATTCAGCCATTCAAGGTCTGGTAGGCAGAAGCAGCGACAATCAATGCAGATTTGAGCAGTGTCGTCAGTGATCTTAGCTATCTGCTACATCACACACAGGCCACTCGTCTCCTTATAGCGCTAATCAGCTACTGTCACAAAACTGCAATCTGGAACGTGGCAAACATAATGATTTCAGAACAGGGAAATATGCCATCTGCTTATAAATGCAAAATATAATTACAGCTAAACCATGAGAAGTATGAAGAGTGGGGAAAAAATGACAATGTGTTGGTGATCTACAGAAAGTGGAAATGGACATTTTGTGGGCTGCATCATATTTCAACTATCAATTAACTAGGAGCTAGTGAAAAACTGAGGCATGAGGACCCCCATTAAAAATAATAAACCTTCCCACCAAGCCTCAAACTAAAAACCCACTCACTAACATCCTAACCATCAAAATAAATAAAAGATTGGATGAATGGCTGAATAGCTGAATGATTGAATGAATGAATGAATGAATGAATGAATGAATGAATGGAGACCCTCAGGCATCCTCAGCAACCAGTAACATATGTCTTTGGATAGGCTTGCATAAGGCACAAGGGGTACCTGTCCCTCAGGAGGCCTCCAGACAAAGCACCCATTGGACAACCAATGTCTGGCTCCTAGTGGGTGATCCAAATCCACTGCCCACGGCCGAATCAGTCAACATATTCCCGCCAGTGCCGCTCGTACAAACTTCACAGGCGTTGTCCTGACACTGGCCACACAGAACTGAATGGGAGTGAAAGGGGACAGCACTAATATGTTCCCATCAACAAGTGAATGACGAGCATGTGACAGGGTAAGGGAGCCGCCAGAACATGCATCTGATAACGGGTGAGTTAGCTTTGTTTTTTCTGTGGCATAGCCCTGGCACTTTTTCATCTTTCTGCTTCTGATTTACAATAAATATCTGTGCCCCCTTATAAAGTATTATTAATATATGTGCCACATTCCTAATTTCTAAAAATATTCGCGGCCCATTTATTTATTTGTAATATTAGTATACTCCACCTAATAAGGGTGCCATAATTAAGTTCTAAGTAAAGTGTCTACACTAGGGATACTGCTAGAAAAAAAGACTGGTCTAGTTTAAGCTATGGGATAATAGACTAACACTTGTCACTCATAGGACCTGCTACATGGTATTCTCCAATAAAAGTAATACAAGCTTGGGATTCCTTATGACAATAAAAGTTCTCTCTCTCTGTATATGCTATACCTTGCCTTGGCTCCATCATTCCCATGAATGTCTACCTGAAACATTGTGTATTGAAACCTACCATCCTGGCTGTTGATTAAGAATTATTTGGCAGCCTGTAAATAAATACATAGGTTCAGTGACAGTGTGGTTTTTACTTTCTGCCTGCTGTGTCCTTTTCTGTTCTCTTCCTAGGATTATGCCTGAGACCCTACACCACATTAGGCCAAACTAATCTTCCAAGTTGACTTTTCAAAATATAGATAAGGACATAGGGTTGCAGTTCATTTGGGGATCTAACCCCAGTAACAAATCTGTAACCTCAATTCCTATTTTTAGGCCCCAATATCTACATAGCCTCGAATCTCAAGCTGGGTACAAACTGAGACAATGTCGGCATGATATGTCGGTGTGTACGGCCAATATGTGTGCTCCTGCAGCCACTTGTGACATTGTCTGGTCGGCTGTGCTGCATGTCCACCCGGACGATATCGCAAGCAGCCCCATTGCAGGTAATGAAGGACAGAACAAGGTATTATTTCGTCATTCATTACCTCGTTCTGATGTGTACACGTCAGGCAGACATATCGGCTGTGTACACATCGCTCAGTGTGTACCCAGCTTTAGCACAAGCTCCAATCTCTAGGTCAAATCCTATGAACTGGGCACCATATGAATGTAGTGTAGACTCACTGGAAGTCAAATGTCTCTCCCACAAATTACCAATAGTCCAAACCAACAAGTATTAAAATACACTGCTAACAAAATCAATTTCTGTCTAAATGGAGGAACCTAAATTTGAGCAACCAAATGATCTGCTCCCAATAGCAGGAACTTGTGGACAATAAAAGTTAGCTAATAAGTTTCTGGGAATCCCAGGGTAATAGAATATAAATGTATTAATGTAACTGTTAAATGATAATAACACCAATAATTAAAATGAATCCTAAAACTAATCTACAAAAAGACTTCTAATATATTTAAGCAAACTATATGTATAATAACTGTGGAGTGGTTTGGGTTATTTTTATGACTATATTTTTAAATCCATTCTTTGCATCACCTTAAATAATAATTACTTTGAAATATACCTTAATAGTATTTTTTTAGATAAAATTTTGATTTAGCAAGATTGGGTTCTGAAATTAGCTATTGTTCTTGAACATGATTATTCCTACTCTATGTTAATGACCAAATCCTTGTAGAATGTTTATTTGTAGAAAGATAAAATCACGGCCCTAATAAATTAGATTAAGTTCAGATTGTGAGAACCCGGAGAAGTAGAAATCTATGAAAAACATGTAACTAGAGCATTTTCCTAGAAGCACAAGAAACTAAATCAATTTGTGAATCAATCACAAGTCGATAACAAGCTCATCAATAGTTCTGTGAATGAAAAAGGACCTGCAGTTCAATCTATTAAGTGGTTTGATTAACACAAAAACAAATAGCAGTCTAGTCTTTTGGTCTTATTACAGTACACAGAAAAGGTCTATATACATTTCATTGTCTGATTCAAACAATTGCAGAAAAGCAACTTCAATATGTAAAGTCAGTCAGAATACGAATAGCATTGTCTGAAAACAGCCTCCTATTTGCAATCACAATGGTTTATCAGAAAACACTGTGCTTCTAGGGGGCTTATTTACAAAGGGTTGGGTTGTGTTGTTTATGCCGGATATAGGAAAATGGGGGTCACTCAGATCCGGTCGCAAGCGTTGAGTGCTCGAAACCGGGTCCGACGTGCGCATGTGCGAGACCCGGCTAGCGACGTGCGCATGTGCGGCTCCGACGTGCGCATGTGCGAGACCCGGCTAGCGACGGGCGCTCCGTTGCTAGGGGTCTCGCACCCAAAGCGGGCGAGCTGTCGATGGTGAGTGACAGCTAGCCCCATTTGGGAGGCGGACAGGGGACGTGGCCGGCCAAATGGAGGCGTTCCCAAAGGAACGCTTGCCGTTTGGGGGCGGACCCACTGACATCAGCAGTGATGTCAGTGGGGAGCTTCCTGCTCGATCAGAGCAGGAAGCTCCCTGGGACTTGCGAGTGCCGAGACCCAACCTTAGGGTCTCGTCGCAAGCCCCGATGATCGCAATGGTTTTGACCATCGCGACCATCGCCCTGGTCGGTCGCTAGAGCTATGGGTGGTAACCCACAGCTTAGCAATCGACCAAGAGGCGGCACTACAAGATGCAAGCGGCCGCCCTCATTCAGAGCAACCGCTTGCATCTAACGACCGCCTCTGAATGAGGTCCAATGTTTGTAATAGCAAGACATGGCTAGTAAAAGCATTGCCCTTTAAAATATGGTGCATAAATACGATCAGAAGCCTTGAGTTTTACAACCCGATGCTTCGTAAACAAACACCTAGAAGTTATAGAAACTGATGCAAAGACACAGAACTAAAATAAACTTTATAATTGTATAGCTGAAAAAGGTTCTGACATTTTGCTTTAAACACGAAGAATAATAATTAGTTAAAATGAAACAATGACTCATATAAAGCTAAAGATAACTTTTATAAGGCTAAATCAACTTTTTTTTCTCATTTTAACTATAGTATTACCCTAATTAAATTAACTTTTAAGTTACATGTACCGATTGGCACCTGCATTAATGTGCTTTCTATTTCTTGGCTGGTTGTCTTCTGGTATGCAAGCTCCTCACCAACTGTATCATCATATGCAACGTCAGGGACTCTGAACTATCTACTCACACTGGCAGTTTGTCTTCCTGCATACAAATGAAGTATGGGAAGTGATCTTCTCAAACTTATAGGGTGAATCGATCTTGCACTGGTACTTTGATATGCCTAATGTTGGGGGTGACACAGTGGGTAGAGGGGTCATCCCTAATGGCTGCCAATGACTAAACATTTTAAGATAGTTTAGGCTATTACAGGTACAATAATTTTTAAAGACGTGGAGGCAGGCTGTAGAATTCTATTAAAAAAATAGGGGTTGGTTAATTAGTATGGATACGATGGTAAAAGTAAGTGAATGATGGAATCAACCTTTAAAATGAACCAAGAGTAGGTACACAGTAATGACTGCCATTTGGTGGTCTGGGAGAATAGTTATGAGAAGGTAGCCTTCCAGTCCTCCCGCTATTGGTGATATCAGCATTCTGAGTAAATTTGACCTGTTGTATTTATTTTAAACGCAACCAGAAGTTTCCCTAAAGTAGCGGAATCTCTGTAAGAAGATCTTTGTAACTTCAAAGTAACGACTGAAGCTAAACTTATGGCTTCTGGAACAGAGAAAAGCTCACTTGGGATTAAATCGGTGGGTGGTCTGAGAGCTGAAAGAGGTTTATCTACCAACTCTGATCCTGGGAAGATGGTTTTAGTGACATATAACTAGATCAACACATCTATTTTATAGGCTGGAATTTAGGCAATTTCTAATTTGTGCCGATTGTCCAATATGCATGGTTACAATCATACAGTTCTACTTTATCACAGTTAGAGGTAGCTAATAAATAATGGACGAAAAATATAACATATTTTAAACAAGTTGCCATCGTCGACTGATGTATTAAAAGGGAATGCTATCAAAATTGAAGGATGTGAAAGACAATTGTTACAGATTTATTATGGAAATAAGAGTGATTATATGCTCCTTTGTAAGCATCATGCAAGTTCTCAATAGTGATAGTATTTGTGTCCTTATTTCAATTGAATTTTTATTCAAAATGTATGTTTTATACTGTACCTGTGGGGCAAATGCAACATTCTCTCACTAATACAACTCTTTCTACTCATTTTGGGCCTCATATATTTATTAAAATTATTTATTTAACAGATATTTATACAGCACACACACATATTACGCAGTGCTGTACAGAGAATAATTAGTTATTCACATTGGTCCTTGCCCAAGTTGATCTTACCCTAGCACATGTACACAAAATAGAATTCATTTTTGACAGCAGCTAATGAACGTACCAGCATGTTTACTTTTTGGATTGTGGGAGGAAACAGGAGCACCCAGACACAACCCGTGAGGACAACATACAAACTTTATGCAGATGGGGCCTTGGTCGGGAATTCACCTCATGACCTCAATGATGTAATACTGGGTACACATTGGCCGATCAATTGATCGGCTAATGTATCTGCTGCCCGTCGGCCAGTGTATACCCGTGATATGTCGGTGAAGGTCGCCGTTCACTGACATATGGCATTGGCTGTGCTGCACAGCCGATGGACACATATGTCTGCAGACATATCTGTCCAACGGCAAGTGTGTACGGGTGGTCTGCAGACCACTCGTACACACACAGCGGCAGCCGCGAGGAGAGGGGTGTGACACGCCCCCGAAACGCCCCTTGGCCGCCGGGTACAACCCCCTGGAACCCAAGGGCACAAGCAGATGATGGACGTTCATTGTGTATGAACGGCCCTCATCTGTAGATATATCTGCAGATCATTCAATCTGCATATATATCTGTCAGGTGTGTACCCACCTTAAGGCAACAATGCTAACCACAATGCCACCATGCCATCGACCTCAATTATGCTGCGCAAATGTAGGTGTACCTATACCTTAAAAATTGCAACTATATGTGTGTATTTTGTACACTGTAAATATGAGACATTAAGGTACAGTATGACTGTGTGTTGATTTTGCAGGAATAAAGAAATGCCAGTCATCTTCATTATCAATCCCTAATTGTTTTTTTTTTTTTAATTATTAAGTAAAAAACAAAATCCAAAAAAAAGTGCTATTGCCTGGGCTGGTACCACTAAAGCAAGGAGGCTACCAACAAGGGGTTTCTCCTACGAAAATGTCAATCAGCAGCCAGGCTTGTCACATGTTAACATGAGCTCTCTGTCATAGGGGGACATGTATCAAGCCTTGGACAGAGAGAAAGTGGAGAAGTTGCCCAAAGCAACCAATCATCTTCTATAATTTCATAGACTGTGCTAGATAAATGACAGAAGCTGATTGGTTGCTTTGGGCAACTTCTCCACTTTATCTCTCTCCAAGGGTTGATACATATCCCCCAAAATGTGAAACCTGCCTAATCTTGCTTAGCACAGGATTTGCTTGCCTGGGGGAGTGTATGTTTTTGCAGGGCCGGTTCTCTGCCGAGTGCAGTACATATATGTGCTGATACCATTTGCATGTCCGCTGATCTGCTTCTCCAGGTGAGGAGGGTTGCCAGTGAAAGTTAAGTAAAAAGGAGATTGTATTTCTCTGCATGAAGAGGTTGTTACCTGTTACCGTGGCAACTTTGACAAAAAAAATTACCTGAATTAAATGTGTTCCTCATAAATGAACCCAATAGGAGAATGGTAATGGAGCAACATGCAACAAAGATAATTTAGCAACAGAATGTTAACCAGGCCCTAATAAAGCTGTGAGATAATAACAGGGAGCAGCATAATACTCACTATGGGGCTGGCATTGATGTAGTCAGAATGATCATGGCTATTCTCTGCCTTTAGAATAATTCTGTTGTGGTCATCTATAAAGGAAAAAATGGCACAATTATTAAGCATAATTAAATGAAATCAACATCTTTATGGATCCCATTTACCCCTTAAAGTACAATTAATAGACCAATATAGACTAACTTATCCCTTTAGTGAGATAAACTAAATCTTGAAAGTGATAAGACTGTCCTTAAATGGAGATGGTTTATATGCAGTAGACATAAGTCTGTCTGCCCTCGGCCACAATGTTAGCTACCAACCACAATGGTTTTTAAACCTGCAGGACCATACTGTACCTATACCACCTATATTCCAAATGTACAGATGTTGGGCAGGTGGCACGATGGTGGTAGATGGACATATTCAGGGGACTACATAGACAGTTTCTTCCCTTGCATATACTGTTAGATACACTATGCTAGACAATGTATCTGACCAGAATCTGACTCTATGATCTATTAAGTCTAAATTCTTGAAAATTCAACTAGAGAACATTTCATTCAGATTTACAGTACACAAGTAACCTGCCAACATGTAAAAGATGCTCTACTTGGAAAGAAAGACACTTAAACGATGGTCTTCAAATTTCAAATACAGACTACCATCTACAGTTCTAAGTGGGTAGTGTCACCAAATGATCATTAATAATTATTGGGTTTATCAACAAAGTAGAATGGTTGTATAATGTGAAAACTGCACTACACCAAACTATCACCCATTATCACTTTTCATGTCCTTTCATGTCCTTCCTGCTTCAGGTTGCACCTGCTGGTTGCTGCATTCATCTACTATGGTAAAGTGCTCTCCTCTTCATATTTTAATCGGTGTTGTGAGCTGAGAAATTTATACCAATTTACTCACTTGTGTTCTCTTGGCTCTCTCTAGAGCCATTGTCTTCATTTTGCATTACATGTGTGTTACCATAGGGTTCATAATTGTGATTTCTACATGCTACCTATGTTGGGGCCCCATTGAGGTTTGAAAAAGAGATTGTATTCATGCTGAGAATGGCCATTACCTTCAGGGTCAAACAAGACATATATTGAGGGGCCTAGTTGTACCTGACATTAGCAGAGATGTATAATGGGCCCTTAAAACCTTATATGGTGTTAGCAGTAGACAGTGAGCCACATTCCAACAGAATGAGCATTGTGAAAGATGTAGAGACACTAAGCATTATGATAACGATGCCCATATTCTAGACAAAGGGGCTTTGGAAGACAGTGTAACTCTAGTCATCCTAGGACACCTCAATACTGTACTTCTTTGTCTTGGTTATATGTGAATGCTTTCCGCACATATGCAAGAGATAAGAATGGTCAAAGCTATGTTGTACCAGCTAGAGCTTGGTACCCAGTAACTAATATGGTATTAATGTCCGAAAGCCAACACCCAGAACCTAGTACATATGCAGGGTCCATACACATTAGCCCTCAGTTCTTGTCAGGACCTGAGACTGCAGTAGGGTGCTTACAATGTAAATTGAAAGATCTGGGTGTTGAGAAAAGAGGGCTCTCCAGATGAACTACATCTTATGAAGAAGATGATACACAGGTCATAGACATAAGTTGAGTATATACTGTTTTTGTTGTTTGTTGTTTGTTTGTTACTTTTAACAAAGTTTGTTGATTTGTACATACTCAGTTGGTAATGTGTATAACTATTCACTTTGATCAGAACGAAACCCTATATACAATGTGTCACCTGTAACATAGCACAGCTTAATGCTAAACCAACACAATATGGCAGCAGCATACTCTCTCATATGCACTCATGCTGGTACAAGGCTGTCAGTGACTAGGAGTCTCATCATGGGGCCAAAATCTTCATGATTTACTCAAAACCAAGTCTGACTATAAATACTAGAAGTTTGATGCATACTTGCAGACGTACTGGCTGCCCCCTTTGTCTCAGCGAGGGGCCATGGTGCGGCAAAGTGATCAGGCCAATGGACATGATGACATGTTTGCATTACTGTGGCTCCACCTCCACTACATAATGCCGCGATTACCGGCATTGTGAATTGAGGGGGTGGTCCATGATGACGCAATTCAGCATGAATCACCACCAAATGTGAAACATGGTGCCCTTATACAAAGAACATTTTTTATTTTGTTCTCCTACTTTAGGGACATACAGTTAACTGCACTGACTATACCACTAACTCTTTGCAAAGAAACATAAGGGCCAGCTAATGTGATCTTTTCTCTGTCTCCACTAAGTTCTTAAAGCACCTTGGGCAGTTTATAAGAGTAAATTCACCAATTAGCCATTCGCCAAGTAGCTGTAAAGCAATACATACATGCTACCGTAGTGACAGATCGATTCTTGGCAGAATTCTCCTCCTTCAGAGCAATGAGTGTTGCATTCAAATCTGCTTGATATGCGCACAGAGCATCCCACTCTTTCTCCAGACGATTTTTATTCTTCAAGTGATCTTCCATATAAGACTAGAATAAAAGCAGATACATTGTTATGTGCTGTAAGCTTGAACAATCAATCTGCATTTAAATGATTGTGTTGCTGCACTTTACGATGTTCCCAATGAATGGGATTATTAATAAGATGTTAGTACTTTCATGATTCTCGTGAAAATTTTGCATTTGGACTTCTTTTAGCAGCCATAGGTGGCATCACACAGCTATAACTAATAGCACAAGATATAAAAGAGAAACACACGTCTTGAGCCCTTTAGCACTCCCCATGGCCATTCCTGCATCTTTGATGGCTATGGTAATGAGTAGTATTACATTTGTGCGCTGAGTGCTATATTATGTTATGATAATAATGACAAAATTAAGTTTTTTCTCAAAGTGACATTATTAACAGCACCCGTACATTCTCTGCTTGTGACCGATATGCAACAATAGCAAACTGGGCTATTATTATTATTGTTTATTTATATAGTGCCACCATATATGCAGTGCTATAGAGAGAATATTTGCCAGTCACATCAGTCTCTGCCCAAGTGGAGCTTACAATCTAAATTCCCTAACACACAAACACACTAGGGTACATTTTAGTAAACAGTCAATTAACCTACCAGTATGTTTTGGGAGTGTGGAAGAAAACGGGGGACACGGTGGAAACCCATGCAAAAATGGTGCTGCCCATAATATAATTAAATGACTGTATAATATGAAAAATATTCGACACCAAATAACATGGCCTCTGCAGTGAAATTCAGGTGAACACTAGACAATACCTGTTGTTTTATATTTAAAAATGTCATTTCTGGAGTATAGTTGTCATTTAACCTTGCTGGACACTTCTCCTTACTAGTCTGTGTCTTACTTACATATCAATTTTGAAAACTTGTAAATTAAATGGGCACCACTAACCAATGCTCCAATTCCATTTACTGCTGTTTCATACTGCTGTATTAATTACATCTACAAATAGTTCCACTGTTCCAGCACGCAACAACTGTTTAAGTTCATCATGACAGATGTGCAGTAAAATGGCCAGGACCCTGGATCTGATCTGGTCCTTTAAGCAGCTGTCACTTCTGTTGACTAATCTGACCTAAGAACTGAAGAATTTGGGACCTAAAGTCCTCAGTATTGTGATCCGTGACCCCAGAGAAGAAGATACTCGCCAGGAAATCAGCTTGCTATTGCTCCAGGCTAGGTAGCGTGGCACTCAGAAAGTTCTTCCCTGCAAAACTCGTCCTACTTCAAGTTAATTGGCACCTGTATAATTAACAAGTCCACAATTTTACACCCATCAAGTTATTTAAATTCTGGGCTGTGGAGTTTCCTATCTTAAATAATATGTATCCATATGGATAAACATTGTATTATTCATTTGCTTACAACACTTAAAACACTATTTTTGCATACAATATTGGATCAAATCATATGCTACCCACCATTAGTTTTTTTAACATTTCTTTAAGTGCAACAAATTTCCACATTGCTAGCTCATTGCATATGGAAGTAAGAATTACCAAGCATGCTATCATTCACAAAATTTTCCAAGGATGCCTGAGGGGCCTGATATTGTAATCAAGGGCGAATGCCAGTTGGCATCTTTTGTGCCTCTTCATCGAACCTGCTGTTTGATAATTTGTGTCCACAGCATGAAACAGCCCTGGTGGAGGTTGAGTACTGTGCCCTTTCTATTAACTAAAATAGAAAAAAAAACTAATTAGAATATTTGATTGGTAAATAAATTCATAGTACCCTCAAATGCCACTTACAGTACTGATTTTAATTATGTTTCAATTAAGTTATTAGACATGCAGAATACTGATGTCTGTAACAGGAGTTGGAAATGTCTGGCGGAACTCAGTCACAGATAGCATATGAAATGTATTCTGCTGAGTGTCACCTACACAGCTTGGGGAAACTGGTCCTGGTGCCCAGTGCAAGTCAATAAGTGCTTATAATCTAATATTCCCACTTGTAAAGGATTTAATTTTGAATGCATTACAAATTGTGCCAGGCAATTAAAGCACAGGCGATTTAAGAGTTAACACACATAATTCAATGGTTCTTATGGGTGGTTGCAAACACACCAGATTTTAATTAACTCCCTGTTTCAACACAGATGGCCTAGTCAAACGACTGAAGCAGATTAAAGGATTTTGCTAACACAGGAATATCCATGAAATCTGGCTTGATTGCAGCATTGATGACAAGAGTTGACAACTGCTTAACACAAAGTACAAACCCACTTTCCGTTTCACTGGGAAAATAGCACAGTACATTCTATTAGAACAGTGGTTCCCAAACTGTGTGCCGTGGCACTCTGGGGTGCCTCAGGACTCTTGCAGGGGTGCCTCAGGATGGAATGGGTTCGATTCCCATCAGCGGCAGCCCGACAGGAGCAGAGTGCGAAGCAGCGGAAGCCCGACAGTGCTGGAAATCCTGATCGTGGATAGGTAAGTATACACTAACCTAACCCCCCTAACCCTAACCCTCCTTAGGGGTGCCTAACCCTAACTTCCCCCCAAGTGCCTAACCCTAATCCCCCCTCTAAGTGCCTAACCCTAACCACCCCCTTCCCCGCTGCCTAAACCTAAGTCCCCCGGGGGGTGCCTAACCCTAAGTCCCCCCCGGGAGCCCTAAACCTAACCCTCCCCCCCGCGGCTGTCCGCTCGCGGCGCCCGGCATCACTACGATCGTGATGCCGGGCGCCGGTCTCCCGGCGTCGGGGAAATGAGGGCGTCTACATCTAGACGCCCGGCATTTCACCCAGGGATAAGACAGTCGGGAAGCCGGCTGCCGGTATTTAGGCAGTCGGCTTCCCGATTGCTTCCCCCTCAGGATGGTGGTCCAGTACCAAATCAAATTATTTATGGTCATCATAATGTAAACATGTAGACAAACAGAAGAACAAACCTGTCCTCCACCACATAACTAAACCTAAGGATGATAGGAAAGAACAATTTATTTAATAATTTTTTTCCTGAATTTCTCAATAACAAACTTCTGGCTAAAGCTGGCCACACACTAGACCAACTTTCATACAACCATCCAACTAGTGGATTGGTTGGAACTATACATCTGGTAATGTATAGGAGTATCCGATGATCAGCAAGTTGCTCCTAAATGCCAGAAAACAAATGAAAATGGTCGTCAGACAAGTTTGTTAAATGTTTGATCCAAACAATTTGTTCAAACAGCAGTTTTTGTCCATTTTCCGGCTTTTGGGAGCAAATTGCTGATTGTCATTTGCTGTCATACCTTACCAGATTTTCATTCCAACCAATCAACTAGTTGGGTGGTTGGATGTAAGTTGGTCTAGTGTGTGGCCAGCTTTAGAAGTGCCGTGAAAACAATGCTGATACTCTAGGGTGCCGTGATTCTAAAAAGTTTGGGAACCACTGTATTAGAATATAGCAAATTTTAAAGGCTTGTTTTTGTAGATGCATAGTTGTGACAAAATATTGTTTTAATTAGGAAATATTTGTTGTGCTACCACAAGGGGATGCGGTCAATATCCCGACTGCGGGGATTCCGGCACTCAGAATTCCGCCGTTGGAATCCCGTAACTTGTCAAAATCCCGAAGGTAAGTAGCTGGGTTGGGGGCAGGGTTAGGGTTAGGCATTACGGGGGGAGGGTTAGGTTTAGGGTGCAGGAAGGGGGAGGTTAGGTTTAGGCACTCGGGGGGAGGTCAGTGTCAGGCATCGGGGAAGGAGGTTTAGGGTAGTGAGAGGAGGAGGATTAGAATACTGACCGACAAGTGTTTTCTAACCCTGTCGGGATTCTGGCCGCCAGGATCCCGAGCACCGACATCCCATACCCATCCCACTGCAAGTACTAGCATATTCTGGCAATACATACTAAGACTTGTAATTCTACAACTGGAGATCCACAGGTTAAATAAGCCTGTCCATCCATGGGTACAAGTAGCAACATGCAATTCTTGTGCCACCTATCAGATGGTTAAGTGACTCAAGAATGATATCACCAAACCTATTGGGGGGTAAGAAAGATACTACAGAGCTAGACAGAGGAGCACAAAGTACACAGTGATCCTGATCTGCATTGGCTGATACAGTTTAGTAGGAAAAGTGTTATGAGCCGCCGCGCTGGCTGCAGTGGCTCAAGTCTCGACCGCAACCTAGCAACCAGGGACGCCAGATGACAAGATGACGTCAGCCGCAGGGGTCATGGTCCAGGCAGTTGCCATGGCAGCCGGGACGCCGTTCACTAGCACTTCTGCCCCAGCAGCTGCTGCGTGTCTCATTAACCAAGGGGCTGGCTCCAGCAGGCAGACTGATTGGTTCCTAGAAGGATAAAAAAAACCTGCAAGTTATCGTGTCCATGCTATTCATTGATGTTACCAGCTCCCTGTACCTTCCTGCTTGCTGTTGGATTCCTGGCTTACCTGCTTCAGTTCCTGCTTCAAGTAAAGCCCCCAGCTTGTTCCTGTCCTCCTTGGACCTTACCTAATGCTGGATACACACTGGCTGACATATCGGCTGTTCAATTAAATGGCCTATATATCGTGTGTGCGTTGGCTAGTGTGTACAGACAATAAGTCTGTGAACGGCATGGTTCACAGACACATTGCGTCGGTTGTGCAGTACAGCCGATGGCCGATATATCTGCATATACAGTATATCGGCTCATTGTGCATGTGTACGGACTTCACCTCACCCTGGTTTATTGCATCCTGTTTTCCATTACAGCCTTCTCCCTGCTGCCACCTGCTGTCCATACATAAGCTACTACTATAGGTTGCCATAGGTTAAGAACTTATTGAAAAACATTGTATTTTGAGAATTTTAACATACATACTGTATGATACTGCTCTAGCCCCCCTGGACCCTAGTTGTTTTTGAGCATGCAATGTCCAGTGCATGTGCAGGCGCGCACGCAGGGGGGGGGTTCTGAGTACCTAGAAACTCCCCCTGATGGACCAAATTTGTTTTATAGAGATGGAGACAGTTTTGTCTCCATCTTTGCACTTGCCGCAGGCCACTCGCGAGCGCGATTGACAGACGCTCCTCAGGCAGAGAGCTCTCCACACAGGATACACCGAGACCGAGGGAGCTGAGCTCAGCATAGATGACCTCCGTCAGTGGCAAACGCAGGATTTTTAATGGGGGGTTTCCATACATTAACATTTTTATTTAATATATATATACATATACACTGTATATAAATCCAACAAGCTGGCACTCTGCAGGCAGCAGGAACATGACAATAGCTTGCTTGGGTGCCTCCCTGGGGCTAGCTCATCCCTAATACAAGGCAATAAACAAAGGTGGCACTCCAAGTCTCATCTCAGTAGTTGAAAAAGTAAACAGGTGACGTTTCTGGGTCCAGGCCCCTTCCTCAGGATGCACAATAGTGTTTTGTATTTACGTTTGTTATGTTATTTGTCACTATTGTGAATCCTGAGGAAGGGGCCTGGACCCCGAAACGTTGATTAAAGCACCTGTTTATTTTTTCACCTACTGAGATCAGACTTGGATTGCCACCTTTGTTTATTGCATAATATATATATATATATATATATATATATATATATCTCGTATATTCTCGGGTATAAGTCGACCCGAATATAAGCCGAGGTACCTAATTTTACCGCAAAAAACTGGGAAAACTTATTGACTCGAGTATAAGCCTAGGGTGGCAAATGCAGCAGCTGGTAGTGCCCCCAGTAGTAATCCTCCCTGGTAGTGCTCCCAGAAGTAATTCCCCCTGGTAGTGCCCCCAGTAGTAATATCCCCCCCTGGTAGTGCCCCCAGTAGTAACCCCCCCTGGTAGTGCCCCCAGTCGTAATATCTCCCACTTGTAGTGCCCCCAGTAGTAATACACCCCCCTGGTAGTGCCCCCAGTAGTTATCCACCCCTGGTAGTGCCCCCAGTAGTAATATCCCCCCTAGTAGTTGCCCCAGTAGTAATATCCCCCCCTGGTAGTGCCCCCAGTAGTAATATCCCCCCCTGGTAGTGGCCCCAGTAGTAATCCACACCCCTGGTAGTGCCCCCAGTAGTAATCCCCCCCTGGTAGTGCCCCCAGTAGTAATCCCCCCCTGGTAGTGCCCCCAGTAGTAATCCCCCCCCCCCAGTAGAGAGAGACGTAATAAAAAAAAAAAAACACTTACCTGAAACCCCGCTCCTGGTCCCAACGCTGCTACCGGCTCTTCCAGCCGCTTTGCATTATGGGAGAGATGTCGTCGTGTCGTCTCTCCCATTACCCACTGCGGGAGCCGGAAGCTGGATCCCGCAGTGGGAGCAGCAGCAGCCGATGAGAGTCTGACAGACTCTCATCGGCTGCTGATTACAACAAACACACAGCTGCCGGCATTGGCGGCTATGTGTTTGGCAGTGTGTAGTGCTGACCGAACTCCGTCCGGTCAGCGCTGCACACGCGGTGCAGCTGTGTCACAGAGACACAGTCTGCACTGCGGCCCGCATGGTACGCTACTCAGCTGCGTACCATGCGGGCATGACTCTAGTATAAGCCGAGGGGGTGCTTCTTCAGCACAAAAAATGTGCTGAAAAACTCGGCTTATACTCGAGTATATACGGTATATATATATATATATATATATATATATACACTGTAGTAAGTATGCTTATGTATGCATGCTGTGTGTAAGTATGCTTATTTATGTGTGTGTGTATGTGTATATATGTATGCATGCTGTGTATAAATATGCTTTTATGGAAGCAGCTAGATCCCTTTTCGTAGATTGACCCTGACATCATAAGCCAATGTCCAACGTCATTCCCTACCATTCAAGTGGGCATAGAGGGGGAATATAATCATGTGGCGAGCGTAGCAAGACACCGAGCCAGAAGCGTGGTGAGCGGAGCGAGCACGCGAGGGGACAATTATCTTTTTTTGCTGGACTGTGTGGGCAGGAAACTGCACTTCCGCCCTCAGTTCACATCTCTTCTAGGTACAGTATCTGAAGGGGAACTATACCTTTCCATGCTTATATGTGTGTGTACCTAACACCTGAAGTGCAACAGGACATCACAACCATTCATACACAGTTCGCTGGGTGGATCATAATAATAATAATAACTTTCCCATTCGATGAGTTATTAAAAAAAAAAAAAGAATAATTGTGTATACTACAGTATATATATATATATATATATATTAATGTATGGAAACCCCCCTTAAAAATCCTGAGTTTGCCACTGATGTGCGTGCCCACTGCACATGGGCTGGCTTAGAAGATGCCACTCTGCTCTTTTGAGAGCTGCTTAGAGCCCTCGGTGTGCAACCCAGCATTGCCTGGGCCACTCACTTTGAGCACTATGGGCCTCATTCAGAGCCACTCGCAAACAGCAGTACGCTCGTTGCGTTACGATGTTGACTAACCACGCATGCGTCGGTGTTACACTGCGCATGTGCGTACGGCAGATTGCGAGCTTTTTATCTGTTGTTCCTAAAATAGCGTACAGGAAGTGACATGTCAAATGTGATTGACAGAACAGGGCGTTTTTGGGTGTTGACGGGGGTGGAGATGGAAAAACGCAGGCGTAGCGAGGCGTTTTTGGGGCGTACATACATTAGCAGATGCGAGCGTCAAATGTGTTCGGACCGTCACATACGTCACTGGAACATCCTCTTTCCCTTCAAAATGCTCGCACAGTTTAGGGTCTGGATTACTCGACCACATTGGCGATGGCCTTCTCCTCCGTCCCGGGACTCCACGATGTTGCAGCGATTAATCGCGGGCGGTCACAAAAGCAATTAGTGTTGTATTGAAAACCGGCTTGGTATGTGTTTGGAAAGCAGTTTATTGGGATAGCACAAAACCGTACGCAGGTGGAAATCATACCTGCTAATGTCAGGATTACACAATCAATTGGCGTACATTTTTGGGGGGGTTTTTTGGCCTTAATTTGTTGTTTATGGCCTATTGTGACAATAAAGTCATCATGTTTTAATTAGCTCCCCTTTTTTTTTTTAATGTGGAATTTGCATCGTTATGTTTTTTTTTAAACGTTCCTTCAAGAGGCCTTTTTTTTATACAAATGAAATGGTTTTTGGTGTCCTTTTTTGCCTTTAGGGCCAGGATTAAATGTAACCCATTTGTCCAATAATGTCACAATACAATGTCAGATTTTTTTCATAAATTTATTGTTTAAACAAAAAACAATTGGCATAATATTTTGTTTTAGTTTTTCTGCCAAAGATACTTTTTTTCATAAAATAAAAATCAATAACTGATAACATAAACGTACAAAAATAACTTAAAAACATTTCACAAGAAAGGAGAGGGAAGTTTTGACCAGAAAGGAATATGAGCCAAGCACAGAAGGAGTGTGGGAAAAGTCACCATTGCTGTCACCGTTTTTTCGCCCGTTTGGATGGGGGAGGGTGGGCGCCAGACCGGGTCCGGGATGCCATCGGGCTGGCTTGTCCAGAGGCAGATGCTGTGGCCTCTGGACTAGGCACAGGGCTAGGCACATTTGGAGGATTGGCTGATGTTGTGCCAGAGGTGGAGGATCCTGATGTTCCGGCAGGAAGGGAGGTCGGCTCCACCATGTGCTGGCGAACGAGCTGCTCCAGGGCATCGGCGATGCGGATGTTGGCCCTGGTATTTTCCGCCAGGGCCTGACCAATGGTCACGTTGGCCGCAGCATTTTGCTCCAGGGCCTCAGCCACCCGTAGCAGACTGGCGTCCATCCTCTGCAGAATCTCCGTATGGAAATCCGATTTGAAATTGAGTTCTGTGAGGAGGCCCACTGCCTGCGAGGGGGCACGCCCTGGACTGGCTTCTGCAGGGTCCTCAGCCGGATGTACTGGTTCCTCCCCTGCAGAACCAGCAGAAATTCTGCGCCCAAGGCTTCCCTCTGGAGCAGACTCATCCGCCTGTGTCTCTGTTGGAAAAATGAGAAAAGAGTCACATTAGAATCTACATATTGGCACAATAGCATTTCAGAGTTGGTGACATCACAATACTTACCTGGGCCAACATGAGGAGCCGCAAAGTCTGGCATGTCCGTATCCATGTTGGACACGCCAAACACCTCCACAGGCTGCACACACCCCTGTGCCAGCTCTTCTAAATCCGTCAACTCCAATGACACAGGGGTGGGACCCCCACCTGTCCCCCTTGCATGCCTAGCCCTGTCCGCGAGTTTTTGCTTTAGGCGATATTTGAAGTCGCCCCATCTGTGGGGAAAAATGGAAGCCATTATCCTTTGGTTTAAAATGGGGTTTGTTTTTAGGGGGGGCAAGGGTTTACTTACCGCCGTTTGACATCCCGGGCTAGACGGACATAATCACCCACCGTATTGACAGCAACGGCTACCTCTTCCCACATTCTCCACTTCTGGCTTAGACTCATATTCCTGTCTGCCTGTGGCAGGATGTCCACACACTTCTGGATCAAAACCTCCATCTCCTTTCTTGTGAAATGTGGCTGCCTTTTTTTTTTGGCCGCTTTGGCCGGAATACTGGGCCCAGCAGCCTCTTCCATGTCATCCTCCTCACCTATTTGTGTAAATTTACAGAATTCACAAAATCACAACTTGCCTCATCTTATGTTTCAAATTAATCGTTGATAGAAAATGCATGAAAGACTTACCGCCTGACTCTTGGGCATTTTTTCCCTGGTCTGTCGCCATGTCTGCGGTCCAACCAGAATTTGAATGTGTTTTCGTGACGTATTTATACATGCGTCCTTATTTTGCGGCCGCATCATTGATTGTGCGGCCCTATGATCCCTCCTTAATTTGTGCGGGAAACGAAACACTATTTATGGCTTGGTGTGTCTCAAGTCGAGGTGGCGTTTTTGGATTGTTGGAGGTTATCTTGGCTGGAGTTTATTGATTGTGTAGAAAGGAGTTGGAGGTTGGAGAATCGTTTGTTGGTTAGATTTGCGTTTTTTTTCCCGTTATCTTTGTTGGTTTATATTTTTGGGACCTCGTTTGTTGATTTGGTAAGTTTTGTGAAGTCTAACTTTTGTTCAATTGTTGTTTCATTGTGTTTCGTATATTTTGTAATTTTTGGATACCTAATTTATTCTATTTTAAATTTTGTTTATTTTCGACCCCAAAGACCTTTTGATTTTGCATCTTAGATATTTGCTCTTGGTAAGTCCATTTTTTATCTTGTATTAGCGAACTAATTAGCACATTTTTAGTAGTTACTCTTGTGACTTGTATTAGCGAACTAATTAGCACATTTTTAGTAGTTACTCTTGTGACTTGTATTAGCGAACTAATTAGCGCATTTTTAGTAGTTACTCTTGTGACTTGTATTAGTGAACTAATTAGCGCATTTTTAGTAGTTACTCTTGTGACTTGTATTAGCGAACTAATTAGCACATTTTTAGTAGTTACTCTTGTGACTTGTATTAGCGAACTAATTAGCGCATTTTTAGTAGTTACTCTTGTGACTTGTATTAGCAAACTAATTAGCACATTTTTAGTAGTTACTCTTGTGACTTGTATTAGCGAACTAATTAGCGCATTTTTAGTAGTTACTCTTGTGACTTGTATTAGCGAACTAATTAGCACATTTTTAGTAGTTACTCTTGTGACTTGTATTAGCGAACTAATTAGCACATTTTTAGTAGTTACTCTTGTGACTTGTATTAGCGAACTAATTAGCGCATTTTTAGTAGTTACTCTTGTGACTTGTATTAGCGAACTAATTAGCACATTTTTAGTAGTTACTATTGTGACTTGTATTAGCGAACTAATTAGCACATTTTTAGTAGTTACTCTTGTGACTTGTATTAGCGAACTAATTAGCGCATTTTTAGTAGTTACTCTTGTGACTTGTATTAGCGAACTAATTAGCACATTTTTAGTAGTTACTCTTGTGACTTGTATTAGCGAACTAATTAGCGCATTTTTAGTAGTTACTCTTGTGACTTGTATTAGCAAACTAATTAGCACATTTTTAGTAGTTACTCTTGTGACTTGTATTAGCGAACTAATTTGCGCATTTTAAACAGCTTAATAATCATTCTAACTTTTTGATGGTTTCGCTTTCGCTTTTTGAGCCAACATTTCGACCCGTTTTGATGTACTGTGTTAAATGTCGCTTTGCGGTTTTGCTAAATGGGTGTTTGGCATATTTGAACTTTGGTCTAGCACAAAATGTATCCACAAAAATGCACAGAGTGAAATGTGTCAAGTAATTTTGTTGTTTATTTTCAGTTTGGACGTATCATGACAATACCCCGGCATGTAAGCAGCAATGGATGGTATCATCAAGCTAAGTTGTTTTAATATAGTTTTGGGGTGGGTCAAAAGCCTTACTTTGAAATTTTTGAATTTCAGGTTGATCTGGGGAGGATTGTTCTGGCCATGCTCCCGGAAGCCGACCAACCTCAATCTCATCCCAGGCGTAGGCATCGTAGGCATGCAAGGCCCCAGATATTTCGAACACGTGTCACCCTTTTTGGAATGCCCGATGATGAGGTTTTAAGACGCTACCGTCTACCTCCCAAAATCATCATAGACACTCTCTCATTAATAGAAAGTGATCTTGAGCGGCAAATTGACAGTCCAACAGCAATACCACCACTGACGCAATTTATGGTGGTGTTACATTTCTGTGCCTCAGGATCGTTTCAAACAACGGTGGGAATAGTGGCGGGCATCTCCCAATCCTCCTTTTCCCGGATCCTGAGGGCAGTGATGGAGGCACTTTTCAAGCACCTCCATCATTTTATTCAAATGCCTTTGGATATGGGTGCCCTTAGTGTGGCCAAGGCCAATTTTTACCAAATAGCTGGCTTCCCACACATCATAGGGGTTGTGGATGGTACTCACATACCACTTCAGCCTGCAGCACGGCTGGAGGCAATATTTCGAAACCGGAAACACTATCACTCCCTGAATGTAATGGTGGTATGTGATGCCTCCCTCCAGATCCTGTCCCTGAATGCTAAGTTACCAGGAAGTGCACATGACTCCTTCGTCATCCGGCAATCAGGGATATGGCAGAAATTAACCAACCTACAAGCTGGTGATGCGTGGCTTCTGGGTAAGTGGAGACCTTTAGTACATAACAATGTTAAGCTTGATACACAGTGTTCCTGATGTTGTCTCTTATTTTTCACAGGAGACAGTGGATACCCTTGCATGTCCTGGCTGCTCACTCCTTATTTGGCTCCCACACCAGGCCCACAAAGTGAGTATAATTCCGCACTTACAGCCACCAGGCAAGTGGTGGAGCGCTGTATCGGCCTTTTAAAAGGCCGATTCAGATGCCTCCACCGCTCTGGTGGCGAGCTCATGTATTTGCCGGATATGGTTTCGAAAATTGTGGTCCTGTGTGGGATATTTCACAACATCGCCATAAGGAGTGGTGTCCCAATGCAGCCAGAGGATGCCTTACCTGAGGATGGCCCCCCCGAGGTTGGTCGGAGGTCAGTATGTGGGGGGGCCATACGCGATCATGTGGTGGCCAGATTTTTTAGGTAAGTTTGACCCAAACTACAGTGTTTAGACCTAATGTGTTTGTGTTTGTTTGCGAACATCTAATTTATTTTTATTTTTTCATCATCTTCTGTTTGTTCACATAATCTTTGCCACTCCAACGCTCACTACTTCCTGCTACCCTTACCAAACCTGGATCTGGTGATTTTGTCCATATATTCTGGAACTCATATCGCAACGCCATGTTTGTGGAATCATGTTGGCATGGTCCTTCGTCAACCAGTTCTTGATTGTTTTTTTTAATTAGATATTTTATTTGTATGTGTTGTATTTGAGATTATCACTGTTTTTTTGTTTTGGGACTGACCACTTTGATTTCTCATTTATGTTGTGAATAAATGTTTGGAGAGTGAAATGGTCTTCCTTTTTTTGGACGTTAACAGCAAGTGGAACCAGGTTAACACACCTTACAATTGACTAAAGGGTAATCCAGTACTGACACCAGTTGATGTAAACTGAAATATGTTTGCAGGTTCCCAACCCACACCAAAAGGAAGCCTGTCCAAACCTTTGGATTTTGAAGATTGGCCTAAGCAGCTTGCACACCAACTAGGAACCTGTAAAATAGCGAAATATCTAATTGACACTACACCCAAAAAGGGAAATGACATTGTTACTGTTATGTGTTTCTTGTGGCTGTTTAACATACAAATACAAAATACAATCTAACTTTTAAAAAAGGGAAATCCTTGCAGGAACAGTCTACTTATGTCAGGGAAAACTATTTGTGTTTTAGAAAAAAAGAATGAGCCAGAACGTATATTAGAACTACAAAATTTATTTACAAAACGAAAATAAACAAAAAAAACTACTGGCGAAGGATGCCAGACAGCCGGTCAAGGGCCACAAGAAGGCCAATTACATGTTGGCGCATCTGGCCAACACAATCCTCCACCTCTTGACGACGCCTCTGTTCCTCTGTGGGTGAGAAAAGTGTGTGGATTAATAAAACAATAGGGAAGCCACATTAAAAAAACAAAAACACAACGAAATCACTCCTAAACCGAAAAAAAAAAAACCAACTCAAAAAGGGGGTGCTGGCAAAAATACAAGGCGTATGTACAAATTCACACAGGTGTGATATGTGTATGTTGAAATCAGTAGGAAGAGGTAAAGGCAAACTGCTAAATCACCAAAAGTAAACCAAACAAGCACGAATAAAGGCACGACACATGATTACATACAAACAGTTTGTGGTTAAAAAAAATGAGAAATAAAAACATACCGGGAGCCAAAACGGGAGCTCCGGAAGTCCCTCCATGTTCCTCCTCGGAGGAGCCTTCATTCCCCAAAGAACGGGGAGGGGTAATGATGGACTCCGGGGAGGGGGTAATTGGAAGAGGGGTGGGTGGAGGAGAGGGGGAAGTGGGACGGAGGGGAAGGAGGCCCGACAGTTCCGGGAGAGGGTCTGGGAAGGCTGGGGAGGAGTGGGGTATAGGGGAAATATTTGGGGTGGAGTGTTGGCTGGGGGTTGGGGATAGTGGCCGGGAACGCCGTCTGGCCGGACGGTGACGGCGTAGTCTTGGCTGTCCTCCTAAAATATGTCAAACAAATTGAGGTTAGTTTCTGGGCAAATCCGGGGCCCAAATGAAAATAAAAAAAACAGCAACAAAAAACATGCAAAAAGGAGTAGAATGAAAAAAACAGAAATAGAGGGAAAACAAGCACACGCTGATATGAGGACAAATAATTAATAGGACAGACAGGAAAACATGCACACGCAGATATGAGGACAAATAATTAATAGGACAGACAGGAAAACATGCACACGCAGATATGAGGACAAATAATTAATAGGACAGACAGGAAAACATGCACACGCAGATATGAGGACAAATAATTAATAGGACAGACAGGAAAACATGCACACGCAGTTTGCCCCACAAACACAAACCTGAAAACCACAATACATAACACTTACTTTCAACGATCTGCATGCGAAAGCATGCCAGTAAGCGGGGCGTTCGCCGTTGCAGGTCTGACCACCTGCGCTCAAGCTGCCCGATGTTGCGGCGTGAACCCAACGACCGCAGGCGGGCCCGTGCCTCCGCATACGCGGAGCGCTTCTGCCGGTTGGTGATGGGTGGAGGCTGGCTGGTGATCCGCCTATCCATCACCTCCGTAAGCACCAGCAGCTCGCGCCTGGTGAATGCGGAGGCTCTCATGATGGCAATGGAGTTTTTCATACAAAACATTTTTGATAAAGTGTGGCCAAAATTTCTGATTGGCTAATGTATTTTGGAAATTAACAGGAGCAATTTTATTGGTTAGTGTATGAGTCATGTGTTCAACAGGGCCAGAAATCTCTGGAGAGTTATGATAGGCTTGATGCAGTGACATGCGTTTGCAAATTTAAATAAAGAAATGAACCCCGGAAAATATGCGGGGATCCACAGCAATAGAACAATTGTTTAATTGTGGTTCACATGTTTTTTGAACAATAAAAGCGAATGTTCCATCCGTACGTATTCTGCGGGTAAACACAAACACGGACAAGAGTAAAGTTTCTTGCATTGTGTTGAAAAAAAAAAAAAAGTAAGCTAATTGATACATTGATTGGCATGATACGATTGAGGGAGGTAGGCAGAATAAAGGAGCAGGTAATCGACATCTGACAAGGCCACTTCCAGTTTCACTTGTGCGTGCGTTCCCTTCAAGCCATTTCGGGGATGTACGCTCGCTATTTCGCGCGCTCGTTAGTTAGAGGAGGGGTCGCCTGAGTTTAGGGAGGAATTTTAGATGCGAACGAAAATACGAGCGAGCCATTGAATTTAAATATTTTTGTACGTACGCCTAACGTACGTGCGCCCGCTTGCGAGTGGGTCTGAATGAGGGCCTATACCCCTTGCACTCTCCATAATTTTACCTTGGGAAATAGCATGATATACGGGCATATATGTAAAGCTGTTTCCTCTTAGAAACTGGAAAACAAATAGCAACAAATACTAAGGGCCGTATTCAATTAGTTTAGCCTCTGCGAAAAAGTTCCACCTACCCGACTTTTCACCTACATCGCGTGTTTTGTACGCGAAAAACTTAACATGCGCGTCCCTGATTTTCACCTTATTCAATTAATAATAGCCAGGTGAAACCGGCAAGCGGCGAATGCAGAACAGGCAAAAACTACTGTCAGAATAGGGGAAATCAGTCTGAACCCCGCAAAAGGATGCACTAATATTGGGGATCAATGTAGAGGTGTTCCAATAGCCCTAATACAACTAATTGTGGTACTGAAGTTGTTTTAAATCCTTGTCATTAGCGTCCTTTTAAAAGTGGTGAAGAATGGCATTAAGCAGTATTTTTTGGTGAAAATAAGTAGTCCAGTCAAATTTGGGGTACCTGAAAATGGGTGCTAGTATCTTTTAAATTCTCTAAAGTGAAGTTTAAAAAAAAAGTGAAAAATACACTTGTTGCATGCACCTGCAATCCCAAAAACACCTGACCCATCCTTGTAGACCCCTAAGAAGGCTATTTCACTAGTTTTTATGCTTGTCCCCCTACTTTGTACTTTTTCACCCCCAAATTCAAAGCACTTTTTTTGGGGTGTTCTGAAGTTTTTCCCTTGAATTTTTTTAGACAGTTGTCCTTTGGGGGGTTGTCCCAAGGGTTCTGAGTGGTTTCCCCACATTTGCACCCCAACATGTTGCATTTATTTTCTCCTGCTATTCTTAGGCAAATCTTTTTTGCCTATTACATTGCATTGACTTTCCGTGTAGGCGAAAACCGGCTGGAATTGAATTTGGAGATAAGTTCCGACCACGCGAAAAGCCCCTATCAGGGGTACTTTTCCGCAGAAAATGGCTTTTCGCTTCTAATTGAATACAGTCCTAAGACTGAAAGCGCAAATGTGGCTTCTCTATGCATGCACTGGCATCTGCACATGCTCAGAGGAGTAGATCGGGGGATTACTGAGCAGATGGGCCAGTCAGGGCTTAAAGTGGTCCTGGAGAGGTGGTGGAACTCATATGCCCCGCCGTCTACTCCCCCCCACCATGCTAGTCTGACAGGCCAAAACAAGTGTGAAAACTGTACTTTACACACACACTATTGTGTATAGGAAACGGTAAAGTGAATGGCCACCTAGGCCCCAGAACCTCTTGGGGCTATGACAGTATGAAATACATTTTAGATGCTTTTTTTTAGCACTCCTGCCATCAGCTGAGTCTACAATGTTAGGTCACTTAAAAAGAAAAAAATGTTCTATATTATCAGTGTTGTTTTTCTGCCGTGCCTGTAAGTTTTATTATGCAGTTCCCACAAACTAGTCTATGTCACTTGGATGCCCAATGTTTTTTTGCAACCCCTATGAATTGCCTTCGCTTGATTCTTTCCTTACCTATATGCTGGTTTCTCTAAAATGAGGGACCTCTGAAGAAATTGAGCCTCCCTAGGCAGACAGTGAGTGGCTCTCTGTCTATGGGACTTCTGTGTAGGGACTTGGTGGAGGTGGAACTAGTTCCACCTACCATTACAGGTGATGCAAATGAGTTCCACCCCATTCCTGCCCACTTTAACCCCTGGGGCCAGTACTGTTGGGCCTCCTTGCCTTGGGCCCTAAAGCAACCTATCCAGCAGTAGTTAAACCACTGGTTTAAATCTTACCTTGTCTCTATGTCCTGTCACATGTCCATAGGTCTAAATAACTCCATTTAGAATCTCAAAAACTCATCCCTCTTATCAATTTATTTCAGTTCCTATAGTTGCGATAAAAACCATTTCTAAAGACCCTAGCCTTCACCAATCCAACAAATGGAGACCATACATCTCCAATGGAGTCATTATTACCTCATTATTACCCTCCTCATGAGTTGTTTCAGGACCATCTTGGGCACATAATCTGTTTCCTAACAGCTCCTATCTATTCCTACAACTGCTAAAAAATATCTATTATCCTGGATGTACACAATTTCAAAACATATTGTGCATTAAGTAAGTAAGAAAAAGAAAACAGGGTCCAACAACAACTTGTCTACCGCTCAATTCCCTTTGTCAAGCAAGTTTTTTCCAGCCTAAACAGCAGCAGAACTGTGATTTATAGTGAAAGCAGGCCCAGGAGGAAACTAGCCTGGAAATGCTTATTCCCGGACCAACTTCCTGTGCACATTACAGGTCTACTGTCGGGGGAAGGAGAAAGCTTGCATAGGAGAGAGCATAGGAGCTGATTCAGAGTCGCTCGCTAGATGCGATTGCTGGCACGATGTGTATGCAAATTACGTAGGTAGTGCATGCATTAGCACGCCCAGTATTTCTTAGAGAGTGATCACATAGTGTATGCAGACACCCACCAGCCTGTCTTAAGACGCCCACTTATGCACTTCATGTCCAGGAAGTGTATGCAACCATCGGTACATCGGGTAACATCAGATGCGATCCCAGCGCTTGAGGTTGACCATACCCTTCCGCAAGCACTGCGAGCACTTCAGTGTAAAAGCAAGCCAGGTGATGTGTACTATGATGCTGTCTTTTAGTTATGCACACCTCTAAAACGCTGTTGAGATGCTCTGGCACGCCTGCGTTTGCACCTTCACTCACCCGTTTTTAATGGCCAGCCCCTGTTACCACCTACAAACGGCTTCCCCTCTCACTCACTCTGCTGGGCTGTCTATGCGCAGCGAGCGAATGCATTGTGAACTTTTGCTAAGGTATGCGTACACGCACTACGATGCATACACACTGCATACCATCGGCAGCAGCGAGAGCATGCATCTTAGTGAGCGGGTCTGAATGAGCTCCATAGTTCCCTAAAAAACATGCTCTGTCCTACTATAGTTGAACAAAGCAATTACAGTTTTATGTATTAAGTATTAAAAAACTACTATTCTTGGTATAATAGATAAGTATTTTTTTTACATTTGGATTTTAGCAACATATTTATTATGTTTAATATATTTGAAAACTTTGTGAACTGGTAAAGCTGGCTCACACAATAACAGCTGCATCAAGTGAGAATCCTCTTATTGCAACTGAGAATCATACAGGTAGTCCAGTGATATTTTGTAAGTAATTTGCAGTGACAACTGATTTTCTATAGCTGCAAATTTCTGCCAACATAATATAATAGTTGATAGACCCATTAAATACTTTGCAACAAAGCTCCTCTAGCTATGTTGCAATGTATTTAATGGGTCTATATAACTCCGATTTCAAAAGTGGAGTATAAAGATCTCTACTTTATCCCCTCCACTGTCTATTTAGCAACACTTTCAACTAACCATTTAAGAAACTGCACTGGTCAAAGGGCCTGATTTAGAGATGGACGCAAATCCCATGACAACTGTGTTTTTGTAAGCAACTGTGTGAAAATATGCAAATTTCACAGCCATATAGATTTGTATTGAGGAACCACTGGTGTCTTTGCAAGTCCAAGAGATTGCATACAATGAGGTACCATCGGACGCAGAACCATTGATTATCAAACTTCTGAGAAAACCTACTGTATGGTTACTCAGAATGGCCGTTGAAACTGAGACGCCAGAACCTCTGCAACTGCATACGGGATCCCACGCCCTGAAAATGCTCATGACGTGCCTGTCTTTCAGTCGCCCCCTCCCTGTTGCTGTCCACAAACAGACACTGCTTGTCAATCACTTTTGCATATAAATCCTTACAGCGAGTGACAACAGTAATCCATCGGGACGCATGCGCTGTACCACTCCGAGGCATCCTGAGTAAGTAAAACATTGGTCAACTGCGAAAATATCGGGTTTACATCCATATCTGAATCAGGCCCAAAGTTTCAAAAAACACTGAGCAACCAAGTCACCACTCATTTAGGGTTATTTTTTTTATTTGGGAGTTCAATCCATGATACCCAGCAGATCACGTCAGTAAGCACCATTTTAATGGGGGGGTCCCGGAGAATTCCCTGTTCTTCCGGTAATCAGGGAGAAATTCTGAAAATTTGTGAGTCTCCTGGGCTCGGTCTCCGGTACTTTTTGCATTCTGTAGCCCAGAGCCGTAACTAGACTCATTGGTTCCCCCGTGCCAGAGAGAGTATTGGTGCCCCCCCCATTTTTTTAAATATGGACATAAGATAGTGCACCTGAAAAAGGGCCATGGCTTCATGGGGAAGGGTCAGGGAAGAGATAGGGGAGGCCAGGAGATGCTGGGGACAAAAGAAGAGGAAGCTACAAGTGAGAATGTTAATAAATAGGAAATTTGACAGGCCCAAACAGCGCCCCCTGCCCTGCGGTGCCCTGTGCCATGGCACAGGTCACACTACCCTAGTTACGGCCCTGCTGGGAATGGCGTTAGCTAACAGGGCATCGCATTCTGGAGCTTGGTAAATTCGGCAAATTCCAGTATCTGCTGCAGGTACACCCTAGATATATTCAGGGGATCCCATAAATTTACTTTGGTAAATAGGCCACATAGTATGGAATATAACCAAGAAGACTATACCTCCCAGCATCACTATATCTTAGAGTTTTTGGTTATGAAAATGGTAAGCAGTAACAAATTCTTCTCATCTATAGCCAGAACAGATCATTTTGTTTCTTTTAAATATCAAAATATTCAACCAGTATTCAGAAAATGTGCTCAAAATATTATAATCCCTTTTGATAGATAACATATGATATGGATAACTGTTAGCCATCAAGGTATTAACTTTAAATTACTTTTATTTACAAACATAGGAACTCCAAATTCTAATCTCTTTAATGAGCTAAAAATCACAAAACAAAATAAACTAAAGCCGAATCAAAAAAAAAAAAAATACATGTTACAACTACATTCCTTTGATTAATATAGGTGGACTTTCTTTATACAATACTTATGTATTTGACAGCACAGGGAAATATCACAACTGGAAAAAGAAATAATAGTCTCTCATCTTCCTACACGCAACTAATTCATACTCAAATTTCTAAAGCGCTGATATCTTTGCTATAATATTCCACCTTCCTCATAATACTGTAATAATGACGTTTTGTAATGTGTAAAAGGATTATTTAAATCCAATCAGCAGGTGCTAGGGATCAGCATGTGACAGGCACACAATTTAATCCCTTTTTTCTTGTGGCTCCCAGCTGCCAAAGGTGGTGGGTGAAATCTATATGAGACGGCAGGATTCACCCCCGGAGTGGACTGACAAGGGCTCTCTGCTCTCTCATTTTATAACGGCTCAAAATTCTCATGCTATTTAGCTGCAGCTACACAGGAGAATGGTAAGATGCAGGTTGCCAGTGCAGAGTGTCCAAAAATATCAAGAGAAAAACATTGTAACAAAACATATAAATAAAAATTGACAAAAACAGACAAGGGACATTTTTAACAATTATCGGGCTTTAGACCCAATGATTGTAAATTTCTTATTGCTGTTATTTGTGGCAATAAGAAATTTATTACCACTTGAGTGTATGAAAAAACACATGCAGGGTAAAGGGCTCCGAAATTCTCAATCAGCCAATTATTAGTTATTAGATACTGCAGGTGACCATCATCATTAGATATATCTTACATACTTCTCAGTATACCCCAAAGAAATCCATATTGTATCATGCTTCTGGCTGTATCCTAGATGCGGCCATATATCATGCTTCTGACTGTACCCCAGATGCAGCCATATATCCTGCTTTTGACTGTTCCCCATATACAGCCATATATCATGTTTCTAACAGTATCCCAGATACACCCATATATCCTGTTTCTGACTCTATCCCAGATACACCCATATATCCAGATTCTGACTGTACCCCATGTACAGCCATATATCATGCTTCTGTCTGTACCCCAGAAACACTCATATATCATGTTCTGACTGACATATACAGCCATGCAGTATAGCATGTTTCTGTTTATACCCCATATACAGCCATATAGCATGCTTCTGACTATACCCCAGATACAGCCATATTCATATCATGCTTCTGGTTCTACCCCATATACCACCATATAGCAAGTGCTGACTGACAGATACAGCAATATATCACGGTTCAGACCAGGGGTGTAGCCAGAACTTTGTGGGCCCCAAAGCAGCAGTTTGAAGGGGCCCCTTCCCTCTTCTAGAGAGATGCCTCTCTCAACAACAGTTGTTCATTTTATGCACCATAGTAGTGCCCTAGTTAATGCTGTGCCCCATAGTAGTGCCCTAGTTCATTTTATGAAGTATAGTGGTTCCCTAGTTAATGCCATGCCCCATAGTAGTGCCCTAGTTCACATTATACCACTCAGTGCCCCTAGCAATGAAGTGCACCAAGTTATGGACATGCTACTGTACATCATACTGCTGCCAGTACACATGCCACACAGTGCCCTAAGTTTACATTATACCAGTATCAGTTCACATTATGCCAGTGCTTAGCAGGCATTTCTGGGAATCTGGTAGACAACTTTATGACCTGGGAGCAGCTGAGTCTGGCCCCCTAAGCCTCTGGGCCCCATAACAAGTGCACCCTCTGCACCCACTATAGCTATGCCATTGCTTCTGACTGTACCCTAGATATGGCCATATTTAATGCTTCTGACTGTACCGCAGGTACAGCCATATATCATGCTTCTTACTGTACCCCGGATAAAGCCATATATCATGCTTCTGACTATACCCCATATACCGCCATATATCATGCTTCTGACTGTATACCAGATACAACAATATATCATGCTTTTGATTGACAGATACAGCCATATATTATGCTTCTGATTGTATCCCAGATACAGCCACGTATAATGCTTCTAACTGTACCCCAGATACAGCCATATACCATGCTTCTAACTGTACCCCAGATACAGCCACATATCATGCTTCTAACTGTACCTCAGATACAGCCATATACCATGCTTCTAATTGTACCCCAGATACAGCCATATGCCATGCTTCTAACTGTACACCAGATATGGCCATATATCATGCTTCTGGCTGTAACCTAGATACCACCATATATCATTCTTCTGACTGTACCCCAGATATAGCCAAAATCCTACTTCTGATTGTACCCCAGATATAGCCCTATATCATGCTTCCAACAGACAGATACAGCCATACTGTATATCATGCTTCTGACTATACCACCCCGTCCTTCACACCCCACATTCAATCTCTGGCTCAATCCTGTCGGCTCCAGCTACGCAACATTGCTCGTATTAGGCATTTCCTCTCCCAGAATGCTACCAAACTGATTATTCATTCACTAATCATTTCTCGGCTTGACTACTGCAACCTTCTCCTTACTGGCCATACTTACGTTGCCATCTTGCTCCCCTCCAGTCTGTTCTCAATGCGGCAGCTAGACTTATCTTCCTCTCCCACCGTTCCACTTCTGCTGCTCCCCTCTGCCAAAACCTGCACTGGCTCCCATTCCCCTACAGAATCCTCTTCAAACTCCTCACCTTCACATACAAGGCCCTCTCTAACTCTACTGCTCCCTACATCTCCAACCTCATCTCCTTACATACTCCCTTCCACCCACTCCGGTCTGCCAATGACTGTTACCTCTCCTCCGCCCTGATTACTTCATATCATGCTCGTTTCCAAGATTATGCTCATGCAGCCCCCCTTCACTGGAATGAGCTCCCTCGCTTGATTAGGCACTCCCCGACCTTGCAGAGCTTCAAATGTGCACTGAAAACCCACCTGTTCATCAAAGCATACCCTTGCACCACATAACCGTGTCACCAAGTCTCTGTCCCTCCTGCCTCAGCCATCTCTACCTCGCCTACTTCCTGCACTCAGGTCCTCCTCTACACACTCTTGCCTCATGTCATCTGTCCGTCTCCCCTCTCCCCTAGATTGTAAGCTCCTAGGAGCAGGATCCTCCTCCCCACTGTCTCACAGCCTTCTTCTCTAGCACTTCTATGACAGCCTTCACCTTCCCAGCTGTATTGTGTATGGAGAATTGTGTTGCTAATTGTTACTTGTGCTCTGTTTATAAGTTGGTTACTGTATTGTAATGTAATGTTCTGTGTACCCTTTACTGTATGTAGGGCGCTGCGGACATCTTGTGGCACCCTATAAATAAAATGTAATAATAATAATACCCCAGATAAAGTCATATATCATGCTTTTGACTATACCCCATATACCGCCATATATCATGTGCTGACTGACAAATACAGTATATGACCAAATATTATGCTTCTGACTGTACCCCAGAAACAACAATTTGTCATGTTTCTGACTGTACCCCAGATGCAACAATAGATCATGCTTTTGAACGTACCCCAGATACGGCCATATATCATGCTTCTAACTGTACCCCGTATAAAACCATATATCATGCATCTGATTGACAGATATAGCCATATATCATTCTTCTGACTGTACCTTAGATATTGCCATATATCATGCTTCTGACTGTACCCCAGATATGGCCATATATCATGCTTCTGACTGTTCCCCCGATATGGCCATATATCATGCTTCTGACTGTACCCCAGATACAGCCATATATCATGCTTTTGGCTGTACTCCAAATACCATCATACTTCATGATTCTGATTTTACCCCAGACACCGCCATATATCATGCTTCTAACTGTACCCCAGATACAGCCATATATCATGCTTCTAACTGTACCCCAGATACAGTCATATATCATGCTTCTAACTGAACCCCAGATACAGGCATACGGTATATCATGCTTCTAACGGTAGCCGACGGGCGTAATCCCGACAGCCGGCTTCCAGACTGTCACATCCCGGCGAGGGTTAAATGACCGGCGTCTAAATATAGATGCCTGTCACTTTACCGACGCCGGGAGACCGGCGCCCAGCATCCCGATCAAAGAGAGTCGCGGGGGGGATTAGGTTTAGGGCTCCCGGGGGGGACTTAGGGTTAGGCACCCCCCCGGGAGATTAGGGTTAGGCTAGGGGGAGGGAGGGTAAGGCACCCCTGGGGGGGGGAACGACTTAGGGTTAGGCACCCCCCCGGGGGACTTAGATTTAGGTGGCGGGGAAGGGCGGGTTAGGTTTAGGCACTTAGAGGGGGGATTAGGGTTAGGCACTGGGGGGGAAGGTTAGGGTTAGGCACCCTAAAGGAGGGTTAGGGTTAGGGGGTTAGAATTAGGTTAGTATAACTATATACTTACCTTCGACGATCAGGATTTCCCCCTCTGCCGGCCTCCTGCTGTTGGGATTCCAACCGACGGGCACAGGTCCGGTGGTAAATCATACCGATTCCCTTCTAACTGTACCCCAGATACAGCCATATATCATGCTTCTAACTGTACCCCAGATACAGCCATATATCATGCTTCTAACTGTACCCCAGATACAGCCATATACCATGCTTCAAACTGTACCCCAGATACAGCCAAATATCATGCTTCTAACTGTACCCCAGATACAGCCATATATCATGCTTCTAACTGTACCCCAGATACAGGCATATGTCATGCTTCTAACTGTACCCCAGATACAGCCATATGTCATGCTTCTGACTGCACCCTAAGCAGAGCCGTGGGGAGGGTGGTGCGGGCCGGTGCCACCGCACAGGGCGGAAACCTCCAAGGTCACTGGCCACACACTTTCCGGCTCCGGAGGTCCGCAGGAACAGACCTCCTGCAGTGCTGGACGGCGCTACAACAACGCCGATGAAGGTCCCCCCTCCACCCGCCCCCTGGAGGAAAAGGTATGCGCTCAGGGGGGAGGGGGGTGGGAGTGAGAGGGGTGGCAGTGCAGCACAGGGCGCACTGCCATCCTGATACGGCGCTGACCCTAGGTACGGTCATATATCATACTTCTAACTGTACCATAGGTACGGCCATATATCATGCTTCTAACTGTACCCTAGGTACGGCCATATATCATGCTTCTATCTGTACCCTAGGTACGGCCATATATCATGCTTCTAACTGTACGGCCATGCTTCTAACTGTACGGCCATATATCATGCTTCTAATTGTACCCTAGGTACGGCCATATATCATGCATCTGACTGTACCCTAGGTACGGTCATATATCATGCTTTTAACTGTACCATAGGTACGGCCATATATCATGCTTCTAACTGTACCCTAGGTAGGGCCATATATCATGCATCTGACTGTACCCTAGGTACGCCCATATATCATGCATCTGACTATACCCTAGGTACGCCCATATATCATGCATCTGACTGTACCCTAGGTATGGTCATATATCATGCTTTTAACTGTACCCTAGGTACGGCCATAGATCATGCTTCTAACTGTACCCTAGGTACGGCCATATATCATGCTTCTAACTGTACCCTAGGTACGCCCATATATCATGCATCTGACTGTACCCTAGGTATGGTCATATATCATGCTTCTGACTATACCCTAGGTACGCCCATATATCATGCATCTGACTGTACCCTAGGTATGGTCATATATCATGCTTCTAACTGTACCCTCGGTACGGCCATATATCATGCATCTGACTATACCCTAGGTACGGCCATATATCATGCATCTGACTGTACCCTAGGTACGGCCATATATCATGCTTCTAACTGTACCCTAGGTACGGCCATATATCATGCATCTGACTATACCCTAGGTACGGCCATATATCATGCATCTGACTATACCCTAGGTATGGCCATATATCATGCTTCTAACTGTACCCTAGGTAGGGCCATATATCATGCTTCTAACTGTACCCTAGGTAGGGCCATATATCATGCTTCTAACTGTACCCTAGGTAGGGCCATATATCATGCTTCTGATTATGTGCCTGATTCAGAAATTAATGCAAATGCCATCACTGCTGCTATCCCGTATGGCTGTGAAAAAATATGAAAATGTCGCAGCCATTGAAATTTGTTTGAGATGCCCCCTGGCGGCATCATAGATCCACCACTTGCAGATAAGAACGCAACCATCGGACACACATTGGTCAATCATTGGACTTCTGAATAATCCTATGGTCCCACAAATTGACACTAACACACCGGAGCCTTAACAAATGCGTACATTATCTCAGTGGCAGGATGTGACAATGAAGTGGTTGCAACACGTCTGCATTCAGTCACCCCCCCCCATTACTCCCACAAAAGGTCCCTGACTGTCAATCACCTTGCGAATAAATCCTCTCTGAGATGACTGTTGCAAGACCATCGCGGCACATGAGCAGTGAGACTACGGTGCACTAGGAAAAGCATTGCCAATTTGTTTAAACATTGGCATTGTGTCTATCTCTGAATCAGGCCCTATAACTCAAAGAATTAAATATTTTATGCTTCTCAATCTACCCAATGGTTCCCAAACTGGATGCCGTGACACCCTAGGGTGACGCGGGGAAATTGTATGGGTACCACAGTTTGGTGGTCCGAAACTAAATAAAATTATTTATTTATGGTCCATGTGGAATAAAAAGTGGTGGTTGCTGCCAATCATAAAATATGTGGACAAACAGAAGTACAACCCTGTCCACCACCATATTACTGACCCTATGGAAGAAAAGTAAACACAAATTACTTAATTTAATATTTTTTTCTGAAACTTTTGGCCTGGGGGTGCCATGAAAAATATCCTGATACTCAGGGGAGTATTAAGAGAGGAGGGGGCCCGTGTGCAATCTCCGTCTGGGCCCTGGCCCTCGTCTTACCGGGCACTGCAGCTCAGTAGACTCTGGGCCTAATTCAGACCCACTCGCGAGCGCTGAGCGCTCGCAAGCGGGTCGATGTTGCCCAAGTGCGCATGCGCACGACGGAGCCGGCTCCGTAGTGCGCATGCGCGAGACCCAAATAACGACGGCTAAGCCATCGTTATGAGTCTCGCACCAAAGGGGGCGTGCTATCGATGGTGTTTGAAAGCACGACCCCTTTGGTGGGCGTGCCGGGGGCGTGGCTGCCCAGACGGAGGCGTTCCCATGGGAACGCCTACCATCTGGGGCCGGCCCCACTGACATCACTAGTGATGTCAGTGGGAGTGCTTTTGGGTCTGATAGAGCCAAAAGCACTCCTGGGCTTGTGGCAGCGAGACCCTACCGCAGGGTCTCGTCGCAAGCATCTCGCAGGGTCTCGTCACAAGCCCGATGGTCGCGATGGTCAAGACCATCGCGACCATCATTTTGGCCGTTCGCTATAGCTGTGGGTGGTCACCCACAACTATGCGAGCAGCCAGGAGGCCGCTCCAGAAAGGAGGAGGGACGGCCCTGATTCAGAGTGAGCGTTCTGTCAGAGCGTCCGGCTCTGAATCAGGGCCTCTGAGCACTAGTAGACTCTAGCACTGTGCCAGGGTCTACTGCGCATGCGCAGATCTCCATGCATTTCCTTAAACCCTATAGAGGAACATGCTACTTACTATGGGCATGATTCAGAGGTGCATGCTATTCATGCACCTATGGGATTTCTTACGGATTCACATTTGCGACAATATGTAATTACCAGTATAAGCATACCCTTTGTCCAGTAACATGCGATGGACTGAGCAAACCCTGCAATGTCCATTTTGCATATCTAAGCAATGCTCAAGTCCGTTGGTGGATCCGACTACTCTGCCATCGACGCACCATCTCCCAGTCTCCACCCTGAAACACCCATGAATCGCGGATGCCATTGCACACCTAGGTTATCATCGTCATGCCTCTGACCACACATCATCATGCCTCTGACTTCACATCGTCATGCCTCTGACTATACATTGTGATGCTTCTTACTACACATAGTCTTGCCTCTGACTGTACATCGTCATGCCTCTGACTATACATTATCATACCTCTGACTATACATTGTGATGCTTCTGACTATACATTGTCATGCCTCTGACATCATTATGCCTCTGAGTATACATTATCATGCTTCTGACTACACATCATCATGCCCCTGACTATACATCGTCATGCTTCTGACTAAACATCGTCATGCTTCTGACTACACATCATCATGCCTCTGACTACACATCTTCATGCCTCTGACTTCACATCTTCATGCCTCTGACTTCACATCTTCATGCCTCTGACTATACATCATTATACTTCTGACTACACATCATCTTGCCTCTGACTGTACATCGTCATGCCTCTGACTATACATTATCATGCCTCTGACAATACATTGTCATGCCTCTGACTATACATTGTCATGATTCTGACTATATATCGTCATGCTTCTGACTACACATCGTCATGCTTCTGACTACACATCATCATGCCCCTGACTATACATCGTCATGCCTTTGACTATACATCGACACTCTTCTGACTATAAATTATCATGCCTCTGACTATACATTGTCATGTTTCTGACTATACATTGTCATGCCTCTGACATCATCATGCCTCCGACTACACATTGTCATGCTTTTGATGATTACACATCATCATGCCCATGACTATACATCTCATGCTTCTGACTATACATCGTCATGCTTCTGACTATACATCGTCATGCTTCTGACTACACATCGTCGTGCCTCTGACTACACATCCTCATGCCTCTGACTATACATCCTCATGCCTCTGACTACACATCCTCATGTCTCTGACTATACATCGTCATGCTTCTGACTACACATTGTCTTGCCTCTGACTACACATCGTCATGACTACACATCGTCATACCTCTGACTGTACTTCGTCATGCCTCTGACTACACATCGTCATGCCTCTGACTACACATCATCATGCCTCTGACTACACATCCTCATGCCTCTGACTATATATCATCATGCCTCTGACTATACATCATCATACTTCTGACTACACATCGTCTTGCCTCTGACTGTACATCGTTATGCCTCTGACTATACATTGTCATGTTTCTGACTATATATCGTCATGCTTCTGACTACACATCGTCATGCTTCTGACTACACATCATCATGCCCCTGACTATACATCGTCATGCCTTTGACTATACATCGACACTCTTCTGACTATAAATTATCATGCCTCTGACTATACATTGTCATGCCTCTGACTATACATTGTCAAGCCTCAGACATCATCATGCCTCCGACTATACATTGTCATGCTTCTGATTACATATCATCATGCCCATTACTATACATCATCATGCTTCTGACTACACATCGTCATGCCCCTGACTGTACATCATCATGTCTCTGACTACACATCATCATGCCTCTGACTACACATCATCATGCTTCTGACTACACATCATCATGCTTCTGACACACATCATCATGATTCTGACTACACATCATCATGCTTCTGACTACACATCATGCTTCTGACACACATCATCATGCTTCACATCATCATGCTTCTGACACACATCATGCTTCTGACACACATCATCATGCTTCTGACTACACATCATCATGTTTCTGACACCAGATCATCATGCTTCTGACACACATCATCATGCTTCTGACTACACGTCATCATGCTTCTGACACACATCTTCATGCTTCTGACTACACGTCATCATGCTTCTGACTACACGTCATCATGCTTCTGACTACACATCCTCATGCTTCTGACACACCTAATCATGCTTCTGACACACATCATCATGCTACTGACACACATCATCATGCTACTGACACACATCATCATGCTTCTGACTACACATCATCATGCTTCTGACTACACATCATCATGCTTCTGACACACATCATCATGCTTATGACTACACATCACCATGCTTCTGACACACATCATCATGGTTCTGACTACACAACATTATGCATCTGACTACACATCATCATGCTTCTGACACACATCATCATGCTTTTGACTACACATCATCATGCTTCTGACACACATCATCATGCTTCTGACTACACATCATCATGCTTCTGACACACATCATCATGCTTCTGTCTACATGTCATCATGCTTCTGACTACATATCATCATAGTTCTGACTACACATCATCATAGTTCTGGCTACACATCATCATGCTTCTGACTACACATCATCATGCTTCTGACACACATCATCATGCTTCTGACTACACATCATGCTTCTGACACACATCATCATGCTTCTGACACACATCATCATGCTTCTGACTACACATCATCATGGTTCTGACTACACATCATCATGGTTCTGATTACACATCATCATGCTTCGGACACACATCATCATGCTTCGGACACATAACATCATGCTTCTGACTACACATCATCATGCTTCTGACACACATCATCATGCTTCTGACTACACATCCTCAACCCCCTGACTATACATTGTCATGCTTCCATCACACTTCTGACTATACATTGTCATTCTTCTGACACACATCATCTTGCCTCTGACTATAAATCGTCATGCTTCCATCATACTTCTGACTATACATTGTCATGCTTCTGACACACATCATCTTGCCTCTGACTATAAATCGTCATGCTTCCATCATACTTCTGACTATACAACATCATTCTTCTGACTATACATCGTCATCCTGACTCTACCCATAAGGACACTCGTTTAGATACCTCAAAGAAATATATATTTCATGCTACTCCCTATACCCCACAAAAGGACATCTTTCATGAACCCAAAGGACATCTTTTATACTTTTCACTATACCCGAAGAAGAATATGTGTTATGCTCCTCACTGTATCAGGTAAGGAACCTTGGCTCGTGCGTATTGCGACCATCATGCATGCGCAGTTGACCGATAATCCCTCAACCACATAAATATTGCAATAGTGGCCATGATTCAGGGCCAGATGCTCTGACAGAGCGCTCGCTCTGAATCGCGGCCGCCCCTGCTCCTCTTTGGAGCAGCCACCTGGCCGCTCGCATAGCTGTGGGTGACCACCCACAGCTATAGCGAGCGGCCAAAATGATGGTCGCGATGGTCAAGACCATCGCGACCATCGGGCTTGCGACGAGACCCTGCGGTAGAGTCTCGCTGCCGCAACCCCAGGAGTGCTTTTGGCTCTATCAGAGCCAAAAGCACTCCCACTGACATCACTAGTGATGTCAGTGGGGCCGGACACAGACGGTAGGCGTTCCCATGGGAACGCCTCCGTCTGGGCAGCCACGCCCCCGGCACCCCACCAAAGGGGGCGTGCTGTCAATCACCATCGACAGCACGCCCCCTTTGGTGCGAGACCCTTTATGACGGCTTGGCCGTCGTTATTCGGGTCTCGCACATGCGCATGATGGAGGCGCATCCGTTGTGTGCATGCGCACTTGGGCACCATCGACCCGCTTGCGAGCGCTCAGCGCTCGCAAGCGGGTCTGAATCAGGCCCAGTGTATATATCTGAATGAGGCCCAATACGTTTGACTGAACACCAAAGACATACAGTATTTCATGGTTTGGACAATAGCCTAAATAAGGACATATTTCATTCTTCTGACTATAAGACACATCTGTCATGCTTCATAATATAAAATCCAAAAAATTACACTTTCATGTTTTTTACTGTACCCTAAAGAAGGATACCATTTATGCTTCTTACTTTACCCCAAAGAAGGACACCTTTAATGCTTATTATTCTACAAAATTACACTTTTCATGCTTATTACTGTACAGAAAAGGACACCTATCATGCTTCTTACTGTACACCAAAGAAGGACACCTCTCATGCTTCTTACTGTACACCATAGAAGGACACCTTTCATGGTTCACACTGTACACCAAAGAAAGACACCTTTCATGCATCTAACTATACCTCAGAGAAGGACACCTTTCATGCTTATTACTGTACCAAAAACGGATACCTTTCATGTTTATTACTGTACCCAAAAGAAGGACTCCTTTTAATGCTTCTTACTGTACACCAAAATAAGGACTCCTTTCATGGTTCTTACTGTACACCAGGGGAGGGGAACCTCCGGCCCGCAGGTCGTATATGGCCCGCAAGGTGAAATCATCCGGCCCGGCCGGCTGTCAATGGCAGCAGGAGAATCAGCCTAGTGTAGCGGCTGTCAGCGGCGGCAGGTAGCGCAGCGGGAGAGCGGGGATGTCAGGATTGTCATCGGTGGCAGGTAGCGCAGCGGGGGAAAGGGTATGTCAGGATTGTCACTGCCGGCTTGTAGCCAATGACAGCCCTGACACACCCCTTCCCCCCGCTGCGCTATCAGCGGCAACAGGTAGCACAGCGATGGGGAGGGTGTGTGTGTCAGGGCTGTCATCGGCTATCGGCGGAGGGAGGTAGCGCAGCGGTGGAGGGGTGTCAGGGCTGTCATCGGGCGGATTAGTGCAAGGGCTTTCTCCCTATCAGCGGCGGCAGGTAGCACAGGGGGGGATCAAGGTGTCAGGGCTGTCATTGAGTGGCATGCAAGGGCTCTCTCACCATCAGCGGCGACAGGCAGGCAGCGCACAAGGGGGGGGGAATCAGGGCTGTCATATGGCTGCCATTGAGCTGGTTAGTGCAGGGGTGTGCAGGGTCTCACCCTAACAGCTCTGGCAAGCAGGCAGTGGTGGCACAGCAGGGGGTGTGTACAGTCAGTGCTGTCATCAGGCTGGTTAGGACTGAGAGGACCCCAGGCCTGCCTGTCACACAACCATAGGGACTGCCCCTCCAGACTCTGCCTGGCAACATACCAAAGAGAAGCAGTTACTTACAGCCATCGCATTATGGGTGAGTTAACAACGTTTTTAACCAAATATAGGAGGCAAAGTTTAAGTTAATAAATTTGTATGGCCCCCGAATGATTTTCTAAAAATCAAAATGGCCCTTGGCGGAAAAAAGGTTCCCCGCCCTTGCTGTACACCAAAGAAGAATACCTTCATGCATCTTACTGTACCCCTTAGAATAACCCCTTTCATGCTTCTTACTGTACACCAAAGAAGGACACCTTTCATGCTTCTTACTGCAATCCAAAGAAGGACACCTTTCATTCTTATTACTGTATACCAAAGAAGGACACATTTCATGCTTCTTATTGTACACCAAAGAAGGACACATTTCATGCTTCTTATTGTACACCAAAGACGGACACCTTTCATGCTTCTTACTGCAATCCAAAGAAGGACACCTTTCATTCTTATTACTGTATACCAAAGAAGGACACATTTCATGCTTCTTATTGTACACCAAAGACGGACACCTTTCATGCTTCTTACTCTCCACCAAAGAAGGACACCATTCATCCTTCTTAATGTCCAGCAAAGAATGACTCCTTTCATGCTTTTTTACTGTACCCCAAAGAAGGGCAACATCATTCTTCTTAATGTGCACCAAAGAATGACATATTTCATGCTTCTTACTATACCCCAAAGAAAGCCAACCTCATGCTTCTTAATGTACACTGAAGAAGGACACCTTTCATGATTCTTACTAGTGTACCCAAAAGGACAAGTTAATGTTCAGCAAAGAATTACACTTATCAGGCTTCTTACTGTACACCAAAGAAGAACACCTTTCATGCTTCTTACTGTACACCAAAGAAACACAACTTTCATGCTTCTTACTGTACACCAAAGAAACACAACTTTCATGCTTCTTACTGTACACAAAGAAACACACCTTTCATGCTTCTTACTGTACACCAAAGAAACACAACTTTCATGCTTCTTACTGTACACAAAGAAACACACCTTTCATGCTTCTTACTGTACCCCAAAACTGATACCTTCATGCTTCTTACTGTACCCAAAAGATGGACAACCTTCATGCTTCTTAATGTACACTAAAGAAGGACACCTTTCATGCTTCTTACTGTCCCCCAAAGATAGACACATTCATGCTTACTACTGTACATAAAAAATTAAACACCTTCATGCTTCTTACAGTACCCAAAAGAAAACTAAATGTCATGCTTCTTACTATACCTCAAAGAAGGATACCTTTACTGCTTCTTCCTGTACACTAAAGAAGGTCAATATTCTTGTTTATTACTATACCCAAAAGAAGGATACCTTGCATGCTTGTTACGGTACACAAAAGAAGGACAGCTTTCATGCTTCTTTCTGCACACCTAATAAGGACATCTTTCATGCTTCTTATTGTACACAAAAGGAGGACACCATTTATGCTTCTTACTGTACCCTAAAGAAACACATATTTCATGCTTCTTACTGTACCCTAAAGAATAACATCTTTCATGCTTCTAACTGTACACCACAGAAGGACACCTTCATGCTTCTAACTGTATGGGGGAGATGTATTAACGGCGATATCGCCGATGCGGTACATCCCTCTTGACTTTGCGTACAAACCACGGTTCATTACCGCAGTATGTACCAAGGATTTCGCAAAGGACAGCTCTCTCGATGAGAGCTGTCCTTTGCAATGCAGCCGGGCAGAGAGACTTCTGGGTCGAACACCCAGAAGTCCTTCTGCGCATGCGCAGAAAGACGCGGGCCGCGGGGGCTCATGGGAGGGATCCGATTGGATCTCTCCCAGCCCTGAGCATTGCATTAAGAAGCCCATAGGCTTCTATTGGGTAACGCCACCTGAAGGTGGTGTTACCTAGCGACGCGAAGCAGCAGAATGCGGGGAATGCGGTAAAACCCCCGAAAACTGCATTTTCGGGGGTTTTACCGCATTTTTTCTATTAATACATCTCCCCCTAGATATCAAAACTGACATCTTCATGCTTCTTACTGTACCCAAAAGCACAACTTTGTGCTTCTTACTGTACACCAAAGGACAACCTTCATGCTTCTTACTGAACACCAAGAAGTACAACCTTCATGCTTCTTACTGTACACCAAAGAAGGGCAACCTTCATGATTCTTACTGTACAAAGAAGTACAACCTTCATGCTCCTTACTGTACACCAAAGAAGTACAACCTTCATGCTTCTTACTGTACACCAAAGAAGTACAATCTTCATGATTCTTACTGTACAAAGAAGTACAACCTTCATGCTCCTTACTGTACACCAAAGAAGTACAACCTTCATGCTTCTTACTGTACACCAAAGAAGTACAGTCTTCATGATTCTTACTGTACATCAAAGAAATGCAACCTTCATGCTTCTTACTGTACACCAAAGAAGTACAACATTCACGATTCTTACTGTACACCAAAGAAGTACAATCTTCATGATTCTTACTGTACAAAGAAGTACAACCTTCATGCTCCTTACTGTACACCAAAGAAGTACAACCTTCATGCTTCTTACTGTACACCAAAGAAGTACAATCTTCATGATTCTTACTGTACATCAAAGAAATGCAACCTTCATGCTTCTTACTGTACACCAAAGAAGTACAACCTTCACGATTCTTACTGTACATAAAAGAAGAGCAACCTTCATGCATCTTTATGTACACCAAACAAGTGCAACCTTCATGCTTCTTACTGTACACCAAAGTAGTACAACCTTCATGATTCTTACTGTACAAAGAAGTACAACCTTCATGCTCCTTACTGTACACCAAAGAAGTACAGCTTTCATGCTTCTTAATTTCACACCAAAGAAGGACACCTTCATGCTTCTTCCTGTACACCAAAGAAGTACACCTTTCATGCTTCTTACTGTACACCAAAGAAGTACAGCTTTCATGCTTCTTACTGTATACCAATGAAGTACAACCTTCATGCTTCTTACTGTACACCAAAGAAGTACACCTTTCATGCTTCTTACTGTATACCAATGAAGTACATCCTTCATGCTTCTTACTGTACACCAAAGAAGTACATCCTTCATGCTTCTTACTGTACACCAAAGAAGTACAACCTTCATGCTTCTTACTGTACATGATCTTTCATGCTCACTCCGGCACATGGCAATTCCCAAACTAAAATCAACAGATGGGGCTCAATGCAATATCTCATAAAAAGTACTGTAATTATTAGTACTCTAGCTTATCTACCCTTAATTAAATTGACATCTTGAGCCATAGGATTTGATCAAATATTGAATATTATTATGACAGATTCTGATAAATACAAAAATATTATGTTTTAAGCTAAAAAAAAGTAACTTTCTCTTGGTCCATATAAGCCTTTTTTTTACCTGATGTATACTTAACTTGTATAATATATATTAAATTATCAATAGAATACTACACAATATGGTAGTTTCCCTTTCCATGTTCTATGCTTTGCAAGGTAGTGTTGTTATCAATATCAGGAAATATTATTATATATAAGACTTTTGTTAATCAGTTTTTATATCCATTTTATTGCACATTATTTAATTCAAAGGATTTACATATCTACTACACTGTCAGATGCCTCATTTTGTTCGTTTTTCTTAGATTTCAATTAACCAGACATAGGTTTATGAAAGACAGTTGGCACTTTTAATATTTTTAAATATATACATTGTATGTGAGTATACAGTAACAAATAATAATTATCTATGTGTAGATAAATATATACAGATATTACTGTGCTAGTACAGTTTTGTATGGAATAGTGGCAAAAACAAGAACAGAAGGACATTTACAGTAGAGGTCAATTCAATTACATAAGAGGGGGTAAATTGTCATTACAAATGCATAGAAACATCAGCAATGGCAGCAAAATTCACTCCCCTTGCGGCCTTATCTTGCCCTGGACTCGTTCCCTTTGGGGCTACGAACAAAATTCAGCAAGTCCAGAGCTACCGTAAGTTCGGCATATAGCTGCACTTATTTGCCCGGATTCGCAAGGGCAAGTAAATTGAATCGACCCAATAGATAGTGTCAAGAAATGTTTGGAAGATGTGGATTCTGGCATTGGGGTTGTAATCAAATATAGCCAGTTGGGGTGTCCAACTACATTAAGAATTTTTTTTTATATCTAAATTTAACTGCACAGATTTCCCGGACAAGGATCTTCATGCCACTACTACTGAGCTGTTGGGGACTGCTCCTTTATATCTAAATTTGAGTCTGTGGCTTCCTACTTTACTCTATCTCCCTCGAGTCCTAACATCATTAAACAGCCCTAGCACATGCAGTCAAATAAAAAAATAATATAATTACACTGCTTCCCACAAGATCAGCACATTCATCTGCTGCTTACTCCACTAAGAAAGAAAGAGACAGATAGCACTTGGAATAGATAGAGCTGTCCTAAATGGTGCCCTATTTTCCCAACCTATCTCTCGAAAATTAATTTAGTGGGTGTATTTATAAATGACAACTTATATTTAAGGGGACTCTGGTCTGAGGTCACGCATGTGTAGCCAGGACGACGGGGAGCAAGTAAGTAACGCAGCTACTTCTGTAGCGGCGATACTAACCACAGGGACAACTGCTTTTCGGAGCAGTTGTTCTCTCACCGGAGCAATGATGAATTGCTCCGGTGTCACGTTTCCCCCACTGCGAGTTGGATACTAAAGTATTCATCGCAGCGAGTTCAATACTTCATCATCAGAGGCCGTAGGAATAGGCCCCATAATCTTTAGGTTATAGTATTCTGCACTGGGTTTTTTTGCCATTTAATGAAATGTATGGTCTATGAAGAGTGCTGGGACAAGGACAGTCATTTCACTTCATTCTGCTGTGTTATGCGGTCGGAGTAGAACACTTATGAAATGTGTGTAATTTCAAGTCATGAAGAATGAGATGAATATTTCACTGTTTATAAATTGTTTCTGAACCCTAGCTCAATGTTACCCCATTTTCAAGCCACTTATGGTTACTTACTAAGATACCTTTTGGGATAGATATACATGTTCCTGGATATATGAACTTGTAGCCTAAATGTGTTGTTACTGGAAAATCACCTAAGTGAGAATAATATTTAATGAATTACTGTTTAGTTTTCCACTCTCAGGTTTCCACCAGTAGGTGCTACCTAACAATGAGTATTCTATCTGAGTATTTAGAATAAAATACTAGTAAAAGACAAAAAATAGATGTTTTTTTTAGGGGGGGTGGTCTACTGCAGTTTGGACTATGGTTGGGTAGGCCTCAACTATTCCTGGAACTGTGGGCCTGATTCAGACCCGGATGCTATTTGCGGCCGCTCGCTGGCTAAAAGGGGCCGACTAAATCATGCGCTCGCACTGCGTTGCGTAAAGCCGCCCACTAAGTAATAGCGAGTGGCCGCACTATGCGCTCGCACCTGTATAAAGACGCCCCTTTGCCACTCGCAACACACGTCATCTCCGGCAGTTGTATAATTAATCGTGAACATCGAGAGCCATCGGAGCTGCTCGCAGCGCTTGTGGAAGCCTTTTCCCACCTCAACATTGCGAGCAGTTCAGGCTAAAATACAACCCAGTCACGTGTGTAACGACGCTACTTTGCTAATTATGCACACCCATTAAACTCCGTTCTGACGGTCGGGCACGTCTGCGTTCGCACATCCACACCCCCGTTTACAAGCACCTTCCCCTGTTACCACCCACAAATGGCACTTTCTGTCACTCAAAATAGCAGCCCGACTGCGGGCTACGGGCGAGCACTTTCCCATCACAGTGACTGGTTCGCGCACGCGCATTGCGAATCATACGCATGCACAGATTGCGAAAAATCGCTCAATGCGAGCGCAGCATAGCTTCCGGGTCTGAATCAGGCCCTGTGTCTCTATTAAGGAACTAAGGGCCTGATTCAGAGCCGCTCGTAAGCGATGTTCGCACAACTGCGCATGCGTATGGGTTGTAATCCGCATGCGCGAACCATTCATTGCGGTCGGAAATTGTGTGCTCGCAAAATAGCGAATGCCTGCTAATTTGAGTGACGGAATGAGGCGTTTGCGGTAACAGGGGAAGGTGCTTGAAAACGGGGAGTGGAGAACCGAACGCAGGCGTGCCAAACGGTCAAAACGGACGTTTTAAGGGTGTGCATAATTAACAAAGCAGCGTCATCGACCACGTCACTTGGTTGTCTTTTAGCCTGAACTGCTCGCATGATTGCGGTAGGAAAATCCAACCACAAGCACTGCGAGCAGTTCATACACCTTTCAATGTACTCGATTAATCTAATAAATAGCGGAGATGACGTAGGATGCGAGCGGCCAGGGGGCGTTTTAAAAAAAATAGCGAGCGCATGTTTCGTTCGCTCGTTCAGACATAGAGGCGTCAACAGACCGCAAAGAGCGAGCGCTCTATTTAAATATCCGGCCCCTTTTTCAGAACGAGCGAGCGCAAATAGTGTCTGGCTCTGAATCAGGCCCTAAAATCAAAGATAATACAAAAGGATGACTTGAAACATTTCCAAATATTTACTTAAAATTTCCTATGACCTACCAGAATTGAATACATCTAATTTATGAACACTCCACAAAAGTTAACCAAGCACATAATCCTCTATAATCTCATACCAGCGTCCCCTGGTACCAACAACACATCCTTGCATGAGCAGCTGTTTGGGCATAAAGTACTTGTATATTAATTAAATGGTTCTTTACTTTGAAATTTAACTAGTTTTTCCAGGTAAACTTCCCACTCTCGCTCTGGAATCTTGGAGAAGGGCTACATAAGGACAAGCACGGCTAGCACCATGACCACAAGTACTACTGTGAAATGAAAACACCTTTGGCAATAGTTCAACATGTAAAATGTGTCAACAAAAATGAAAAAAGGCTTTTAAGATAAAATACTTTATAATGCCAGCTGTTTAGAGAAGAGAATAGATTTCCTGTTAAGGTCACTGTAGAAACAGTTGGAAAACAAAACCAGTGCCAGTATAAACTAGAAGACAAACATATTGTTTATTTATATGCCAGCATGTGTCTCTGGTACTCTTACAAAATCTTTCCAAACAGATCCGCAGTAAAGAAGAAGAATTGACACTAAAATAAATAGTTTTTCTTGTGATAAAAACCAAAGAAACAAATATCACAATGGAATTATGAAATATCTTAAACCCCACGTTTCACACTGCATAACTTTCCTCAGCAAATATCCAACCACTTATTCACAGGTAAAGGCTACATTCACACTGGAGTTTGGAGTTGTATAACTGCGTGTTGAAATGCAAATAAAAACGTATGTTATTGTTAACCACACTGCATTTATGTATGAGTTTAACATATGCAAAAAATATGTCTGTGATAAAACAAGAATATGTCATCTTATTTAAGTCAGACACATATGTATAAGCTGAAACTTGGTTGACGTGCCTCAGATGTACTGGTGTTGAATAGGAAGCATAAAAAAACACTGCAAGTATTAAAAGGTATGTGAAAATGGCAATTTAGTACAGTGAATTTTATTTTCACATCTAAGGGCCGGTACACACTAGACCAGGGGTCAGGGAACTTTTTTACCTTTTACCCCAAAATATATTTAGATATGCCGACGTTATCCCCTTGATTTGAAAGGAAGGAAATCATATAGTAGTACCCCCATAGTTATGCCCCTGTAGTAGTGCCCCCATAGTTATGCCCCTGTAGTAGTGCCCCCATAGTTATGCCCCTGTAGTAGTGCCCCCATATAATGCCCCTGTAGTAGTGCCCCCATAGTTATGCCCCTGTAGTAGTGCCCCCATATATTGCCCCTGTAGTAGTGCCCCCATAGTTATGCCCCTGTAGTAGTGCCCCCATATAATGCCCCTGTAGTAGTGCTCTCATTTAGTGCCCCTGTAGTAGTGCCCCCATATAATCCCCCTGTAGTAGTGCCCCCATATAATACCCCTGTAGTGCGGCTTGTACAAAAAAAAAACACTGACCTTAATCCCTGCTCGTGCATCCGCTGCCGTCCTGTCCGCCCAGCTGCTCCTCGGAACTATGGGAGAGACGTCATGACGTCTCTCCCATAGTGCGCATGGAGAGAGCCGGAAGCTGGAGTTCAGAAGAGAACTCCAGCCTCCGGCTAATGCGGTGCTGCAGGGAAGGAGCCGGGCGCCTGCTGGTAATAACATCTCAGCAGGCGTCCGGTTTAGAACCTCCCTGCGGTACGACCGGGCATGCATATGAATCATTCTATATTATAGAATGATTCATATGCATGCCCGGCTGTCCGTCCATTACCCTCATGTGGGGTAATTTACCCCTGTACCCCGACCACTGCACTAGATTATGCCGGGAGCGGTGGCGCGAGAGCTGGGGCCATGCTGCCTTCGGCATGCAGGTCTGAAAGGCGATGTCACTGATGATGCGCAGGAGCGCACATTGTCCGTGACATAGTGGGTACACACTGGCCGATGTGCCCAATATGTCGTCGACATATCGTCTAGTGCACAGGTTCTCAAACTCCAAACAGTGCATGTTTTCCAGAGCTCCTCCCAGAGTTACAAGGGAAATAATTAGGACCACCTAATGTGTCAGTTAGTAATGACTACACCTGTGCACGTGCTAGGTGATCTGAAAAACATGAACTGTGTGGGGTCCTAAGGACCGAGTTTAAGAACCACTGGTCTAGTGTGTACCCGGCATAAGTGTGCCAACTAGAGATGTGCGGGTCTGGTTCTCAGAGAACCAATAACAACTAAAATAAGGCATTCCGAGTCGAACTGTGTCCGAGTTCGGAATCACTTTGGGGTAACGGTTCGAGGTTCGGATCTTCCCTTAGTTTGGAACTCGGATTTAAAAACCAAACTCGGGCTTTGGATTGCATGCTAACAGGTCACAATGACATTATTTTAGATGGCTTATTTAAAAGAAAAAAAAATTCAGATCCAAAACCAAAACACGAAGATGGATCCAAAACCAAAACACGGGGGTCAACGCACATCTCTAGTGCCAACACATATGATTATTTACTACATTCTATAATATGAATGAAGTGGTCATTGAGGAAACAATCATACAACTCACTCATACAACAACGCCTTCAAAAGGTTCATAGTGCAATGGTCAGTCCTATTCCTTGGGGGGGTTTGTTTTCTGAGAAATAATATTCAGAAAAATGGTGATACAGAGCCAGATTAAGCTTTGTGGGGGCCCTAGGGCAACTAACTTGTGGTGGCCCCTCCCAATACAATTGCAAATAAGATATGCTGGCAGTGTTATTCAAAAAATATAATGTGTAAATACTCCCAGCACCACAAATGTGTTAAGCACATAAGGCCTGATTCAGTAGGGGACACAGAGTCAATGTCGGACGCAAGCTGCCGATGTACTCAGTCTGTACATGTGCCCCAATGGTTACCATTCTAAGATGCAGAAATTATTTGGACACAAGAGCTGGGGATTTCAGTGGGCGTTTCCAGGAGGTAATATGGGGCTGGCAAGCCAGAAACGGTTGCACTGACACAGGCAGTCATGTTCAGACGGAAATTCTGCGCATCCATAGTACTGGTGCAATCATCGATTGTGGGACCGATGGTGCTTAATACGCACAGCAACAGATTAGCGCCGCAGCCATTGGGCATCTCAGTAGGAGGACCATCGGCTGTGGCATTAGCATAAAGATGCAATTACGGCAATAGAAACAGTCATGGCTGCAACTGTGTCCACCTCTGAATCAGGCCTACTGTAGTGGCCCCCGTTCACATTATGCCATACAGATACATTCACACATACCACAGTGCCAGGGGCATTTGAACAGAGGAGAGAGCAGACTCAGTGTGGGCCTCCTCCTCTCTGGCAACACAGTAAATTTCGGCGTGGTACCAGAATCTACTGTGCATGCGTGGGTTTCTGGGAAAATGGCACCCGCAGCTTATTCCTGGGGACACCTCTACTGTGTATGCACGAGTCACCGGGAAAATGTCCGCCACCGTTTTCCCTGTGAGTTTTGCTGCTCTGGAGACTATTATGTGTGAAGGGTGCCCATGTGCACCGCACCCCCTGCACCCATTATAGCTACACCCTTGCACAGTGCCCCTCATGCTGGTGATGTAGCTATGTATGGGGGCACCCAGTGTTTGGGGGCCCCTGGGCGATCTCCCCGGCCTCCCTGTAAATCCAGCTCTGTTTTCTTAGTTTTCCTAGTTACACAAGTGCGTCACTTTTCCTCTACTTGCCATGCACAGTTAGTCCTGAGCATTTGCTTTGAGGACACAATTCCCTGTTGTTACTCTGTGAATAAACTATTTATTCCTGGCCACTCTGTTTTCTCCAACACTTGAATTCGGGTAGTGACCTCCCCAAAACTGATGTCCACTTGTAAGCATCATTGTCCTACCTTCATCAGTCCCTGATGTCAACTAGTATGTTCATCTGTTCTTCTGTCTGAATATATGTGCCGGATCTTCTGACAAGTCATGGTTACCAGAGCCAGGTCAATTATTGTAGGCCCTACCTGTGATTGGTGGGTCCCATTCCTGTCTGATAAAAGCAATGGTATAAAAATGTTGCAGTGTCCTTAGATAATAAGGGCTCCATTTACTAACGAAATATAACCCCTTTAGCGCTCGCTAAAGGAGTTATACCATCATTCTGTATTTAGTAAACAGCGGTAAACTTAGATTACTGCTGTTTTTACAGCATCGCTCACACCATCTTTTAGATGGCGAGAGCGATGCAGGCCCCATTGCCAACAATGGAGACCCGGCGGTGCCTTTCCGGTTTCAGCGAAGCCTTCCAGGCACTGCCGGGTCTCCGCGACATGCACATGCGCAGCCGGACAGCCGCACATGCGCATAACACTGGATCCCCATCGCTGACAGCGTTAGGCTGCCAGCAGCCCAGCGGAGGAGCTCGCTGAGGACCTGGACTTCGCTGGACCTCGCCGGAAGGGTAAGTATTACCAAATACCAGTGGAATTTTTGTTTGTATCACAGTGATACTAAACGAAAATTGCAGCTGGTATTTCCTTCGCTTGTAAATGGAGCCCTAAGAATGCTCCTTGGCTTTTCTGTATTCAGAAAACAGCTTTCAGCTTTAATTTCTATTTGCAATAATTGTGTCCAGGACCTCTACAACTGAACACCTACCTGGTCTATTATTGAAAATTGAATGGTTTCTAAAGTCAGCGACGGGAGTTGATCCCATAGCATGATGCCCCATCTTTAGTCCAGTACCCTGGACCTTGACTAAAATCATGCCAGTGAGAAAACATGTAATCACAAGCCAGAACTGACACCATATATCTGGTTTTTGCAACTCAACATTTTGTGGCAAAATGCTCTGTTTATTTCCACTCTGAAACCTAGTGATAGTTACATGCAGAGATACAGTGCCTGCTCGGTTTTTATCTTTATCATGAAGAAAGCAGCTTACACAATGGTCTGTCAATTTAATTTCACAAATTGCTGACATTGAGCCTAATTCAGGTTGTAAGCTATTGCTGCCGCAGATGGAATTTATTTTCAGCTGAGGATGTGCGAAAACATGCTAATGAAACAGCCGCCGGGACTTGTATCGAAACGCCCACCGGAGCCATCGCAGCTGTACGCAACTGCATACACATACGCAGCATTGGACGCAGATCCGGCGAACATTGACGCGAGTGAGTCTATTGTCACTCAGAATGGCCGACGTAATTGAGACGCCAGAGCTATGTTTTGTGCGTACGGATTCGCAGATGCAGGGTTTGATACGCCTTTGAAACGGTCAAGACACACCTGCGTTTTTTCCCGACACTCCCGGTTGCCACCCCCAAACTCTCTCTGCCTGTCAATCACACTGCGAATACAGCCTTGCAGCGTGCCAGTACGGTCATGTAACCTGTCGCATGCGCAGTGACAAATCGCTCCATTTGCAAAAATAGCGGCATAGCGTGCAACTCTGAATTAGGCCCATTATGTGGAGTAGTCACCAAATACAGTAAATGCTTCTTATTGCACATTAGAAAAAGATTACTTGCTGACTACTTTAAAGGAGAATACTCAGATTTATTAAGCAGAATAACATAAATGCGTACACTGTTTGGGGACAGTGGGCCTGATTCAGAGCTGGACGCTATTTGCGCTCGCTTGTTCAGAAAAAGGGGCCGGCTATAAATTGAGCGCTCGCTCTTTGCGGTCTGTTGACGCCTCTATGTCTGAGCGACCGAACGAAACATGCGTTCACTATTTTGTAAAGTGCCCCCTGGCCGTACGCATCTTACGTCATCTCCGCTATTTATTAGATTAATCGAGTACATCAAAAGGCGTCTGAACTGCTCACAGTGCTTGTGGTAGGATTTTCCTACAGCAATCATGCAAACAGTTCAGGCTAAGAGACAACCAAGTGACGTGGCCGATGACACTGCTTTCTTAATTATGCACACCCTTAAAGCGCCCGTTTTGACCGTTTGGCACGCCTGCGTTCGGATCACCACTCCCCGTTTTCAAGCAAATTCCCCTGATACCACCCACAAACGCCTCATCCTGTCACTCAAATTAGCAGGCACTCGCTATTTTGCAAGCGCTCGATTTCCGACTGCACTGACTGGTTGGTGCATGCGCATTAAGACCCATATGAATTCGCAGTTGTGCGAACATCGCTCGGAGCAAACGAGCGGCCGCTTACGGGCGGCTCTGAATCAGGCCCAGTATTCCCTCGTCATCAGGTAAGGAGACACTTACATGGTGATTTGACCTTAGCTATGTGGCAGTGCACGTGTTTGTTGGGATTGGACATAACATAATAAACCCAGAAATCAATAGGGCCACAGACACACACCATAGGGGTTCATAGATCCAGTAAAAATAACAGATCTAGAAAGAAAAGCTGCAGCTACAGCAAAATAGTCTCCTAAACCGGGAAGCAGAACTCTCTACTACTGTAAAACAATGGTTTGAGTGAGAAAAATAAAAACAATTCCCACACAATAAAAAGAGAAAAGACATGCAATCTTTCCATGCAGTAAAATCACTCATGTGGAACAAGCCCAAAGGTAATGTAAAACAGTCTGTGGCTGCCTAATGGGAAACGACCATGAAATATTCATAGAATTATATCACTATGAAAACATAACCTGTAGAAGGGACACTATAACGAGTAACATTTATTTTGAAAACAATAGCTTTATTTTATTCTTGTTGCTGAACACAGGAAATATGCCTCCATGTCTTAGAAACAACTCTTCATAAAATACTGTTTGACTTTAAGGGGTCTATTTACTAAGCAGTGTTAGGAGACAGAGGGCTTGATTCAGAGCCGCTCGTAAGCGGCCGCTCGTTCGCTCTGAGCGATGTTCGCACATCTGCGCATGTGCATGGGTCGTAATGCGCATGCGCCAACCAGTCATTACGGTTGGAAATTGTGTGCTCGCAAAACAACGAAGGCCTGCTAATTTGAGTGACAGAATGAGGCGTGTGTGGGTGGTAACAGGGGAAGGTGCTTGAAAAAAGGGAGTGGAGATCCTAACGCAGGCATGCCAAACGGTCAAAACGGGCGTTTAATGGGAGTGCATAATTAGTAAGGGAGTGTCATCGATCACGTCACTTGGTTGTCTTTTAGCCTGAACTGCTTGCAGTGATTGTGGGAAGTAAAACCTACCACAAGCACTGCGAGCAGTTCAGACGCCTTTCGATGTACTCGATTAGTCTAATAAATAGCGGAGATGATGTATGATGCGAACGGCCAGGGGGCGTCTTTACAAAATAGCGAGCGCATGTTTCGTTCGCTCGCTCAGACATAGTGGCGTCAACAGACCGCAAAGAGCAAGCGCTCAATTTAAATAGCCGGCCCCTTTTTCTGAACGACCGTTCGCAAATAGCGTCCGGCTCTGAATCAGGCCCAGAGTGAAAAGTGATAAGAAAGTGATAAGGTGCCAGCCAATCAGCTCCCAACTGTCATCTCACAGGCTATGTTTGAAAAATAATAGTTGTGAGCTGATTGGCTGGCACCTTATCACTTTCTTATCACTTTTCACTCTGTCTCCTAACACTGCTTAGTAAATAGACCCCTAAATATGATCTCTTTCACTGAATTTTAGCTTTAGGTATCTGTGATTTAATAAACTGCACTGATGTGGTTAAGGTGCGCAGAACACTGGGCCTGATCCAGAACTGAACGCTATTCTGATGTTCACGCAGTTGAGCGATTATCAGTGGTCTGCACATGCGTCCCAGCAACATCGCGCACGTGCTGCAAATGAATTGCAATCGCTCACGCTGTGAAGATTCACTCACAATTGATTGATAGGAAGAAACCATTATGTGGGTGGTTATGGGGAGTTCCGCCAAAACGCAGGTGCCTCTGGGTCATTTCCTGGGCGTGAACTAGCTAGCATCTGCGATTGCACACGCGCAGAATGAACCTCCAGTGTCTCAATTACCACAGCTATTCCGAGTCACCATAGACTTACTCGAGCTGTCGATGTTTTGCGGGCAGCTACAAGGGCTCCGGTGGGCGACTCAATACAAGATCTGCCACCTGTTGCATTAGCATATTTTAGCTACTGTGATCCGTGAGAGTATGCAGTTGTGTATGCATTACCATCCCATCTTTGAATCAGGCCCACAGTCATTAAACACATGTGGTGTCCACTGTACTCTGCTGTAAACATCACACATGAGCCTTGCTGTATGACTATTATCACTAGTATTTATGGTATTCTATCAACTCCCTGGTGTCTCCAACAGTGTTTCTCACAATTGGAACAGTAAAAGACAAATTCCATACACTGAATAATTTGTAACAAGAACACATTTATTCTGAGTTGTGCGCAATGGCCAATATTTACACAAATGTTGATGTTTTTCAACTGCATATGTGCCTATAGCTAAAAAGTCGCACAGAGTTGCAGTTGTGATTGAGATGCACAGTCTCAGAAATGTATTAGAAATGTGCTGCATTTTCCTGGGCAGTGACTAAGAGGTGGCTTTTCAGACGCACGGAGATGTACCGCCTTATGGGTGTGTTATTGGAATGTTGCAGGTGTGTTGTATAATTGATTATGTACTCAGACATTTACTCACTTACAAGGGAGGCCATACTCTGATTGAAAATCTGAACCTACCATAGGGTAGGTGCCAGTTTCAATGATGCGTACGATGGCAGTGTCTAAAGACGCACAAAGCGAGATTGTTGCGTCTAAAGACTCACAAAGTGGGCGTCCCAGTCCTTGCATATTGAGACGCACGCTTGTGGACCAGGGGAAGGGCAGATACTAGCATTGGCATAAATCTGCAGACATGGCTACTACTGAGGCAAAAGACGCTAGTAAAGTCGCTTCAAAGAGCGACTCTGAATCAGACTCTTTGGGGCAGATTCAATTCGGTGCTCCGTGAGGGTGACTAAATGATTTCTTCCCGCACCCTCTTGAGGGTGCAAGGTGTAATCTGACTAAAGTGTTGGTAATGAGGCTGTTTGCCGACTTAGTGCAGCGCTGACAGCCTCGCAGCCACCATTTTAGTCATGAAATGCCGCTTCTTGAAACTAAACGCCCAGGTTAAGTCACAAGAACCGGCACTCTCTGACTTAAGTGATTGTAGGCGGACTAAACTGTGAAGTGAATTGAATAGCTCCGGGACCAACTTCCCGGCGCTATTCACATCGCTCCGAAGTAAAACGCCCCCATATTATATATATATATATATATATATATATACATAACATAAATAAATATATGTATATATATATATATATATTATATACATACAGTCGGGCAAAAAAGTATTTGGACAGCCATGGATTGTGCAAGTTGTTGCACTTTAAAAGATGAGAGAGGTCTGTAATTTCCATCAGAGGTACACTTTAACTGTGAGAGACAGAATCAGAACAAAAAATTCCGGAAATCACATTGTATGATTTTTAAACAATTTATTTGTATATTCTTGTGGAAATTAAATATTTATACACCTACCAACCAGCAAGAATTCTGGCTTTCACAGACCTGTTACTTCTTCTGTAGGAAGCTCATCTATCCTCCACTCGTTACCTGTATTAATGGCACCTGTTTGAACTGGTTAACTGTATAAAAGACACCTGTCCACACCCTCAAACAGTCAGATTGCAACCTCTACACCATGGCCAAGACCAGAGAGCTGTCTAAGGACACCAGGGACAAAATTGTAGACCTGCACAAGGCTGGGATGAGTTACTCGACAATAGGCAAGCAGCTTGGTGAGAAGAGATCAACTCTTGGCGCAATTATTAAAAAATGGAAGAAATACAAGATCACTGACAATCTCCCTCGACCAGGAGCTCCATGCAAGATCTCTCCTCGTGGGGTATCAATGATCTTGAGAACGGTGAGGGATCAGCCCAGAACTACACGGGGGACCTGATCAATGACCTCAAGAGAGCTGGGACCAGAGTCACAAAGGTTACCATTAGTAACACACTACGTTGTCATGGATTCAAATCCTGCAGTGCCCGAAAGGTCCCCCTGCTTAAGCCAACACATGTCCATGCCCGGCTAAAGTTTGCCCATGACCATCTGGAGGATCCAGAGGAGGATTGGGAGACTGTCATGTGGTCAGATGAGACCAAAATAGAACTTTTTGGTATAAACTCCACACGCCGTGTTTGGAGGGAGAAGAATGATGAGTGGCATCCCAAAAACACCATACCCACTGTGAAGCATGGAGTGGAAACATCATGCTTTGGGGACGTTTTTCTGCAAAGGGGACAGGATGACTGATCCGTATTACGGAGAGGATGAATGAAGCCATGTATCGTGACATTTTGGGGAAAAACCTCCTTCCCTCAGTAAAAGCATTGAAGATGCAACGTGGCTGGGTCTTTCAGCATGACAATGACCCCAAACACACCGCCCGGGCAACTAAGGAGTGGCTCCGTAAGAAGCATTTCAAGGTCCTGGATTGGCCTAGCCAGTCTCCAGACCTCAACCCAATAGAAAATCTGTGGAGGGAGTTGAAAGTCCGTTTTGCCCGGCGACAGCCCCAAAACATGACACATCTAGAGAAGATCTGCATTGAAGAGTGGGCCAAAATATCTGCTGCAGTGTGTGCAATCCTGGTCAAGAACTACAGGAAACGTTTGACCTCTGTAATTGCCAACCGAGGTTACTTTACAAAATATTGAGTTAAACTTTTTGATTGTCCAAAAATTTTTTTTATGAAAGAATATACAAATAAATTGTTTAAAAATCATACAATTTGATTTCCGGAATTTTTTCTTCTGATTCTGTCTCTCACAGTTGAAGTGTACCTATGATGGAAATTACAGCCCTCTCTCATCTTTTAAAGTGCAACAACTTGCACAATCGGTGGCTGTCCAAATACTTTTTTGCCCCACTGTATATATTATATACATATTATATATATATATATATATATATATATATATATATATATAATTTGGCATATATTATAGTCTGTTGATTATTATTAGTATGGTGTTAGAAATCAAAAGTTAAACGTCTTCCAGGCAATATTTTATTTAGAATTTAAAGAACTTAACAGTCACAAGAAGATATGAAAAATTGCTTTGAAACCTAAATTACTACAAAACACGTCTGAAGCTAGCGCATTATCAAGCAGGAAAAAGTAAGACATTTCAACATGAATTTAATCAATAAAAATAAGCAGTAAGTATTTTGTTATGTTGAACATTCACATCATACCTAGATAAATTAGAGTTTGTGGCACTTAAGTGGCCAGGAAAGAAAACATTTATTACTGATGCTATTATATTGTATACTCAGCATACAGATTGCCGATGGTTGCAGTTTTCAGACAGAGAAGTTTGGTAATTACAAATAATGGTTTTTGTCAGAGTATATTGCAGAATAAGCACTCCTGCTTGTTTCTTTTAACGTCATTTACTCTCATTCATTTATTAAATCAAGATATAAATGTGAATGATACTTTTCCCAGCAGGTAAAGTTGAATTATGCAGGTAATTTAGACCTACAGAGCTGTAATGTGAGTTGCTCTGAAGACAGACAAACTCTTGTTCTTGTGATGACACTTGTGAGACTACATCTAATCAGTACCATTTACCCCTCACTCTGTCCTGTTCCAGCCTGAGGTTCCAATAGTGATTCCAATGACTGACAGAAAGCAGGACAGTTAGTGAAATTATAGGAGGTTGAACCAGGACCCCGGAACAAATTGCAAAAAAACAAAATAGAGGAGGTGGAGCATGTAACGGCAGATTTCATTATTTCTAAATCATTATGGCCCCATTTACCAAAATATGTGGTCTTGCCTCAAAAATTAACAAACCTTATCACAGCATGATACGACAATAAGGAACTCATTGTTCAGGGCTATCAGGTCTAGTTGTCCCTGTGAAGATCTGGGCAGTGAAGTGATAATTATCGATATTACTTCACTGCCTTTTCCGTATAATTTAGCAAAAGGGGCTTGATAATTTGGCCCATTTATGACAGTTATATATAAGATTACATTTTCATGAATTAAAATCAAGTGGTGTGTTCCTCTGCAGTCCTCCTCTTTCTATTCTCTGAAACTTTTCTATAAAACTTAGTTTCGACTGCACTCAATTAGGGGGTCTGAGGTGTCGTCCAGTGAATACAGCAGCAGCACTGGGTGACATTGATCCGTGACTGCAGATTAATATGTGTGGCTGCATGTAATTGCAAATAATGAATGTATATATAGAACAGTTTCAAAGCAGAGGAGGTGCTATTAAGTAGTGATGGCGAGGTGGCATCCTAATAGAAGGAATGGGCGAGTGGGACGCTATTAATGTTAATTTTTTGTGGTAGGTACACTTCAAAGGGGTTAATTTTAAATGTTTTTCTTAATGTGTAGTGTGAAGAAGCTCTAATGCCCTGGACACATAAACTTATATTTACTAAAGATCTATTTTAATCAATTTAAAAACAATTTTAAAAATCAATCAATATCAAATAACATTGATGTTCTGTTTTTGGGGCTAGATCACACATTTACTAATACTTAAAAAACAAATACAAAATTGTCTGTTAGTTAATGTGTGATTTAGCCCCAGAAACACAACATCGATGTTGATCGAGTTTCAGCAATTTTCATCAATTTTAAATCAATCAAAATCGACCTTTTCTAAATATACCCCAAAATCACCAAACGCAATGGATGTAATTCTCTTTACTGCTGCACAGTACCAATTAATCACCAGCTACCGCAGCGCAACAACAGAGTCTACACTGGTGGAGATACACTGAGTTAAACCAATAATAATCTTCTTACCAGTATCATGTGACCGGTGGAGATGTCCATATTTGATTGGACAGGCTCCTCGCTCCAGGAGGATGTACTGCTCCGTGCGGTGGGGCTGGGCATTGGTCCATCACTGAACTGTGATGAGATGCTATTGATGCGAGAACTGTGCAGGGGCTCTGGCCGATCTGAAGACTTGACAGCCATCCGCTGGCGGCAAAGCTCCTACACGGAAGGGGAGAGACGCACAGTATGAATAATATGGAATTAATGTTGACCCCAAGGGAACATTTCTTGTCAGCTCATGCCAAGTAGCTGTACATTTTAGCTGTGGATGTAAGAGAAAACCTGTCAGCCTTCTACAGCCAGCATGTAATAACAGCATAGCGCACTCAGCTGGCATTACTCAATTCATATTACCTATAACAATAAAACACTGTGAAAAAATGGACTTTTATGACAATTATTGAGAGTCATTGTTTGATTTAATTACCTATAATTTTCTCTTGGCAATAATTATGTGGATAGGCATAACTGCCATCTTTATGAACTTGAACGTTCAGATAAATGATTGGAAAGAGAACAAACACACTTGACTAAAACTGAAGTGATATATACACACACACACATACACGTACACACTGTATATGTTGGAAACACTTATTATTCAAATATAATGCTGTATACCAATATGCAGCATAATATAAGATTGAACTAAAATATAACACTGAACTAAGGGGGTCATTCAGACCCGCTGGCGAGCGCAGGGCGCTCGCAAGCGGTCGATGGTGCCCTACTGCGCATGCGCACGATGGAGGGATCTCCGTCGTGCGCATGCGCGAGACCCGGCTAGCGACGGGATAGCCGTCGCTCCGGGTCTCGCACCAAAGGGGGCGTGCTGTCAATGTTGATTGACAGCACGCCCCCTTTGGTGGGCGTGCCGGGGGCGTGGTTGCCAGACGGAGGCATTCCCATGGGAACTCCTACCGTCTGAAGCCGGCCCCACTGACATCACTAGTGATGTCAGTGGGAGTGATTTTGGCTCTGATAGAGCCAAAATCACTCCAGGGCTTGCGGCAGCGAGACCCTAGCGCAGGGTCTCCATCGCAAGCCCGATGGTCATGATGGTCTTGACCATCGCGACCATCATCATGGACGCTCGCTATAGCTGTGGGTGGTCACCCACAGCTATGCGAGCGTCCAAGAGGCCGCTCCATTTTCATGTAGGGAGGGCCCTGATTCAGAGCGAGCGCTCTGGTCAGAGCGTCCGGCTCTGAATCAGGCCCTAAGGGCCTAATTCAGCAAGGATTGCAGTTGCTCATACGCATGCTATCAGCCATTTTTTTGCACTGTGCATGCGTACGCATCAAAGTGCGCGTGCGTGAACCAGCCGATGTGATCGGAACTGCGATTGCAGTGGCAACGCAGACCCATCGCAGCGCGATTGACAGGAAATGCCGTTTGTGGGTGGTGACGGGAGGTGGTCGGGCGAACACAAGCGTGCCAGTGTGTTTCAACGGCATCACAGGGGCATGCATAAATTAGCCACTGCTTAGGTTGCTACCATACGCAGCCTAAGGCCTCATAGCGTGCACTGAAGTTAGCAGTTCCTGAGTGAGGTCTGACCTGCCTTAACTGTGCATATGGTTTCGATGTTACCGATTATTTTGCTATGTTGCCAAAGTATACGGATGTGAGTAAGGGGAAGTGGGCGTCCTTGTGTTAGGCTGCGATCGCAATGCGAATGCAAACATTTACATATCACCGCTGATATTATCAATTGTGCTACGTGCGTATTAGCAGAATAGCGATCCTTGCTGTATCAGGCCCTAAGTGTTGTCAGTAAACTCAAAGTTGCAGTGGTATTGACAAACTAAAGAAGAGACCTGCTGTATCTATGTGTATGGTCTCCAGGCTCGCTATTTACATGTATAGAAAATATTGGAATAGGATATGAAGGGATGATGGGAAGAGAGAAAATTGTGCACCTGTATTACCTATGATTTGTAACATCATAGCTTTTATAAATATTTCATTTTGATCATGTCTTTCCAAAAACTCGAAGTTGGCAAAAAAATAGGGACTTACAGTATGTCTCCTGTGGACTGTACAGGTTTATATTGGCGAGGACCATATATATATAGCTCATATCATATTATAAACATGGAGCCACAAACAAAATACTATGGAAGTTTTAATGAGCCAGCTACTTGGGCAATCTTGTTTCAGCTAATACCCCATTCCCGAGTGATTTAGCAGTAAAGTATACCTTAATGCATTGGAAATAAACTCAAGAACAAAATTGGAGAATAATCTTTTTTTTGATGACCAACATTATAGGGCAGCTTTGTAACTAGGTTCCTGTACAGATTGTACAAAGCCTGCTCAATCTAGGGTGAATGAACTGCAGGATTGACTTGGATAAAAAAAAAAAAACCTTCTTTTATGAATTTTTAGCATTTGTTTCTTTTGTATTCCTGGCAGAATAGAAAATAAATCAACAATCTGGTTAAATACAAGAATTGATTATAGTGTAGGTTGGGGCCATGACATTTTCCTGTATATAGGTCTAAATGTAAATTTAGTTAACCCCACCACTATCATTTTGTTGCCCAAAGACCCAGTGTTCCATTGCCATATTCCACATCATATTCCATTTTTATAAAATAGATATATTCTAATACTAATTCAACACATGTTTACACTATAAGATAAAATGGTGGTAAAATGATAAGATAGTGGCAGTCCGTAAGCCCTGGATTACTACTCCCTTGGCCTAGGCCCAATTTGGTCTTCCCACAAGCCTAGGCCTGGTAGGGATGGCATAACTGAGCTGGGTGGCTGGGGCAACAAAAAATGGCTACAGCAGAATAAAGATTAAACCCATAACCACAAAGCTAGTTTCCAAATGGACTTAGCAAATACACATTTTGTAATCATCATCACCTAAGGTCTCAATGACACAGAGGTGACCACAGCTACAAAGATGGCAGTTCATATAGTATTAGTTGTAGATCAATGTTAGTGCATAAATGTTTAGTCTTCAGTATGGACGAGGTTTTTTTTGTTGTTGTTAATGTAAGCTGAATTTGTTTTGTGTGAGAGATTGCCTTCAGTTCAAATACACCCTGAGACCTTTCCTTAGATAATACTCTTGACATAAATTTCTTAGACAAGCAAGGTTATTGTCAGATCATTTTAGTGTAAGACACACGGAAGAAAGTGACAGGAAAACATGCTAGATTTAAGATACACATCAAGGCCACGTCATGGCTCCCTCGTAAATCCTTCCCTTGCCTTAGCTGAACTCTCAGTGTCAATGCCTAGTGCACAATCAGATAGACTGACCTACAGTACAGTACTGCAATCCAGAGCACCGATGCAAATGCCCACTTAACTCTGTGGATGCCAGTGTGGAATGCAAGGCCGGGTACACATTAGAACGATATTGGCACGATTTGCCGTATCGAAACGACAAATCGCGCATATCGTCTAATGTGTATTCACAATTGCGCACTACTGCAGACTAATAATACGAGGTTGATTGTTTGACCGCGCTGCACGGTCAATCAAAAGAGAGAATGTGTGCGGTTGTGCATTTTAATGAAGGATGGAACAAAGTATCATTCCATCGTTCATTAAGTCGTGTAGTGTTTATGGCCAATCTGTGAAGGTCCAGGGTGAAGGGAAATGTGCACCTGGCCTAACCTATGAAAGAGGGATCAGTGCAATAATTTAAGAACAACGATAAGAAAATGTAGCATAATTGGAATAAAACAGATTACAAAAAGAGCTCCAAAAGTGGATATAACATTAGAATGAGTAAAGGTTATTTCTGTTTGGTTTAATATGTCTAATCTAAACCCATATTCCAAGAGTTTCTGGAAAATAACTAGGATGGGATTTTTACATCACCAGGGAAACAATCCAGTTACAAATACAGGTTTTTCCAATAGTTATGGTTCCCCATTTGCCGCAGAACCACACATGCATTGGGGAAGGATAGCCACTGGAGTGATACTACATTTGTAACATATATTTTGATTTTCATGGAATATCACTTAAGGGGGGGTATCCACTTATCGATTTTCATGAACAATTGAATGATAACGTTTGATCGTTCAATCGTTTGCAAATAGTTTGCAAAAGTGTCTAAAACGACCAATGATGCGTGTGCCCGCTGGTCGTTTAGACATCTATCATCTTTCCAACATGCTGGTCAACCTGACGATGTCGTCAACTATAAAAGCTCATCACACAACTGACAAACTACTGAATGATTACAATGCCGTAATCGTGCAGTCGTTTTCAGATCTTTTAGTGGATACCCGCCTTTACACAGTGAAATGTAGGGGGACAACCTATGGCGGCAGCAACTGAGAGGGCTGTAGATGTCCAACAATTTGTACCCATAAACAGCACTACACGGTGCAGTCCAGGCCAAGCCAGGTGAATCACTCCTGGGAAGTGTTAAGCTTCAATACTGTATGTTACAGACATTCCTTACAATATTTAAAAAAATAACCCCAAGTTCTATTGGGTAAGATAATGAGATTAATTGAGAGTCGCATGCAAGTCCGGTTTCTGTACGTATCTTGTGATTTTCTTGCACCATGCATGTGTCTGAGCCGGGCATATACAACTATGAACAAGTACAGGGGATTCTCAGTTGTATGCTGTTGCATGTCCACTTGAATCAGTGTAACTAGGCAGGAGCCAGGTTTTTGGACATAGAAAGTGGTCTAAGGTCACGTTGTGGACGTGTTGATGGCATTGCGGGCTACTGTATGATGAGTTGACCATAAGCAAATATTTGAAAAACAGCAAACACCCGCGCCCTAGAAATACAGAGAAAGGAAGGGTATACAACTGCAGCAAATGAAAAAGATGTATTACCCACCTCACAAATAATCTAGAAATGTAATAGAACTATGCACTGTTGTATACCCTTATGTTCTAGTCTAGTGTATATAACCAGTTCAATTTCTCACTCGATCACACAAAATTGTATAAATAAAATCAGTCTCTATTTATTCCGATTAACACAAAACACACACACATATATATATATATATATATATATATATATATATTATATTAGATAGTTGGATGATAGATAGATAGATAGATAGATAGATAGATAGATAGATAGATAGATAGATAGATAGATAGATAGATAGATATCTATCATATACAACACTTAAATATAAAATGTTGATCAAAATACAAAAATTATAAGAATCACTGTGGTATAAGCTTATAATCAATTTTCTCTGTATAAGTTCATAAACATATAGAGATATACATTATTTGTGTCCTTAATAATATATCTCTGAAAACAAGTGACCAAGTCCATACAACTGAAGCAGAATTTTGCTGCATACACACCGGACGATTTTCATGAACTATATGAATGATAGCATTCAACGATAAATCGTTCATATCATTCATTTTTATGCAGTGAATGATCGTCCAACGATGCGCATTCCCGCATGAACGATAACGATATCTATGGTCGACCGTACATGCAGGCCAACTTGGATGATTATGTCAAGATTTGCCTGTAAAGACATGAAATATCTAGCATAGATATCTATCAGTGTGTACACCCAAAATCATTTGCCCTGCACTACAGAAAGTTGGAGGGAAATCTATCTGCATTATCTTTGGTTTTGCAGGTTGTACGATGTGTATGCAGCATTAGATTAGCCTCCATATCTTGGATGCAGAAAGTAACAATGGCCCACATTCAGAGCCGTACGCTCTGAGCAGAGCGCACGCTCTGCATGAGGGCCGGGCTCCATTTTCATGGAGCGTCCTCCTGGACGCTCGTATAGCTGTGGGTCACCACCCACAGGCTATACGAGCGTGCATTTTGATGGCCGCGATGGTCGTGACCATCGCGACCATCGAAATTGCGAGCCGGAGCCTGCGGTAGAGGTTTTCAACCGCAAGCTCCGGAGTGATTTGGGCTCTATCAGAGCCAAAATCACTCCCACTGACATCACTAGTGATGTCAGTGGGCCGGCTTCTGACGGGAGGCGTTCCTGTGAGAACGCCCCCGTCAGGGAGGCACGCCCCCGGCACGCCCACCAAAGGGGGCGTGCTGTCAATCAACATTGACAGCACGCCCCCTTTGATCGGACACAACGAGCGAAGGAAAGTCCTTCGCTCGTCGTGTCTGGCGCATGCGCACGACGGAGCTCCCTCCGTCGTGCACATGCTCAGTGCAGACCATCGACCCACTTGCGAGCGGACAGCCGCTCGCGAGTGGGTCTGAATCAGGCCCAATGTCACTTAATGTATCTCTTTTACCTTACTCCTGTGATTAAAAGATGACATCAGCTCCACGCAACAGATGTAGCTTGTTTCAAAGTTGAAAATGACCTTAATCGTAGTCTGCACTGAGGACCTGACTCAGACCCTCTAGGATGCGTTCGCTCGTAGCTGCCGATGGTTCGCATTGTGCGCATGCATCGCTGTGCGCGAACCAGTGCGAGAGATCTGGAAGTGTTCGCTCGCTGCGCATAGGCTGCCCAGCAGAGTGAGTGACAGGAGAATCCTTTTGTGGGTGGTGACAAGGGCTGGACGCTAGAAACGGGGGAGTGGAAATGCAAATGCAGGCATGCCTGAGCGTCTTACCACCGTTTCAGAGGTGTGCATAATTAAGAGCCAACGTTATAGTACACGTCACTTGGAGGTATTTCACAATGAAGTGCTCGCAGTGCTCGCGGTAGGGTATAGTCAACCACAAGTGCTGCGTTCGCTTCCGATGGTCCTTGATGTACCGATGTTTGCATACACTTCCTGGAGATGATGTGCGAAAGTGGGCATCTTAAGACAGGCTGGTGGGCATTTGCATACACTGGGCGATCATACGCCAAGACATAGTGGGTGTGCTTATGCCTTGCCGTGCAATTACCTGCCTTGCCGTCACTTAGCCGAAATTGCATACGCTGGGAGCGAGCGCACGCATCTAGCGAGCGGGTCTGAATGAGCTCATGAAGCAGGTTGTCATTTCCTTAGGGCACCTCTCGCCAACACAGCCGTTGGTTGCCGTTGATTTTCCATACAATGAGGGAGCCTCCTGAAAATCGGGTCTGCTCCCGGCCCCCCGGAAAAGCAGGCAAGCCTCCCGGTAGCTGTTGACCCCTCCTTACCCCCGCAGTTAAAACACAAACCACCGCAGCGGGGGTGGCCGATGACGCAATTCACGCCAAATCGCGTCATCATAACCACACCCCCTGCTTTACAATGCCAATCTCGGCATTGTGTAGAAGGGCGGGGCCAAAATTACGCACCCGCTCCGCCCAGAAATGCCGAGTAATATGTCCGGCCACGCCCCCCTATACCAGCCACTCCCCCCTGCTATGCCGACCGGGGCGGGGAGGGTTAGGGTTAGGCTACAAGAAGGGAGGGTTAGGGGGAGAAGGAGGAGGGTAAGTATACTTACCCGACCCCTGTCGGGATACCAACAATCGGGATGTCACTGTCGGTATTGCGACAGGAGGCATCCTGACAGCCGGCATTACATACCCATTCCATCCTAGGTATCTAGAGTACTTCTGAAATGTGGTCTGTAAAGCTTGGGAAATTACACAAATCAGGAAATATTTTATGTGTTTTAGTTTATATGTAATAACTAATTTAGTATTTCTAGTTTCATGAGAATATCAAATATTGGTAAAAAATAACATTTCAATATTGTATCATTGTATCTTTAGAATTAATGCTTCTGTCTCTCTCCCTCTCTATAGGGGAGATGTATCAAGCCTTCGAGAGAGATAAAATACCAACCATTCAGCTCCTAACTGTCAATTTACAAGCTGTAAAGGTATTTTATCTATCTCCACTTTTTATCTCTCCAAGGCTTGAAACGTCTCATACATAAGTCTGTCTAGTCTGTTTTTCACTTCCTGGGGAGCAGATTGAGACTTGCAGAGAAAGAGAGAGACCATTGCTTGTGATGATAAGTGCTGTACTAATATTGCTATTTTGTTGTGAGTTGGACACAATGGGTCAATCCTATTAGGTGCGAATTGCAAGGTGCTATTTTCACTTCGAATTCGCATAGCGAATTCATTTTGCAATCCAATTAGCAACTCGCACGGAATCAGTCAGACTGAATTCGCAACTTTCCACTCGCACCTCCCTGAGGGTGAGAGATGGAAAGGAAAATCTTTATTTTAAGGTTAAAATGTCAGGATGTGCTGAACCCCTTGGACACCCGCCATAATGACTAATTAGGCATTTGGAAGTTTCCAATTAGCTTAATTAGTCAAATAATGACAGTCATTTTTTCGGGTAAAAAAAATTTCCTCAAATTACCGCAAAATCTACTTTTCTGTTAGTTTAGGCAACCCAAATTTAATTACAATAGTTTTTAAGTTGATAATTTTTTTTAAATTTTTCAAGGTGCCCTCAAAGTACCCCAAAATCACCCTTTTTCCTATTTTTTTTGCATTTTTTTCGTTTAATCCGTTTGAGATTAAACGAAAAAAGTTTGTTTTTGATCATTTTCTTGCATTTAAAAAAAAGCACAAATCAGCCATTTGACACCATTTAAAAACCTACAGTAACTTCCTAATGCCCACAAACAGCCTTCTATATGGTCCTGCTAACTAAATTATCCATTTTGGGGGGTCCAGGATGGTCTCCCCACATTTTCATGCATTTCTCGCAAATCTCATTTGGCAGTCAGTTCGCACCCCTCCGCTGCGAGTAGTGCGAATAGGTGTTTTTAATTGGATTGGAGAATTCTCAGGAGCGTGCTTCGGTGCGAAGTGTGCGAGTTTCAAGAAACAAACTCGATACTCGCCATTCGCGCCTAATTGGATTGAGCCCTAGGTTCTTCCACCCGGAGAGAGGGAACTTTATGCTAGTTAGAGCCAGAGAGGCTAGGATTTATTTTTATGATTTGTTGCTACATAAAACTAGCTGCTGCTACTTGCACCCAGGCACTGGACTTGTGACTTGATAACATGAAATGAAACCTACTTTGCTCTTAAAGTAACACAGGGATATTGCAAAAATAATTCTGTTCCCCATTTATTATACTATGCCATTAATGTATCTAGTGTAACAATTTTGATGATGTCTAAAGCAATCTAAATGCAATTGAGTGGGTAAAACAATTTTCTGCCCTGGTAGTAATAGGGGAGTTAATGAATTACTAGGAGTGTGAACCTTAAGACCTGTGCTGTGGTCACCTACTTAGAGGCAATGTCCTCACCATTAAGCCATTACCCTGGCCTTGTACATTAGACGGAAGATGCCAAATGTCAATGGTCTTGCTCAGTGTGCTGTGTATAGAATGATGGAAATCTCACTTAGAGCACATTCTATATCCCCAGGCACGTACACTAACTCTATGGCCGACCAGCAGAACATGTTCTGAAATGTCAAGGTCAGGGGGATGCAGGACTTCTTATCCCTGTATGAAATGAAATTTATTTAGAGGTTCTTGTTTCACATGTAAACTTCTCAGCACAAGCTCCACAGTCAATTACCTACTTAACTATTTAGTGTGTCTTAGGGGCACGGTGACCTACATAATGCTATCACAAGTGTTTCTATATTTCTTTACAACAATTTGTACTTTTGTAATTGCTTTGGACCCTTATTCAACCAGAGTCATTCAAAGCACTGTCGATATCCAATTTGCCAAAGCAGAGTGTAACACCCACACAAAATATATATAAAATCATACCTTGCAGAATTTATCTTAAAACAAGATCAGGCTGTGTGGTTTCATCCCCCATAGTGAAAAATATATGGTTTATTAATTGGTATTTCTTTTGGTGGAAATACAGCACTTATGAATGTTGTGTTTGCTACAACTTCTTGTTTAAATAACCCTGTCAACTTTACCAAGCAATGAGAATATTCAGCGCTTAATCAATTACATTCCTTTCCACTAGTTCTGCCAGTGTGTTCACCATTTAAGCATTTGAAGCAGCAGAAACAAAACTATTGTATGAAATCATCTTATTGTCAATTGCAATATGAATAAATAAATCAAATACATGCGTCACAGAATGTAACCTTCCCATTAGTAGCTCTGAGGCAGGAGAAGAACCCATAATCACCGGACACTGTAGCAAAATCTGGTGGAGAGTGCCAGGAGCCACACACGCCAAGAAGATCATAGTGGATGGAGAATCATCACCATAGGGTCTAGTGGTGACCAGGTGCTCCTCACCACCAGGCCCTATGGTCATCGCACCAATGTCAAACAGGCATTCCCTGTTTAGCTAGCAGCGCAGAGCATTTTCTCCCGACATTAGCTGGCATATTTATTAAACGGAAATTGTGGAAAATCTGCAGATAATATAAGGATCCCCAGGATTTAGGATGAAGGCCGTTTCTATGGAGGCTGCTATGCTGTCGGATTTACTAAGATTTATCTGAAGATGGTGATAGCCCATAGTAGCCTAAGGGCTGCTCTAACACAGATTTTACTGGATTGGGATCCTCTGGATCCCTCTCCATCTGCCCCCTATGATGCATGTGCATTACTCGCGGTAGACATAAGCCAGGAAGCAGAGTGATAGCATAGATTTACACTATCACTCTACTTCCAGCTCTATGCCAGGATGGAAGCTTATCACAGCCCATGACCGGCAATAGAATAATGTTATATTTACCTGAAAATATAAAGTTTCACATTGTGAATTTATTCGAAAACTTTTCATCACCATTGTGATAGAGTAAATATGGCCCTAGGACTGCACAAACCGTTTACACCTACTACTGGGCACACTCTATATGTGATAATGTATTTTCTGTTAAATTTTGAGTAATGTGAAAAACAAACAAACACATATGTAATAGCAATAGTTCCAATGTCACCTCAATCACAAGATTGATTTAAAACATAAAAGAGGCTAATGAAATGAGTGATAATGGTCTTATACTGGTGGTACGATGACGTGATGTTAGCACTGTTCTCACCATGCACATGCTAGTCAGACCTGCAATAGTAGATTCATTTTCCTGGGTAAGCTCCCAGATAGTAAATGACCTTTAGTAAGTCTGTTGGCTACAGTTAAGAGTTCCCAATAGATTATAACCTGATTTCCAATATATTTACTGCTGATAAGTTCCTAGGGTACTTGTCTATGCTGTATTTTTGAATGTTACTAGATTTACTTTTATATCTCTGTGCCTTTCATTTGCACACTGTAACAAACATAGGGGGTGATTCAACTTGGGACAGAATTGCAAAGCTGCACGCAAGCCACTTTTGTAATTCTGTCCTTGTAAATATGTAAATGCTGCAGGTGTATGACACCCCCTGCTGCATTTGCAATCCCAGCACTGAGACCGAGGTCGCAGGCTAGGACAACCATTGCGACCATCGGTCGCGATGGTGGACAGAGCCAGGCCGCCAGCCAGTTGAGTAAGAGTCTTCTTACTCAGGCTGGCCAGCTTGCAAGGCCAGGAAACTGCTGGCCTTGCCACTCCCGGAAAACAGGGCGAATACGCGCCCGTTTCTAGGAATGCAGGCCGCCCCTGCACCTTCCCTTATGCCTCTGCTTGTCAATCAGGCAGAGGCATAGAAGGGGCTACGTGCGATCACGCAGGATCCGTTCTGCACATTCGAAGAATGGGTCCTGCGCACTCGCAGATTCCCAATAATTGGGAATCTGCGTTCAGCATTGCACTTGGGTACATTCATTTTATGGGTGCAAAACATTTTCTCAGGTGGGTGATCAAAATGGACACATTTAGCGGCTGCATGAGACATAACAATGGCCTTTCTGTGAGCCTTCAGGAATTACATACCGATAAAGTTCAAATATTTACTAACCCTTACCAACCAACCAGATATTACCTTTGGTCTATCAAATGCAATATAGAGTCTGAAATAAAGTGTTATAACCTCATCTAGGGCTTACAGTTTATTTGCACTTTTACAGTGTCATTACTTGTTGTTGTTAATGGGTATGAACGGGCAATATATGAAAATAGAAATGGAAATATTTTTTCCATTTTCCAAATATTGCTAGCAAATACTGGGACCAACAAGCTCTATCCATTTATTTACTGCAGCTGAGAATTGCCTGGATCAATGTTGGTTACTCTTAAGACCAGTGAAATACTGTACTACATGATCACAAAATCAGATTTTAGCTTTTAATACCTTCACTCCCAGAAAGCAATAAACAGCTCAAAATCAATAAAAACAGATTACAATGTACTTTTAACAAAATACTACAAAGGGAACAGAAAGTACAATTGAGAACGTATTTATAGTACTCAGAGCTAGTAAAAAAAAAATATACTGTATACTTTTAAAATACTTATTTATAACAATATCTCAAAATGTTTCCTGCCAGTAATCCAGTGAACTGCTGAAGCCTGTTGCCACAAGATGTCACCATATTCAGGGGTCTATTTACTAAGCAGTGTTAGGAGACAGAGTGAAAAGTGATAAGAAAGTGATAAGGAGCCAGCCAATCAGCTCCCAACTGTCATTTTTCAAACACAGCCTGTGAGATGACAGTTGTGAGCTGATTGGCTGGCACCTTATCACTTTCTTATTACTTTTCACTCTGTCTCCTAACACTGCTTAGTAAATAGATCCCTCAGTTTCTGATCATGTGAAAACGGCAACCGGCAGATTAGTGTAGCCTCAAACTAAGAACAGTGACTGGCTCTTATATCTATACACAGGGAAACTGCTGAGGGAGTATATACTGTATCCAGGTTTATATGTTTTACAGTACAAATTACATTTTGTCTACTATGAGTTAGGGCATATGTATTAAGCTGATTTTTACATAAAATTATGCGAAACCTGCAGTTTCTGCAGAATTTTATCTATTGTTGCTATGTACTAGTAGCACAATGCAGGAGATTTCTCAGAAATCTCCGGCAAAGTGCTAATTAGCACTTCAGATCGCAGTCCCCATTATTATCAATGGGGACTACGATCTGACACCTATGTACTAAACTCCAAAAAGAGAAGCTTCTCAAGAGTTTAGCCCCGGTAGTTTACACCATCTTCAGATTTTGTAAACTACTGTAATCCTATGGAGGCTCCAGGTGCAGGAAAGTGATCTTTTGATCTCTCCCCCGCAGCCCCCGGCTGGCTCCGGAATCTGACACTGTGCGCATGCGAATTGTCAGCTTCCCTTGGAGAAGTCTTTCACTTCTGTGAAAGACTTCTCCAAAATGCGGGGATATAACTCGCAGGGACAGCGGCTACCACAACCGCTGTCTCTGCGAGTTCCCCTTTGTACATAGTGGGGATATTTTCATTCAAAGTTAAAATATTCCTGGTGAGATAGATACATAATAATCGCGGCAGTGTCGCGATTATTAGTACATAGACCTCTAAATATCTTGTTAAACATCCTGTTAAATAACATATATTCCAAAAACAATATGCATTTTTTTTAAGAAACAGAATATTTTTTCCCCTCACTAATAATGAGGACATCTGGGAGCAGCCAGCAGCAGCCAATAAGAGTCAGGCAGATTCTTATTGGCTACTGCACCGAAGTTGAAGCCAGAGCTAACATGTACCGTCTGCGGTCAGGTGTATCACCAGCAGCCAATAAGAAAGACCCTGCGCCAGTCACTGCTGGGTGATGCGTCGATGGTTCATCAGCACTGGCCACTCTGACTACTGGAACAATGAAACACTCTTTTTTAGCTGAATGAAGCACCCTTGTGCCGTTGTGGGTGGTAATGGGAGGGGGGGGGTCAGGCAAATGCAGGCGTGCCAGCGCATTTCAACGGCATTGCAGGAGCATACATAAATTAGCCACTGCGATACCATACGCAGCCTGAGGCCTTATAGCGTGCGCTGAAGTCAGCAATTCCCGAGTCAGGTCTGCCCTTTCTTAACTGTGCGTATGGGTCCGATGGTACTCGATTGTACCGATGTTTTCACAGTCTTGATAACCATTACGGATGTGCGTGTAAGGTAAAGTGGGCGTCCTTATGTAGTGCTGCGGTGGTATTGCAATGGTAATCGCAATAGATTCGCTTCCAATCGCACTGAACTGCGTGCGTATGCTATATTGCGATACGTAGTGATTCAGGCCCTGAATCTTCAGAGAAATAAACCCAAATTCTTAATGAAATCTGGATGCTCCAAATCCTATTTCATAAATGTGCTCATAAAATTATCACACTCTCAGACAGTAAATGTATTGCTAAAGCTAAAACTCTCCTTGTGTTGCTGCTGCATTTAAGCATACAAAACCAGCACTTTAAAGGACAATAATATATGAAATATTAAATCAATATCAGTGCTGTTAAGGTGCATACACACTAGGCGATTCGCTCCATGACTGATATCGTCTAGTGTGTCCCTGGCAGGGGTGTGCTCAGTGTCGTTAACGGCATTAAGCACACACACTTAACGATGTCATGAACGATGACGTTCAGTGCCGGGCTCCCTCCCTCATCCCCGAACATGCAACAACCTGACAATATCGTCAGGTTGGCCTGCATGTTCGGGCGATGAATGTCAATGACTAACGACCTGCGGGAGCACGCATCGTTGGTTGTTATCCTTCATCGTTTTAGCATACACACTGGCCAGTATAGTGAATGACTGAATGATACTGATATCTGTGGCTTAAAATATCGGCAAGTGTGTACGCACCTTTACTGTTATCTGTGCTATTATTCTCACAATAAAGAATAAACAACTAATAAGTATGGAAATCACATTTGGTAAAAAGCGTCAGAGTGGACAAGTTTTGCAGTGAAATGCGGTAATGTTATGTGCGCTGGTGGGATGCTAGGGATAAAAGAAGATGATCTTTTAGGGACTCACTCTTATTCTATACTCTCGCCCTGGCTAGTCCCGTTTGTGAATGCACTATCTTCCTCCACTGGTGGAACGTACCATGGCGTTGATGGAATGTAGACATCCCATAAAGACAGAGGTTGATGGGCATTGCCAGATAAAATGCCTGACAGACATTTTATCTGGCAGCATGACACCCTGCAGATATCGTGGGCATACACTGTGAGATATCTCAGTGTATTGGCCGCGATATCTGCGCTCCTTCCCTGGGGTGAGACATTTCCCTGTTCTTTCCCTGTGAAGGAACAGAGGAAATATCTGGCAGTCGGTCACGGCTGGGCATACACTGCCCGATGTGACCGACATTTAACTTACAGAATAGAGCATCGGACGGGCATGCTGGATGGTCTGGCATGCCTGACCAATCGATATTTCAACATTGATTGGCCGCACACACTACAATTATCGGGGCGATCTGCTAATATCGGGTATATCGGCCCGATAATTGTATAGTGCATACCTAGCATTACCAATGCGTTTTATGCATTTCTGGACTTTTTCAAGGACAATTGCGCAGTATGGGGTATGTGTATTTAAAGGGTATCATATAATTTATATGATAGAATGACAGGTAATAATAACACCCACCCCCACAGCCCAAACTTTGAAAAAAATGTTTAAACTGGTTAACGCACCAATTGATGCCACACCCCCTTATGTAGCTCCACCCACCTTATCTACAGCTCTGCCCCCAGGGGGCCCTTACTATTTTGCCAGTCCAGGGTCCCACAATTTCTGATGGCAGCCCTGACTGCTGCTGTTTACAGTTCTGTCTATAGCTCAGCAGCAGCGACCACAGGGAGGTGTGCATTGGATGGTAGTGAATAGCAGTCTGGATGTCAGTTGTGGTTACAGCAGTTATATACCACTCTGAAACCGGACCCTCTTTCTCTGACAGAAACTAAATAACTCCCAGCTGTATTCCTCCGCCCCCTTCTACAACTATATTATATAAGCTTACATAAATTACATCACATTAACATCAACTTCTCATCACTCCAGTGTACATGTATAAGTTACAGTCATATTTTAACTCATAACTTTAAATATATTTATTAACAATTTACCCTATACATAACATATGTTTAACTCATCTTAGTAACCCCTACCAAGGGTTACATTTAAATAAAACTTCAGATTTTATTTTACCTCATTGTATTTTACCCATCAATATTAAATAAATAACATTTTAACCACATTCTTTTTGCTAGATTTTAATAAAGCTAAACACTTATCCAGCTTTCTTTCCCACCCCTCCCCCGTTTTTTTGTGTTTTATTGGTTTACTTTGTAATGGACGCACCCTTTTCTAATACCAAACAAAAGGCAATTGAAAATATAGACTGATGCCTGTATTTTGGGGAACTCCTTTTCATCTCTGGAAACCACCAATCTTTTCTGATGGGCTCTGGCCAGTCTCCCCAGGTCCTTAGCAAAGTTTGATGGTTTTGGCGGAGAGCCCAGGGGTTCTCTGCAGCCAGTGATCTCAGGCCCTGATTCAGAGCCGGACCCTCTGACAGAGCGTTCGCTCTGAATCAGGGCCGTCCTTCTTGTTTTTCAGAGCGGCCTCCTGGCCGCTCACATAGCTGTGGGTGACCACCCACAGCTATAGCGAGCGGCCAGGAAGATGGTTGCGACCATCGGGCTTGCGACGAAACCCTTGTGGTAGGGTCTTGTTGCCGCAAGCCCCAGAGTGCTTTCGGCTCTAACAGAGCCGAAAGCACTCCCACTGACATCACTAGTGATGTCAGTGGGGCCGGCCCCAGACGGTAGGCGTTCCCATGGGAACGCCTCCGTCTGGGCAGCCACGCCCCCAGCACGCCCACCAAAGGGGGCATGCCGTCACTCAACATCGACAGCACGCCCCCTTTGGTATGAGACCCGGAGCGATGGATTGCTCGTCGCTATCCGGGTCTCGCGCATGCGCACGACGGAGCCGGCTCCGTCGTGCACATGCGCACTGGGCCACCATTGACCCGCTGGCGAGCGCATAGCGCTCGCGAGCGGGTCTGAATCAGGCCCTGAGTTCCTTGGTGAGGATCAGGGGCGTATCTATAATGGGTGCAGGGTGTGCTCACACCGCACACCCTGCACCCATTAAGTCTTTATACTTACCCGTCCGTTGTTTCAGAGCAGAAAAAAATCACTGTCATTTTCCCAGTCTCTCGCGCATGCGCGGTAATGATGTCCATGGGAAAACACGCGGGCGCCATCTTCTCGGAAACCCGCGTATGCGCAGTACATTTTGGCACTAAGCCAGAATCTATTGCACCCACTAGCCGCCGCAGCATTGCTAGAGAGAGGAGGGGGCCCGCACTATGTCTGCACACGAGCCCCCTCCTCTCTAAAAACACCCCTGGTGAGGATACTATAACACCATAATGAAAGCAGCTCTACAGGTTTCTCCTGTGCTGGGGGACAAGGGAGGTCACTGTTGTTTATTAGGCATTGATTCACTATGTGAGAGAATTCCTGATGGGAAATAACAGTGCTCACAGCCACAGAAGCCCAGCTGCAGCTATACTGGGTGATGGGGCATAATGCAGAAGAAAACTAAAAAGTTTAATAAAAAAAAAACAAGTATAACAAATTAATAATAAACATAATAGGCCCACTTCTACAATTGCCTGATAATTGGGTTTACCTAAGGTGTTTTTCTTTTAAACTAATACTGTTTATTTTCTACTCCAGACACCCACTATATAATGGTTCTCTGACATACCTCAAATGTCAAGATCTGCCTTCCCACCCATGACTCCCATACCATCAACCACTGCAATTCTCTTGACACACCAATTGCCCAAATACCTTGTACTCCTTGCACTGTAAATCTAAAGCAACAGAGAACCTGACCCACCAGCAAACCTCCTTTAAAGCGATTCACTCTAGGTGCAAGCACCATTTTGCAACAATCTGATTGTGGACAGTTCCACACACATATGTTATCTGCATACCCAGAGGTGTCACCGGATCTGGTGACAACCGGTGCGCAATCTGACTATCCCCCCAAAAAGGGTGTGACCTAAAATAAAGGGACGTGGTCTTGCAGGGGATCCCGATGACATCACTCCAGGGGCAGCCCAGCATTGCCGGAGAATGGTGGCCTGCCCCCGGAGACTGGACTGTCAGGACTGTCGGCTCCTCTTCTATGACAGGAGCCGGGTGCTGCAGGAGAATGGCACACTGCAGCACCTGGTTCCTGTCACTGCAGAGGAGCCGGCATTTTGGTGCCACCTCGGGTGTGTCTCGCACCCCTCTCATGACACTACTGTGCATACCTCCCAACATCAAATCCATAATCAAGTTGGGGTCGAGGCAGCAGGACACTGGGGGCTTCCCCATGTGGCAAGTCATTATGAATGTGCACTTGCACTGCCTTGTAGCATGAATAAGATACATTTGTGTGAATACGCCCTTATTGAGGCTTGAGATGTTCCTTACACTTGAATTGTGCATTTGCATGCATTCACTTTCTGGCGCAATGTGTGTATATGCAAAATACGCTATGCCAGCGAGCTATCCTCATGGGCCGTTCACTGCTAACAACAATTGCAACATAAACGTAAAAGTGTAAAAGGTTTTACTTTTGACTGTAATATAAAAATATTACCAAAATTACCACTATCAACACCAGCTGTTTGACTCATCTAACTCCAAGCTTATTTTATTGCTTTCAATAAAGCTCACATTCAGCAGGTCGCCGAGCTATATGTGCCTACCTTCAGTATTTACATATGAGGACTCTACAGTATACAGTATACATGTTTGATGGACTTGATGTTAAAACGTAATAGTGGCTAATAGTGAGTTATTTCAGCAAAAACAGGACTAGGCAATAGTGTTGGATTATGAATTTTATTGCATTTATACAATTTTAATTTGTCTTTTTTACCCTTGATGTAATTTACATTTATAAAGTATAATGAATTTGTTATTAATGTTACATTTGACTTTTCTATTTAATTTTAAGAATTTTGGAATATCTAAATAGTGCGCCCACCTCCCAAAAATACTGAAAAAGGCTGCTCGCAAGGGAATTACGCCCTCCCTTTCGGCCAAAAAACTTAGCTAGACAAAACAGAAATAATGAGAGCGCCTGTGATTCCAAAATTAAACATAACAAAAGACCAACTCATGGTTAATTCATTTAATACACATAAAATTAATTAGATAGTAAAAAAACACAAATGTAAAATCTTTCACAACAATGCAATGCACAGTCTAGTTAAGAATTTTGTGCACAGCTTCTTACATATCTATAACTTCCCAGAAAAATTCCCTTTTATCGCTGATCCTGTAGCCTTATACTGTGTCTCTAACAAGGAATCATCTGCACCAGGGGCTTAGTTTTTGTTCATAAAGTAGCACATACAGTAGTAACCAGTAATGATTATTTATTTATTTATTGAGCAGAAGAATATTCTGTAGCTATTTACAATTGAGAACTAGCACAGTAACAAAACAACACTATTTATTAATATTACCAATCATATTGCCACTTATTGCAGCTATGTAGATTGCATTTGTACTTGTATTTATCATGGGCCTGATTCAGCTTGGATCGCAGTTGCCAATACGAACGCAATTGGCCGATTTTTGCTTTCTGCGCATGTGTATGCATCGCAGTGCACGTGTGCAAACCTGACTACGCGGACCCATCGCACAGTGACTGACAGGAAGTGCCGTTTGTGAGTGGTAATGGGGGGGGGTCGACCAAACGCAGGCGTGCCAGTGCGTCTGCACGCCGTTTCAGGGGCATGCATAAATTATCCACTGCAATAGCCTACGCAGCCTGAGGTCTCATAGCGTGTGTGGCTGTTAGCAATTTCTGAGTAAGGTCAGGGCTTGCGCAACTGTGAGTGAGGCGGCGATGGTACTCGATTGTACCAATGGTTTAGCTATTCTGCTAAGTATTATGGATGTGAGGAAGGTAAAGTGGGCGTCCCTGTGCAGTGCTGCGAGGGCATTGCGATCGCAATGTATTCACAAGGATTAGCATACTATCACAGTTGAACTGCATGCGTAATCGCAGCTGCAATCGCAATAGCAATCCAAGCTGAATCAGGCCCCATGTTTGGATCCTTTTTGGAGCCCTGGTGAAAACCTAGTTCCTCTGCAAGGGGTTTTCCCTTGGTGCCGGGACCCTAACAATGCTCAGAAGGTCACAGTAACATAGTGGTTTGACCCGGAGGGAATCCAATGAAGCCTCAAGGCTTTGCTAGTCCCCCAATGCTGGATATATTGTAGGTCATGACATTGCAATATTTGCTTTTCGTTGCTTGTCGAACTGCAATATTCCACCGTTCCCAATTTCCCATAGAGGTCTATCGGGACAGTAGTAAGTGGCGCTATAATCTCTGATTTCTCTAGTCTTAACCTATTGATAACTGTATAAAAGTCATAAACAGCCTTTATGAAAACGTCAGAGAAAGTAAATTTCTCAGCTTCATAAAAGCCCCTACAAGACAGATAAAGAGGTACAGTAAGGTGGCCCTGCTTGCAAGCTTAAAGGACAGTTCAAAATTGTATTATGACATGAGAAATTTTGATATCCAATTGGACAATACTTTGAGCAAAGTATATAAATAACTTTTAAGATGACAAGATTACAATGGCAGAACATAAAAAAAAATCTTTTTTGATAATCAGAAAAAAAAATTCTACACGTGTTAAAGAAAGTGTTACATGCTTGGTAACTACAGCTTCATAAGTCATTGTTTAGCCTCCTTTGGAGAGTCCGGTAATTATAGCTGCTGGTAATTAGATTTCTTTCCCCATTTCAGATTTATGTCTTTTGACTTTATGATTGATTCATGGCTGAATTTAACTCCGTGGCTCTGCAGATTTATGCACAAGAATCAATTAACCTAACATAATAAAATGTGGCTGGGACTCTGCATGATGTTACATCCATCTCTTGGTAACCAGTCATTGAGTGTGAGTCTACAAACACATTGGAGCACTGTTCTGAATCAGTGTGCAGCATACATCTCCTGCTGTTAACGTTGTGTGCCAGATGCCAATGCAGGCTACTGGCATTACAGGTGGACACAGGTTTGCTTCCTGTTTGACAGCAAACTCATTTTTCCTTAAAGCAGATGTGCTTTTCCACATTGGCTGCATGATAAATAGCTAGTGTGTTGGCAGAGCTGCATTAATTGTTTGTGCTAGCAAACTCATTGCCATTTGAAATGATCCGTCTAATGTAACTATATTAAATTAACAATGACATAGTTTTGTTTTGCATAATTTGGTACTTCCCAGCATCGCCACCTAATGATTCTGAAAAATGAATATGCTGCTCTGATATAATAATCAATGAAATAATTCAATATATACACTGAATAAAATTAAAAGGTAATTTGCTAAGCACACAAGGCAGCACAAAAACAACTGTGATCACCTAGACAACCTACAGTACTTTGCTCAAGAACATCTAGATTACCATGAAAGGCTGTAGGTTGCAGATAACATTGGGGCATTTGCAAAGAAGCTGAAGCTTGTAAAGGTTGAGGGGAGGATTTTGACAGAGGGAGAACATTCCTTGCACCAATGAACTTAGCCATTCATAAAATGATGGGCCCCTTGACAAATATTGATCATTGATTTACATCTCAACACTTAATATCTAATTAATAAAAGGAAATTATTAACAGTTACTTATAAAGCACCAGCATATTTCATTGTGCTTTACAATTGGGAACAACCAGTAATAAAACAAGACTGGATAATAACAGACAGACAGAGAGGTAAGAGGGATCTGCCCGCAGGATTACAAACTTACAAGCAAATGCTTCAGACAAAACATTTTAAGACATGACAGCCCCCTGACATGATGAGGCCCCCAAAAATGAGTCCTCCTGTCAGAGGTGAATTAACATCTGGGGGGGCCCCAGTGCAGCTGTGCCCACCTACATGCAGTAGGCACCAGGGCCATAACTAACTATAGGCAACCTGTGCCACCGCGCAGAGTTCTGTGGGCAGCAATGGCGTTCACCTGCGGTCTCTGTATCTGGCTAGCAGGGAACCAGAATTGCAGCTGCAGTGTTGCCTGGAGCCCCTTTGCTCCAAACTGCAGACTGCAGCCATAAGAGCCCCCAAGAGCATCCTGAGGATGCTCCTGGCAGCGCTGTTGTTCCAGTTGCTGGCGGCCCCGTCCCGTGTGGAATTACGTTGTGATGTCATGCACTGAGGGGCGTGGCCAGCACAGAATGGCGTAACACTAAGTTGCGGCGCTGGTAGGCATTCCATATACCTTCTGCCGGCCTCCATCTGTCAGGTGATATTTTCATAAGGCAGTGCCGTAACAGGGCATTAGGGCGGCAGTGCGACCCTGTGCTGGCCCCGTCCCCTGAGTGTATGACATTGTGACATTGAGCCAAGTGGGTGGAGTCACTAGCACGTGAAGAACAGCCCTCCCTGGAGCATTCAAAGGATGCTCTGGGCGGCACTGTAGCAATGATACAGCCTGCAGGGTGCTAGCCAGATGCAGGGGCCATGAAGTGCCACCCACAGAGCCCTGCACCCTGTGCGATGGCACCACTTGCACATCCCTGGTTACGGCCCTGCACAAAGGCTCTGGTAAAATGTAAGAGTCTTTCTTATGTCCTGTGCCACCCTTCTGGATATATTACCAAAAGATGGTCACCATCAGCAGGTAAACACCCCCCCCCTTGTTCTGCACATAGTGGGGTCCAAACTGGATGCGACACAGGACCCTGCATGCACCAATGTGCACTACACACCTTGCACCAATTTTAGATCCACCGCTGACCCTTGTTGCCCTAAATGGGTTACCATGCCTATGCACCTAGTTGTGTGGCTAATGCAGAAATCAGATTTCTTTTTATCAAGCACAACAATTAAATGGAAATAAAAGTGTGCAGAGCAGTGGTTCCCAAACTGTGCGCCGTGGCACCCTGGTGTGCCTCGGGACACTTGCAGGGGTGGCTCTGGTTGGCTGTTCAGCACCAAATCAAATTATTTATGGTCAGTGTAATGTAAATATGTGGGAAACAAAGAAGTGCAAACCTGTCCATCACCACATAACTGAGCCTAAGGATGACAGGTAAGTGCAAATTACTTTACTTTACTACATTTTTTCTGAGTCTCTCAATAACAAAGTTTTGGCTTAGGGGCACCATGAAAATAATGATACTCTAGGGTTTGGGAACCACTGGTGTAGAGGCCATTCTGTAATGATACTTTACATGTACTTGTGGATATTCTCTCCACACACTTCCAGATTCTAGCAATCATGTTATAGAATACACTTGATAAGTGACAGCTGGAAGATGATTGGTTGCGACCAGCACTTCTCCACTTGTCCTCTTTAGAAGGATTGGCACAGCTCAGCCTTAACAAGGAAGATCCTCACAACTTTCATCACCAAGTGATGCGGTAACCCTGCTCTGCAAACCAATACACTGCAATGGAAATCTGAGTGCACCAAAGCAAACTGTAATATTTTCCTCCAGCTGCATATTACCAGAAATGAGTCATTCCTTGTACTTACACATCACACATACTAATATACATTGTCCTATGGGCTGAGGGAGAGTTGAACGCAAATCATTTTTGCAGATGTATTGTGCATGTTTTCGCACTGTACATGCTCTGTAGGCGAGCCTATGCAACTACTTGTGGCTGAAGGGGAATGACTGGGTGGTAACGGTGTGATTGCACATAGGCTATGTTCAATGAGGGCACATCAGGCTTCTGTATGCAGAGTTGTGCGAACAGGTAATTATGCCTCTTTCCATATGTATCTATTGCACCAGGGATAGGGCTGGTGAAAGTGTGCATTGATAATGATGATGGCTATGAAACCAAGGGCTCTATTTACTAAGCAGTGTTAGGAGACAGAGTGAAAAGTGATAAGAAAGTGATAAGGTGGCAGCCAATCAGCTCCCAACTGTCATTTTTAAACACAGCCTGTGAAATGACAGTTGGGAGCTGATTGGCTGGCACCTTACCACTTTCTTATCACTTTTCACTCTCTCTCCTAACACTGCTTAGTAAATAGACCCCTAAGTGTAGGACAGTCTGGCCTCAGAGATGCATACAACTCTGCATGCAGGTGAATATATGCATTTCGTTCCATGCAGGAGAATTTATGGCTGACTTGAGTTCAACTCTGCATTGGCTCAGCACTGCTAATAGGCTTCTTAATGCATCTGTATACACTGTAGTAATAGTATCTGGGGTCATCACCATTGAAAGGAACAGGTCAATATCCCGGCACATGGGATGCCAGCGCGCCACCGGAATCCCAACACCTGTCAGAATCCCAGCATTGGCATACCGACCACCGGCATGCCAAAGGTAAGTAGCGGGGTTAGGTGGAGGGTTAGCAATAGGGGTTAGGGTTAGGCACTGGGGGTTAGGTTTAGGGTGCGGGGAGGGGGAGATTAGGTTTAGGCACCAGGGGGAGGTTAAGTTTAGGCACCGTGAAGGGAGGGTTAAGGGTGGGGAGAGGGGGTGAGTTAGGATACCTACAGGCAGGTGTCGGTATCCTAACCCCGTTGTGATGCCGGAGTCGGGATTTTGGCTGCCGGGATCCCAAGTGCCAACATCCCGTGCCCAACCCCCATTGAGGCCCTGTGTCCCCCTCTCTGCAGTGTAGTCAGCAGAAAGATGGTGCTACCTGGCCAGCACCTGAGGAGTTAATAGTTGTTACAGGTAAAGCAGCTAAAGTGACCGAGTAGCGTTGGTGTCTCTTCTCGTTACTCTGCCTGCCTCAACATCATGTTATTACTACTGTCACATGGTGCACACCGCAGACGCCTGCATCAGATGTTCCTGTATCACTGACATCAATGTAGGAAAACCAGGTCAGTAAAAGAGCTAAATCAGATGTGTCCAAAGACATCTTCCTTAATTGCGCATTAAACAGCTCTTTTAGTCACACCATGCCGTTGCGTGACTCATTAGCGCCGAACGTCTTTTTGTGCAACTTTTTACCTTCAAATGCAACTGTGGATGTATCTGCATGTGAAATGCTCTGTTACAGTGTCACAGCCGCTGACACTGTAACGTAGCATTTTGCATTCAGATGCACCCGCAGTTGCACACAGAATATAGGCATGCTGCATATCATTTCAATAAGCAGAAGCTGCTTGTGCATCCTATTCACATTGCTTTGTTAATAAGATGCATTTGAAGCTAACAAGTCTAACAAAATGACACTCGGCGCTATTGAGTCGCACGGCGCTCCCGCATTATGTAGTGCATGGAGGTAAGATGTATGTGGACACATCTGTATGAGGCACTCTGGTGGGCAACAGGTGACATTAGATATAAAAGCTGGTGGGCAGGGAAGTGGCATGTAAGGCAAAAAGCTGGTCACAAAGCTGGTGGGTAGTGGAAGATGTGAGAAAAAATCTGGTGGGTAAGAGGCATGTGAGGGATTTAAAACAGACACACATTAGTACAGATATACAAACATTTCAAAGCGCCTTTAAATAAGTGTATAATGCATGCACGAAAACTTACATAAAAAATAAGTCCGTTGCCGACTTTTTCTGACAAGTTTTTTTGTTTGTTTAAGTTTTGAAATCTAACATTTGGACTAGAGATGTGCGCTGACCCCCGTGTTTTGATTTTGACTGGATACATCTACGTGTTTTGGTTTTGCAAAACCACCCTCAAGTGTTATGGTTTTGGATCTGAGGTTTTTTCATTTTTTTTTATCAATAGTTCTAAAAAACAGCTAAAATTTAATTTTGCAATCCAAACCCAGAAATTCGGATTCAAAATCCGAATTCTGAACCACGGAAAGATCAGAACCGCGACTTGGATCTGTCCGGATCTCCCCAGGAGATCAGAACTGTGACTTGGATCCGTCTGGATTCACGAAATTTGGGTGGATTCGGATTTCTGGAGAACCGAACCGAACATCTCTAATTTGGACCCACTTGAGTTTACAAAAGTGTGTGAGGGGCTGGGAAGTGGGGGAGGAGAGATGACAGGCAGTTTACCTAGAGAACGTAGCACTAACCCCTGAGAATAGCACAATACTTTGTGTGATGCCACTGCTGTGATTGTGCACAGATCACATTTATCACCTAAATCAACTGCGGTTTGGTAATGTACAATAGTAGTATTTGTCAGAGTGAACTATGGAGCTGATTCAGACCCACTCGCTATGATGCGATCGCTCATAGCTGCCTGATATTTGCAATCTGCGCATGCGTATGTATCGCAATGCGTGTGCGCGAACCACTGCAATAGATCGGGAAGCGCTCGATCGCCCAGCATAGACAGCCCAGTTGAATGAGTGACAGGAGAAGCCGTTTGTGGGTAGAAACAAGAGCAGGCCACCAGAAACGGGGGAGTGGAGGTATGAACGCAGGCGTGCCTGACTGTTTCAATGCTGTTTCAGAGGCGTGCATATGTAACAGGCAGCATCAGAGTACACGTCACCTGGTTGTATTACACACTGAAGTGATCGCAGTGCTTGCGGAAAGGTATAGTCAACCTCAAGCGCTGCAAGCACATCCGACGATGCTCGATGTACCAATGTTTTCATGCACTTCCAGGAGATGACGCACGCAAGTGGGAGTCTTATTAATGGCTAGTGGGCATCTGCATACACAAAGTGATCGCACGCCAAGTCATAGTGGGCGTGCTAATGCCTTGGCATACGATTGCCTGCCTTGCTGGGCGTGCGTTAGATTTGCATATGCTGGGAGCGAGTGAATGCATCTAGCGAGCGGGTCTGAATGAGCTCCTATGTTCTATGGTAAGAATTTTATTCACAGAATAAGAATAAGCAAAAAACAAGAGGTGGATATTTTTCTAACAAAGAATTGGTGGACAACAGGTCTACTTTTCTATATATCCTTCGAGATCTGGGGGTTCTCAACTCCAATCCTGAAATACACCCGACAGATCATGTTTTCAGGATTTCGGTCTGTGAAAACAATTGGGATAATTACTGACTCAGCATACTCACCAGTGCATGATTAAAAGAATATCCTGAAAACATGATCTGTTCTAGCTAAGGATTTAGGTGGAATTACAAATCCCAGAAATCTGTCATTGCTGGTGCTTGTCTTACATATTAGTTTAAAAAACCTAAGTTATCAAAGCCTGCAATAATTTACAGTGATACATATATCCTGAATCAGGTAATGCAATTGTTACCTAGACTGTAATAGTCAGATGGGTGATTTTCAGTAGTTTGTACAAAGCCGACAACCAGCGATTTAAAAATACGTAATTCAGACAAAAGATCATTACAGCTATGTTTATTAGGTAATAAATGGAAAGCAAAGTCAGAAACAGACTGGCAGAAGAAGCAGAGAAGCCCAACTTCCTCTACCTGCCTGAAGACACATGTGTTAGTCTAATGGTGGGTAACTATCCATTGGTGCCATTACCGAAACAGTACATTAGTGGGGGCCACATGCAGAGCATGTAGTGACCCACTTTCTAAATCAGGACTGGGGACCTGGATGGTAATGAGAAAGCCATTTAAGTAAAAAGACTGGAAGCAAAGAGTGGCTTATTAATACTTTCAATCATAATGACCCTATTGGCTTATTCCAAAATGTACAGATTGCCAAACTTGCTGAAGCAAAATGAAACATTATATACCAGAATTTCATCCACTGCTATAATAATATTTTAAGTTGCTTCATTCCAATGCAGAGCTATTAGCGTTAGCAAAAGTCCATCATAAAGACAGTCCATCATTAAGATAAAGCATAAGGCCCCCAGATAGCAATTTCTAGCCTCAAATTATGATAAGACAAAAGCTCTTTAGAAAAGAGTAAAATTTAAGATACAATAAACAAAATGATTTAATAACATTAATACATTTGATTAAAAAAATGATAATTTATGGCTTTAGTTAAAAGTGCTTTAACAAACTGAAAGAAGGCTTCAAAACAAAGTGTGCATCAATACGTGGGCAGTTATATTGCATCAGGAAAGAATGAGAATTCTCTACATAGAGATAACATAAAAGTCAGTAGAAAACGAGATAGAACAATTGCAGCCTCAATAATTATACTTTATATTAAAAGAATTGTGGCCCAGGAAATGATGGGTAGTAGTTGTTGATTGTAGACAGAATGGACGCATTGCAATTACATAGAGACAGCCTTGTCCAATACAGAAGGCATTAATTTCTAGCGTATGCAGAGATTGACATAAGTAAACACATCTTTTATACAAATCAGAGAGAGAAATAATGAAAAACATAGTCTAAGAAAATCTAAGTGCATAATGACATTTCTATGTATGATGAAAATAATAAGAATTAGTCTGGCTTTTATTTAACAACCATTAAAATCTGTATACTGTAGGCTAAATGGCTTCGCATGAATCAGTATATTTTATGTGGATATTCAAAAAGATACTTGGTTAACTACTGGGTAGTTATTGCCCATAGCAACCAATCAAGTTCTAGCTATTATCTACTAGAATGTGCTAGATAAATGATAAGTAAAATCTGAATGGTTGCTATAGGAAACATCTCCACTTCTAAAAACCTGTACTCTAGTAAATACATCCCATATAGGACCTCATTCAGAGTTAGACACAATTTGCATCTGAGCACAAACGTGGTCATTTTGCGTTCATTTTGTACACTTCTACATGCCACCTCCAAGCACCGTCCTGACTCCCTTGGTGCGGTGAGTCATAAGTGCAAAATGTGAGCTAGTCGCAAGGGCAATGGATGGGTATCTCAAAATAATACACAAGCTCAATAAAAAATAAAAAAACAAGTTGCTGGGTATACAAATCTGTAACTTGCGTTTAAGTTCAACTCTGAATGTGATCCACAGTGTTTAGTCTTGACGGAACCAAACAAAGACTGTAAACAATACAGCACCTGCCAATCACAAAATAAATCTGCCAAATGTAGACCTTTTAGGAACAAATGAAACTGTCCATGTTTCCTTGCAAACTATCTTTATCTTTCTATAGATAAAACTGAGTGAATAAACTTTGATTAGCTCTTGCACTTTGGAATAAAACTCCTTCAATAGCATTTCCTCCTTAAGTAACAATTTCACCCCTTTCACACTGCTGAAATAACCCGGGTTATAGTCGGGTCAGCTCATTGTGATAGGGTCCCTGAAAAATAACCGGGGTCGAGTGACCCGGGAAATCCAATCCGGGTAGCCATCAGAGTTAGATAGGGAAACGTTCTACTGTAGGTCACAGTGCAGTGTGAACGGTCCTACCCTTGTCATGCCTAAAATTAGCTGAAGAAGTCACCACCCACTTTTTATGATCTCACAAGTTTAGCAGAGCTGACCCATATTCAGTGTGAACAGCGCCTACCCGGGAATAACTCGGGTTGAAGGTGCAGTGTACTGTAAATGGGGTCTGACCCGGGTATCATTTGAGACTGACCCAATTTCTAAATCCCAGGTTGGATTCAGGATTTTGGTGTGAAAGGGGTATAAGTCTAGGATTCCCCTGGATAAGATACATTGTAGTGTCAGTTTTCACCAGAAAGCAAAGGATGTCTACACTGGAACAGAGAACAGACTGAAATTGAAATCTGCTAATAGGGAACAAAGGCATTGCCATCCAATCAGGTGTCACATTCAGTCAGGGGTGTAGGGATGGCATCTCCAGTGGAGCAAGGCTCCAGGTGCCGCAGCTGTCCAGAGGTGCTGCGTGCTGCTGTGTACCTGGCAGCTGTCTTATCTGGCCTCTGAATCGATCGGAGGCTAAGGAAGCCTCCGATCGCTTCAGAGGCCAGCGTTCCCAGTAATGCAGTGCGCAGGTGACGTCATGACATCACCCGCATGCTGAGGAGCCGGCGCAGCCACACCTGCTGGATCTAGTTATATCCAGTCAGGGCGCCAGCGGCAATGACAGCACGGACGATGGCCGCGATGGATCAGGTAAGTACTGGGGGGGGAGGGGGCAGAACTACAGGGGTGGGGACAGAATTACTGGGGCATTTGGGTACCTATACAGGGGGCACTGCATATGAGCACCACAACAGGGGGCATTGCATATGGGCACTACTACAGGGAGCAATGCATATTGGCACCACAACAGGGGGCATTGCATATGGGCACCACTACAAGGGACATTGCATATGGGCACCACTACAAGGGGCATTGCATATGGGCACTACTACAGGGGGCTGCCCATAATCTTTATTTTTATTTCTCTTTACTTTAATCCCATATGGATCCGCCTCCTCCCTGGAACACTTGAGGGGGGCACCTTAGCATGCACGTGCTCCGGGACCCCTGGCTACACGCTACTCCTCTGCATTCAGTAAATACCTCACTAGATTGTCCAAGTGCTCCAACACATGAAAAGCTGATAGTAATGATAGATCCTTCTTTGTGCTACACTTACCCACTGAAATGCTGCACAAGGCAGGTGGTTATCCCAATGTGGACAACTCACATAAAAACATTAATTTTTCATTTTGTAACACAAAAAGAGGTGTGATGTTCTCCCACCATACAATTATTCAATGTAAAGCTTTATTTTTATCAAAGTATTTAGGGGGCGTTTCAGCCCCGGATGCTAAGCTGCGCTCTCTCGCAGCCGTCAGGGGGGCGGATATGCAAATGCCGCGATCACACAGCCAGGCATAAGGACGCCCCCTATGTCTTAGAGAGCGACGGCAGAGTGAACGCACACCGGTGTAAAGATGGCCACTTTTCATTCTAAGCACAGGCCATCTCCAGGAAGTGTATGATTAATAAGTAACATCGAGAGCCATCGGAGCAACACGCAGCGCTTGAGGTAGACCCTACCCCGCCGCAAGCACTGCGATCACTGCACGCTGAAATACAACCAAGTGAATTGTACAATGACGCTTCCATGCTAATTATGGACGCCCATTAAACTCCATTTTGACAGCCAGACATGCCTGCGTTCGTACATCCAATCCCCCGTTCACAAGCACCTTCCCCTGTTACCACCCATAAAAGGCGCTGTCACTCAATTTAGTGTCCAGTCTGTGTACTACGAGCGCACGATTCCCGAATGCAGTGAGTGACTCTCGCATATTGCCGCAGACGCGCGACAATCGCCCATAGTATGCATTCATGGCTTAGCGTCTGGGTCTGAATCAGGCCCTTAGTCACAACTCCTTAAAAGTACAACTGACTCTCCAACTCCAACTTATAGAATCCAATGACGTACAACTTGGTGTCAACTATGGACTTAGAATCCATTCACTGGAATGTGGTAATGGTACATTGCAAAATAAAGAAAAGGGAAAAAAGGTGCCAGCTTCACCCATCAAGAGAAAAACTTACTAAACACAAATATGCAAATAATACATCTTAATACTGTATATTCCACTGCATTGGTTAAAGCAAAATTCACAAGGCCGAGATAGATTAAGTTATGTCAACCTGCGCCACCATAGCAACTGTGGAACTACAAGTACCAGAGCCAGTTTAGGTTTTAGGGAAAGTCTTAAACCAAAAGTTTAAGTTTTTAATGACTTATGAAAACATCCTTCCCCCTCCCCACCTTCATCATCCTCATACATTTCCTGCATTTACATTGACTTTAATTTGTTTGACCTTATTTTCTGGCATTTTCCTATTTTTATCTTCTAAAAAAAAATAATTGGTTTAATGTTAAATATTTATTAGCCATGCACTTATATTATCAGACAGATATGCATATGTTAGTTTCCCTAAATTATATTATTATTTTATTTATTATTTACTCATACATGAAATGTAGTTAAACAACATGAAAAATATTCAAATAACTAAAAACCCAAACTACTGAACAGACATGAAGTATAAATGGAGCTTTGTATACTATTCCAAAGCAATACAGATAAACAACTCTGTAATGATATAAAGTCATGCCTGAAAAGCACACACATTTAATTTTCTTGGGTTCCTTAGGCTGGCAGTCAAACAATATGACCGCTAGGGGGTATATTTACTAAAGTGAGAGTTTTTACAAGTGGAGATGTTGCCCATAGCAACCAATCAGATTCTAGCTATTATCTTCTAGAAGGCGCTAGATAAAAGTACAATGTGATTGGTTGCTATGGGCAACATTTCCACTTCCAAAAACTCTCTCTTTAGTAAATATCCCCCGACAAAGCTCACCATTCTTCTCACAAATAGCAACTACCAATAAATCAGTTGCTGTTTCCTTTGTGTTAATATTATCCTTTAAAGATTACAGTTGCTCAACAAATATCTCTGTAAGTGATACATTTTCTGTGAGTCTATTAAAGATGCACATTTGGTGTTATCCTCAGCAATCCGTCCAGCAGACTCCTACTACATCAGTTGTTCTATCCTCTTTGTGATAGACTGATGGGAAGACCATCTGTGCTATATTCAGAATATACACCATGACCAATATCCATCTGAATCTCCACATTGGTGCATGAGCAATTCCAGCACCCTGACTTTCCTTCATAGCCTTATTGACATTATTATGTGATCTTGCCATGCAACATGGGGCTAATTATAAGAGTTAGCCCAGGTCATGCTTACAATAAGTTATTAAATATGCCACTTATGCCACTAAGTCAAAAATGGTCAATGATCTAAAATATTTAAATATCCAAAAAAATAAACATTTTAAAAGTTCATGAAAAAAAAAATCTCAAAATATTTTGTCAATAAGTAACTTTGTGATTCTCTTGCCCCATTAATGAGATGCATAAAAACAGCTGTGTGAATGTCACTAGCATCAGGCTACATTTTTTGCCCCCTCCCTAGGCCACGACTGCTGTGCTCCCACCTCTACCATCTCAGCTCCCTACGGCCCCAGTATCCACCACATCCCATCTGTGTAAATAAATAAATCCACTATACCGGTAATTAAATTGAGTTTTTACTGTGCTAGGCATGTGTGCGACAAGGTACTAAGGGCCCGATTCAGCTTGGATCGCTATTGCGATCGCAACTGCGATTATGCACGCAGTTCAACTGTGATAGTATGGTAATTCTACATAACCTTCTACATAAGGACGCCCACTTTACTTTACACACATCCATAATGTTTAGCAAGACTGTGAAAACATTGGTACAATAGAGAACCATCGCAGCCTCATGCACACTTGCACAAGCTCTGACCTTGCTAGGAACTTCCACGCACGCTATGAGAGCTCAGGCTGCATAGACCATCGCAGTGGATAACTTATGCACGCCCCTACAACGGCGTTCAAACGCACTGGCACGCCTGCATTTCACCGACCACCCTCCCATCACCACCCACAAATGGCACTTCCTGTCACTCACTCTGCGATGGGTCTGCATAGTCACTGCGATCGCAGTCCCATTCGCAGTGGCCGGTTCGTGCCGCACGCGCACTGCGGTGCATACGCGTGCGCAGAACACAACAATCGGGCAATTGCATGTGTATTAGCAACTGCGTTCCTTGCTGAATCAAGCCCTAAGTTTGGAAGCTCCAACGTAATCATAAATACATATTTTATAGGAAAAAAAAATAATAAGCAAGGTTATTGAATTACTATCAGCGGAAGCTTGAGCGTCAGCAAGGCACCCTAAACTCAAACCCATGTGGAATTCCCATAAATCCTGAATGACTGACAAGAGAACTATTCCTGGACAATAGAAAGAGCACAATGAAGCAGTCAACTGACAGATATTTATTGAAGAAATAACTAGCATATTATGCAGCATGACGGCTACTAACCCTACTATACCACAACAGACAGGAAGACATAACAGTACAAAATTATTATTATACACCACTATGTTATTTTGTCTGGAATTACTTCATTTAGAACCACAGTGTATCTCAGCTATTTAAAAGACAAAGCACACAATATTGATTAATTAAAATAAATTGTTGCCTGGAGGCACTTAGTGATGCCAATTATAAACATCAAAGATTTGCTTAGTTCTCCTTTCTCTAAAAGAAAAATCATCATCATATAATTTCTAACAACAGAAAACCCAATATTGTACTGTGAGTAGTTTGCAATGCAATGTAGCAGAGACACTCATATAATTACAACTAGGCAATGAACATTTGTCAGGTGCAAGGCTCGGGGTGAATGACATAATTGCCCCTAACAAAGTAAGTTTTTCCCCAGATGTGTTGTGCATATTGCTTTCAAATAAAGCTCTAGACAGGGTACTATAGTTGGATCTTGCCCTCTTTTCCAAAGCAGCATTGGTGCTGTAGACTTTGTGCATATTGCTTAGTATTTTGTGGCCCCTTAGGTAAGGTGGGCCTGATAGCAAGAGCAGCTCTTAATTAGAAATGAATCCGAATGTGCCCATTTTCCCCCAACAGCACCAATTTCCAGACGGGTGGTCTACCAAGTGTAATAGAATACCTTATATACTCGAGTATAAGCCGAGTTTTTCAGCACAAAAAATGTGCTGAAAAAGTACCCCCTCGGCTTATACTCGAGTGAAGTGTAGCGCTGACCGGACGGAGTTCGGTCAGCGCTACACACTGCCAAACACACAGCCGCCGGAGCCGGCAGCTGCGTGTTTGGTGTAATCAGCAGCCGCTGAGAGTCTGTCAGACTCTCAGCGGCTGCTGCTGCTCCCACTGCGGGAGCCATCTTCCAGCTCCCGCAGTGGGTGATGGGAGACACGTCGTCATGACGACGTCTCTCCCATGCAAAGCGGCCAGAGGAGCGGACAGCGGCGGGACCAGGAGCGGGAGTTTCAGGTAAGTGTTTATTTTGTTTTTATTCTTACCACGTCTCTCTCTACTAGGGGGGGGGACTACAGGGGGCAGTACCAGGGGGCGATGACTACAGGGGGCACTACCAGGGGGCATTATCAGGGGGCGATTACTACAGGGGCACTAAAAGGGGGGATTACCACTGGTGGAACTACCAGGGGGGGATTACTACAGGGGGCACTACCAGGGGGGGATTACTACAGGGGGGGATTACTACAGGGGGCACTAAAAGGGGGGATTACCACTTTGGGAACTACCAGGGGAGGATTGCTACAGGGGGCACTACCAGTGGGGGATTACTACAGGGGGCACTAAAAGGGGGGATTACCACTGGGGGTACTACCAGGGGGGATTACTACTGAAGGCACTGAAAGGGGGGATTACTACTGGAGGGACAACCAGGGGGAATTACTACTGGGGCAACTAGCAGCTGCTGCCATTTCTCACACTAGGCTTATACTCGAGTCAATAAGTTTTCCCAGTTTTTTGGGGTAAAAGTAGCTACCTCGGCTTATATTCGGGTCGGCTTATACTAGAGTATATACGGTAAGTAGGTAGTTGTTACAATGACAAAAAGATAGCATGAGAAACAAGCCTTGTTCTTGGGAAGTCTCAGTTGTGTTTAGAATATATGAGATTGCTAAGCTAGACACAAGTAGAATTCTTTTGCATTTCATGTTTTATGATATAATTTCCAACACTGATAAATAGTACTTAGCACAGAGCATCAAACCTGCCAGATTATTTATATATATATATATATACACATACACACGATATGGATGGCACTCCCAGTCACTGCCAAAAAAGAAGGGTGCCCTCCGTGGATAGCTAAATATATCAACCAGATATATTTTCTATGTCAGTGGCACTCCAAATAATAGTCACAATAGGCAGGAATTTAATCGTTTAGATGCTTTAATGCATCCTTTTCTTGAGAACGATACATTAAAGCATCGAAACGGTGACTGAATTCCTGCCTATTGTGACTATTATTTGGATTGCCGCTGACATAGAAAAAAAAAAAAAATCTATATATATATATATATATATATATATATATATATCATGTATTTTATAACAAATTACACTCTGTACTGTTTTTCTTTCTAGATTTTCATAATAGAGTTATGTGGTATAACGTGAATAAGAGGCACTACTGTGGCATAATGTGAATAAGAGGCACTACTGTGCCATAATGTGAATAAGGGACACTACTGCATGGCATTATATTAATAATGGGCACTACTGTGTTGCATAATGTGAACAAGGGGCACTATACTGTGGTGTAACGTAAATTGTGGGCACAACTGTGCGGCATACTAAGGGGCACTACTGTGCAGTGTAATGTGAATATGGGGTACTACTCTGTGGTGTAATGTGAATTGTGAGCACTACTGTGTGGCGTAATGTGAATTGTGAGCACTACTGTGTGGGGTATTGTGAATAAAGGGCACTTCTGTGTAGTGTAATGTGAATTGGAGGCACTTCTGTGTGGTGTAATGTGAATTGGGGGCACTATTATATGACATGTGAGTTTTGGGCAATATGTGTGGCATAATGTTAATTATATAACAGTGCATATAATGCAACACTGATTATATTAATGCTATACCACTGATGTATATATAACTGTGCACATCAACTTCAGCAATGTGTACAAAATTTTTGCCTTCAAAATTCAAATGTGCCCTCCTAAGTGGTCAGTACCCTGCCCAAATAAAAATCCTACAGTGAACACTATGGCCCTCATTCAGAGGCGCTCGCAAAATGCGAGCGCTCGCTCTGAATGTGGGCAGCCACTTGCCTTTTGAAGTGCGGCCTCCTGGTCGCTAGCTAAGCTGTGGGTTACCACCCACAGCTTTAGTGACAGACCAGGTTGATGGTCGCGATGGGCAAGACCATCGCGACCACCGGGGCTTGCGACGAGACCTTAAGGTTGGGTCTCGGCAACCGCAAGCCCCAGGGAGCTTCCTGCTCTGATCGAGCAGGAAGCTCCCCACTGACATCACTGCTGATGTCAGTGCGGCCGCCCACAAAATGGCATGCGTTCCTTCAGGAACACCTCCATTTGAAAAACCACCCCCCCTCCCCGCCCTACTAAACGGGGCGAGCTGTCGATCAACATTGACAGCCGCCCTGTTGGTAGCAAGTCCCGGAGCACAGGGCCTAAACATCGACCTGCTTGCGAGTGGGTCTGAATAAGGTCCTATGTGTGTGTGTGTATATATATACATATATATATATTTATTTATTTATTTTTCTTTATAGCTTCAGCAAAGATGACTTATGATCAAGTTTCCATATAAGTAAAATATAAAGGGTGAGAAAATAACCTTGTCTGATGTTGGTACTTATGATGAAAAGAGTAGATATGACAGAAACATTGAACATGTTAAAGATATATTTTCAATATGAGCCATTACTTAACATTTAATACATTAATTAGGGCTAAGGTTAGTCATGATTTGTTGCAGGATATGCCATCTAAGGGGTTTTACGTTATTGATGCTACTGTATTGTAAATTTGTCGTCCCAAGCACTGGTGGCACAGATAACAATTTATGAGACAGATAACAATTTTTTCAGAGTTTGCCTGCAAGAGCAAACACCATCTTCAGATGGCACTTTTTCCCGGGGGATGTAGTCAGCATCCCAGCGTGCGGGATGCCGAAGGTCTAAATACCGGCGCCAAAATCTCAACAGGTCGGGATCCCGACACCAGTATTCCGACTGTCGGCATCCTGAAGGGTAAGTATCGGGGTGTAGGGGGAGCTTAGAGTTAGGTAGCGGGCTTAGGTTTAGGCATTAGGGGAAGGGTTAGGCACCAGGGAGGGAGGCTTAGGATTAGGGTATGGGGAGGTTAGGTTTAGGCATCGGGGAGGGGGTCTTAGGTTTAGGGTGCGGGGAGTGGGAGGTTAGGTGTAGGCACTAGGAAGGGGGAGTTAGGTTTAGGCAAAGGGGAGGGAGGGTTAGGGTTAGGGTAGGGGTAGGAAAAATATGTACCTTGCGTTCCTATGGGTGTCGGGATTCTGGCTATCGGGATACCGCTGTCGGTATTCTGAACAGCGGAATCCTGACAGCCGGGATTTCATACCCAACCCGTTCTCGGAGCCCCGCTCCTTACTATGGGAAGGAGTTATTTGGATGCGAAGAGGGATCCGAGCGGATACCTCCACCACCTCCTCACTGCCTCCCTAGTGGCTTTGCACATGCATGACCTCAGAGCACACATGTACAAAGCCAGCGACGGGGAGAGGTAAGTAATGCTGTTACTTCTGTAGCAGTCTTACTAATCGCGGGTACAGCTGCTTTTCGGAGCACCTGTCCCCGCACTGGAGCAATGCTGAAGTTCTCCGATGGTAAGTATCCCCTGCAAGGAAGTAGATACTTCAGTAGAAGTCATATAACATTATATAAAGTATTACTATAATGTTACTGTATAGGTTAAATTCATACTTTTAATGACAGCATTACTAATGTACAATATGCTTAATTTCAACTGAGGTTATAAAGGGATATACAAAGAAAGGTTATTTGGCTTTTTAACCCAATTGCTAAATAATGTAAGTGTAGCAAAGTATGTTTTGCTTCTCAAGCTTGTACCAGGTTTATTTAACCATTTTAGAGCAGAAAGACTCCTACTCCACTGACTTCAATGTGTAGCAACATTTCTGTCATTTAGTCTCAGGTCTTTCAGCTGTTGATTCTGTAGGGTGGGTATAGTTCTCAGCAAAGTCCCCTAGATTAATCCCAGTTTCTTAGATAAGGTGGTTTAGATGAAATTGTGGGACTTATTTCCCAGTGACAAGCTGCAAACCTGGGAAAACTGCAGAAGCATATTACTCCCTTATGGTAAGCTGATTACCTGTTAAATCACCCTTTTGTTCGGCAGAAGATAAGCCTGTATTTCTGTTCATCTTTCCTCCTTAAAAGAAGCTGCCTGTATTTAAGTTGTATTGATGTTTTGAAGCTGTTTTAACATTTTATGTTGTGTGTGATGACAATAAGGAAATAACCTTACTTGTATTTCATCAAGCTTTCATACTTTTAAAGACTTCCTATTACACAGGTTCTATCAAACATGCAACACAGATGAGTTTAAAGTGGAGGGCAAATTTATTTCCAAATCATAGCAGAGGCCCAGGGCCACATGCGGCAATATAATAGTAGTTTCCCATGGCTGGACAAGGAGGTAAATTACCCCATGCATACTGGATGTATAGTCTCAACTATCCCAGATACCCCTGCGGTGATTTGGGTATGGTTAAAGCAGGTTTGATCCTGTCACAACTCGGCTATAAAGCCTGTGGAACGTCTCTACGGACTGTCCTTGGCCCCTTCCCAATATCTCTCTTAATTAGCAATCCTCTCTCCAGTATACATAATCCTATTGTTTGAATTCTAAGCTGATTTCATTTTGACTCTCACTTGTAATACACTGCAGAAAGGCGCTTTACTGAAGCGGACAGATAATCTTCTAAATTTACTGTCGCAGATGTACAGAATATTTATGTTTCACTAATATTGTTTCATTTAAAGAGATTGACAGTCAGGCAACTGCACGCTGACCTACTAGAACATGTGAGGTCATCCATTATCTTTTTAATAACACCATGAATTACAGGAAAAAGTCTAATTATTGCTATGACAAAGGAAAAACGCATGTGACATTTAACCTGCTAGGCATGTACTATTATGGGAACATTACATTATGTCTCATAAGGAGGGTTTGTTTATCTGATATACAGTTTCTAGGTTAATGGCAGTAACATATTAAAATGAACAGTAATGAAACAACTTAATCATATAACATTGGTGAGCCCACTCTGGTTAGATGTTCCATATACTATAGTGCCTGGAAGCATAGAGGATCCTACAGCCATATGGAAACAAATGCTTCTAAAAGTCTGTTCATTCAAAGCATAAAAGGAATATGAGTATCTATGCATGTATGTATATACTATACACAGTATAAGTGTGTGCGCGAGTCTGACGGGTCTTCTTTCACGGGCCGCAAACAGGGTGTTTTAGCATACTGCACATGTGCAAAGTGAATGTGCGCATTTTTGCATTTCTTCGGATGATACTGAGCTGATTAGATCTTGGACGGATCTCTCTTTGCATGAAATGGGCGTTTCAGGGCGGTGACCATGTGATTGCACTGTACTTTCCGACTGGCAGGACTGTCATGGGAGTGTCGTGTGACTGTAGCTGTTTAGCTTGCATCAGCCCCATCACAGATAACGGCAAAAGTAATAAAAAGTGAAACATTCTGGAGCAGGGTATTTTGCACTGGGTGTGGTTCAGGTGGGAGGGTCTACATTTGCATACTGAAGCCACAGGCATTAGGCAGGAATAACAATAAAAAGTAATTTAAAAAAAATATTAGAAAAATGAAAATAACTACAAAGGATCCTATAACCAACAGAATATATGACACTGTTTTTTTGTTTCATGTATTTATGGTCACTCATGAGAACAGCTACTCCTAAAAATGTAATGTTTCATCTTTTCTATTTAATAAATCAAATACAAAAATGTTCCCAGTCCTGGGTTGTAGTATCCTGAAATCAGACAGTGCTACAGTGTTGTTACATGCAGTTTCTGCCCATAGGGTTCTATAGTCTGTGCATTGTGCACTGCAGTGTTTCTTAAACCTGCGCTCAGACCACTCCCTTCTTTTCCATATCTATTAAAAGGATCACATGTGAATACATTATTACTACTTAAAGTTCCATATGTGCTATTTATTATCCCATATGTAATAATCAGGAGATCTTGAAAACATGTCTTGTTTTTTGCAATGAGAGTTATCACTTTTATGAGAGTATACTTTTGTGCTGTACAGTAATTACAGCAGCTTTTCGTCCAACAACTGATTGCTTAAATTATATGATCAGTTTATTTCTTTACAATATTGACAAGGAACATTTGTATGCCAAAAAGAAAGTAAATAAAGCACTATGCGGATAATGAGGAATTGATATATATAATAAGTAATGGTTTAGGTAAGGGTACTACCAGAATGGATGTAACTACCTCTGTGTTAGTCCATCAGTAACAGGAAGTCTGCTTCAGAAGGCTATGCTCTGCTCTTCTGAGCATGCGTAGTGGGACCTCATATGGGCTTCAGTTCCACGGGTGATACAGAGAGCAGGTATGCATCATGTTGAATAGTATCTTTTATAGGCTATACTTAACTTATATACTTATCAGATAATTCAGTATTATCGAAATGCTGGTATATATGTACATAGGGCCTGATTCAGCAAGGGACACACGGATGCAGATGCACGCACCCGTCCGCTGAGAGAATATGCTAATCAATGCACACGCACGGAGACCGCAGCACAAGTTGCAGACGCCGAGCCCAATAGTAAGCCGCCCATCTCTCTTTACTCACAGCCTGATCAGTACGCAAGATAGCGTCAACATCGAGAACCATCGAAGCATTAGCATAATAGTGGTTGACCTAACCTGCCGCAGGATTTTGGCCGCTTTCTGTGTACAGCTTACGGTATGGCTGCGTATGGCGCAGCACCGCCTTAATTATGCACAACCCTATAACGGCGTTATAACGCCTGCGTTTGTCTGACCACCCCCCATCACCACCCACAAACAGAACTTCCTGTCCATCAATTTCTGAAGGGTCTGCGTACACACTGTGTGTAGTCTGCTGTACCATAACCCGATCACAGTGTCTAGTTTGCGAATGCACAGTGCGATGCATGCGCATGTGCAGTTCAAAACCATCGGCCAAGTGCATGCGTTCTCTCGTTTACGTTCCTTGCTGAATCAGGCCCTTAGTTCATTTCTGGATTTAAAAATTTAAGCAACATTTTTCAGGGTTTTTTTTATCTTATTTCTCCTTGCAGAGGTCAAGGTCAACAACAAAGAGTAGTTTATGGCCTTTTTGGATTTCGGATATGTGTAATTTTATTTTTTAATGTGCACGGCTGCAATATTTGCCTTGGACACTTTGCTTGGCATCAGTTATATATGTCGGCAGTTAATGAATTACATTGTTTGAAATCTGTGGTCAAGTAGGGTGGCTGGGTCTTGTAGCCCAAAGGCCAAAAAAAAAAAAAATGCAGGATTTTTTTTTTTACAAAAATAGAGTTTCATTAGGCTACTTTAGAGTCAATATATAAAAAATAGAATATACCCCATGAAGCTTATACCATAGATAAATAAAAAACAGCACTTTGCGTTAAACTGCATAAAAGAATAAACTAAATCATTATTAATTCAGCCCAGGCAAAGACTGGACATTTCTATTTGTAGACAATAGGTTTGTGTGCCCTGAAGTCTCAGTGGAACCCAGTGGAATGCCTGGCATGATTTTCTCCATCTCACCAATATTCCCACTTAATATTTTGTACTATGGCATTTTCCTGTATCGGACATGTATATTTTATATTTAAAAGCAACTGACTCAGAAGTTGGTTACTAGACTTAGATTTCCTGGTAGATCCATCACGCTAGATTACAACACTGGAGAGGTCTATTGTGATTGAGTTAGTTGGTTCAAAACAACAGGAACAAGCTGACAAATTCACCTATTCTAACTTTCTAAGCAAACTTAGTTACGGTCCTCTAACATATTTCCATTGCCAGTGTATCCAATAACAGCTCTGGAAGGATGGTAATTTTAAAATAAATGACATCTTCCCCAGAAATTCTTCCTCCGTTGTGAAGCTACTGTACTGTATGTGTCTATTTGGGGCTGACTCAGAGTTTTGCACAAGTCCGTTCTGCGGATTGATCTTGCAGTTTTTCGCACTGCACATGTTCTGTCGCCAAGTATATGTGTGATTCAAAGCCAGAAGCATCTCTGCCGCATCTCCACATGCGTGCCATGGGCGTGTAGACAGAATTACAGTCTACTCAGAGGTGAGCGCATGCACAGAATCGATGCAGCCAGCTCTGACTACAGACAGGCATAGGGCTGGTGCTAATGCACGCTAATAGTGACGATGACCCCTATATGAGAAGCAGATGGATGGGGGTGGTGTAGGCGCATAGATACAGCCAGCTCTGACTACAGGCAGGCATAGGGCTGGTGCTAATGCACGCTAATAGTGACGATGACCCCTATATGAGAAGCAGATGGATGGGGGCGGTGTAGGCGCATAGATGCAGCCAGCTCTGACTACAGACAGGCATAGGGCTGGTGCTAATGCACACTAATAGTGACGATGACCCATAGATGCAGCCAGCTCTGACTACAGACAGGCATAGGGCTGGTGCTAATGCACGCTAATAGTGACGATGACCCCTATATGAGAAGCAGATGGATGGGGCGGTGCAGGCGCATAGATGCAGCCAGCTCTGAATACAGACAGGCATAGGGCTGGTGCTAATGCACGCTAATAGTGACGATGACCCCTATATGAGAAGCAGATGGATGGGGGCGGTGTAGGCGCATAGATGCAGCCAGCTCTGACTACAGACAGGCATAGGGCTGGTGCTGCTAATGCACGCTAATAGTGACGATGACCCCTATATGAGAAGCAGATGGATGGGGTGGTGCAGGCGCATAGATACAGCCAGCTCTGACTACAGACAGGCATAGGGCTGGTGCTAATGCACGCTAATAGTGACGATGACCCCTATATGAGAAGCAGATGGATGGGGGGGTGTAGGCGCATAGATGCAGCCAGCTCTGAATACAGACAGGCATAGGGCTGGTGCTAATGCACGCTAATAGTGACGATGACCCCTATATGAGAAGCAGATGGATGGGGGGGGTGTAGGCGCATAGATGCAGCCAGCTCTGAATACAGACAGGCATAAGGCTGGTGCTAATGCACGCTAATAGTGACGATGACCCCTATATGAGAAGCAGATGGATGGGGGGGTGTAGGCGCATAGATGCAGCCAGCTCTGAATACAGACAGGCATAGGGCTGGTGCTAATGCACGCTAATAGTGACGATGACCCCTATATGAGAAGCAGATGGATGGGGGTGGTGTAGGCGCATAGATGCAGCCAGCTCTGACTACAGACAGGCATAGGGCTGGTGCTAATGCACGCTAATAGTGACGATGACCCCTATATGAGAAGCAGATGGATGGGGCGGTGCAGGCGCATAGATGCAGCCAGCTCTGAATACAGACAGGCATAGGGCTGGTGCTAATGCACGCTAATAGTGACGATGACCCCTATATGAGAAGCAGATGGATGGGGGCGGTGTAGGCACATAGATACAGCCAGCTCTGACTACAGACAGGCATAGGGCTGGTGCTGCTAATGCACGCTAATAGTGACGATGACCCCTATATGAGAAGCAGATGGATGGGGTGGTGCAGGCGCATAGATACAGCCAGCTCTGACTACAGACAGGCATAGGGCTGGTGCTAATGCACGCTAATAGTGACGATGACCCCTATATGAGAAGCAGATGGATGGGGGGGTGTAGGCGCATAGATGCATCCAGCTCTGAATACAGACAGGCATAGGGCTGGTGCTAATGCACGCTAATAGTGACGATGACCCCTATATGAGAAGCAGATGGATGGGGGGGGTGTAGGCGCATAGATGCAGCCAGCTCTGAATACAGACAGGCATAAGGCTGGTGCTAATGCACGCTAATAGTGACGATGACCCCTATATGAGAAGCAGATGGATGGGGGGGTGTAGGCGCATAGATGCAGCCAGCTCTGAATACAGACAGGCATAGGGCTGGTGCTAATGCACGCTAATAGTGACGATGACCCCTATATGAGAAGCAGATGGATGGGGGGGTGTAGGCGCATAGATGCAGCCATCTCTGACTACAGACAGGCATAGGGCTGGTGCTAATGCACGCTAATAGTGACGATGACCCCTATATGAGAAGCAGATGGATTGGGGTGGTGTAGGCACATAGATGCAGCCAGCTCTGACTACAGACAGGCATAGGCTGGTGCTAATGCACGCTAATAGTGACGATGACCCCTATATGAGAAGCAGATGGATGGGGGCGGTGTAGGCGCATAGATACAGCCAGCTCTGACTACAGACAGGCATAGGGCTGGTGCTAATGCACGCTAATAGTGACGATGACCCCTATATGAGAAGCAGATGGATGGGGTGGCGTAGGCACATAGATGCAGCCAGCTCTGACTACAGACAGGCATAGGGCTGGTGCTAATGCACGCTAATAGTGACGATGACCCCTATATGAGAAGCAGATGGATGGGGGGGGTGTAGGCGCATAGATGCAGCCAGCTCTGAATACAGACAGGCATAGGGCTGGTGCTAATGCACGCTAATAGTGACGATGACCCCTATATGAGAAGCAGATGGATGGGGGGGTGTAGGCGCATAGATGCAGCCAGCTCTGAATACAGACAGGCATAGGGCTGGTGCTAATGCACGCTAATAGTGACGATGACCCCTATATGAGAAGCAGATGGATGGGGGGGGTGTAGGCGCATAGATGCAGCCAGCTCTGAATACAGACAGGCATAAGGCTGGTGCTAATGCACGCTAATAGTGACGATGACCCCTATATGAGAAGCAGATGGATGGGGGGGTGTAGGCGCATAGATGCAGCCAGCTCTGAATACAGACAGGCATAGGGCTGGTGCTAATGCACGCTAATAGTGACGATGACCCCTATATGAGAAGCAGATGGATGGGGGTGGTGTAGGCGCATAGATGCAGCCAGCTCTGACTACAGACAGGCATAGGGCTGGTGCTAATGCACGCTAATAGTGACGATGACCCCTATATGAGAAGCAGATGGATGGGGCGGTGCAGGCGCATAGATGCAGCCAGCTCTGAATACAGACAGGCATAGGGCTGGTGCTAATGCACGCTAATAGTGACGATGACCCCTATATGAGAAGCAGATGGATGGGGGCGGTGTAGGCACATAGATACAGCCAGCTCTGACTACAGACAGGCATAGGGCTGGTGCTGCTAATGCACGCTAATAGTGACGATGACCCCTATATGAGAAGCAGATGGATGGGGTGGTGCAGGCGCATAGATACAGCCAGCTCTGACTACAGACAGGCATAGGGCTGGTGCTAATGCACGCTAATAGTGACGATGACCCCTATATGAGAAGCAGATGGATGGGGGGGTGTAGGCGCATAGATGCATCCAGCTCTGAATACAGACAGGCATAGGGCTGGTGCTAATGCACGCTAATAGTGACGATGACCCCTATATGAGAAGCAGATGGATGGGGGGGGTGTAGGCGCATAGATGCAGCCAGCTCTGAATACAGACAGGCATAAGGCTGGTGCTAATGCACGCTAATAGTGACGATGACCCCTATATGAGAAGCAGATGGATGGGGGGGTGTAGGCGCATAGATGCAGCCAGCTCTGAATACAGACAGGCATAGGGCTGGTGCTAATGCACGCTAATAGTGACGATGACCCCTATATGAGAAGCAGATGGATGGGGGGGTGTAGGCGCATAGATGCAGCCATCTCTGACTACAGACAGGCATAGGGCTGGTGCTAATGCACGCTAATAGTGACGATGACCCCTATATGAGAAGCAGATGGATTGGGGTGGTGTAGGCACATAGATGCAGCCAGCTCTGACTACAGACAGGCATAGGCTGGTGCTAATGCACGCTAATAGTGACGATGACCCCTATATGAGAAGCAGATGGATGGGGGCGGTGTAGGCGCATAGATACAGCCAGCTCTGACTACAGACAGGCATAGGGCTGGTGCTAATGCACGCTAATAGTGACGATGACCCCTATATGAGAAGCAGATGGATGGGGTGGCGTAGGCACATAGATGCAGCCAGCTCTGACTACAGACAGGCATAGGGCTGGTGCTAATGCACGCTAATAGTGACGATGACCCCTATATGAGAAGCAGATGGATGGGGGGGGTGTAGGCGCATAGATGCAGCCAGCTCTGAATACAGACAGGCATAGGGCTGGTGCTAATGCACGCTAATAGTGATGATGACCCCTATATGAGAAGCAGATGGATGGGGGGGGTGTACGATGCAGCCAGCTCTGACTACAGACAGGCATAGGGCTGGTGCTAATGCACGCTAATAGTGACGATGACCCTTATGTGAGAAGCAGATGGATGGGGGTGGTGTAGGCGCATAGATGCAGCCAGCTCTGACTACAGACAGGCATAGGGCTGGTGCTAATGCACGCTAATAGTGACGATGACCCCTATATGAGAAGCAGATGGATGGGGGTGGTGTAGGCGCATAGATGCAGCCAGCTCTGACTACAGACAGGCATAGGGCTGGTGCTAATGCACGCTAATAGTGATGATGACCCCTATATGAGAAGCAGATGGATGGGGGCGGTGTAGGCGCATAGATGCAGCCAGCTCTGACTACAGACAGGCAACCGTATTTATTTCTGAGCATGCAATGTGGCTGCATCAGGGGTTGATATATGTGTGACTCTGAATCAGACCCCCTATTCCCATTAGTATGGGTACACACAGGGCCAGATTAACAATGGGGCGGATGGAGCTACAGCTCCAGGCCTCCACATAAAAATAGGCCCATTGTCATGACTACATGATGCTGACTGGCCATCTGCTCTCCACACGGTCAACCATAAATCATAAGCAGTAAAATTGTATTTTTATTTACCTCACAAAATTAAGGATTTTTTTCCTTTTACATATTTAGGGAGACATTGGAGCAGAGAGTATAGGGGGGTACATGCCCACATGGCACTGGCCACACCCACACAGCACTGGTCACACCTACTCTGCTTCTCATAATAGGCCCTTTGGTCATTTTCAGCTCCAGGCCCATGTGGCCATCACTCCGGCCCTGGGTACACACATGGCAATGTGTCCATGGTGATTCTTTCAGATCAGAGAGGCTGGTGGATTGGGACTTTCCTTGCTCCTGATTGACCAAATATAAAAACTAGATTCCATACTGCAATATTCTAATGAACACTCAGGGGTGAGGAGCACCGGATGCCCACAGAGCCGCTTATAGCTGAATCAAATTTTACTGTGGTCTTATTCCAATTACACACATTAAATACAGCAATGTGCACTTTATCCACACAGAAACCAACGGAATTAAAATAATAAAATGTGGCACAGATGACAGCGTCATTATCTACAGCAAGGATGGGGAACCGAGGGCCCGAGAGCCGCATAAGGCCCCCGGAATCATTTGGTGTGGCCCTCTGAGCTATTTTCTGCTAGCTTCATCTGGCAAGCAGGGTGCCTAGATTGGCACCCTGCAGCCAAAATCTATGCAGCACTGTCGCCTGGAGCGTCCTTAGGACGCGTCAGATGGTCACACTGCTGCCCTTACAGCGCTCCGGAGCATCCTCAGGATGATCCGGGCATTGCTGTGATCACCGGCGATTGTGGTCCCACCTCCGTGTGACATCACATGGAGGAGGCGTGGTCTGCACCAGGCCCTCGAATAATGTAAAATATATATTAAAATGGCCCTCGGACACAAAAAGGTTCCCCACCCCTAATCTACAATATATCACAAATTGCTTGTGACTTAAATACATGAGGCTCCATTGAGCGGTTCTGGGAAAGACAATATTATATTATGAAACGAGTGGTAATAGTGGGCATGGCTTCAGGACTGGTACAAGGTTTCTCTGGGCCATAGTCAAAACTTCAATCTACTGCCCCAAACCACCATCAACACCCACTTCCCAGCCCCACAGATGAAAGTGTATCTTATAAGTTCCACAGCTGCCACCTGCATTAAGTACAATTTTGTGGTAGGCAGACTCAGCGGAGCCCCCAATATTCTAGCGCCCTAGGCAGCTGCCTAAAGCTGCCTAATAGTAGAGCCGGCCCTGCATGGCTTTAAAGTGACCTATTTAGTTTAGTCAGTATGCGCAATTTATCATGGGAAGATAAACCCAGGCGTGTGTGGCTATGTATGTGCACAGTGTACAAATGGGAACATTTGCAGACAAAAATATAACCTGCACCTCAGCATATATACTGTATATAAATGGACGCAATAGAGTATATACTTTCTTCTCTTTGCATCAGACTAGGAACCAATACTACCTTACTACCTGTCTGAACTCTTATAACCTTTGGACATAACTCTGTTCATCTCTATTCTACGTTCCTCTCTCTATTGTACTTTTACTTGCGACTGCCAATATGTGGAATATATGCCTATAAGACTTTTTTGGCCATTAGGTCTACTGGAAACCTTCATAGACTTATTTACCTTGCAATAATAATCTGCTTTACATGATGATATTATACATATGGTGCAAGAGCATTTCATCTGCCAATCTTGGACAACAATGATTTAAAATAAATTTCGTTTTTTTAACTGATCTTTGTGTTTTGTGATTATCAGATTATACAGGGAATCCACTATCATATTATATTGAGTACCCAGTATCAGAATATATGGGGTATCCACTATCAGATTATATGGGTTATCCACATTCAGATTATATGGGGAATCCATTTTCAGATTATACAGGGTATCCACTATCATATTATATTGAGTATCTGCTATCAGATTATATGGGGTATCCACTATCATATTATATGGGTTATCCACATTCAGATTATATGGGCTATACACTTTCAGATTATATGGGTTATCCACTTTCAAATTATATGGGACATCCGCTATCAGATTATATAGGACATCCGCTATCAGATTATATGGGTTATCCACTTTCAAATTATATGGGACATCCGCTATCATATTATATGGGTTATCCACGATAATATTATATTGGGAATCCGCTATCAGATTATATGGGTTATCCATGATCAGATTATATGGGGTGTCCGCTATCAGATTATATGGGTTATCCGCTATCAGATTATATGGGTTATCCACGATAATATTATATTGGGAATCCACTATCAGATTATATGGGTTATCCACTTTCATATTATATAGTGTATCCGCTATCAGATTATAAATCGTATTCAATTTGAGCAGACCCACGATACTTTTCTGCCTCCCGGACTTTTTGCCTACATCGCATGTTTTGTAGGCGGAAAAGTATCGCGTGCGTGCCTACGTATCCCCGTATTCAATTTGAAAGTATGCGAAAATGGGACCCGGCGAAACTTAAACAGGCGGAAAGTACTGTCAGATTTGGGGAAATCAGCCTGACACCCCCCAAAAGATGCTCCAACATGGGGATTAGCTATGGTCATCCCCGATTTGGTTTGCTGAAGGTATTTGGTGTTTTTAAACGGGCTCAATAGCTGCTAAATAGCGTTTTGTTGTGCAGAATAGTATTCAGGAGTATTTTTTGCAGAAAATAACTTAACCTAGCAAATTTGGGGTACTTGAAAATGGGGGTCAGCATATTTTAAAGTTGCTAAAGTTAAATTTAAAAAATCTTGAAAAATCCACCTGCCGCAAGGACCTGCAATCAAAAAATTCATGGGGCATACTTGGGGACCCCCCCAGAGTCAAGTTTGCTAGTTTTTATCTTTGTCCCCCAACATTTTTTTTTTTTGCCCCCAAATTCAAAGTGATTTTTTGGGGTGTTCTTAAGTGGGTTTTTTTTACATTTTTGACACAGTTTACCTTTGGGGGACTGTCTAAACGCTGTTCCCGCAACGTTGCACCACAAAACCCCAATTCTGCACTCTTTTCCGCCTGCTATTCATAGGCGAAACTTTAACGCCTATTACATTGCATTGACTTTCCTCCTAGGCGGAAAGTCTTTCAAATTGAATACGGCGATACTTTTCCACCTGGCGAAATTATGTCATTGGTGAAACTTTTTCGCCGATTCCGGCTTTTCGCCTCAAATTGAATACGGGCCTATATTGGGAATCCGCTATAAGGTTATATGGGTTATCCATGATCAGATTATATGGGGTATCCACTATGATATTATATTGGTTATCCATGATCAGATTATATTGGTTATCCATGATCAGATTATATGGGTTATTAACTTTTAGATTATATGGGTTATCCGCTATCAGATTATATGGCATATCCATGATCAGATTATATGGGTTATTCACTTTTAGATTATATGGGGTATCCGCTATCAGATTATATGGTTTATTCACTTTCAGATTTTATGAGGTATCTGCTCTCAGATTATATGGGGTATTTACCATCAGATTATATGTGTTATCCATGATAAGATTATATGGGTTATTCACTTTTAGATTATATGGGGTATCCGCTATCATATTATATGGGTTATTCACTTTTAGATTATATGGGTTATCTGCTATCAGATTATATGGATTATCCATGAACAGATTATATGGGTTATCCACTATCAGATTATATGGGTATCCATGATCAGATTATATGGATTATCTACTATCAGATTATGGGCTGGATTCAATTAGTCACGAAAAGATGTGGTTTTGGCAAAAAGTTTACACTTGTGTGGACTTTTCACCAAAAATGCATATCGCGCTATCCTGTTAGCCAGGACTTTTCGCACATGTGAACTTTACGCAGTTTAAATACGGATTATTCACTTTTAGATTATATGGGTTATCCGCTATCAGATTATATGGTTTATCCATGATCAGATTATATGGGTTATTCGCTATCAGATTATATGGGTATCCATGATCAGATTATATGGGTTATCTACTATCATATTATGGGCTGGATTCAATTAGCCATGAAAAGCTGCAGTTTGGCGAAAAGTTTACACTTGTGCGAACTTTTCACCAAAAATGCATATCCTGTTAGTCACGACTTTTCGCACATGCGAATTTTGCGCAGTTAAAAGCTGCAAATAGTTTTCACCATCTCAGAGCAGGTGAAAAAAATGTGCAAAAAAACAATTTTGACCTACAAATGTGGGGACTTGGTCCTTGGACCCCCACCCCCCCTCATGCAAAAATATTTTTTAAATTAACTTAACTCCCCCTATTAATGACATGCCATTTATTGGGTCAAAATGTAAAAAGTGTTGGAAAATGGGTTTAAAGTAGTGTGGCAGGTTATTAGGGGGGCTGTACGGATGAGACAAATGTTTTTGGGATTGCAGGTGGCTGCAGCAGGTTTATTTTTAACTTTTTTTTTAAAGTACCTAAAAGGACACAACAATATATTTGAACCCATTTTTATGTACCCCTAATTTAAGTGCAGCATTTAATTTGCCCCAAAAACCTGCTTTATATAATTTTTTCCACTGTTAAAGAAAAATGCACATAACAAACATTTCACACAATTTAAAAACCCCAAACACTTTCATTTTGCCCAATAATACACTTCTAAAACTATTACCCAATGTTAGTTTACCTTTTGTTGTGGTCCAGGCACATTTTCTGGCGCACAGTTTACCGTATTTTTTCAGAGGAATGCCGCATTGCGTCTTTTGTAATAGGATTGCCCGAAAACCTGCTTACGCGATAGCATCGAAAAGTGACACATTCGCGCAAAGGGTGCGTAAAGTTTGCACATTCGAAAACTTACTGTTTTCGCATTTAATTGAATCTGGCCCTATATGGGTTCTCCACTTTGATTAAATTTGTGCCCTCCTGCAACTTTCACTAAATGCATTGTTTGCTTTTGAGACATGGTAGAAAAAAGAGACATATTTGTTCAGTGCGTGGTTTTTAAGACTACATTGTACTGTCTGTAATGGATATCTAGAAAGTAATGTTCATATCCCATGGTAATAAAAATAAGAAATCTACTAAGGGATATGTAGAAAAGGCTGAAAATAAGATAAACCAATAAATGAATGTACTTTAAAGGCAGAAATTCCCATTATAGTTAATGGAAGAACACTGTCAAAACCTTAAACTAGTCCATAATTAAGAGAAAACCCTATGAGGTTTACAGTTTTGTCCTATTGGATCCTGCTGTGTGTGGGTTGCTATAAAATCACATTTCACCATCACCTAAATGTAAAAAGCGCTCTCTGGGTTTGTGCCATTCTGCATTGAACGCATGACTTGTCTTTACATGGCATACATTGGCAGGCTCCAGGAAAATGACGCCTTCAGTGACAGGGCATTCAAGCAAGTCAACCACGGTCAGGATGTTAATGAATGGAAAGTAGACACGTTTGGTCACATGCAGCATGCAGGCCGGTTACAAGCTCAGCATGATATTCATTGTTTTTCACCAGTGAAACATCAAAATGTAAGCGCCGTACTAAGGTTTCAGATTTGATGCTAACAGGACCTAATGTCCTACGCCAGGCTCACCATATCCAATGATCTTATCCTTCTGTTGGTGATTTTTTTTTTACTCCAAGCAAATATTTCAAAAATAAATGTTTTTCAAAGCATTCTGGTGTTTCATTCCTTTTTCTAATGGATTGTACAGCATATACAACACAAAGGGGGATATTTAATAACATGGTACAATGTGCACAAAGGTATTTTGACCGTCAGGAGCCAATCTGATTCTGTCATTTTTAATAAAGTTCAGAAAAGGTAGGGCTACGTCCATTTGGTTGCTATAGGTTACCGCACACCTCTGTACAAAGCTCCATGTTATTTATGAAGCCCTAAATAATAGGGAATTTAAAAAACTATTTTAAATATTACAATAATATATATATATATATATATATATATATATATATATATATAGATGTTAAGGTATATTATAAGCTGCTCATACCCAGACTATTATTGTAGAATAAATACATTTAACATTTGGGCTGTGGCTTTAATATGTGGTTTCAAATGTTCTAATCTTGGGTCTCACTGGTAAGCAAAATTATGACAATGATTTTGTGTAATGATGGGAACATAAATACATTGGACAAGGAGAAACAGAGAAGGGAAACAGAGGGAGACAACATAACACACACATAACATAATCTCCCAGCACTGCTCCTCATCTCCGGACATTTGTAGAATAACGAGGGGAGGGGGTCTTTGGAGAATTAACTTTTCTATAAAAAGTAGTTTTTTTTCTCTTTTTGTATACAGCACGATATAAAAAGAATAAATATATCGGTTTTAGAAGAATTTACTGTTCTCTTTTAATAGCACAGAGAGAAAAAATATACTAAATATTAAATGATGCCCTCTAAGAGAAGCCACACTAAATAGGCAGAGGCAGAGTAACAACGTACATGGGTTAGTCAGTCTTTTGTGTGACCATCACAAAAGAAGGATGGGCAGCCGTTATTTAAGGCTCACACCCTTTTGGCTGTAATAGCGGAAAAAAAATCCTGGCTGAAAAACAATTCAGCGTTTTCATTCATAAATGTTGCATCTGTAGCCTCGTTGGAGTAAATTGTTGACAGATCACGCCAAGCACCTATTACCCTCCCACCATGTAAACAGCATCTACTTCAAAACACACCTAACAACTTGGTTGTATTTGCATAAAAGGAGTTATAAAACCAATAGTAAGAACTTAAACTCCTACTCTAACAACATATTTCAAACGTAGATTAGATAGAGCACAATGTATTATTCAGTGTAATAGCTTACAAATGACTTGCAATATTTAGCATACATTATAGGATCTGACAAAAGCCAACGCGGCATATGTTCCAGGGCCACTGACTGTTGGCCCTTCTGTTAATAAGGCCACCTCAACATATGCTGGCCAACAGTTCACGAATATGGATCTTCTGTGGTCTTGTTCCTTAGGATGCCTTTTCAACATAGCATTATTATCATGTAAGGTGAAAGGGACTTTACATTAAGTATTCAGAACTCTATAGTATTTGGAAATAGATTTTATTTTTTCACTAAAGAAAAAAAACTTACTATGTTTTAAAATGATAGATAGATAGATAGATAGATAGATAGATAGATAGATAGATAGATAGATAGATAGATAATACTATATATATATATATATATATATATGTTTTATTTTTTTAAAGGATCCATTTATCTATGAGTCAACAAAATGTGATGTAATGGTAACACAGTGACCGTTTGGGTCGGAATTTATGGGAAAAAAAGTGTTTATTTCAGCTTCAAACTGTTTAATATCATAGTTATCTTCGCTGTACAGTATATAACCATTTCATTGCCTGATTATATGGTTTGCTGTATGTATGCTACATGACTATCTCTAGCCAGATGGGATATTTGTATGTGTCTAAGAAGACATGAAAATGTGTCTTACATAACAAATTTGGAGTGTCTCTCTATGGACATGGAGTAAAATCTTTGCATCATTGCATCAAACAATCACACCAGTAGGCCTTTTAGTTACAGTGTGTTAGTCTGGAGTATAGTTATTATATCTATGAATCTTTAAATATGTGATTTTTAAGGCAGTTTTATGAGTAACAGGAACAGCATCTACCTTTATAGTATAGGGGTGCACGGCATCTAATGCTGATTGTCACAGTGCATTGTGGGGGATTTGGCAGCAGAACAAAGGGGGGTTAAAGCAAAGAACTGAAAGCTATTCTGAACACAGAGAGGTTAAAGGGTGAACAGGTGCACCCGCAAGTCAGTCCCCATTCCTTTAGCATTTAGAATTTTGAATAAGTGTTACCTCTGATATTTTGTAAATTAATGAGGCTGATATGTCAAATATTACACAATGTAACAAAAAAACAAAAACAAACACTAAAAGGATTCAATTTCCTGCATGTGGTGTAGTTTTTGTCTCAGAAAATCAACCAGGTCTTTAACATATGCTCACTCCTGGCTCTGAATAAACCGATGGCAGAGCAGCAGGGAGGTTAGTGAGGTGGCAAGTCAGGTGAGAACGGGCTGAAATCTGCATCATCCAGAGCCAATGTAGCAGCACTAAGCGATGCTGATCACTGAGGCAAGTTACAGAGGCAGATTTCTAATCACCTTTAATGGGAACAGTGACAACTAGCATGCACGCTCAGAGCTTGTGTTTACAAGACACTCCCAGAGCTGGTTTATAGCATCTTAAAATACCATAACATTAAGGAGAATAAAAGCTGATGAAATAAAACCCATGACATTATCTAATAAAAATGGTAATTAAAACACAACGTGTTTCCTGTGCTTTTTCAGTACAGAATCTCATCAATTAAATTCAATGGTAATAAATAAGACTATTTGTATTTTTTTTTGTTATGTCCAAAAATGTAAACACAAAATTACTCTACAAAATTAATTTAACAATCTTTATTTATAGCAACCCAACTAGTAAAGAAATAATTCTGGAGTTGTGAATAGGCTGTTTAGTTTCTACTGTGGTGATTCCAAAATACCCCAGCATTTACTATTACTAGCAATTTTTACTATAATTTTGTAATAATATTAGGGAAAAGTGTACAATTTTCCAGAAGCAAACACAAATCATATTTTATATTTATTATGATTAAATACAGCCTTTCTATAGGAAAGCATACTTGGACAGCTGTAGATTAATAAATATTGCAAAAGATGAATTTGAATTATCTTTGCTAAAAAGGTGTTAACAGTATTATTTTTAACCCTTTCTTCAGACACTACTATAAAAAAAGAAAAAAAAGAAAAAAGGTTGGCTTTAAATTAAAATATAACTAAGATTTATGCTAGATAATAATTAAATTATGAAGGTACTTTTTGTCAACAAAGCCATAATTTCAGTATTCATGTACTGTAGTGTACAGTTTCCAGATTATTAAACAAACCATTACTCATTATAAAATCAATATTGATTTAACCAATGTGCCCCCAGGAGATTTATCCAAAAGGTCACATAGAAAAATGTAAACATTTTACTGCTATGTAGTAAAAGAAAAAAAAATATATATATATTAATTAGTAATTGGAAGTGTTACATGGAACTTTTGGTGTGCTGATATTTTTACTATAAACATGCATTTGCTATCTGAACTCCACTATTAATTTAACAATATATGCCTCATGAGCTTTAAAGTTTGTATCTATAGAATATACACAGTAAACTACACTAAATGTTTAATTAATGATGTACAATATCTCTGCAATGATCAGACAGCATAAAAAAAACAAAAAACAGAAATTATCACAATGTAAGTGTGTGCTGTGGCATTGATGTGAATTACTATAAATAAAATAGAAAATTCAATGATATGTTTTGCAGGTCAGTGAGTCACTTATTATATTTTCCTAATTTAAAGTTTAGTAAATAATAAACTAAAACCAGTACAAGCATACTAGCATAAATTCAAGAGAGAGCCAAATAACACTGACATAACACTGTTGTTCAATCTGTCACTAACTGTAAAAATATTAAAAAACATAAAATAAAAAGTAAAAAAAATAGAATCCCTAGCTAACATTTAAATTGCTTTAAATTACAACATATTATAGTAAACTAAAATCTCAAATTAGTAGAAAATGTTGCTCATTGTTATTCAACAAAAACTATTTACAACATTGAAGTAATATTAAATACATCAAACAATGCATTTAAAATAATACTGCTAAAATGTGTCCTGTACATAACCATTTATTTTGCATACAGCAATCATTTGGTCAACCTTATTATGTGTTGTAGTATTTAATATTGTAATTCAGAGCCAAGTTTCTAGGTTTCTCAAAGTGATCTCTACCCATTAACTCTTGCTTTGCTGGATAGAGTACTCAAAAGATTGTTTATTCTCTACTAGACATTGTGTCCTCAGGCACAGTCTGTGCAAATTCCTTACTAGGTACTAACTAGGTTACATTATATTTCACCAACAATAAGCAATGAATAATAATAAAATTAAATAATAATAATAAAATTAAATAGTTCAAAAGAAAAAAACTAAAATAATGTGTTTGTTTCTTGCATTTGCTTAAACCTAAACAGTGTATATCTATATGTAGGTTACCTGGTAAGTGCTTGTGGCATCTGTATTGCTGTCAGTTCCCAAAGCAGAGAGCTTCTCTTTAAGTTTGTGGTGGGACCGATGGCGCAAGCAATAAATGACACCAGAACCAGTGAGAACCCCGATTATACAGGCGATGGAGATAAGAGTGAGGATAATAAATTTCGTTGAATCTTCTTCCTCCAAACGATGAGGCAATAGCTTCAATTTGCTTTTCTATAGGAAATGACAGAAAGAAGTAGAAAAAGAAGTCAAATACAGGGTCCACAGCCAATTCAACAAGTGGATAATATCTCAAAATAATAAGAATAATTAATAATTATAATAATAATAATAAAAAGTTATTTCCTCATCTTAACTTAAACAATAACTAAACATAAACTCTAGGAGCTATGGATATTTTCAGACTAGGCGTGCATAGAAAATCAGTTTAAATAGACATAATACTAGGACCAACCTTCCAAACATTTGAAAGTGAAATAAAGTGCTAGATTTTGGAATAAAATGCTGAGCACACTTGTACCTGATGAGAGGAAGCACTGAGAGGTAACACCAATCCGTGGGTAAGAGTGGGAGCAACACATAATCCAAGGACTGCGCTCTCCTTGCATCCATGCGTAAAGTTGTCCAATAATTCCCCCTCATTAGCTTCATTATAAAGGTGTATTAGCAACAATTAAAAACCCAACAGGAAAAAAGCGTGAAAAGCCTGCGCAGGCAGATTGCTACAGGGCTCTGTGGGCACCCTTCCCCGCTCACAATTAGCAGAGAAATGAATTGGGGAGCAGCCCTGCCTGCTACAAGATGAGGACAATTAGCAAACTCTTTCCAGCACCTCATTTCGCGTGCTAACAAAATGGATTTTTTTTCCTCATGAATGCCTGCCTGGCCTATTCATTATCTCTTGTCTATTAGTAATTTTCTGCTCCGTATTCAGCTGGCCGGCTCTTTTAATGTCCTCCTGTCTCGCAGTGTACACAGTGCCTCTTATGTTAGACCCGGTCCATTTTTATCTTGGCACCATAAAGGACACCGAAGCAATTATCGCCAGTCTTGACTGTAAAAGCTTGTCATTAATTAGCCTCCTTGCCTTCAGTGCATCGGATTAGCTATAGCATAGGCTGAGTTAATGGAAATGGACATTCAATAAGACTCCCAAGCTCTTCTCGCCTGTTTTTCGGAGGAGGAGGATTGTTAGGTTTGGCAGCCCCAGGAGGTGGATAGAAAAAGAGAAGAAAGAAGGAGGAGGGTGGGGAGAGATTGAAACCCCCTCTAAAAAATGAGCAGGAACGGTCTGAGATGCATGTGTGGCTGAGAATCCAGCTCATTGTCAGAGGCATGGAACAAGTCCCCAGTGGCCCCACCCTGTGGGCGATCCTCCCCTTCACCCCCCAGCACAAAGCTATAGCCATGTGTGTGTGCACCCCTAAAACATAGCCATCTCCCTGCTAGACACATTTTTAACCAAGTCACAGAGGTGAGGGGATCCCTTTTTGCTCAAGTACTGAGATCCACCCCTTCTCCACTATTGTCTGCACATAACAGGCTGCATGCAACTCTCTGATGCTCCAACTCGCTCACATATGGAAGGGTTAAATGAGACATGAATATCCACCAATAACATGTATAGGGGTTCTGATGAGTGACACAGAAATCACTACAAAGGATAACTTTCCCAGGCTCCCTGCACACCCCTGTGCTCTTGTAACCCAGCTCTATACAGATGTGTGTGCGTGAGTAGGGGGGGGTTCCACACTCACAGAGATTTATATCACATTTTATTGTCGATTAGATAATTATTAGCTACATTACATTGATTTACACTGTCAGATCTGACCCGTTCATTGTAGCATAACTAGGGCTGCTAGTTCTGCACACAACATAACAGGCAGGAGAGAGCTCCAGGCAACCAGAGCAGCCAGTGACTAGCCAGACTTATTACACTGTGATGATCGCAGATGGAAGTATGTTTGGAAGACATATACTGTGCGAAGCTTAGCAAATGCAACCATCGGAATGGATTGTCATGATTCAGCTACACTTTATTTATTTTTTGTAATGTAAATCTTGTCTCATACACTGTAGACACTCCTTGCATTACCAATGCACCATGTCACATAAACAAGTATACAAATCACAATAAATCATATCTTCCCTTTGATATACTTAAAAATCCAGACATTTTTTAGTTAAATATGTTCTTTTCTGGCTCATAATAAGTGCCCACCTACACAGCCCTGTCCAACATCCTCTCTCCCTGCCAAGCAAGCTCATTGAACTGTTACACGTCTTCCCAGGGATCTATTCATCCTCTCAATCAGCGGGTGTGGGTGCATTGGGGTTATATAGGGAATAAAGGAGAATAATTGACAATTCTTTAAATAAAAAAAAATAATATATATATATATATATATATATATATATATATATATTAAGAACACAACTGCATTCTGAATTTCTGATAACCCTTTCGGTGCTATAAATATTCCACATGCAGCAGTCAATGCAACTGAACTACTGTAGTTTTCTATGAATTGAAGCAATGCCTACACCTACACATTGATAACAGTAATAGGCTTGCAAAAGATAATACTTTGCATGTTGGCTTTCCTTAATTCCTCAAGCAAAAGCCTCCATAGTTCTCGAGGTTTACCTTTATCAGATATAAGCAACTTATGGCTGAGTATTTATGGTACTACAAGTCCCAGCACAATCTACTAAGAAGCTGCTACAGCTTGCAAACCAACAAAAGCAGGGAGCCACAGGTCACCTAAACAGGCCTAATAAAAAGATACATTGTATAAGCCACTGCCATACAGTACTGTGCATGTGGGAGGAAGGAGCAGGATTTGGGAAAACATATGTACAGTATGGAGTAGATCCAAGCTCTTTATACTGAGTGAACCATTAGTTTGAAAAATAAACTCAAAATACGATTTTTTTTTTACCCCTGCATCTCGCCATATGCTGTTTGCTTATATTTCTACTATCTGTTTCATTTTAACTATCTTTACAATATAGACACCTAAGGCACCATTAGTTTCTATGCAGATAATGTAAACAGATAGAGCTAGATAAATGCTTTATGATCAGTGAATAAAACTTATTGATGACATTTAGCTCTAGTAACTCGCACACTTGTCTCAGAGAGGCCCAAAGAGCAACACTGTGAGGTCTCTATTACGTCATACTAGTAGGGATTACACAGGACACACACAGAAACAAATGTATATGGGCATTTATACTTTTGATAAGTAGCTACTTATTAGGGAGAGACAGAGATTAGAGTTTATACTCAATGTTACACTATGGATGTGTGAATATACACTATATTCATACTTGCCTACTTTTGAAAAAGCATTTCAGGGAGATTGTGAAAGCAGCACCTATGAGTGCGCTGTAAAGTGGGCGTGTACTAGTACATCTGAGAGGCGTGTCCTAAACCTGACTTACATCCAAATGTAAATGAGCACAAAAACAGTCAGTTAGATCTACTTGTTGATAAAAACACACTAATACTTTTCAGAAAACGCATGTAACCATAGGGATCATTGTGCCTTATAACCAATGCAGGGAAATTATACTAATGATCCCATTTGAATGTATATATTTCTGTTTTTTTTAAATATATATAAATGTTTCATAATGGGGGTAAGGTGCAATTAGGGAGATTGCTAGACTCCTCAGGGAGTCAGGGAGATTGCTACTATTTCAGGGAGTCTCCCTGACAATGAGGGAGAATTGGCAAGTATGACTACTGTATATTTCTCCCCATATGTCCATCTACCAAATGCTCCCAATCTATATTTAGTAAGTAAGATCAATGGTTGGTAAAGACCAAGTAGCAAAATGGGCCTAGTTTCTCAATGTGGTGGATGGAGCTAGTATATGTTCATTATATACAGTATGTTAATGAATTTTCGTTACTTGACATATGAAAATTAAACCAAAATACTTCAGCATCTTGGCCATATGTGTAGTGATACTAGTGGTCAGCTGTTTGTTAGAGGGAAGCTGGGAAAAGCCTCAAGGAACATATACCCTGTAAGGTGTAAGGAGTTAAGTCCTGTAGTGTAACTCCAGAAAACCTCTGTCACAGCTAACAGAAGTCAGAATTCACTTATTATCTGTCTCCTGAGTTCTGCTGTGAGAGAACAAAACGTCAAGGTGAAAGGTTACAATCTGCATTTAAATGGACAAGTTTTTTTTGAGAAATGATAGTGCCCATGTGTCACAGGTCCTGTTTAATAAAGGCCCTGGCTGTATCACTAATCACATGTGCCAAGTTCCCCAAATCTCTCAGTACTGACAGCCTAGGTTTTTATTATCATTTCATTGCAATCATCTGTTTTGTGGTATACAAAGTGTTAAATGCTGTCAAACCGTTGTATGCATCATATCTATCTATCTATCTATCTATCTATCTATCTATCTATCTATCTATCTATACCAAAAAATCTATCAACAATATATCTTACTTGAGAAAAAAAACAAATTTATAGAATCTGAAATGTAGTGATTATTTTAATGTATCTATCATTAATATCTGTATTCTATCTATCTATCTATCTATCTATCTATCTATCTATCTATCTATCTATCTATCTATCTATCTATCATCTCTCTATTTGGGGGGATGTACTACACATCGCATCTGCGATGCGGTACAATCCGCCACTTATCGGCAGAGCCGTAACTAGACTTTTTGGTGCCCTGTGCCAGAAAAAGCATTGGCGCCCCCCTCATTTTTCAAAGGGACATAATGCACCCAAAAAAGGGCCAGGCTTCATGGGGAAGGGCCAGGGAAGAGATAGGAGAAGCCAGGAGATGCTGGGAATGAAATAAGAGGAAGCTACAAGCAAGAATGATAATAAACAGAAATTTGACAGGCCCAAACAGCGCCCCCTGACTTGTGGTGCCCTGTGCGATGGCACCGGTCGCACTACCCTAGCTACGGCCCTGCTTATCGGGTACATACCAGTGTTACTTACACTGGTAATAACCTAGATATGAGATTAAAATCGCAGCAAAGGACAGCTATCCTGCTAAGAGCTGAGCTTTACGACAGAGAGACTTCCAGGTTTAATACCAAGAAGTCCCTCTTCACATGCGCAAAATGGCGTATGCCACCACGGGGGACACTGGGAGGAATCCGATTAGATCCCTCCCACAAGATTTGCAAGAAAAAAGCACATAAGTGTCTCTTGGGTATTGCAATGAAAAGATGGTGTAAACCACCGGATCCAAGATCCGGAATGTATCACATTCTGAAGCTTGGTACATATGAGAAATGCTGTCAAACCTTGGATCGCATTTTTACTCATAGAACAGCCTGCATCTCATATCTATTGTATCTATGTATATATCTATGTATCTCATATCTATCTATCTATCTATCTATCTATCTATCTATCTCATATCTATCTATCTAATATTTCTCTCTCTCATATCTATCTATCTAATATTTCTCTCTCTCATATCTATCTATCTAATATCTCTCTCTCATATCTATTTATCTTATATATATATATCTCATACATGCCTACTCTCCCAGAAGTCGCGTAGCTTCCGATGTTTCGGTTAACCCCCCCTGCATCCACGGTAGAATAGGCACTTCCTAGTGAAGTGGGCAGAATAGGGAGAATTTCCAAAGCGATCAGGGATCTTCGAGTAAGGGGCGGGGCTTAATGATGCAATTCTTCAAGAATAGTGTAATTTAGCCCCGCCCCCTATTTAAATGTGTTAATCGATACAATTCACCATGAGGGGGCAGGGCTTAATGATGCAAAACATCAGGTCCCACCCCCATCGCCGCCCACCTTGCAGATCGTAACTGCGATTACGCACGTAATCGGCTGATTGCTGTGCTCTGCACATGAATGACAGTGTGCAAAGACTCCACTGCGATCGGGACTATGCAGACCCATCGCAGAGCGATTGACAGGAAGTGACAGTTTGGGGGTGGTGATGGGGGGGCGGGTGGCTGGCGAAACGCAGGCACACCAGTGCGTTTGAACGCCGTTACAGGGGCGTGCATAAATTAGCAATGCCATACGCAGCTTGGGCTTTCACTGCGTGCGATGAGGTTAGCAATTCCTGAGTAAGGTCTGACCTTGTGCAAGTGTGCGTGAGTCTGTCTATCTATCTATCTATCTATCTATCTATCTATCATCTATCTATCTATCTATCTATCTATCTATCTATCTATCTATCTATCTATCTATCTATCTCTCCCCCCTAAGCTTTTTATCACCTATCTATCTCTTACTTAAGAACAAGCTAATTTATACTGTATAGTATGAATTCTGGAATATAGTGATTATTTTAGTGTACACTGTATATATAATTTTCCTATGAATCCACTCTGTCAGCTCAAATGTGACACTCCTTCATATTCCATGTTCTTGGAGTAAAATGTGGATGGTGCAATCAGGACTGTGCTAGGAAGAAGCCTGGGTTAATTAGAGGCGTCCTGTCAGGAATCAGCTCAAATTGTGAGAGGGCTGTTTAAATATTAATGAACATGACATTTACAGTCAGATGTTTTCTTAAAGTAGAGCACTTCCACCCAGGGCTGGGTCAGCCTCTTACAGTGCTTCATAGAAATGTATTAATGCAGTAATATCATATCTTACTGATCTCCATGACTATGTAGCAGTCATGTATTATATCAATAATATTAAAATACTTTCTTTTTATAGCAGTTACTGACTGTGTAGTGATGTGACTCACTTTTTATTCTCCATTTTGCTTATTATTCAAGAAGAAGCGGGTTTGGTGGATGCAAGTAGCCATTTTTGGTTTCAAAATGGCTGCAACCAGTATTACATTCAAATCACTAAATGATCAGTTGTCCATACATACCTACAGTGCAAGTCAAACAAAAACTAGAATAACGCTAAGTTACATATGTAAACTCCCTGTCTAACAACTTTTCATTATTTAAGTGCTTAAATAATAATATACTAAAGATAGCCCACTGCGTTCTGCAGGTGCCATGTCATGTATTAACTGCAATGGTAAATGGTGTAGTATAGATGGATGGGTCTGTGTGGAGAGAGATAAGATGAATGCCACAGTTAAAGATATTGGTCAATATTTCGATTTTCCATGAATAAAAAGACAGGAGGTCTTTGAAAAACACGTGCTTAAAGTCACAGTAAATAGCAGTGATTTTTTTCCCCCCTATTATTGTCACCATTAAAAGCAGCTTTTAGCCACTCTCCGGCAAGACTGGTTATTTCTATAGGGGTCTGTGTGGTTTATTAAGAGGTTTTCCTCATGTATTAATGACATCACATGTACTAACCCTCACCCAGCATCCCCCATATGTCAGATAGCAGGTGAGGTGTTGCAGGCCCTGCTCTGGGGCACAGTGCTGTGCATCCCTATTAGCAGAAAGAGCAGGAGGCAGGGTGAGGTTGCAGACCCCGGGTGTGAAGATCCTTTGTATGGAGAGAGCCATTGTTCCTCTGTGCAGAACAAATTGTACTTGCAAATCTACTATTCACAGCCCCCTCCAAACTCTGGGTAATACAGGGAGGGGGCTACCCATTGGTAATAGGTTCCTGCTCAGTTTGGACATGCAGCTCTTTGTATGCACAAGTATATACGGACTACATGCATGTGTTATATTATATGGGGTTTTTTTACTATTCAAAAAATTGTCTTAATAAAAACTAGACTACATCTTTCATTTAAAATATGCATTCATGTAAATATAATCTACAAATATATTATGTACAGATGTGTAATGCATACTGAACATTTACATATGTTGTTCTAGACTCCCATCCGTGATATTCTTGTTGATATATTTGTCTTAGTTTTTGTTCTGCACACACAGCAGCCAGGTACACACCACACCTTAGGGTCCTGACTGACCTACGACAGAACATTTATATTGTGTGTCACAATATTACTTGACCTTATCACCAGCATAATGCAGGTCGTATCTAGGCAATGTTCCAGATTATTGATGAAATTAAAAGACTATTAAATTACCTTTGTAATACCCCAGATCAGTCTAACAGATTAGCTACTAGCCCCCAACGTTCTAGGAAGGTCACATATAAGGCCGTACTTTCTCCCTCCCAGAATGGGATACACAGATAATCCCCCCCTCAGATATCTCAGGGATTGCCAATCCCGATGATCATTTAATACACCATGAACACTGACACTTTAAATCCATGGACTACAAAATAGACTTTAACAAGAAACAAAACATAATATAAACAAGTCAAAATGTTTTTCACACTCCTACAAGTATTATATGCAATGCATGTCCGCTAAAGTATTCCATCCACTGCATATTCTGATATATGGGTTAATTACCCATCGGATGTAACTCAGTTGCTACTTGCTGTTTATATATTGCATTCAGGTCACAGATACTAATCTCTTTCTAATTTCACACAGACACCTGTAACCATACACACTGTGCTAATAATGTTATCCGGTAAAGCATCAATTAAAAATGTATCCATGAAAACATTTGGAAAATTTCTACTGCTTATAAGTACTGTCATTTTATATAAGATTTTATTAACTGCATATAAAAACTTATGAGGTAAAGTGTTCTCTCGTAATTTATTATGTGTACTGCATAAGTTCAGTGTACATCTGAACATGCTGTGCTTCTAAATGATGCAATAACATTAGAATAATATTTAAAATATTATAGGGTGTAATACTTGTGTTTGAAAGTAATATTATGTTTTGTTTTTTTTAAATACTAAATATGTAAATCAATCTATCTCTGGGCGTAATAAATTATAGGAGAATTAGAGAGCCAAGCAGGGGCCTGGATTTATTATAAAACAATATCTTACCCCAATAGAATGTCTGTACATTGCAGTAAACCTTTATATATATATTGCAATACTTGCAGAATAGTTAAATTATTACAATTATTATATTGTTGGGTGAAAAAAAAAAATAATAATAAAAAAAAAAATATATATATATATATATATATATATATATATATATATATATATATATTATCCATAAAGTATATTTTTAAAAAACTATATTTAATACTACGAATGTGTTTGGCGTAATTCTTGTGATATATGGTTTGCAAGTCATTATGAGAACAGTTAATCCCACAATTTTGCATTTAGATCTGTTTAATAAATACTTTGCATTCTCAGCATAAATAGGATTGCTTCTAATATGAATATTTTATTGAAACATGTTAAGTACACTGATCGAGTAAGAAAGTCTATTAGTGCCCCAAAGTTCCCAACCCCCCCAGCCTTTATACACCTAAGTCCAACAACAATAAAGCAACATGATCACATACAGAATTAACCCTGCACAGTGCCAAAGCCTCGGATAGTCCCATTATAGTTCCATGAGCAAATACAAGTTAAATTATACATATGAGCTAAAATAGATGGCAAGAGTTTTAGTTTTACAATGCAATGATCTGTATAATAATAATAATATAAACAACAGTAATAATAATAGCATTGGCAAAATTGATAAAAGTAATAAATATAAGTAAAACGTAATCATCATCATCATCATCATAATAATAATAATAATAATAATAATAGATAATTCAAATGTTTGCGAAATTTGTAATACTGATGAACTTCCATAGTTTATCTGCCTTCTAAAAAAAATATTTTAATGCAGGCGCCTTTGAGACATAATCTTGACTTCTTTACCTGATCCCCTTGAAGTGATACTATGTCTCCTTTTTGCAGAAAATCTGGACTATTGAAACTAAAAAAACAAAAAAAAGCACGATATGGACTAAATCCCCCTTCTCTGGGAGACTTCAGCGGAGGAAAGTAAGGAACAGAGAGAGAGTGAGATAGAGAGAGAGAGATACGGGGAGGGGGTTATAAGGAGTTAGACAAAAGAAACTCACAAGGCAGATCCGGTAAAAGCTGGCATCCAGCAGCTGTTGTCCAGTGGGGTCCCCAAGTGGTGCTCCATGAATGGGGAAGTAGAGCCTGAGGATTGCTGGGAGGAGTCGCAATATAGATGCAGCAGGTGCCCCCAGCACCCTGGAGAGTGCCCTTGCCCTGCTCCACCAGCCAGACCTGGCCCAGGTGCTGGCAGCTGGCTACTGTTACATAGCTGGTGACAGAAAAGTGCAGGCAGGGCTGAGACCCGGCCTTATATCCGAGCCCCCCGTCCCCAGCACATGGCCTATCCACTCGTTGCTATAGCAATACCTCCACATGTTGCTGACAGCAATTGGCTGTGGAGGCCCTTGCTGTTAATAGACCCTAGCTAGAGTGTAGATGTGAATGGGCCTCTGCTTTGTCACTCATTTGTAAAGCTGTGCGTGGCTATTATATATTTTTTTTCTTCCTCCCTTTCATTCTTTTTATTTAACATTTTGAGACAGAGTGCTAGATGGCAATTTAGAAATTCAACATAATAGACAACTGGAGGGAGAACAGCCCTACCTCTCCCTCTTAAAAAAATCTTGAAGATTGATGTTAAGCACACTGAAAGGCCATGAAATTCTGTGCATAAGAATATACAGTGACGCTGACTTGCTCATTATAACATGATTCAGGTGGCATCTTATTCTGCCAAGATTTTTGACACCGTCTCCCATAGAAGCATTTAACCCTCTGCTTACAGGATCTGTTTATGAAAAGACACACTAAGAATATTGTGATATTTAACCTTTTCATTAGGCTTCATATAAGTATTCAGAAATATTGGGTATAATGTCAATGGTAGGTAATAAGGAACCTTCACTAGCAGTAGTGATAAGATCTCAGACGGTAGTAGTAATATTTAGGATACCGTATTAATATAATACACTCCTCTTTGTTTATGGAGTATACACACAAAGCCTGGCATTAGGACAATTGTCACCAGTTAGCCACAAGGCCGCATATCTTCAAATTTGTTTCAGCTGGGGAGCCTATTGGTTCCCTCTTACTGTTCGCTGTATGACGTCATCTATTGTGGTCACTGGTAAAAAAGCTTAGACACTAACACAGCACTTGAAGAGGAAAATGCTGATTGACAGCTAAGTTCTATTCGCTTCACCAGTCACCCTCAATTTTCCACCTGTCCTGCATAAACGTGCAATTATATCTCTCCTTTTCCAATCCAGGCAGTGGAATTGTGAGGGATAAATACAGATATAGCTTGATGTCCTTGCCATTATTTGCCCCAAGCCAAAATGCTGCCAGTCTGCCCCAGCACCAGGCTAAGCTGCTCAATGTAGTATTAATGAGTCTGACACTTGAGGACACATACGGATTATTTTGCATCAGAGAGCTAACAGCCTGTTAACAAACCACCAGAGTCCAGTGAAGGGGGAGGGTACAGGATTTTGGCTCATCTCCCCTTCTCCCTGTGCCATATATTAAGTAGAAACGTACCATTTATGCCACTAAATTGACCTAAGAACCACAGTGAATGCTGCCAATTTACAGCATCAAACAATTGCGGCTTTATTTCTGCCTTAATGAGCTAGAAAAGGAGTAAGTCAGGAACACACTATATGGAACGTGCGCATTCTATCACCTTATGTTTTTGAAGAATTCAAACTGTTTATATCCAAACTGAAAACATTCTCTGTTTATTGCAAAAAAGACATTTCATCAAATACTTCTTCAGCATTGCGTGAATGATAACATGATGATTTATTAAAAGATAAATAAAGTCTGGGGATAATTGTAGGTTGTGACTGTAAATAACCTGTGTGCATGCAAACATTTTCCTCACTAACCTCCACACAAAAAACAGACGTGGTGAGAAAGGGTGTTTTTATTTATTTTATTTTTTTAACCAAATGGCAAATTTTCTTGGCTCCCTTGTATGTATCTATATGAGGATTAAGCCAGGACCATGTACTATAATATTACCTACTAGTACTATAACATCCTGTAATATCATATTCTCCCCTGTACCACCATAAATCAATCTATTGTTCAAATTAAATGACCCACTGAATTTTATACTGGGGCCAATTAAGTTCCAGTAATGTAACTGTTCATGTCCAGTAAGCAAGTATTGTTTACTTAGATAACATCACCTAATGGGCTGGGCACATACTGTATATTAAACTCTTTGGAAGAAACTACATACATGCAGGGGTACCTCAACAATTTTAGGTTGGGGGGACCAAGATCTAATTTAACTTTGGCCCCCCTAAAACACTGAATGTTGCCCCCTCAGAGGCAGCTGGAGTAACCTGCCACACCATTTATCTGATGACAGAAAACACTAAGCCTGAGGGGTATTTGCTTTTGTGATTTGGCCTCTGTATACTAGGGATGTGCAGGCTCGGATAGGTTCGAGTTTGCACGTGGAGGTCGGATTTTTCCCTCCAAAAAAACGGAACTCAGAACGAGGCAAAACGTCATCTTGCATGGACGAACATCATCATTCCTGGACAAAAGACCAGGAATGATGATGTTCGTCCATGTAAGATGACGTTTTGCCTCGTTCTGAGTTCCGTTTTTTTGGAGGGAAAAATCCGAACTCCACGTGCAAACTCGAACCTATCCGAGCCTGCACATCCCTACTGTATACGGACATCACTGCTCTATTCCAGTCTCTTCACTCATAGACACAACACTGACACAGCGCTATCGCACAGTACCGGGAACACATGCAGCCAAAATCGTGTCCCTGTACAGACAATTTATCCAACAAGCGCCGGGAGAGGAGGAGGACCGTTACCCGCATGCTTCTTGGAGTTCTAGTATGAAGTAGGCTTAGGAGTTTGTTGCTGCAGTGCACTGAACCTCGCTGTGGGACAGGGGCTTAGCGAGGGTGGATTGGGTGGAGCGTGAGCTCCAGGGGCCAGCGGGGGCAGATGGCTAACAAAGGATCGTTGCAATGCTCGGCCCCCGGCTACTTCTCTATAGGCTGCCCCTGCAGCTACCACTCAGGTGGCATGGGCGTATTTTAATGACGTTGCATGCTGTCGTTTTTTACAGAGAGCCATAGAGGTGAAGCTTGGATAGAGGGAGCAGCCGAATGTCACAGTGAGGCGAGCCATGGAGGCAGCAGCGCCTGTCACAGTGACCTGAGGAGGCAGAGCTGGGATGGAGGAAGCAGCTGCTCTGGACCTTCATGATTAAAGCAGTGTGTACCTGCCCACCTATAGGAGTGGACAGTAATGCACATAGGGCTTACTACTTGGAGCATGTAAGTCCCAAATATAGATATAAGTGGTGTTTGAAAAATGTATGGGGGTGGGTAGAAGGGGGGAAATACACTGCAATACAAAATATGATGCTACATAATAGAAAATGAGGGGGGGGGGATAATACATAAATCAAAATGTTGGAGATGGGAGAATGCTACATAATACAAGATGGGGGAAAGAGAATACTAAGAATACAAAATGGGGGCATACTACATAACAGAAAATTGGTGGGGGAGACAATACTACAGAATACAAAAGGGGGAGAGATTACATAAAAGGGGCATTTGGATAAGTCTGGTAGCAAAACGGGACATGTAGAGAAGTGTGCTGGCCTACTATGTGCATATGGCAGCGTTATGTGGCATATTGAGTGGTCTCATGACATAAAAAGGGTATGTGGACAAGTGTGATGACATACAAAAGGCATGTGGAGAGGTCTCATGGAAAACTGGGGCATGTGGATGATTTTGGTGGAATAAAAGGGGCATGTAGAGGAGTCTAATGGCATAAAAGGGACACAAGGAGGGATTTGGTGGCCTAAACAGGACACGTGGAGGGGTCTGAGGCATGTTGAGTAGTGTGATGGCCTATAAAGAGCAATGATATAAGTCCTAGAACTTTTCTTTCTTTTGCAAGGTCCTAGGTTTGGGGATGTAAAAGTGAAGCTATATATTTATAATCAGTACAGTATATGGATTTGTCTCGTTTATAAACTTTATAAATTATAAATCTGATTAAACAATAATTTGTGTATTATACAACAGAAGAGGGTAGACTATTTATAATTTATTCTTCCACCTCAGATTAGCCTAGCATACAGTATTTGCCATGCCCTCTTTCGTGAAATTCAGTTCAAATAATGGGGGCGTTGTTACATAGGCATGCACCGGGCGCCTTGGCTACACACTAAACCTCTGTGTAGGGGGTATATTTACTAAAGTGCGGGTTTTTAGAAGTGGAGATGTTACCCATAGCAACCAATCAGATTCTACTTAACAATTATCTAGCACCTTCTAGAAGATAATAGCTAGAACCTGATTGGTTGATATATATAACATCTTCACTTCTAAAAACCTGCACTTTAGTAAATATACCTCTAGGACTACATAGGCCAGCATGCAATGTAAGTTTACTGTGAGAATGGCTCACAGGACACTACTCACACCTAATAGGATCGAGCACAGTGTATACACCCTGCTATTCCCTGTACTATACACACACAAACCACTGCAAATATTCTGTAGAATCAAGCATGAAAATAAAAATACAAATCAAACACCACAAACTTTGCGGTATCTGGTCGCCCTATGTCATACCTGCCTACTTTTGAAAAAGTATTTCATGGAGATTGTAAAAGCAACATCTATGAGCACGACGGTAAAGTGGGCTTGTACTAGTACATCTGAGAGGCGTGTCCTACACCTGACTTACATCCAAATGTAAATGCATCCAAAAGCAGTTAGTAAGATCTACTTGTTGATGAAAACACACAAATACTTTTCAGAAAATGCATGTAGCCATAGGGATCATTGTACCTTATAACCTATGCAGGGAAATTATACTAATGATCCTATTTGAATGTATATAACTCTGTTTTTCTTTAATATAAATGCTTCATAATGGAGGTAAGGTGCAATGAGGGAGAGTGGCAGACTCTTCAGGGAGACAGGGAGATTGCTACTATTTCAGGGAGTCTCCCTGACAATGAGGGATAGTTGGTAAGTATGCCCTATGTACAGACATGAACACGCACATATAGTGACTACGTCAGACTCCACCCAAATACAGACATAGAGACTCATAATCCCTCCAATTCAGCATTTTATTCAACAACTAATAATGAATTACGTTTAGCACAATAGGTGCAGTACACATTGCATTCATGCCACACATGGGAATTTTTATCAGACACCACCACACACACTATGTTGGGCTGGTTACACTCATAGGATGTAGACATGCTCAGACTATAAAGACCAAAAACCAACAACAAAAAACACTCTTATAAAAAAAAAACACACAGATTTCAGTATGCTATAAATAGCTGCACATTTAAGTTTATTTCGTTTAGTCCTAATACTATAGGATGTGTCAATAGTATGTATTGTGAGTTGCAAATGTGGTCAAAAATAAATAAATATGCAAACTCAGTTTCCCTAAACTTTTTGCTCTAATAAGTCAGACATGTTACATACAGGTGTATATGTGCATCCAAAATAGTAAATACCTCACTGCTTCTGTTCATTACAGGGGCACCAATCTTCCTCAGCATTCAGCAAAGGTTACACAGACCCAGCAGCAGCAGGGGCTGCTTCGCTCTGGTGCATCCCTCCCATGTGATGAGCTCCACCAATCAGAGATTGGCACATGCATCTCTGCTAAGTCTCATGAGACTTACTTGGCTTCCAGCAATTCATTTGTCCAGTGTGCTCAGTGTGCCCCGATGCATTGACTGGCGCCTCTCTCAAATGTTTGGAAAGAAGAGAGTTGCCCCTTTGCCTACTCCTTCCCCCTGTTCCGGCGGCTATGCATACATGGCCCAGGAAACATTACCCCATACAGCTTGGAAAATGATTTATACATTTGGCACATGAATGGTTAACATCTGATATCCACCCTCATGCAGAGTTGCATGCATCTATGTGAGTGCATTGCCCCTATCAAATCGCTTGTGGGAGTCATCATCATTATTATCAGTGTTGCACTAGCCCCATTCTGGCGGAAGAGATCTGTCTGAAATCAGGCAGATCTCTGCAAATGCATGTCTGCATAGGCAGCAATTCCATCTACATGCCCAGCATGGGCCCTCATTCTGTGTAACCTATGTGAGAATGCCAGGTTGCCATCCACTTCAGCCACAAGTGGAGATATGACTGTGAATTGCCTGTAGTAGCTCAGTTGCATACACCTGACATGTGCAGTGCTAAATATAGCAAGATCTGCTCACATAACAGTGCGTAACCTAGAATCAGCCCTATGGTGGGCCCACTACTCATTTTATGTCATACTTATACTTTCTTATTTTCCTCTCCGCATCATTAGGCCCTGCCCCCTCACGGTAAAATACAGAGAATACAGCATATTTAAATAGGGGTGGAGCCAACGGACACGATTCTCATAATCACGTTATTAGGCTCCGCCCCCTACCTGCAGACTGACGATCCCCAGGAAAATCTTCCCATTGTGCCCACTTCACTAAGAAGTGGGCGGGATGCGGGAGAAGTGACTTCTCTTCCGGTGGTGAGGGGGGTTAACCGAAAAATTTTGAGCCTCCCGCAGGTTCCAGGAGAGTAAGCAAGTATGTTTTATATCCTGGGATGAGGATAGAACAGTGCTCACAGTTGCATTCTTCAACAGTTGCCATTTTAATTTAGATTAGTGTGAAAATAGTGCAACATAATTAGTAACATATTTTCTTTCCAGAGGAAAAATCCTCATTCAGTTTCATTGTGCAACGTGCATGCTTGGACAAGGAGCAAAAGGTAAGAGATTCATTTAAACAGTGCAAATGTTCATGATCCAAGAGTGTAAATGAATGGTTTCTAGTTTACTGGGAGATCAACTTATTAGTAAAGTGGCAAATCAAGCATTCTATCATATACAGTACAATGCACTAATACAAATGTGCGAGGTAGTGTATTTCATCTAGCACCCACTGCTCTGCTCCAGTTTTATCACCAATTTTCCAACCACATTTGTGTGGGCTGAATGAAATCATTTACAATAGGAATGTTTTTTTACTTCTTGACAGGTTGCTGGAATGTGAAAATAAATTGAGAAAAACTAGGTAAAATCTATATTGGGTGCAGTGTGCCCTGATGAAAACCACAATACTATCAAAATTAGAAGAACCAGATAGTCTATTTGTATTTGGACACATCTGAAATATATCTGAACATATAACCATACCTGCAGTTTAGTGCATGCACGTAGGCAGCATACAGTACATGTGAAGAATAATATGGCTGGCACTTTCATATCTTTCTTACAAGGATGGACATTGGATAATTATGACTAGTTACTAGTCACATTGCCATTATGGCATCAGAAAATTAATTTATTTCCTCCTCGAGGTATTTTGGTAACTGCCTTCTTGTTGGTTTATAAACCTTTAATACAGTGCTTCCCAATCTGTTCCTCACGTGTTCCCCACAGCTTTTGTTTCCAGGATCTCTGTCTGTGGAAACGGGCAGGATAATTAGTTACCCAGTCAAGTAGACTTTGGGGCCTATTCATTATCTGGGACTGGCCTGGCAATGTGTGTGTGTCACCAGTGTGCATGCATGAGCACCGATGCAGGCGATCCAATCGGATCCCTCTATAACCAGGCCCTCCTTCCTATAGGAAGGAGCGGGGGCTCTGGGCACCAACGGCATCTGAACATGACAAAGGTTCCTGCAGGCTAAACTAAGAAAACGTTCAGTTTTCGAAGTTTGCTGAATAGTAGGCTACCCCATCTCAGGGCTGTCTTAACAACATTGTAGGCCCTGGGTAAAGCAAAGCACTGAGACCCCTACCTACCCAATCACGGGAATAAAATTTATATGGTTAATAAAATGAAACCTAAAACATGATGTAAAGTGAGGAATATGGAATCTACCTTCCTCTTCTCTTCTCCAGCTCACAGTGTAGTTGCTGTACTGCACTGCAGTTGTGATTAAAGTATGGGTACCCTCTAAAAGAGTGGGGCCCAGGAGGACATGCCTACTCTGCACCCCCCTTAATCTAGCTCTGTGGCTGCAGGCTGGGAGACAGGTAGAGAATGCTGCATGGCCACTCTGATTGTGTGTAATTCACATTTTTCCGAACTTGCCTCTCAGCCAGCTGCCTTATGCCATGTAGATGCCCTCTGGCCCTGCCTGCCCCTGCTCAAAGGCCACTAGAATCGTGAGGTCCTGGGCATTTGCCCAGTGAGCCTATATGTTAAGATGGTCCGGCCCCATTAGAGATCATGAATAGGTCCTTATTTATCTTATGTAAGAAGACAGGTAGTATTTATCTAAATACATATGTAACAGAGAAGTGAACTGGTCCTAAATACAGACTGTGCAAGTGAATCATGTCACAACTGTTAATTCATTAACCATATAGCTAAAATCCAGATCTACCTTCAATGTCAGAAGAATGGACTACTTTGGGAATTGTTTCTTAGACTAGGGAGAAGAAAAACAGCTTAATTAGTTCAACCACAATAGACACCTCTTAATAGGGAAAGATTATCTACAGCCTACAAATAAGCACGGGTTCACACAATTAACTGATTGCTTGGAGTACAGAACCAAAGCAAACTATAAAGGATAAAAGGGAACTTATCCTTCATGTAAATTATTTTTACGATATTAAGTAGATCCATTAATGGTTTTTTTTTTGTTTTTTTATAAAAAATTTATGGTACTTGGAAAAAAAATAGATTTTGTCACTTTTTTAACTGCTCTATTCCATCCAGGATACTAGCTGCGTAGTAGAATATCTAACCTATAACAGTGTGTCTCAAATCTGGTCTCCATGGAACCCTCAGTGCATGTTTTCCAGATCATCTAGTTGAAGTACAGGTGTGTTAATTGACTAACACAATAGAACTACAGGTGGTACTAATTATTCATGAGGATACCTTAAAAACACGCACGGTTAGGATCCATGAAAATCGAGATTGAGAAACACTGCTCTATAAGCTCCACTAGGGCAGGGACCGATGGAAATGGTTAAACATTCTCTGTGATAAGCTCTCTCAAGCTGGGTACACAGACAATGTATTGTTTGATATATCGTTTTGAGGCAGATCAGAATGATATATCGGGCACATCGTCTAATGTGTACCCATGACTGCGCACATTTGCGGGTCGTATGTGATATCATGTTCTACATGACGGCCGATCACATGATATCGAATGCAGGTTGTGCAGTTTAATGAAGGACAGAATGAGTGATCGTTCCGTCGCTCATTAAATCTTCCGAGTGTGTACCAGCAATCTTGCATGGTCCGGGGCGAAGGGTAATTGCCTGACCATGGGCAAGGTTGCTGGTGATTTAGTGTGTACCCACCATTATAGTGGTCTGTTCAGATCTTTATATTTTGAGAAAGAACTGTATAGTAATAATAATAATAATAATAATAATAATAATAAAACAATAATAATAGTGTGCTCAGATATTTTTGATTTCAGATATCTTTTTAGAAGGTGGGTGAGTATGATATTTAAACAGATAACAGAAGTAAGAGGAAAGTCTACTGCAGTATCAGTCTTGCTGACCAGCTGTCCTTCAAAGAAAAAAACATCAGTCCTCGGAATGGGTATGTAATGTATGTATGTAATGGGTATGTAATGCTGGCTGTCGGGATGCCTCCTGTCAGAATACTGATAGCGGCATCCCGATGGTTGGTATCCCGACAGGTGTCGGGTAAGTATACTTACCCTCCCCCCTTCACCCCTTAACCCTTTTTGTAGCCTAACCCTAGCCCTCTCTACCCTGCACCCTAACCCTCCCCCTTCATGCCTAAACCTAACCCTAACCCTCCCCCCAGTGATGCCTAACCCTAACCCTCCCCCCTAGGGGTGCCTAACCCTAACCTCCCCCTCAAAACCTATCCCTAACCCCGCTACGCTCCCTAAACCTAACCCCTGCTGCTAATGCTAAGTGCACCCCGGACTTACCTTGTTCGGGCTGGCATCCTTCGGCATTCTGGCGTCGGGATTAAGATAGGCGGCAGTATTTCGACGCCTATCTCAAGTACCTTGTCGGGATTCCGATGCCGGTATGGAGACTACATCCCCTCAGTAACTAGCAGTAAGCAACTTATATTTACTTATATTTACTTATAATTGAACACAGCTGTTTTGATTTGTAAAGATGGTTACAATAGTATAATTAACCATCATTTAAAGCACATTAATGTGTCAACTTACTTATTTACTAAGCAGTGGATTTTCAAATCCCTTGATTTTATCAGATTGAGCCTGCCAGTTTTAAAAGGGCAATAATATTTAATGCCAATAAAGCCTGATTTTGCATTTACTATTATTGACCTTTTAAATATGGCAGGTAAAACTGATAAAAAATCAGGAGTAAATAGCCCTTTGTTACTGTTAAATTTGCAAACAAACGCAAAGCTCAGGTGGGAATTTAGAAAATGATAGGAAAATCTGATGTACTGTATTGAGAGACCTACTGCCTGCAGCTCCAACACATTTCCCAGTTCTACTCCATCGCCAATATTCCACCTAACCACCAAGACCTGCTCTGCCCCAAACCAATATCTAAAGCCATTACAATTCTGTACAATTAAAGCAAATGCACAGGATAATTTTTAAGTTCACAAACTAATTTTAACAAATTTTATTTAAGAGTAGATCAATGTTTCCCAACTACAGTCCTCAGAGACATCAGTCCTGGAGTGCATGTTTTCCATACTTCCATACATAACATGGCCCCTCCCACCAGGTACACAGTGCTCTGCTCCTGGGCTTGCCAGCTGGTTTATCAATGCTGTCACCAATTTTAAAAACATCTTTCTCATCAATTAACTAGTTCAACAAAGGTGACTGCAATAGTAAATTAATTGGCAAGCCCAAGAGCAGAGCATTTTGTACCTGGTGGAAGGGGTCATGTTGGAAGGTATGGCAGTAGCTTTGATTGGGATAACTGATAATTTTAGGATACAGCTCTGTATGTGGAAAGTGTAAAAGGATTCTAACAACACAATTATGGTGGGAATTCAATGCAGCATTATGTACTTCCACAATGTTCTGCAGCGCACATTACCCTTGATAAGGCAGCCGATCATTGCTCATTTTCAGACGCACCTCCATGGGGCGTAAGGGAAAATTGTCAATATAACTGGTCATGACATGACACGTCACTGGGCAAGGGAAAATTATCGATATTACTTGTCGTGACATGACACGCCACCGAGCGAGGGGAAATTATCTATATTACTTGTCGTGACATGACACACCACGGAGCGAGGGAAAATTATCGATATTACTGGTCATGACATGACACCACTGGGCAAGGGAAAATTATCAATATAACTGGTCATGACATGACACGCCACCGAGCGAGGGAAAATGATCAATATTACTGTTCGTGACATGACACGCCACCGAGCGAGGGAAAATTATCAATATAACTGGTCATGACATGACACGCCACCGAGCGAGGGAAAATTATCGATATTACTGGTCATGACATGACACGCCACCGAGCGAGGGAAAATTATCAATATAACTGGTCATGACATGACACGCCACCGAGCGAGGGGAAATTATCAATATTACTGGTCATGACATGACACGCCACCGAGTTAGGGAAAATTATCGATATTACTGTTCGTGACATGACACGCCACCGAGCGAGGGAAAATTATCAATATAACTGGTCGTGACATGACACGCCACCGAGCGAGGGAAAATGATCGATATTACAGAAGCATATCCTGGCCATCATACTGAATAGAGTACTACCCGCCTATATCTACATTCGCAGGTCATTTCATGCAGGCTACACGTGCAGATATGAATATAATATACCGTATGTACCTGCACATGCACATATCATACAATTACACCTAGCCTGTCATACAACAAACCCCATCATAGAGACATAAACTGTATTTTATGGTAACGTCATCCCAATAAGGTTGGAGGTGTAGCTGCTTAGAAAAAGTAGTTTCAAAATTGCAGTTCTCTGCAGATCTCATTCCATATATTCTAATATGTTTGCTTCAAGAAGACTTTAAATGGAAGAAGCTGGATATCAGACATTCCTGCAGTTATCTGATATGGCGAAATTGTAAAGATTTCACTTCAAACTCTAGGATCTAAGAAATAATTCAAATAGTACAGTAGTGGCTATTTTCCTGTCTGAGACGTATATCTAAGAAGTAAAATAGACGTTTCAAAAAGATATCTACATTATCTCTATAATGTACTCTAACAGTAAAGTAAAAACATAGACTTGGTACTGTAGGTGCTCCACTTTGGAACATGTGACCTGATGCAAAGATGGACACAGTGAGGATGTTTATGCAGAGTTTCATTGGCGCGTTAGGGGAGCGTCACGGGCAGCAGTGGCTCCTACTCTTCTACATGAGCAACAGCTGCAGCCCCTAGAAGCAGTGTAAGGCTGCCTGAAGGGCAAAGCAGCTGATCGCAGCCTAGACTGGCAGTCCCAGGGGGAGAAATCACTGTGTGTGACTGGCAGGTAGTGCTTCCAATGGGAAGCCACTGCCAGTCACACTGTAGCCAGTGCAGTCATGGACTGCAACTAATGGTGGATTTGTGTCTGAAACTGTAGATTTGTGATTGGGAAAGCAGCAATGTTCCCAGAGGCCATACTTAGTTGGATAGAGGAGAGTAGCTAGTGTAGACCATAGGCTACCACAAATGTCGATGTGACACCGATGTTGCGTCAATGTTAGAGTGACTACAGTCATCATCGCACTTGCACAGATCACGGAGCCTGAAAGTGGGCGTCTCAGCGCTCGTACACTCCATCACACAGTGGAGCACAAAGGGAAGGCTGAGATTGGCATTTACATATTCCCGCTATCGCTACTGCTAGAAAGTCTGTGTTACCAACCATCTCTGAATCAGGCCCATACTGTCAACTGTACTTTTAAGCTTGTGTAGTGGACTTGGACCAGTCCTAAAAAAAAGTAGATTGTCAGCCTTTTGTCACAGAGACCAATGTCTAACAGCACTGAAATAGGTATTTCCCCGTCTTTCACTTTCAAAGTCCTTAGAGTTTCTTTAACTGATGTTAGAAACTGTATTCAACATGATTATTAAATATAACCACCTGGATTTAAGCTTAGTCTTACTCTAATTTATCCTTGTAATCAATGTTCACTGCAGGTGATGTAAAGAGATGAGCAAACCTATCATGTTTTGTTCTAGAAATAGATTTGAACTATTAACCCACTATTACAAATTTCAACCAATCATTTATTATTTTGGTTGGAACCATCAATTAATTGAGGTTCACCTTAGGGAAGTCACATTTTCCATGTCTCTAACCTTATTACACTATGGGCCTGATTCAGAGCCGCTCGTAAGCGGCCGCTCGTTCGCTCCGAGCGATGTTTGCCCAACTGCGCATGCGTACGGATCGTAATACGCATCCGCGAACCAGTCAGTGTGGCCGAAAATGGTGTGCTTGCAAAATAGCGAATGCCTGCTATTTTGAGTGACAGAATGAGGCGTATGTGGCTGGTAACAGGGGAAGGTGCTTGAAAACGGGGAGTGGAGATCCGAACGCAGGCGTGCTTAAAGGTCAAAACGGGCGTTTTAAGGGTGTGCATAATTAATACAGCAGCGTCATAGACCACGTCACTGGGTTATTTTATAGCCAGAACTGCTCGCAAAATTGTGGTAGCAAAGACCAACCACAAGAATAGCGAGCAGTTCATACCCTGGTCGATGTACTCGATTAATCTAATAAATAGCGGACATGACGTAGGATGCGAGCGGCCAGGGGGCGTATTTTTTCAAAAAACGACCGCAAGTTTTGTTCGCTCGTTCAGACATAGAGGCGTGAACAGACCGCAAAGAGCGAACGGTTCATTTGAATAGCCACCCCTATTTTCTGAACGAGTGAGCGCAAATAGCGTCCGGCGCTGAATCAGGCCCTATGTACAATACAGACAGGGGTGTATTTATAATGGGTGCAGGGTGTGCGGTGCACATGGGTCCCTGGGTCCAGGGGGGGGCTTGCACCTCACACCTTGTACCCATATTATACTTACCTCTCCGGAGTCCCACGTCGGCACCGGAGTCAGCGCTGTAAAAAATATGGCCAAAGCCATTTTCCCGTCGTTTTGCGCATGCGCAGTACAGGGAAATTGGCCACCGCGGCCATTTTCCCGGTGACCTGTGCATGCGCTATAGACCCTGGGCAAACTTTAGTGCCCAGATTCTATCAATGTGGCACAGCACTCAGTGCGCTACATGCCGCCGGACTGAGAGGAAGGGGCCCTTGATGGAGACTGCACATGTGCCCCCTCCTCTCTTGAAACGCCCCTGAATACAGACACATTGCAACTATAATAACACCCCGATGTAACACACTAGCTCTAAGGTTGGGAAAAAAGGCTTCAAAGCCAAGGGACACATTGGGGTGGGATTATTGCTTGATTTATTTTATTAGAATCATTATGATTATCAGGAAATGTTTTATAACATTTTTTATAGAAGATATTTCTCCCCCTCCCGTAGTCATTTAAGTGGACTCTCCTCCTCATCAACTTGCCCAAAATGTACAAGACCAGATGCTTCCCTCTACCATTGTTTTTGGGATTGCACCTCTATTAAAAAATTTTGGCTCCATGTTAAACAATTTGCATTATTAAAATTGGCAAATTATTTACCATTGGCCCCAGAATGGGCCATCTTTGGTATTTGTACGACTAATTCCAAAATTTCACCAAGTTGTCGCAAATTGCTTTTGATTCCCTGGCCGTGGCAAGAAATGCATACTACGAGGAAATGCATACTACAGCACTGGATACATCCTTCCCCTCCCTCTATGCAAATGTTTAAAGATAAGCTCTTTTAAGTGTTTAAGATGGACTGGATGGAAACATCCTTACACAAAGAACAGCTAGAGAAAGTTTTCTCTATATGGGAATCTTTTATTGATACTAATATTTCAATCAAACATCAAATTCATAATTGCTTTTGTTCTACATTATGGTACGAAACTAGAGTGTTTTTGTCTGATCCTCCTGTCCAACTCAGCTAAGGCAATATTTCATGGTCTGGATGGTACTAGGCTGCAGGCAATCTACCTTTCCTTTTCTTCTCCCTTTTTGTTTTCTTTTTCCTTTTTCTGTTTTCTTTTTTAATTAAATATTTCCATGTAATTAATGTGTTATATAATTTGTATGAGCTTTTTGCTATAAATGATTGTGCTATTTATTATAGCTTTATTATATGATTACTTTTTTCTATTGCTGTCATTATTATTCTGCTTGTTTATACATTTTATTTTATTTAATACATCAAAAAAAACATTTATAATAATAATAATAAAAAAAAAAGAAAGAGTCATTATGATTTATATAATATTTATAATGCTGCGGCTATTTGGGCAGGTACATTTTGCTCAGCGGGGCTATCTACTTGCTCTTAGGGCTTGATTCAGAGCCGGTTACTAAGAGGCGTTCGCTCGTAGATAGCCGATTTTCGCAATCTGCAGATGCATCGCAGTGCACGAACCAATGCCAGAGATTGGGAAGCGTACGCTCACTGGGCATAGACTGCCCAGCAGAGTGAGTGACAGGAGAAGCCGTTTGTGGCTGGTGACAGGGGCTGTCCACTAGAAATGGGGGAGTGAAGGTGCAAATGCTGGCGTGCCTGAGCGTCGTAACGCCATTGCAGAGGCGTGCATAATTAACAGGCAGCGTCATAGTACACATTACCTGGTTGTGTAACACACTGAAGTGCTTGCGGTAGGGTATGGTCTGCCTCAAGTGCTGCGATCACATCTGATGGTACCCGATGTACCGATGGTAACATACACTTCCTGGAGATGACGTGCCAAGTGGGCGTATTAAGACAGGTTGGTGGGCGTCTACATACACAAAGCGATCGCACGCCAAGACATAGTGGGCGTGCTTATGCCTTGCTTATGTGATTGCCTGCCATGCAGTCAACTTGCCAAATTTGCATACGCTGGGAGCAAGTGTACGCATCCAGCGAGCGAGTCTGAATGAGCTCCTTAGCTCAAAGTGACCACATTAGGATCGAGAGGAAAAATAGAAGGTTGGAGGGTAGTCAGGAAGCCGACTGTCATATACAGACTAGGGACTAATGAAAGGCGTCGAAATCCCGACGTCTATCATCTCTACATCGGGATCCCAACGCCCGGTATACTGAACGAAGATAAGCCGGGCGGCAGGTGCGGACAGCCGAGGGCGGGGAGGGTAGGTTAGGGACTCCTGGGGGGAACTTACGGTTAGGCACCCCCCCGGGAGGGTTAGGGTCAGGCTAGGGGAAGGGGGGGTTAGGGTCAGGCACCCCCGGGGGAAGGTTAGGGTTAGGCATCCCCCCCGGGAAGGTCAGGTTTAGGGTGCGGGGAGGGGGGGATTAGGTTTAGGCACTTCCGGGGGGGAGGTTAGGGTTAGGCATTAGAGGGGGAGGTTAGGGTGTAGAGTTAGAAATTGTACAAATATTTACCCTGTCGGGATCTTCTAGTGCCGGTCTTACGGCGTTGGGATTTGAACTCATACTGATTCTGGTTGGAGAGCATTCTAGCAGTAGTAAAGAGATTACCAAGCTCTGCGCATGCCTATTCCATGCCTACTGAGGAGCATGGAATAGGCATGCCCCTCAGTGGGTTGGCCATTACCTCTTGTCACTCCCACAAACATGGTGTCCAGGGGAGTGTTAGTGCTAAAAGCACTAGGACTATTTGTCAGACCCAGAGTGGTGGTGTAAGGCTAATAAATGGTTAATAATACAAATAATATTGTTCTTTACTGGCACACTACAGGTCCCATCAAAACCTATCATGCCTAATTGGTGACAGCATGCCCTTACAGACAGAGCCCATCTTGCTGGGACCTATAGTACACAACTATGGGACAATATTATTTCTATTATTAACCATTTATTAACCCCAACATTTCCACATTTTATTTTATATAGAAGCGTGCACAAATCCCAAGGATCTGTGCAGTGCTCTGTACAAACCCATCTGTCAAAAGAAGGTAATTTATTTCAGAGGGTTAGCAAAGGGTTCTAAACCCGCTGCTTAGTAAATCTGGAGCTTTCTATTCTAATGATGAGAAAAAGATTAATGTTCAGTTGTATTTTAAATTGTGGTTTGTCAGTGGTTTTGTGCTTAGTAAATCACAGTAAACCCTCCAGGCTTTCAAACCTGCTGCTAAGTAAATTTACCTCTGGGATGGGAGAGGTGTACTGACACATGCATCACTACTAGTGCTAAGCCTACAACAAATTACATTTGTAAAGTACAATGGAAAGATAAAATAAGGAAAATCAAGAGGAAAATACAAAAAATAACAGAGGCTAAAAAAAATAATATATATATATATATATATATATATATATATATATATATATATGATAAGACCTGTAAAACCATTGCCAAATGCATGTGTTTTTCTTACATACTGTACATGTATGTAGTATTGACTTAAAGAAAATCTTTTTTCTATCCATAGTCTCAATGCATAAACACCAGTAACAGTAAAGTCTTGCCTCAGCAATTTTTAAAAGGGAACTTTTATTATATATCTTACCAAATGTATTTTTGAATATCAGCACGGTGAATAAAGTCATTATGATCAACCTGTATTAAAACACTTAAAAACCCACTTTTGTCCCATCACTAGCTGCAACGCAGCAGCACTTACGAATAAAATACACTTGTAAAAAAATCAAAATGATACAAAGCAACAAATAATAATCACAAATAAGCGGACTGCAGGATCCTAAGCTTCCTCCTAGAGGGAGGAGACGACAGTGGGGAGAATGAGGCTGACTGTAGTCAGGGCTCACAGAGGAAGGGTTGAGAGGTGAGAACCCTTTGTTCCTTCCTGGCTTGGGAAGAGGAGTCTTAAGATTGATCTTGCAAACTAGAAATATACAATGAAGCTTGTGCTGTTCCATCCACAGCCTCCACGGGAGCCTCTCCCATCCCTGCTTCCCTGCTGAGACTCTGTAAGACTCTATCCCCTTTTATCAAGAGAAAGAGATTTGTGTCCGGCATCCTCTGCACAGTGTTAAGGGAAAGAAAAAAATCAATAGGCAGTTCACTTAATTGGATTATTGAATATGTAAATATTTTAACCCTTTTTACCTTAACGCAATAGCAGATAAAATGACACATTTACTGACAACATAAAAACCTTCCTGAAATTATATACAGTATTCGTAACATAAAAAAAGAATAAACGAGATGGATAGATAGATAGATATGATATAGATAGATATGATATAGATAGATATGATATAGATAGATATGATATAGATATGAGATAGATAGATATGATATAGATAGATATGATATAGATATGAGATAGATAGATATGATATAGATAGATTGATAAATAGATAGATATGATATAGATAGATATGATATAGATAGATAGATATATAGATAGATATAGATTAGATATATGATATAGATAGAGAGATAGATATGATATAGATAGATAGATATAACAGATAGATATGACAGATAGATATGATATAGCTAGATAGATATGATGTAGCTAGCTAGATAGTTTGATATTTTATAGATAGATAGATAGATAGATAGATAGATAGATAGATAGATAGATAGATAGATATGATATAGATAGATAGTTTGATATGATATAGATAGATATGCTATATAGATATTTTATATAGATAGATATGATGTAGATATATAGATAGATAGATAGATAGATAGATAGATAGATAGATAGATAGATATGATATAGATATATAGATAGCTATGATATAGATAGATATAAGATAGATAGATATTATATAGATAGATATGAGATAGATATGATATAGATAGATATGATATGATATAGATAGATATGAGACAGATATATATGATATAGATAGATATGAGATAGATATAGATAGATATGATATAGATAGAGATAGATATGACAGATAGAGATATGATATGATATAGATAGATATGAGATAGATAGATAGATAGATAGATAGATATGATATAGATAGATATGATATGATATAGATAGATAGATATGAGATAGATATATATGATATAGATAGATATGATATAGATAGAGAGATAGATATGACAGATAGAGATATGATATGATATAGATAGATAGATACGAGATGGATATGAGATAGATAGATAGATAGATAGATATATCTCCAACACGGATCGGCACTCACTCCTAAACGTCCAGCAGCTTCGGTGCCTTCCACAACATAAAACATCCAATGTCAACTACAAAATGAACGGCGGCATTCGAAGACTTTTGCAAAAATTCAAAAGACGTGTATTCACATAAACATCATAAGACACCAACGTTTCGGGATTACTGTGTCCCTTTGTCAAGGTTTGTAACCAGTAAAGTGAAAAAACTAACCTTAAATACCAAGTAAAAGTCCGTCCAGTATCTGCCGCAGCAGAGACCTGGAAGCCCCAACTCCCAGAGCACTCACCAAAAGTGACGTCAAGGCGCCGTCCACGTTCCGTTGCCCAAGCATTACAGTCCTGTACTTGCTTTATATTTACATATTCTCACAGTTTTATTCCCACATATTTTCTGGTAACATTTGTTGTCTCCATTTTAATGTACAGTATCCTACTTCCTTTACGCAACGCCGCCACCGCTAACATTATCTCCACTTTACTAGCATGCTTCTTCTTACTACAGATGTGATATTATGTTCTACTGTAATTGTCAATTATGACTGTCATGCCTTCTTTTTATTCAACGCCATCTCCTGTGTTATTCTTAAGAATTGCACTGTTATTTGTTATTTTTTATTTCATTTCCTATTATATTTAGTTTGTGTATATGTTACAGACATTTTCTGTGGTTACAGTTCCCTGGTAGTGATTCCCTAGTACTTATGTACATGTGATTTCTTAATTTTTTGTTTTTTTATTAAATTTGCAAATATCTAAAAAAAAACTTTTTACACATTGTCAATATGGGGTATTGTGTATAGAATTTTGAGGATAAAAATGAATTTATTCTATTTTGGAATAAGGCTGTCACATAACAAAATGTGGAAAAAGTGAAGCGCTGTGAATACTTTCCGGATGCACTGTATATACATTCAAATGGGATCATTAGTATAATTTCCCTTCATTGGTTATAAGGCACAATGATCCCTATGGATACAGGCATTTTCTGAAATGTATCAGTGTGTTTTTATCAACAAGTATTTCTTACTAACTGCTTTGGGGCTCATTTACATTTTGGATGAAAGTCAATTTTATGACACGCCCCTCAGATGTACTGTAGCAGTACACGCCCACTTTATCGCCACGCTTATAGGAGCTGCTTTCATAATCTCCCTGAAATGCTTTTTCAAAAGTAGGTAAGTATGCTCTATTCCCAAATCTGAATCAGGCCCTAAGCCCTGGTTTTGTCATCTGCTGCAGTTGCCATCTGCTAATCTTAAGCCACTTACACACTAAACGATTATTTTGGAAGATAACGATATCGTTCAACGAAATATCGTTTATATTACTCAGTGTGTTTTCAGTGAACGACCAATGATGCGTGCACCCGCGGGTCGTTATCGACATTTACTGTCGTGCAGACATACAGGCCAAACTGACGATATCGGCAGAAAGTGCCTGTACACCCAATATCGTTTGTCCTACACTACTGAAAGTTCAAGGGAAATCTTTCACCAATATCGCTCATCACACACATCGTCTAGTTTGTATGAGCCCTTAGAATATCAGTAATAACTAAGAAGGCTGAAAACTATTTTGATAGGACACCATTATTAGCCATCTCCATACTAATCTCTATGTAATAAGTAGTATTCCTGGGGCATACTGGAAATGGAGTGTACTCCATTACTAAATCATGGTTTATCACCTATTTGGTCACTGAGAGATAAATGTATATCTAGGAGGTGCTATCAGGATTTACAGCACTGCTTCATGGTTCATAAGCAGAAGAGAAATCTCCACTGTCTTCCCTGGCTATAATTCACTGTATGTACTGTAAGACGATGTTACCTATGGAGTGACAGTCAGGCTGTATCCTCTTGGGCTATTGCAAACAAAGGAATATTGGACCAATAATTCCCTAATGAGCCATAGGTCAAGTAAACACCATGTATAGTAACCAAAGTTACATCTTTTACATTACATGTAATAACCCTCGGGCATTCTTTGGTTCTGCCCTTGTATTCTTCCTAGCCAGGCTAATGTCTAAATATTTTTTAGATGCCCATGTTAGCAATCCTATAAAATGGATTATTAAACAACTACTTAGCATTCATTGAGCATGTGACAGATAGTTATATTTGAACTAAGATTCTTGTAAGGCACAACAAGACTTATACAATATTCCTGGTTACTACACAACCAGACCCGTACTTGACAAATATATACCCCCAGGGATAAGTAGCATACATGCATATTCTTCAAAATGTGCAGGAGACTTCCGAAACTCGGGTGGCTCTTCCGGACCCGGGAAGGAGTAGGCAAGTCTCCCGAAATCTGTGCCACACTGGCCACAGCAAATTGTGCCTTTGTATAGCAGGGACGGGGTCACAATGATGCAATCATAGTGCCATGCCCTCTCTCTGTCCTCTAGACTGCACCACCCAACATACAGACTCCTACTTGACTAACCCCTCCTGGAGGGTACAGCCAGGATGTATGATATGCAGTAGTGTGTGGTGCCGTAAATTGCATTACCAATTTGCAGCATTGCCCCGACCATGGGGATTCCAGCGCTCAGAATGACGGCGCCAGAATCCCGACACTTGTTAGAATCCCGGCACCTGCACCCCAACTGTCGGATTCCCGAAGGTAAGTAACGGGGTTGGTGGGAGGGTTAGGGTTAGGCACTAAGGTGGGAGGGTTAGGTTTAGAGTGCGGGGAGGGGGAGGTTAGGTTTAGGCACTGGGGGGGAGGTTAGGGTCATGTACCATGGAGGGAAGGTTAGAGTAGGGAGAGGGGGAGGGTTAGAATACTGACGGGTCGGTATTCTAACCCTGTTGGGATGCCAGGCCTAATGACGCGAATAGTCCAGCCGTGCCCCCATCATCATGCTCTCATGGTGATGGGCCTATATTTATGTGCATGTCTGAGGCTGTAGCTCCATCAGCTCCAATGTTAATCTGGCCCTGGGAAGATTCATCATGAGACCAATCAACAGAACAGGTTTAGGGTGTGGAGAGGGGGAGATTAGGTTTAGGGTGTGGGGAGGGGGAGGTTAGGTTTAGGGTGTGGGGAGGAGGAGGTTAGGTTTAGGGTGTGGGGAGGAGAAGGTTAGGTTTAGGGTGTGGCGAGGAGGAGGGTAGGTTTAGGCACTAGGGTGGAGGGTTAGGGAGAGGGGGAGGGTATCCTAACCCTGTTGGGATGCCGGCGTCAGGATTCTGACTGTCGTGATCCCGAGCGCTGGCATCCCGTCCCCAACTTGTCCTCAACACTATTGCCAATACCAACATGACCACCTGCAGTGATGCATCTAGTAATAAAATAGCTGGGCTCACATTCTGGCAGCACACAGTAGCACCAGTCACATACCAGTTGCCCCACATAATGTATACTTTCGAGGAAACCATCAGTATTACCTTTGGATGTTGTAATTGAAAAAACATGGTTTAAGGCTTTGCATAGATGAAATGATTTATAAATGTGTAACTACATTACATGTTTTACATAGAAAATAAATTCAACCTTTAAAAAACTTGGCGTCTGGTAACAAAAATCACCCTGAGCAGAATAGCGTCTTGCTGTGAATTGTAACCGAAATAAACCTGTCGTACATGTGACTATAGATGTATTTTACCTTTTATATAAAAGTAAAGGTCAATTTTACCTCGAAGCTGTTTGCAGTATACAGTGCTACAATGGAAATCCTGGGCCTATAGAATTTTGTACACACATGGACTTGGTGCTTGTAACATGTGGATACAAAACAGCTTAAATATCTCGGGGTAGTTTAAACACAACCGGTTCATACTGTGCATTTCAGCCACATGAAAGGGGGAGCCCAGACAATATGTCCATTTTCTGCTTATCCTAAAAAAAGATGTCAGAATGTGTCAGTATTGCGTAAGGCCCATCCAAGCACAAGGTGTGGGAGATTGATTTATTAGTAGTGAACATGTGCAGGAGGAGGTGGGTAATGGAAACTGAAGAATAAAAAATTTGATTCCACAGATGATCATATAGAGGTTTATTACACACAACATAATTAGAGATACCCCCACCCTCCCCGAATCCCTAATCGAGGCAAAACCTTGAGATCCCGCTGTCGAATCTCAGAGTTTTGCCTCAAGCAGCCATTTTCAAAGTCTCACTGAAGTCTATATCTGTCACAGCTCTCAGCCAATAAGCGCAGCCCATAGACTGCAATGGGCACAGGAAGAGGAAGAAAGATGCCGCTCACCACCCTGCTCTGATACACCGCTGTCCCCCGCTGCCGACACTCCGCATTGCCGACACCACCGGCACCCTGCACTGGGGACACTGCCAACACCCTGCACTGCTGCCCCCATACTGAGGACACCATCAGCACGATTACACTGCCAACACTGCCGGCTAACACGCAATGAGGAAACTGCCGGCACCCCTGCACTGTGGACACTGCTTGCACCCCCATTCTGCCGACACCGCTGGCAACCTGCCCTGAGGACACTGCCACCCCTCGTACTGAGAACACCGTCAGTACCCCCCGCTGCCGGCACCCCCACACTGAGGACACCGCTGGCACCCACCCATACTGCACTGCCGACACCGCCAGCACCCCCGCACTGAGTACACCGCTGGCACCCCCGCTCTGCCGGCAACGCTGGCACCCTGCACTGAGGACACTGCTCCTCACGTACTGAGGACCCCACACTGCCGGCACCCGCGCACTGAGGACACCACCGGAACCCCCACACTGAGGACACTGCGGCCACCCTGCACTGGGGACACCGCTGGCACCCGTGCACTGCCAATACCAGCAGCGCCCCTACACTGAGGACACTACTGACACCCCTGCACAGCCGACACCATCAGCACACCAACAATGAGGACACTGCTGGCATCCCCGCTCTGCTGATACTGCCACCCCTAAACTGAGCACACCATCAGCGCCCCCTGCACTGCCAACACTTCCACACTGAGGACACCACCAACACCCCACACTATCGACACCACCAGCACTTGGGCACTGAGGACGCTACTGGCATTCTCGCACTTAGGACACCGCCAGCATCCCCGGACCGCTGTCACAGTAAGTGCACTATTGGTATATCCAACCCACACTGTATCTGACCTGCACTGTATACAACCCACACTGTATCTAACCTGCGCTGTATCCAAACCACACTGTATACCGCATTGTATCCAACCCACAATGTATCCTGCACTGTATTCAACCCACACTGTATCCACCCTGCACTATAAACTGCACTGTATCAGACATGCACTGTAACCGAATCAGACTGTACCCCGCACTGCATCCTACCTGCACTGTATCCAACCCACAATGTATACCACACTGTATCCGGCCTGCACTGTATCCAACCTACACTGTATCCTATACTATATCAGACCCGCACTGTATCCCACACTGTATCCAACCCATACTTCCCTACCCTCCTGATTCGGCTGGGAGCCTCCCGGGGAACAGCCCCTCCCCCCCTGTGGTTACAATATAATCACATCATCATGGCCCCACCCCCCTGCTTCACAATGCCATTAATCTCGGCATTGTGAAGAGGGGGCGTGGCCACGATGACGTGATCGCGCTGTCATGCCCCATGTTCCACCAATGATGCGTCATTGCCACGTCAAGCTCCCTTTTGCCGCGACACGCCCTCCCCCTGTGCCGTTGAAGCCTGTCAGCTCCGTCCCGGAAGGAGGGAGCTAAAAGTCGGCAAGTATGATCCAACCCACACTGTACACCGCACTGTATCCAGCCTGCACTGTATCCAACCCACACTGTATCCTTCACTATATGCGACCCGCACTGTATCCGACCCGCAGTGTTTCTGGCCCGCACTGTTTCTGGCCCGCAGGTACAGTATGCTGTTTTTATGGTTGGGGAAATTTTGGGAAACTGCTCAACAAAAAAGTTGATTGAATGGGGTTTTACATGGGCACAGAGTGCCAGTCACCAGTGGCCCAGAGCCCCCAGGAAGGAAATACAGATTGGGCACTGAGAATAGGCATGTGCTGGGGGCATATCCACTTGTGTAGAGGGCATTCATGTCTGCTGTTGCTATTTACACATGGTTTAGGGGTTTTTTGTGTGCTGCTTGTTAACTACTGTACGACTACTTGTTTTGAGCAAGGATATTCCACGCATGATTTAAAAATTCTGTGTTGTGTTGTTTTCTATTGAACGTACTTGTGAGTTAGTGTGATTGGTTATTGCTAATACATTACTAATTTGCAAAAAATTTGTAAACAGAAATAACAGCCGTGTATTTGTGCCGCTGCTCCGTTGCCTAGTTTAGCCAGCCAGCCTTTGGTGAACAATATTGTGAGCTGTGAAGTGGTCAAAATTGACTGGAGATGACTGGAAATTAATGTTATTGAAGTTACTAATACTGTAGAAACAAAAAAAGGCCCAAATTATGTGACTTTATTTTATACATTTTTGAAAAAAATACAGATCCAAAACCAAAACACGCAATGACGGTTTTGCAAAACCAAATCCAGATCCAAAACCTCGAAGAAGATACAATCCAAAACCAAAACACGGGGGTCGGCGACTCTGCGCACATTCCTAAACATTATGCATGCACATACAAACATATAGGGGTAAATGTAATACATTCCCAGTTTTTGTGCGAGTATGGACTCAGGGCCGCCATCAGGGGGAGACTGCCGGGACTGGAGTCATGGGCCAGGACAGAGAGAGGGGCCCAGACAGAGAGGGGTACCCGCCCGCCGTCACCACCCACAATCTCGCTGCCGGTCTGCCTCCGGCTCCTACCCCCAGCGCTGTGCTGTGCTGCAATGCCTGCAGCCCTGCAATAAAGTGTTTTTTTTCTTTGGAGACCAGTGCGCATTACATCATGATGTCACGCCGCGCAGCTGATAGAAAGAGGAGCAACAAGAAGTACCAGATAAGTGTGCAGCTGTCTGTCTGTCTGGGGCTGGTATGGACGCAAGAGACAGACAACAGAGCTGGGCTGGAGAGGCAGGAGGGGGGCTAAAGGTGTCAAACATTTTACTAAAAATGTTTTGTGTATGGGGCCTTGTGTGGGGGAAAGGGCTGTCTGCCTACCTATTTTGACAATCCTGGGCCCCACCATTTCTGATGGCAGACCTGTATGGACTCACATTGTTCCGAAACTCGCAGTATGTAATAGCCTGTGAGTTGGAAGGTGCGAGTTTACCTGAATTGTGAGTTCATGTGAGTTTTAGCTATTGTTACTGTGGGAAAACTTGCAAATTGTAATGCGAATTTCATTGTGAGTTAGTTAATATAACCATTGGCAGCATCATCTTTGACAGAAGCCTGCATAGATCAGTGAAATCCGTGCAGTCTTCTATGTGTTAAAAGTGAATGAAAGGGTTAAAAAAAAGGGAAAAAATGTTGTGGGGTCTGTGAGCCAGTCCTGGCTGTGAAAATATGGTGGGGAAAAATGCAGGGGTCATCCGTATTTTCATTAACCAGCACCAGGCTCTGTGAGCCGGTCTGAGTTGTGGAAATACGGGGGACAAAATGAGTAGGGTTCCCCTGTATTATCCACAACTAGCAGTGAGCTCTAACTAGTGGGGGTGTAAAGAACTACATTCGCAACCCCATACTAGTCAGCCCAGGCCGGGGAATCATCGGGAAGTGGGGATTCCCCATTAAAGGGGTCCCTCACCCCCGGGCAGACCCTAGGCCCAGGTTGATAGCCTGGGGTTATCCTCTGCATCCCTGAGTCGTGGTGCGGAGTTGATTGTGTAAAAAATATAAATAATATTGTCCTTACAAGTCCCAGCAAGCCTACCACACTTGCTGGCACTTGGAAAACCACAATTGCCAGCAAGCCCGGGCATTAAAGTAGTAGGCCTCCTGTAAATTAAATATTAAAATAAAGACAATACACACACACCAAGTGTTATAATATTTTATTATTGACTCATACACACAGTAAATACTTACCTTTACCTTACCTGGTGCCGGTCGGTCCTCTTCTCAACTTAGCATCCCTTGTCTTAGACCAAAAATGAAAAACATACTCACCAACCCCTTGGTTATAATATAGTACTAAGGGCCTGATTCAGCAAGGAACTTCTGGATGCAGACGCACGCACTCGGCCGCTGCGAGAATATGCTAATGATTGCATATGCACGGCAATCGCAGCACAAAGATGCAAACACCCATCACTACATAATGTCGCCCCTTTACCCTCCTCTAACATCCGTACTGATGCGCAAGGCTGAGAAAACATCGAGTAACACTGGATCCGCATTAAGACTAAAGGTAGACCTGACCTTTCTGCAGGTGTTGAGAGACTTCCTACACGAAGAGGGATGCCAGGCTGCGTCCGGCATCTGAGTGGCTAATTTATGCACGCCTGCGTTTGGCCGACCACTCCCCGTATCCACCCACAAACGGCACTTCCTGTCAATCACTTTTCCTGGGTCTGAGTATTCACTTCGCTCACTTTTACGGATGCAGTGAGCGGTTCGCGCACGTGCACTGCAACCCACACGCATGCGCAGACCGTGCGTCTTTGCTGAATCAGATCTATGAGGACTTGAACCAAGGGGGTTGGTGAGGATGTTTTGTTTTTTTTTGGAGGCTGAACTAGGCTCAAATTAGTTTATTTTTTTGCCAGTCTATTTTCACTAGTTTTGTGCGAGTTTACAACTTGCACTATTATTATATTGTGCGAGTTGTATATTTAACAAGGGCAACATTTGGATGGTGGGTTTTGCTGAGGCGAGAAAGTTTGATGCGCGTTTCATGCGAGTTTGCATGTACTCACACTCTATTACATACGGCGACTGCAAACTCACATGTTTTAAGAACTAGGACTCTATTACATTTACCCCGTACTCTCAATATACTCATACTCGCTTATTACTGAGAAAAAAGAGGAGAAATATATGAATATATTATTGTACGGTATTTACATAGCTCTAAATTGTATTAAATGGAAACCATGGAAACAAATACTCATACATACATTCGGTACATAATTATCACTATGGTCATCTGAAAATAATGGTGACGTTTTCTTGTACACTATAGAGGGTTGGGGATTCTTTGACACTTAAACTGGCAGAGGGCCTTTGACTGGCTCGGCATGATGTAACTTGCAGTTGTACAATAGCTAGAGGTTGCCCATTTATGAAAGGAAACAAGAACACCAAACTAGTACTGTAGAAGGTAAAATGCTTAAATAATCACTGGAGGTACGTACAGTAGGAAGGATTGATGGAACAATGGCCCTCATTCAGAGCCGTTCGCTATTTGCGGTCGTTCGTTTAAAAACAAGGGGTGGCTATTCAAATGATCCGTACGCACATTGCAGTCTGTTCACACCTCTAAGTCTGAACGAACGAGCAAAACATACGCTCGTTTATTTGTTAAAAACGCCCCCTGGCCGCACGCATCCTACGTCATGTCCGCTATTTATTAGATTAATCGAGTACATCGACCAGCGTATGAACTGCTCGCTATTCTTGTGGTTGGTGTTTGCTACCACAAATTTGCGAGCAGTTCTGGCTCTAAAATAACCCAGTGACGTGGTCAATGACGCTGCTGTTTTAAATATACACACCCATAAAACGCCCGTTTTGACCTTTAAGCACGCCTGCGTTCGGATCTCCACTCCCCATTTTCAAGCACCTTCCCCTGTTACCACCCACATACGCCTCATTCTGTCACTCAAAATAGCAGGCACTCGCTATGTAGCGTACAAAGGATTTTCGGCCGCACTGACTGGTTCGCGCATGCGTACTAAAAAGCGTACGCATGCGCAGATGTGCAAACATCGCTCGGAACGAGCGTACTGCCGCTAACGAGCGGCTCTGAATGAGGGCCAATATTAGAATCATTTTAGATGGGTTGCTCTGCAAGTGAATAACTAGAAATCACTGGGTAATAAGGTAAAAGTGCTTCACCTTTCAAACCAATCCTCAGCTACACTTTCACTAAAGTTAACCCAATTTCTGTATCTGATAACAATACTTAACACAACACCACACTAATTACATATTTTCCAATGTGGTGAAGAAACATGAACTGTGTACACCTTTATTTTATTTCCAGTAGAAGTCAATTAAGCTGTCAAGAGGTTGATGTGCTTGACTAGACATAATAAACACATTTAACATTACCTGACTCCATGTAAACCAACTAAAACAAAAAGATATACTCTGAATATTGTGGTAAAAGGTCACAGTTTTTATTATATAAATTAATGTAAATCAAGAAATAGGTGGCCAAAAAAGCATTACAAAACCTGAACTGTGGAGAACCCACTGCCCCTTAATTGGCCAGAAGTGGTCACTCTTAAATGATGTGCGCAGGGCCCCACTCATGAGCAGGATAACTCACTTCACTTCGAAGTGAAAGTGCCCCACAATCACCTCTTATGCCACCTGTGGCCACTGAAGAGCAATGCTTTTCCCCCAACAGCTAGGTTCTAAAGGAGCCGTAGCACACCACCCAAGTGACCTTGACACCAACCAACTACAGAAATGAAAACAGATACCCCAGGAACAAAACCAAAATGGCCTTACTCTGGTGCACCTTGTTAGACCCATACAGAAGGACAGTCTCAGACTTAATTCGGGGTGACAAACTGCAGTGCCCCTTGCACCAAAAACGTGGACACTACAGCATTCAACTGGTGCTTCCCCCTGTCTATGACCACACTCCCATGGGGACACTTCCAAACCCACCTTGGCTCAATATTGGTTCACATCCCAAACAGTACGCCACCAATGCAGATACTCTTCAATGTCTGATTTAATGTGCAAATATTGGTCAAACCCCTTATGCTTCCCCAAATCATTATCCTGTAAGAGTACTATCAACCACCGAGGGACTACCCAGTGAGCTGTCACAGAGACAAACAACTTCAGAAAACCTTCCCAATGTAAACATCAAGGAAACCATAAGTCCTCTGAGCCAATCAATATTGTTTATCCCAATAAATAGAATACTGCCTTACAAACAATAATTCATCCAAGGACCTGACACAAAAAAAGGACCCACACATTAAACAGCAAACTCCAAACAGGAAACAGGAAGATCCCTCCCATGCCATCTTATTTATCCCTATCAGCAATCCTCCCCCAAGCACCTGCTAGGCTGCACAAGGTCACTGCAGTTGACAATTATCCTTACATAATGTAACATCCTATAACACAATACATTACGCCATATCATCACCCACAACCTAGGCGCTTATGTGCCCTTGCGGTTAGAACACGATAAAAGAAGGTACCGCACAGAACCTTATAACTACTCAACAATATTACATCCTTCGGTCATAATATATCATGATTCATCGTTGGTGGTGCTCCCAAAGCCCAAAGTATAACATCAAACACAACAAAGGGAGAGAAAAAGAAGGGCTTGTTGCTGGGGCACTCTTTAGCTAAATATTCACATGTAGTATGAACATAAAATATAACCTTTAATAGATACAATTGCTATTTTAATTGTATCTATTAAAGGTTATATTTTATGTTCATACTACCTGTGAATATTTAGCTAAAGAGTGTCCCAGCAACAAGCCCTTCTATCCCTTTTTTGTGTTCGGTGCCCTTGCGGTTAGTCAGCATTCTGTTGAATCCTATTTGGATCTTATCAGTACCTAGGTACAGTTTAGCAAGTGTGCATCATTTACGAAGAAGACATACACGAAGAGGTAGTATGATGTCCATGGTAAAGGATAGGAATATAGGGTGAGAGGTATAAAGCGGTGTAAAGAGTGGAGATGTTGCCCATTGCAACCAATCAGCTTCAATGTAGCATTTATCAAGTACATTCTATAAAATAATAGGTAGAAGCTGATTGATAAATTACTATGGGCAACTTCTCCGCTGGTCCAATTCTCCACTCTTTACATCAACTCCATACTCTACTATTATGACCAGTACCAGCATGAGGTGGTAACTTCTCTGCAGCTTCCATAATTACAGTGTAATTAGGGAGAACTCTCTTTGTCCCTTGCATGAAGAGTTTTTGATTTTCCTGGGACAATTCTGATTTTGCAAGGGGCAATGTAGTGTGGTCTATCAGTCTGAACCATAACCATGACAAATGGAGGACATGCAGTGTGGATTGTGGGCATGGTTGGATTGATCAAGATGCACCCTGGATGGGTTAGGAGAATATATCTGTCCTAATATTTCATTCAATAATACCAATATTGGGAAGGAAGATATATTTATATCACATTATTACATAATGGCATTGGACAGCTATTGGAGATCACAACACAGTAATGGGTTGGGTACAGGATGCCGGCACTCGTGATCCTGGCAGTCAGAATCATGGTGCCAGCATTCCGACAGGGTTAGATAAATACACCTGTCGGTAAGTATCCTAACCATACACCTAAACCTAACCTTCCCTCCCTGCACCCTAAACCTAACCTCTGCCCCTAGTGCCTAAACCTAACCCTCCCTCCCTAGTGCCTAAACCTAACCCCTCTCCCTAGTGCCTAACCCTAACACTCCCCCTAGTACCTAAACATAACCCTCCCCCTAGTGCCTAACCCTAACCCTCCCTCCCTAGTGCCTAAACCTAACCCCCCTCCCTAGTGCCTAACCCTCCCCCTAGTGCCTAAACCTAACCCTTCCTCCCTAGTGCCTAAACCTAACGCTCCCCCCTAGTGCCTAACCCTAATGCTCCCCCCTAGTGCCTAACCCTAACCCTTCCCCTAGTGCCTAACCCTCCCCCTAGTGCCTAACCCTAACCCTCCCTCCTTAGTGCCTAAACCTAACCCCTCTCCCTAGTGCCTAACCCTAACCCTCCCCCTAGTACCTAAACATAACCCTCCCCCTAGTGCCTAACCCTAACCCTCCCTCGTGCCTAAACCTAACCCCCCTCCCTAGTGCCTAACCCTCCCCCTAGTGCCTAAACCTAACCCTTCCTCCCTAGTGCCTAAACCTAACCCTTCCTCCCTAGTGCCTAAACCTAACCCCCTCCCTAGTGCCTAACCCTAACGCTCCCCCCTAGTGCTAACCCTAACCCTTCCCCTAGTGCCTAACCCTAATGCTCCCCCCTAGTGCCTAACCCTAACCCTTCCCCTAGTGCCTAACCCTCCCCCTAGTGCCTAACCCTAACCCTCTCCCTAACCCTACTACTTACCGTTGAGATGCCGTCGGGATTCTGACTGGTGTCGGGATTCCGGTGGCGGCATTCTGAGCGCCAGCATTCGACATCCGGAATAATAACTACATCCCATCATGACAAACAATGAGGGTCTGGGCACCATTGAGAAGTTTGGAGCTGCAGTGGCATGATTCTTATCTATATTCATTTCACAACTGTACACAGTTAAAGGAGTGACTGGGAGACAAAATAGAATAGGAATATCTAAGAGTTTCTGTCTCTCTCTCTCTCCTGGCATTTTCCATTGCAGATGCACCCACCACATCCGCACACATCTTAGGAAGTATGTCAGCTTGCAATGGAGCGAGACAGTTGCCTAGTTAAGCAATAAACACTTCATATATTGCAAACATTTAGCTAATTGATATACAAGCTTTAGTGTGTTTTAACACCCAACCATGGATTTACTAGCTTTGGGTAATTTTTTATTGCACTTTAGTACTATTAACTGCCTTTTATCCTTTTACTATAGTAATAAATCATTTATACATAATAAATATTAATTTAAAAACACAAAAAAACATGGCTTTTATATAAAGTATATCTGGGCAAGCCACTAATACTAGACATAATAAGTTAAAGGATAATTTGCATTATTAAAACCTGAATTTCTAACTAATTGCTTTTTGCAATAATGTATTGTTATTAGCGTGTTTTAAAGGATAATAAAATGTGAATGACATTCATTTAATTTCTATATGCAAAATCTCGCTGTTACTGGTTTGTTCCGTTACATCTTCTCTATAACAATCACTTGCCAATTATAGAAATGAGACATCTCGATACAGTCATGTAATTACAGCTGAGGTTTGTCATATATTAGTTTTATAAAGAAAAAATAGTTCATAGACTGAATTTCAGGCATTTAGAGATACAGTAAATATAATGTATGAATGATTATATCAGCTATTGATCCTACAAAACTCCAGTTCTCAGCAGAGCAGGGCACCAAGTCAGGGGCGTATTTATAATGGGTGCGCATGGGCCCCTGGGACACCGCACACCGTGCATCCATATTATACTTACCACTCCGGAGTCCCATGTCGGTGCTGGTGTCAGCGCTGTAAAAAACGCCTGGAAAATGGCCTGCATGCGCAGTATGGAAGACACCGGGAAAATGGCTGCCATGCCGTTTTCCCGATGACCTGCGCATGCGCTGTACATTCTGTGCACAGACTAGTGCCCAGGGTCTATCGCTGCGGCGCTGCGCTCAGTGCGCTGTAGGGATGGCCATCAGTCGGTTGGCCATCGATGGTCACCATCGGTGGACCCATCAGATATTACCATCGATGGCACACAAACCATCTATTGTGAACCATCGATGGCTTGCACCTCCACAATGGTCACCTCTGCTGAGGGCACGCCAGGGCGCAGCCCAATGAAAAAATAGGGGTGGGTTTAGTGACCACCGGGGGAGGGGATAACGTCCATCCTGCCACTGGTTCTCTGCCATCAATGGCAAAAGTAGTTGACATCGGCCAGCAACCATCAATGTTTTGGAAACATCGATGGTCGATGGCCATCCCTAGTGCATTATAGGCCGCAGAGATAGGAGGGGGCCCATGTGCAGCCTCTGGGCCTGATTCTGACCCGCTTGCAAGCGCTGTGCGCTCGCAACTGGGTCGATGGTGGGCCAGTGCGCATGCGCGAGGCCTGGATAGCGACGGGCAATCCGTCGCTCCGTGGTCTCGAACCAAAGGGGGCGTGCTGTCGATGTTGAGTGACAGCACGCCCACTTTGGTGGGCGGGCTGGAGGAGTGGCTGCTCAAACGGAGGCGTTCCCATGTGAACGCCTCCGTTTGGGGCCAGCCCCACTGACATCTAACAGAGCCGAAAGCTCTCTGGGGCTTGCGACAACGAGACCCTACCACAAGGGTCTCGTCGCAAGCCCGATGGTCAAGACCATCGCGACCATCTTCCTGGCCGCTCGCTATAGCTGTGGGTGGTCACCCACAGCTATGCGAGCGGCCAGGAGGCCGCTCTAAAAAAAATAGCCCGGCCCTGATTCAGAGCGAGCGCTCTGTCAGAGCATCCGACTCTGAATCAGGGCCTCTGGGCCTGATTCAGAGCCACTCATAAGCGGCCGCTTGTTCGCTCTGAGCGATGTTCGCACAACTGCGCATGCATATGGGTCGTAATGCGCTTGCGCCAACCAGTCATTGCGGTCGGAAATCATGCGCTCGCAAAACAGCGAGAGGCTGCTAATTTGATTGACAGAATGTACCGTTTGTGGGTAGTCTGCTGGGAAACCACATGACAGACCAGCAGGACGGAGCCGGAGGCTGCTGCGCGGACAGGTAAGTCGGGGGGGGAAGGTGAGCGGAGGGGGGTGGGGGGGTGGGGGGCATATGAAACTTAACGCATCTGTAGGCAGTGCTGCGCATGCGCTGGTTTTACAGATGTAACAGCGCATGCGCAGCACTGTTTCCAGATGCGATAAGGTAGTATAGGCAGGGAAAAGTATCTATTTCCCGAAAAGCTGTCATCGCAAAAATGACAGCTTTTCGGAATAGATACTTATGGAGAGGTGGAATGATGAATTCCACCTATAATTAGCTACAACTCCATGAGAGTTCTAAAGCTAATTATCTCCATTGAATTTTTACGTTTAATTAATAGGCCCCCCAGATAGAAACATTTTTCACACCTCCACTGGTACTGATTTGTCAAGAGGAGAATCTGTCTCAGAGTGACAGACCTGGCTCCACTGTGCCTGTGCAGGGGCTGGGAGTGCCTGCAGCAGTCTGGTCTCCTCCTTCTGCTGATGGCACGTGATGTCACCGCTGATTCCAGAAAATGGAATCAGTGAATGCTGCTGATACGTAGAGATGGAGCTCACCGCCTGCAGCTGCCGGTGGGCCAGTCAACAGCCTCTGATAACTACCTGGCACACTGTGCCCAGCGGGTGAGTCTGACCCTGGCTGCAGGTGCTAATTGAAGTGATAGCAGCAGCTGCGGCTTTGGGCGCTTAGCTGGCAGGAACAATGGAGGAGAGGTGCCCCCTTCAGAGCTGGTGCCCGGAGAGGACCGCCTCCATTGTCTCTGGCAGTTCCGCCCCTGCTCTTATGTTCTCTCTGTACCCCTCCTGCATGTTCTTAGTTGCAGGTAAGCCCCAAAGCCATTAGGCTTAGTAATGGTTGCTATCGTGGCTACACTTCTGCTTATGGCTGCTTCCAATCATACTAATAAATGAAAATATTCTGCTAATCAATGGCATGAAATGGGTTTTAAGTAAGGAGGGCCTGGCCCAACACTATACCAGTACTGGTACAGGAATTTAATAACAGCTTTGGTCCAATAAAGGTTGGAATAAATAAACCAACACATAATAATAATAATAATAATAATATTTTAAACATGATCCAGACAACATGCGTCACGCTCTCGCTTGTGGAACCAGTGCCTTGCAAGGCTCTAGCAGACGATTGGGTTTTGCTATGTAGAATGATAAAGTTCAGTATGTCTCTTTTTATATATGAAAAGCCTATAGCTCATGGCAGTTGCTTTACACGTCCTTCAGTCACATAATTTGAACAATAGCTTCTGATTGGCGTCTGTGATATCATGCTGGTACAACCAATTCTTCAGCCCTGTGATCTTATGCTATGGATTGGTTACTGCTGCTGATACAAGTATAAAACTTGTTACCCAGAATGTGGCAGAAACCAGAAAGACAAAATAGTAAATCTTTGCTACTGTAATATTGGGCACTAACGGGATTTACAAGTGATTAATTTCCTGAATCAAAAAAGAAATATATCACATATATAAACAAATATGGCAAGTAAAATATATAAATTATATCTACTAGGTGTCTTCTTTTTTTTTGTTTTTGTTTCCATAAGCTACCTTTCCTTTTAAAAATATTGTGAGAGAAAATAAGTTTCAGTTATCTCTTTCTGTTACAGGTTGAGTCCCCCATACCCAAAATGCTTGGGACCAGGGGTATTTTGGATATCAGAATATTCCGTATTTTGGAATATTTGCATAACATAACGAAATATCTTGGGAATGGGACCCAAAGCTAAGCACAGAATGCATTTATATTTTATATACATCTTATACACACAGCCTGCAGGTTATTTTCTACAATATTTTCAATCATTTTGTGGCTCAAACAAAGTTGAAATTAATTTATGTTTCAAATACACCTTATACACAAAGCCTGAAGGTATTTTATACTTTATTTTTAATAATGTTGTGCCTTAAACAAAGTTTGTGTACATTGAACCATCAAAAAATAAAGGTGCCACTATCTTAGTCATGCTAAAAAATTCTGTATTTCGGAATATTCCGTGTTTCTGAACATTTGGATATGGGTGATACAACCTGTAATGCCAAAGTGAGATGATGTAAACAGAACAGATTTCATGACGGCCAGAGAGAGTATGTAACCACATAATGCCAATGGGGTTATTGTTGATGACAGCAATAGTATTGGCGGCAGGAACTTCTTACATATATACAGTAGGGTAAATAGTAAAAAAAATAATAAAAAAAAAATAAATATATATATATATATATATATATATATATATATATATATACAGTCAGGTCCATAAATATTGGGACATTGACAGAATTTTCATATTTTGTCCTCTATTCACCACCACAATGGCTTTGAAATGAAACAAACAAGATGTGATTTAACTGCAGACTTTCAGATTTAATTTGAGGGTAATTACATCCAAATCAGGAGAACGGTGTAGGAATTACAACGGTTTCTATATGTGCCTCCCACTTTTTAAGGGGCCAAAAGTAATGGGACAAACTAAACAATCCTAAATCTAACTTTCACTTTTTAATACTTTGTTGCAAATCCTTTGCAGGCAATTACAGCCTGAAGTCTGGAACGCACAGACATCACCAGACGCTGGGTTTCATCCCTGGTGATGCTCTGCCAGGCCTCTACTGCAAATGTCTTCAGTTCCTGATTGTTCTTGGGCATTTTCCCTTCAGTTTTGTCTTCATCAAGTGAAATGCATGCTCAATCGGATTCAGGTCAGGGGATTGACTTGACCATTGCATAACATTCCACTTTTTAGCCTTAAAAAACTCTTGGTTGCTTTTGCAGTATGCTTCGGGTCATTGTCCACCTGCACTGTGTAGCGCCGTCAATCAGTTCTGAAGCATTTGACTGAATATGAGCATATAATATTGCCCGGAACACTTCAGAATTAATTCTGCTGCTTTTGTCAGCAGTCACATCATCAATAAATACAAGGGAACCAGTTCCATTGGCAGCCATACATGCCCACGCCATGACACTACCACCACCATGCTTCACTGATGAGGTGGTATGTTTTGGATCATGAGCAGTTCCTTTCCTTCTCTTCTCTTCCCATCACTCTGATACAAGTTGATCTTTGTCTCATCTGTCAAAAGGATGTTGTTCCAGAACTGTAATGGCTTTTTTAGATGTTGTTTGACAAACTCTAATCTGGTCTTCCTGTTTTTGTGGCTCACCAATGGTTTGCATCTTGTGGTGAACCCTCTATATTCACTCTTGTGAAGTCTTCTCTTGATCGTTGACTTTGACACATATACATGTATACACATATACACTCCTGGAGAGTGTTCTTGATTTGGCCAACTGTTGTGAAGGGGTTTTTCTTCACCAGGGAAATAATTATTTTGTCATCCACCACAGTTGTTTTCCATGGTCTTCCGGGTCCTTTGGTGTTGCTGAGCTCTCCGGTGTGTTCTTTCTTTTTAAGAATGTTCCAAACAGTTGATTTGGCCACACCTAATGTTTTTGCTATCTCTCTGATGGGTTTGTTTTGATTTTTCAGCCTAATGATGGCTTGCTTCACTGATAGTGACAGCTTTTTGGATCTCATATTGAGAGTTTACAGCAACTGATTCCAAATGCAAATGTCACACCTAGAATCAACTCCAGACCTTTTACCTGCTTAATTGATAATGAAATAACGAGGGAATAGCCCACACCTGTCCATGAAATAGCTTTTGAGTTGATAGTCCCATTACTTTTTGCCCCTTAAAAAGTGTGAGGCACATATTGAAACTGTTGTAACTCCTACACCATTCACCCGATTTGGATGGTAATTACCCTCAAGTTAAATCTGAAAGTCTGCAGTTCAAGCACATCTTGTTTGTTTCATTTCAAAACCATTGTGGTGGTGAATAGAGGCCAAAATCTGAAAATTCTGTCAATGTCCCAATATTTATGGACCTGACTGTATATATATATATATATATATATATACACAGATGTGTCCACATACATCTTACCTCCTTGCATGTTAAAAAGCCCTTCTAGCCACACCATGACATGGTGTGACTTGATAGCACAGAGCGTATATATATATATATATATATATATATAGATATAGATATATATATATATATATATATATATATAGATAGATAGATAGATATTAACAGCGTGTAAAATAAGTATTGACCACATCAACATTTTTCTCAGTAAATATATGTGTAATGGGGCTATTGTAATGACATTTTCACCAAATGTCAGCAACAACCCATGCAATCCACACATGCAAGGAAATCAAACCATAGATGTCCATAAATTAAGTTATGTGTAATAATGTGAAATGACACAGGGAAAAAGTATTGAACACGCTTACTGAATTTATTTAATACTTCGTACAAAAGCCTTTGTTGGCAATGACAGCTTCAAGACGCCTCCTGTATGGAGAAGCTTGTCGCATGCATTGCTGAAGTGCGATTTTGGCCCATCCTTCCACAAATCTTGAAGGTTCCGTGGGTCTCTCCTATGATTGTCAATTGGATTCAAGTCAGGTGATTGGCTAGGGCATTCTGGCAGCTTTATTTTCTTTCTCTGAAACCAATTGAGAGTGTCCTTGGCTGTGTGTTTGGAATCATTGTCTTGCTGAAATGTCCACCCTCGTTTCATCTTCAGCATCCTGGTAGATGGCAGCAGATTTTTATCATGATTGTCTCGGTACATTTTTCCATTCATCCTTCCTTCAAACATATGAAGTATGCCAGTACCATATGCTGAAAAACATCCCCACACCATGATGTACCCACCTCCAAACTTCACTGTTGGTTTGGTGTTTTTGGAGTGTTGTGCAGTGCCATTTCTCCTCCAAACATGGTGTGTATTATGGCATCCAAAGAGTTCCAATTTGGTCTCATCTGACCATACTATATTCTCCCAGTATTTCACAGGCTTGTCCAAATGTTGTGCAGCAAACTTTAAACAAGCTTCAACATGGCGGTTGAGTGCATTACTTATTGTTTTCTTTGAGACAATTGTACCTGCTAAGTCCAGTTCTTTCTGAAGCTCTCCACAAGTGGTCCTTGGCTCTTGGACAACTCTTCTGATAATTCTTTTCAGTCCTCTGTCAGAAATCTTGTGAGGAGCACCTGGTTGTGGCCAGTTTATGGTGAAAATGATGTTCTTTCCACTTCCAGATTATGGCCCCAACAGTGCTCACTGGAACATTCAGACGTTTAGGAATCCTTCTGTAACCAATGCCATCAGTATGTTTTGCAACAATAAGGTTGCGAAGGTCTTGAGAGAGCTCTTTGCTTTTACCCATCATGAGATGTTTCTTGTGTGACACCTTGGTAATGAGACACCTTTTTATAGGCCATCAATTGGGACTGAACCAGCTTATATTATTTTGCACTGACAAGGGGCAAGATTGCTTTCTAATTACTGATAGATTTCAGCTGGTGTCTTTCCATGCCTTTTTGCACCTCCCTTTCTTCATGTGTTCAATACTTTTCCCCTTTCACATTATTATACATAACTTAATTTATGGACATCTATGGTTTGATATCTTTGCATGTGTGGATTGCATAGGTTGTTGCTGACATTTGGTGAACATTTAATTACAGATAGCCCCATTACAAATATATTTACTGAATTTTGTTTTTATGTATTCAATACTTATTTTACCCACTGTATATAGGGAGAGATATTTCTATCTGGTGCAAACCACTGTTTTTAATGGCAAAGGGCTTTTAACCCTTTTGAAAAATCTGCCTCTAAATGTTCTATTTGACTGCACTGACCTGTTATGCTCTGAAGTTGAACATGTAAGACCCACTAATGTGTGGCTTTATTTATTATTTATGATGAGGGCATATTAATTAACAGTCTATATTGTCGCATTTGGCAGTGATACAGAACGTTTTTTGCAGTCAATTTATTAATCCAGGGCTCCTCTTGGAGCATAAACACAGCTGCTATGCAGAGGTTTTCTTACCCTCACCGACATCTGTAGAGAATTTCAGGTAATGTGCCCATGTGCCATGCAATGGGCTATGACCCAAACGCAGGACAGGTTACTTTTGTACCCTCACTCGTGACATCTGGCTATACTAGCTTACTAGCTTACGGGCAATCACTGTCTCCTCTTCGCATGCGTGACCTGGCTTGTTCACTGTCCTTGTTAAATAGGCTTCCCTATTAATGGGGACCCTCAGCGATGATAAACCACCTTTGATAAATAGGATAAATAAGAAAGAAAATACAGTTTTCCCCAAAGATACTGCTTTCGGACCTTCATAAAATGACCCCTGAGAGCCCCCACTCCCAGCTAGAAGTGATGAAATAAATTAGAAGTATATTAATCTCTGACAGTATATAGAAAACTCATATATTTATGTACAGCAGTTCCTTACTGGTTTTTAAACTCTCTTTTATTTACCGTATTTGAAGGTCATGCAGCATAAACCATATATCATCAACATGGTATACATACAATCTGTACAATATGTAACATCCACTTTACATTTGTATAGACACTTTATTAAAACCTATATATGGCAACTAAAAGCACCCTTTCCACCTTGTGTGTTTTCCACATAAACTTTGGTGTCTCATTCACACTGTGCACTGAAATATTGACATTGAAAAGAAGTGAGAGGTACACAACAGCAAATCACACTCTTTAATAGCAGGAAAGAAAGCCATACAGACAGAGATCTTTGAGGCTTTAAATACTTGTCAGAAAAGCAATCTTTTCATCAATAATACACTTACATTTTTTTTTTATCCTTTCCCCAGATACAGCGTATGTCCAATAATGGCACACAATGCTGGAAGGATATCTGGATAACCCAGTACAAAATTGCTTCGTTTCCAAAAGTGAACCAATTTCTTTTCAGCCGTAATAATATAGAAGATGCTACAGATTTCTCTGTTAGATGTTCACATTAGCAAAATACATAAAAATGAGCCAGTGGAGAGATATAACCGTGAAGGAAATAATTGTATTTGTTTTAATAAAGTGTATAAAAAACTTTAAAAAAAAAAAACATTAGTGATTTTCTACCACAAATCAGATAAATCAGTTCGGTTCTTGCGTTCCATCTTTTCTTGCTAGTTTTGGACGTCACCATACTCTGAAATCCGATTGTGAATAAATTACAGGCCTTTCTCACACAGTCTATGATAATATACCTGATATACGGTAATTAAATTTAGGACAGAAGGGATAGTAATGAAATAAATTATAATAATATTATAAACAACAACACTAATTGGGATATGCCGCCTTTTTAATTATACACTGAGCTTTGTGTAGAGGTGGACATACTGTATGTCTCTTTTGCGTAAAATACACCCTCTGTGCATTGCATTAACATGAAAAGGTCTTACGCTTGCTTCAGTATGCAGATTCAGTCACATCATACGCTTACAACCTGGATGCTTAGGAAGGTGAAACGGATATTGGAAAGGATGTGGGAGGAGAGCTACAGAGCTATAGCAGGGATTTTCTGCACCCTGTGCTGACTGACAAGGGCCCCTACACATGTGATGTCAGGACTTCACAGGAGAGAGGGTCCAGGAGCACAAAACTCCCACAAGCTTAATAACACCGGTGCCACTGGGGCAGCCAAGGTGCTGCCCCCTAGGCCTTGCTCCCTGGATGGCGGCACCAATTGAACAACAAGGGGGTTCCGCCCTTCATGCAGAAGTAGGAGCATGTTCACATAAATGTGACCGTGATTGAAATAGATGTAAATGCGCCTGTCAGGAGGAGTAACTCTTTCACGTGTTCCACCCCTGCTGCAAAAAACATACCGATGATGCTATATGACAGTCGCTTCTGATTGGATGATTGTGCATGGACTCCTCCCACTGATATAAACCACAATTGTGGCTGCTACTTAGCTGATATTTACATTTGGCATGCAAAAGTTAAGACTATTCCCATTTGATTTTTAAAGGGGAAGACAATGGATGTTTGTAATTAATTAAATTAAACTTTTATTTCGTATTAGCTGTTGCCGGCGGCTTCGCCCATGATGAAATCGCTTCTGCCAACAATTTTTTTGCTATTCATCCACCACTCACACCAATGTCACTGTGTCCCCTCTGCACAGAATGCTATGTAGCCTATCCTATTCACCCCCCACTCACACCAATGTCACTGTGTGCCCTGTGCACAGACTGCCATGTAGTCTATCCTATTCACCCACCACTCACACCAATGTCACTGTGTGCCCTGTGCACAGAATGCTATGTAGCCTATCCTATTCACCCACCACTCACACCAATGTCACTGTGTGCCCTGTGCACAGACTGCCATGTAGTCTATCCTATTCACCCACCACTCACACCAATGTCACTGTGTGCCCTGTGCACAGACTGCTATGTAGCCTATCCTATTCACCCACCACTCACACCAATGTCACTGAGTGCCCTGTGCACAGACTGCCATGTAGTCTATCCTATTCCCCCACCACTCACACCAATGTCACTGAGTGCCCTGTGCACAGACTGCCATGTAGTCTGTCCTATTCACCCACCACTCACACCAATGTCACTGTGTGCCCTGTGCACAGACTATTATGTAGTCTATCCTATTCACCCCCCACTCACACCAATGTCACTGTGTGCCCTGTGCACAGACTGCCATGTAGTCTATCCTATTCACCCACCACTCACACCAATGTCACTGTGTGCCCTGTGCACAGACTGCCATGTAGCCTATCCTATTCACCCTGTAAAGGCAGCGGTGTGACTGTCTGAAGTGTCCTAACGACTCTCCAGGTGGCACTACTGCATAGATTCTGGCTGCTTGGTGCCATTCTAGGCACCCTGCTAGCCAGATGAGGCTAGTAGAAAAAACCTTTGAGGGCCAGACCAAATGATTTTGCGGGCCTTATACGGCCCCCGGGCCTGAGGTTCCCCATCCCTGCCTTAGACTGTGTTAGGGGTGGGAGGGTGTCAGATTACAAATACATACATCGTCAGAGTCCCCATATTGGCAGGACAGCACTGATTTTGGAATACTGTCTGTGATCAGAACGTTCAACCGGATTTGCAGTGTGGTTGGGAGGTGTTACACTGCTGCACACCATGGAGGTAGGTGTCTGCAGGTGAGCCCATCCCCCGTGTGCCACAATCACGCCCCATCCCTCTGTCAGGACCTTCCATTCTGAGAAATATGCAAGTGGAGAATTTATAGTAGAATATAATCACAGGAACCCAGCCATGTAGTTGTCAACAGCTACGTGCCCCAAGTCTGGATAAATGGGGAGGGGTGGAGAAAGAAATGGCAAACGACTCCACTATTACTGCCAAAATACTTTATGGATCACAAACAATCACTTTCGAATATGGTGCTGGAAGGTGGGCCCCCTGGGCCAGAAGGCACCCAACATGCTACCAGGGAAGAACAACGACGACCTTCGAGTAACTCGAGCATTTATGATGTGGATCGGATAAAACCATCAGGACTCCGTTATGCTGATACAGCTTCAAGCGAAAGAAGTCGTCTGCGTTTTACTAAGGCTCACAACATCGGAACATGGAACGTCCGTGGCATGAACACGGGCAAACTGAATATCGTTAAAAGGGAGATGGAACGTCTAAATATCGATATCCTTGGTGTCAGCGAACTTCATTGGATTGGCAGTGGATACTTTAACAGCGATGATTATGCAGTTTACTACTCCAGTAATGAAAACATCAGGCGTAATGGAGTAGCTGTCATCATGAAAAAGAAAATCGCCAAGTCCGTTCAGGGGTTCAGTGCAATCAACGACAGAATCATGTCTGTTCGTTTCTACGGGAAACCCCGTACTATCACACTGCTGCAGGTTTATGCGCCCACTTCAGATGCAAGCAGTCGATCAAATTCTTGCTAAAGACATCATCTTTATTGCTGGAGATTTCAATGCAAAAGTAGGCAAAGGAGAAGAGCCACTGGTCACAGGCAAATTCGGATTAGGAGAACGAAATGAGGCCAGGGACCAACTGGTTCAGTTCTGTCAAGAAAATCGGCTACTGATCATGAACACGTGGTTTGAACAGCCTAAACGCTGCTTATACACATGGACATATCCTAAAAGTCAATATCGCAATCAGATCGACTACTTTCTCTGCCAACAACAATGGAAGAGCTCAATGCAAGCAGTTAAAACACTCCCAGGTGCGGATTGTGGCTCTGACCATCAGCTACTCATCACTAAAGTGAAACTCCGGTTCAACACCATCAAAAGGACACCTACAATGCGACGTTTTGATACCAACAATATTCCAGCACAATATGGAATAGAGGTAAAAAAACGATTTGAACTGCTGAGTACAACTGGAAAAGACCCAGACGATCTGTGGGAAGAAATGAAAGCAATCATAGTGGATGAATCGAAAAAATTTGTTCTGTACAAAGAACCAGCAAAGAAATCGCAATGGTTATCAGATGCGTCGATTGAAATTTCAAGAAAGAGACAAACAGCCAAGGCCTCTGGCAATAGTATCGAATTCAAATTGCTAAATGCGGAATTCTAGAGAGAAGCGAGACGAGATAAGGACCGTTACTGGAATGAACAGTGCACAAAATTGGAAGAGTCAAACAAGCAAGGCCACATTCGTGAACTGTTCGCCTTTGTGAAGCAGGCATGTGCACCATTTACGTCACGCAAAGCAACAACCATCAAAGACCGGAATGGTAAAATCCTACTGAATGAAGACCAAATCAAGCACAGGTGGAAGGAATACACAATAGAATTATATGCAGGCAATCGACCAAATCAGCCCATCGGCCAGGAAAACCCAAGCAAGTATGAGCTAGATGTTCTAGAGGAGGAGGTTGCCTGGGCTTTAAAACAACTACCAAACAGGAAAGCCGCAGGCGTCGACGGTTTACAAGCCGAATTACTCAAGCCAGTACCTGTCTCAACACTAACAGCACTTTGCCAGCAGATATGGAGAATGAACTCATGGCCCAAAGATTGGACTAGATCAGTCTTTGTCCCGCTTCCAAAAAAGGGCGATGCACAGGAATGTGGCAACTATCGGACTATTGCACTCATATCACACGCAAGCAAAATATTGCTGAAGATTATTCAAAGACGCATAGCCTACTTTGTAGAGAAGGAGCTCCCAGACACGCAGGCTGGATTTCGCAGGGGTCGGGGGACCAGAGATCAAATCGCAAACCTGCGATGGATTATGGAAAAGACACGAGAGTATCAAAAGGACGTGTACATTTGCTTCATTGACTACAGCAAAGCGTTCGATTGCGTTGATCACGACAAGTTATGGAAATGTTTACGGCAGATGGACATTCCGGAGCACCTGGAGAAACTGAGGCGATCGCTCTACATGAGTCAAGAAGCCACAGTCAGGACAGCTTTTGGCAACACGGATTGGTTCAAGATCGGAAAAGGCGTTCGACAAGGCTGTACTCTCTCGCCAGCTTTATTCAATCTTTACGCCGAAATGATCATGAGACGATGCAGTTTGGACGAGTCTGCAATTGGAGTAAAAATCGGAGGGAGGAACATCAACAATCTACGATATGCCGATGACACGACTCTGCTTGCTGAAAGTAGAAAAGACCTAGAATATCTGGTCAGAAGAGTCAAAGAAGAAAGCGAGAGCATGGGACTGTACCTCAACATCAAGAAAACAAAGATAATGACTACGGCAAGTGACGATGCAGTCCATATTGCAATCGATAATGAGGAAGTCGAAACGGTACGAGACTTCCTCTTTCTGGGTTCTAAGATTGATCGCAGTGGAGAATTATCTACTGAAATAAAGCGACGAATTGCACTTGGCCGCAATGCTATGCTAGGAATGACGAAGATATGGAAGAGCAACGATATCAGCAGCGCAACAAAAATACGGTTGGTCAATGCAATTGTTTTTCCGATCTTTATGTATGCATGCGAAACCTGGACACTCAAGAAGGCAGATCGCAAGAGAATTGACGCTTTTGAATTGTGGTGCTGGAGGCGAATGCTGCGCATACCATGGACAGCAATGAATACGAACAAGACAATCCTAGAGCGGGTCAAACCAAAAGTATCATTAGGAGGCAAGATCACCAAACAATGACTCTCGCATTTTGGACATGTCATGCGGGCTAATTCCTTAGAAACAGCGCTAATGCTTGGATTCGTCAGCGGGTCCAGAAGAAGAGGAGAAGAGGACACCAAAGAACTAATTGGCTGGACACAATAAAGGCTGACACGAACATGCCCATAAATGACCTGAAGGAAGCAGTCAGAGAAAGAGAAGCGTGGCGTTCACTGATCCATAAAGTGTCCGAAAGTCGATGTCGTCTAAACGAATAATCATCATCATAATCACAGGGACAGAAGATTATCATGAGGCCCAATCCATTTTCACTGTTTATCAGTTGTCTCACCACATTCTAATCATGACTGAAATGGAAGAGCTCTGCTTCCCCTCCTGGTTGCTCTAAGTGCTAGGTAAGTTCTCTATTTGTACAATATTTATTAGTTCAGGGCATCCCACACACCTCTAATATCCTCATGCACCCCAGTGTATCACCGTAATTGTCACCTGTCACTAATTCCCGGAGACAGTCTATGGTTTTGATAATTTGTCCCTGGATATTTTTGTGCATGGATCTGTGCCAGGTTATTATTCACCCATTAAACAGAAATGTACTTTTTACTCTACACAGTGCCTGCAATTCTTACTACCCATTTGTATTTCAAGATTTCCTTGAGGGAATTTTATTATATTTAAACATTGTAAAGCAGCAGTGCCATGGGAATATAAGGTGGCGAAGAAGACTGTTAGGAGCGCACAGCTCCAACTTCTCTGGAAGAAGCATCAACTTCCAAGATGAATGGCTGTGTGACATCAAGCTGACAAAGAATAGGAGCAGAAGTGAATTTCTGATTTTTTTAGGAAGGCTTCCTTCGCCTCTATCTGACCTTCGGGATGGATTGGCACTTTTCCGGGTGAGAGCTGTAATAGGTTCAGTGATGGAGGAAAAGTTCTTCATGAATTTACGATAGGAGTTCGCAAACCCAAGGAAGCGCTGAACAGACTTTAGAGTATTAGGAAGTGGCCATTTCTGAACTACTTGGAGCTTCTTTGAATTAGGGGTGAGCGGGTTCGGATTTCTGAAATCCAAACCCCCCCCCGAGCCCCCCCGATCGGAGGCCGATCCGAGTCAGGCTCGACTTTTCCCGCGTGACTCGGATCTGAAATTGAGGCAAAACGTCATCATCCTGCCTTCCGGGTCTTGTGGGTTTTGGATTCTATATAAGGTACCTGCGTCTGCACCATTTTCTCACTCGGCTGTGGACAGTGAAGAGGGAGGGTGGGAGTTAGGGCTGGCAGGGCTGTGTAGTGTAGTGTAGTGCAGTGTAGTGTAGTGTTGTGCTGTGCTGTGCTGCGCTGTGCTGCTGTTGTCCATAGGGGCTGTGTCCACTCCTCCAAAGTCCATAGGGGCTGGCTGTGTTGTGCTGTGCTGCTGTTGTCCATAGGGGCTGTGTCCACTCCTCCAAGTCCATAGGGGCTGGCTGTGTTGTGCTGTGCTGCTGTTGTCCATAGGGGCTGTGTCCACTCCTCCAAAGTCCATAGGGGCTGGTTGGACTGTGTTGTGCAGTCAGTTGTCCATAGGGGCTGTGTCCACTCCAAAGTCCTGTGCAGTGTCCCAGTCCTAAAGAGATGCTGTTGTGTTGTCCAGGGGGTGCTCTGTCCATCAGGGGTGCTCCCCCCAAGTGCAAAAAAAATAAATATTTTTTCTGTGTTTGTGAATTGTGTGCGCAGTAGCCGCACGTGCATCAACAAAGTAGTGCCAAGCGTGCGCCTGTGTCATAAGTTAAGGGCCAGCTGGCTCGTCCATTAAAGGGTGCTGTAACCCCCAAAGTGCACCCCAAATAATATATTTTTATTTTCTGTGTTTGTGAATTGTGAGCGCAGTAGCCGCACGTGCATCAACAAAGTAGCGCCAAGCGTGCGCCTGTGTCATAAGTAAAGGGCCGGCTGGCTTGTCCGTTAAAGGGTGGTGTAACCCCCAAAGTACACTCCAAACAAAATAAAAAATGATTTTCTGTGTTTGTGAATTGTGTGCACTGTAGCCGCACGTGCATCAACAAAGTAGTGCCAAGCGTGCGCCTGTGTCATAAGTAAAGGGCCGGCTGGCTTGTCCGTTAAAGGGTGCTGTAACCCCAAAAGTGCACTCCAAAAAAAATAAAAAAATAGATTTTTTTGTATTTGTGAATTGTGTGCGCAGTAGCCGCACGTGCATCAACAAAGTAGCGCCAAGCGTGCGCCTGTGTCATAAGTGAAGGGCCGGCTAGCTTGACCATTAAAGGGTGCTGTAACCCCCAAAGTGCACTCCAAACAAAATAAAAAATATTTTTTGTGTTTGTGAACTGTGTGCGCAGTAGCCGCACGTTCATCAACAAAGTAGCGTCAAGCGTGCGCCTGTGTCATAAGTAAAGGGCTGGCTCGTCTGTTAAAGGGTGGTGTAACCCCCAAAGTGCACTCCAAACAAAATAGAAAATTATTTTCTGTGTTTGTGAACTGTGTGCACTGTTGGTTCCACATGCATCAACAAAGGAGCAGCGCCAAGCGTGCACCTGTGTCCCATAAGTAAAGGGCCGGCTGGCTTGTCCGTTAAAGGGTGCTGTAACCCCCAAAGTGCACTCCAAACAAAATAAAAAAATATTTTCTGTGTTTGTGAATTGTGTGCACTGTAGCCGCACGTGCATCGACAAGGTAGCGCCAAGCATGCACCTGTGTCATAAGTAAAGGGCCGGCTGGCTCGTCTGTTAAAGGGTTCTGTGTTTGTGAACTGTGTGCACTGTTGGTTCCACGTGCATCAACAAAGGAGCAGCGCCAAGCGTGCGCCTGTGTCATAAGTAAAGGGCCAGCTGGCTCATCTGTTAAAGGGTGGTGTAACCCCCAAAGTGCACTCCAAACAAAATAAAAAGTAATTTTCTGTGTTTGTGAATTGTGTGCACTGTGGCTGCACGTGCATCAACAAAGGAGCAGCGCCAAGCGTGCGCTTGTGTCCCATAAGTAAATGGCCAGCTGGCTTGTCAGTTAAAGGGTGCTGTAACCCCCAAAGTGCACTCCAAACAAAATAAAACATTTTTTTTTGTGTTTGTGAATTGTGTGCGCAGTAGCCGCATGTGCATCAACAAAGTAGCGCCAAGCGTGCGCCTGTGTCATAAGTAAAGGGCCGGCTGGCTCGTCTGTTAAAGGGTGGTGTGTTTGTGAATTGTCTGCACTGTACGTGCATCCTCAAAGCAGCAGCGCCAAGCGTGCGTCTGTGTGTTAAAGGGTGGTGTAACCCCCAAAGTGCACTCCAACAAAAATAAAATATTTTCTTCTGTGTTTGTGAATTGTGTGCACTGTACGTGCATCCTCAGAGCAGCAGCGCCAAGCGTGCGTCTGTCTGTTAAAGGGTGGTGTAACTCCCAAAGTGCACTCCAACAAAAATAAAACATTTTATTCTGTGTTTGTGAATTGTGTGCACTGTACGTGCATCCTCAAAGCAGCAGCGCCAAGCGTGCGTCTGTGTGTTAAAGGGTGGTGTAACCCCCAAAGTGCACTCCAACAAAAATAAAATATTTTCTTCTGTGTTTGTGAATTGTGTGCACTGTACATGCATCCTCAAAGCAGCAGCGCCAAGCGTGCGTCTGTCTGTTAAAGGGTGGTGTAACCCTCAAAGTGCGCTCCACAAAAAATAAAAAATTATTTTTTTTCTGTCTTTGTGATTTGTGTGCACTGTAGCTGCACGTGCATCAACAAAAGAGCAGCACCAAGCGTGCGCCTGTGTCCCATAAGTAAAGAGCGGGCTGGCTCATTTCTTAAAGGGTGGTGTAACCCACAAAGTGCACTAGTCTCCAACAAAAATAAAAAAATATTTTTTGTGTTTGTGTGCGCCTTAGCCGCACGTATATATCAATATAACATAAATGGAGGACCAAACTTTCTCCGATAAATATAAAATAGGGAAAGATCACTTCCTCCTAATGCTGAAGCTGCTGCCAGTAGTCATGACATAGACGATAACATGCCATCAACGTCGTCTGCCAAGGCCGATGCCCAATGTCATAGTAGAGGGCACATACAATCCCAAATGACAAAGTTCAGGAAAATGACCTTAAAAAAAACATTTAAATCATCTGAGGAGAAACGTAAACTTGCCAATGTGCCATTTACGACACGGATTGGCAAGGAACAGCTAAGGTCTTTCCCTATGTTCATGACTAGTGGTTCAGCTTCACATGACGATGGAAGCCCTCCTCCCACTAAAAAAATCAAACGAGTTAAGCTGGCAAAAGCACAGCGAAGAACTGTGCGTTCTAAGAAGATATCACAAATCCCCAAGGAGAGTCCAAGTGTGGTGGCGGTTGCGATGCCTGACCTTCCCAACACTGGACGGGAAGAGGTGGCTCTTTCCACCATTTGCATGCCCCCTACAAGTGCTGAAAGGAGCACCCACATTCCACTTGTTGATATGCAAATTGAAGATGTCACTGTTGAAGTACAACAGGATGAGGATACTGGTGTAGCTGGCGCTGAGGAGGAAGTTGGCGAGTAGGATTCTGATGGTGATGTGGCTTGTTTAAATTAGGCTCCGGGGGAGACAGTTGTTGTCCGTGGGATGAAAAATCCCATCACGGTCATGCCTGGGCAGAAGACCAAACATTCCACCTCTTTGGTCTGACAATATTTCTATCCAAATCCGGACAACAACTGTCTTGCCATATGTACCATATGTAAAGGTGAAATAAGTAGGGGTAGGGACGTTAACCACCTAGGAACATCCTCCCTTATACGGCACCTGCAGCGCGTTCATAAAAAGGTACTGTCAAGTTCAGAAACTTTGGCTAAGACCGTAAGCAGTCCAGGGACACCTAAATCCCGTTGTCCTGTTGTATCCAAGCGCCTGCAAACCACACCGTCAACTCCCTCCTCGTCAATTTCCTCCTTAGTCAGGATCGGAAGTAGTCCTGCAGGCCATGTCACTGGCATGACTGACTCTCCTATCCGGGATTCCTCCGGAGGATCCTGCATTGCTACGCCTACTGCTGCCACTGCTGCTGTTGCTGCTGGGAGTCGTTCATCATCCCAGAGAGGAAGTAGGAACACCACTACTTTTACTAAACAATTGACCCTCCAACAGTCCTTAGCGAGGAAGATGAAGTACAACAGCAGTCATCCTGAAGCAAAACGTATAACTGAGGCCTTGACTGCTATGTTGGTGTTAGACATGCGTCCGGTATCCGCCATTAGTGCAGTGGGATTTTAGACAATTGATGGAGGTAGTGTGTCCCCGGTTCCAAATCCCATCTAGATTCCACTTCACTAGGCAGGCGATACCGAGACTGTACAGAAACGTCAGAAAGTGTCCTCAGTGTCCTGAAAAATGCGGTTATACCCAATGTCCACTTAACCATGGACATGTGGACAAGTGGAACAGGGCAGACTAAGGACTATATGACTGACAGCCCACTGGGTAGATTTATCACCTTACGCAGCAACAACAGCAGCGTCACGAGTAGCAGCATCTCAGAAATGCCAGCTCGTTCCAAGGCAGGCTACACTGTGTATCACCGGTGTCAGTAAGAGGCACACCGCCGACAACCTCTTAGAGAAACTGAGGGAAATCATCACCCAGTGGCTTACCCCACTTAGACTCTCCTGCGGGCATTACATCTGGGCAAATTCCAGCACGTCCCATGTTTTGCTCACACAATAAACTTGGTGGTGCAGAATTTTCGGAAAAGTGACAGGGGCGTGCAGGAGACGCTTTGGGTGGCCCGAAAAATTTCTGGCCACTTTCGCCATTCAGCGACTGCGTGCCAAAGACTGGAGCGCCAGCAAACACTCTTGAACCTGCCTCGCCATCACCTGAAGCAAGAGGTTGTGATGCGGTGGAACTCAACCCTCTATATGCTTCAGAGGATGGAGGAGCAGCAAAATGCCATTCTAGCCTATACATCCACCTATGACATAGGCAAAGGAGGGGATATGTACCTGACTCAAGTGCAGTGGAGAATGATTTCCGTGTTGTGCAAGGTTCTCCAGCCCTTCGAACTTGCCACACGTGAAGTCAGTTCAGACACTGCCAGCTTGAGTCAGGTCATTCCCCTCATCAGGCTTTTGCAGAAGCAGCTTGAGAAAGTGAAGGAGGAGCTAAGACGGAGCAATTCCGCTCTGCATGTGGGACTTGTGGATGAAGACCTTCATTCGCTTTGCCAGGATTCCAGGGTGGTCAATCTGTTGAAATCAGACCACTACATTTTGGCCACCGTGCTCGATCCTAGGTTTAAAGCCTATGTGGTGTCTCTCTTTCTGGCCAACACAAGCCTGCAGAGGTGCAAAGACCTGCTGGTGAAAACACTGTCAGCTGAAGTGGAATGTGACACATCAAAAGCTCCTTCTTTATTTTCTCCCGCAACTGGGGCTGCCAGGAAAAAACTTAGGTATCCTAAGCAACCAGCTGGCGGTGATGCAGGGCAGGCAGGACCAAGTTTGGACTTCTGGTCCGGACTGAAGGACCTGGCAACAATTTCTGACATGTCTATTGTCACTGCATATGATACTGTCACCATTGACAGAATGGTGGAGGATTACATCGGTGACAGCATCCAAGTAGGCATGTCAGACAGTCCGTACCTGTACTGGCAGGAAAAAGAGGCAATTTGGAGGCTCCTGTACAAACTGGCTCTATTTTACTTGAGTTGCCCCCCCTCCAGTGTGTACTCCGAAAGAGTGTTTAGTGCAGCGGGAACCTTGTCAGCGAAAGGCGTAGGAGGTTGCTTCCACAAAACGTGGAGAAGATGATGTTCATAAAAATGAATTATCAACTCTTCCAGGGAGACCAGCCTCCAGAACGTACAGAGGGACCTGTGGTGGTGGATTCCAGCGGGGACGAATTAATACTCTGTGAGGATGAGGATGTACACAACACTGAAGAGGGTGAGGAATTGGTGGATGAGGACGACATCTTGCCTCCGTAGAGCCAGTTTGTGCAGGGACAGATTAATTGCCAGCTTGTTTCGTGGGGGCCCAAACGAACCAATCATTTCAGCCACAGTCGTGTGGCAAACCCTGGCGCTGAAATGATTGGTTTGTTAAAGTGTGCATGTCCTGTTTATACAACATAAGGGTGGGTGGGAGGGCCCAAGGACAATTCCATCTTGCACCTCTTTTTTTTCTTTGCATTATGTACTGTTTGGGGCCTAGTTTTTCAAACTGCCATCCTGTCTGCCACTGCAGTGTCACTCCTACATGGGCCACGTGTTTGTGTCACCCACTCGTATCTCTTAGCATAGTCATCCAGCTTCCTCGGTGCAACCTTTTGGACATAAAAACACTTTTGTGAGGTGTGAGGTGTTCAGAATAGACTGGAAATTAGTGGAAATTAAGGTTATTGAGGTTAATAATAGCATAGGAGCAGAAAAACCCACAAATTCTGTGATTTTAGCTGTTTTTATGCTTTTTTTAAAAAAAATACAGATCCAAAACACAAAACCCAGAACCCAAAACACGGAAGGGTGGTTTTGGCAAAACCAATCCAGATCCAAAACACGAAGAAAGATCCAGATCCAAAACCAAAACACGAAAAGTGGCGGGTGCACACCCCTACTATGAATCCATTTTGAGACCAGAACCTATATCCCAGGAAGGGAATAGACTTGACTTCGAAGACACATTTCTCTAATTTGCAATAAAGATGATTGGAACAGAGATGTATCAGAACCTCCTTTACTTGACGGCGATGTTCCTCCAGATCATTGGCGAATATGAGAATATCGTCAAGATAGACAACAACATGTTTGTACAACAAATCGCGGAAGATCTCATTGACATAGTGCTGGAATATTGCGGGAGCATTGCTGAGACCGAAGTGCATAACGAGATACTACTAGTGACCGTCGCGGATGTTAAATGCGGTCTTCCACTCGTCTCCTTCCCGAATTTTCATGAAATTATATGCTCCTCGCAAGTCCAAATTGGTGAAGGTGGTTGCTCCACTGACTCGGACACAGAGCCCCGATTTTTGGCAGGAAACATCTGAATTTGCCGGGAAAATCCAAACTAATCCGAGCCTGTACATCCCTAGTTTAAAGCATAAGCAACAAATACTTGAATTTACAGTCCCTTTTGCTTTTCCACAGTAAACACTGCCATTTTGCAGCCCAAACCATTATCTAATAGAATACAGCCACACTAAAGGCATTGTTCTCCCCTCTAAAGGTGAATGTAGGGGTGGCGCCAGCGGTTGTCCAATCTCTGTGACCTAAGGAGAACTACTGGGTTTCCCAACTTAACCCAAAGGGAGTACAATTGCAAATAGTAGAGTGGGAAGAGTACTTTATAGATCAAAACATCATTGTGACACTTCTGCTATGCAAAACAAGTCCCTTACTCTCCATAACTGGGAGCCAAGAAATACAGGACTGTTAAAGGTAGTGTTTGCACTTAAGATATAAGTGGTCAAACACCCTCTAACCCAAACATGATTAGATTAATGGCATCATAATACAACCCACTATTATTATGGATAAACTAAATTTTAAAATAACAAAAACATTTTCACTATTGTAGACAACAATGGTTGGTGGAATAATTAAAAATCCAAATAATTTTAAAACACAGTATCACAAGTTTAAAATCAGGCTTAAAAAATAAAGCATAAAATTAAAATTAAATTGTCACTTAACATTGCAAGGCATTTCACAGCACCTGGCTGCTTCCTCAGGCAGTGTTGAATGAATCAATTGAATGAAGCGCCGGAGATATTGTTCTTACCTGGTCCCATTCAGTCAGTAAATTATGTGTGTTCTTTATTAAAGTGGTTATATAACAACCTTATAGACTAGTGATTGTAACCAGTGGGTTAAAAATATATAATTTTTACATAAGCATATAAGTTGTAACACACAACCTGTGCTAGACCCCATTGAGGTTTGAAAATAAATTGTATTCATTCAGTCTATGCATAGACTGGTCAGATTCACCTTTGGGGTCAGACAAGGCATATATTGAGGGGCCTACTTGTACCCTTGTACCTGTCATTAGTAGAGATTTATAATGAGCCCTTAAGATCTTATTATAAGGTGTTAGTTGCAAGCAGTTAGCCACATTCCTTAAGTATAACCATTGTAATATGTGTAGTGATGCTAAGCATTATGCGTTACTGATTGCGATGTCCATATTAAAGACAAAGGAGGTTTTGAAACACAGTGTAACTCCAGACATACTAGGACACGCCATAACTGTATTTCTTGGTCCTGAGTATATGTTAGTGCTTACTGAGCATGTGCAAGAGATAAGAATGGTCCATAGTATGTTGCACCAATCAGTGCTTGATACCCAGTATGTAACGAATATGGGCTTAATATCCGGAAGCCAACACCCATACTATGGTATATAAATCAAGACCTAGACAAAGGCTCTTCGGCTCGTGTATGGACTTGAGACTGCAGTAGAGTGCCTACAATGTAAATTGGAAGACCTGGGCGTTGATAAAATGAGGGCTTCCCAGATGAACATGAACTTCTTCTTATGTTGAAGATAATGAATCACCGGTGTCACCTAAATACATAGACAAAAGTTGAGTATACTGTATACTTTGTATATTGTATGTTAATTGTTTGTTTGTTACTTGTGAATAAAGTGTGTTAATTTGTGCTCACTCAATTGGTTATGTTGTATAACTACAGTATTCACATCAACCACAACAAAACCCACCGTTATGCAGTGATTCATTATTATAGGCAATCAGAGCTTTAACAGGGCTTAAATCATACTTGCAGATATTCTGGTTAACCCCACCAGGAGGGGGGTAGCCAGGTTGGCACAGCAGGGGCCGGCTGGTGCAGCATAAGAGGGCGTGGTGGAAACATCAGGGCCCTGTCCCGCTACAGAAAGATGAGATTACCAGCACTGTCAAGCAGGGGGTGGGGCCATGATGATGCAATTTAAAGGGGGTTATGTGCTGAGGAGTTGTGGGTATGAGCTGGGGTAGGCGGCGGACCAGGAGACTTGCCCACTTTTCCGGGCAGCCAGCAGCATAAGCCGTTCCGGGAGAGAAAGCAAGTATACCTTAAATGCGCCACCTGCCGCCCTGCCCCATTAGCGCCCGATGTCATGACGTCGGGCTCATGAAGTCATTACCTCATGTCAAGGGTGCAGGGCTGGCAGCGCCGGTAAATGCAGCGATGACTGGAGCATCTTAATGATGCTCCAAGCAGCTGCACAAACTGCACGGTACTTGTCTGGAGTGTATAAAGCAGGGGTAGCCAACTTCAGTCCTCAAGAGCTACTAACAGTTCACGATTTCCAGCCCACCTAGTTGGTGCACAGGTGTATTCATTACTCACTAACACATTTGAAAAGATCAACAGGTGGAGCTAATAATTACACTTGTAGTTCTGTGAGGAGACCTGGAAAATATGCACTGTTCGTAGCTCTTGAGGACCAGGGTTGGCTACCCCTGGTCTAAAGGACGCTCCGGCGGCACCGCAGCAGTGATCCTGGCTGCAGAGTGCCGCTCCAGGCACCCTTCTAGCCAGAAGCAAGGGCCGTGAGGCAGTGACGGTGCCACCCACAGAACTCTGCGCTCTGTGAAGTTGTCATAAATTCTCATTGATAAAATTATTGCTAAAATGTCAAAAATTACAAAAAAGAAGTCTCTGGGCTCTATTTACTACAATCCGCATTGGTAATGCAGATTGTAGTGTGATATTACCGAGTGAATTCGCATTGCAAATTCAGGCAATATCACAGGGATTTACTACAAATCCCTTGCAGGGACAGAGCTGGCGATAAAGCTCTGTCCCTGCTAATCCCCTTTGGAGCCTTATCACGGTATTTTCGCAAAAAATACCGTGATTAAGTGCCCGCGCATGCCCCGACCGGTCGCCGCTACTACCCACCCTCCGGCGCTAAGCCCCGCCCCCGTGATCGCGGACCCCCACTCCCCCCGTGACCCCCCCTCCCGCATCCTCCTCTCCCTTACTTACACTTACCTGCATGCTGCAGGCCCCCGGTGATGTTCTCCATTCCTCCGGTCAGGTGATCTCCCATACTGCACTGGGGCCCGATCACCTGATGACCGTGCAGCAGTGCACTATGGGAGAACAGCTGACCGGAGGGGAGTCATCACCGGTCCCTGGAGTCAGGTAAGTAAAACATTTTTTTACTATTTTTTTTTTCTTTTTTTTTATAGTAATCAGCTTGCGGTCTGTTTAGACCACACAGCTGATTACTGGGACCGGCTCCCGGCTCTGCTCTGCCTGTTAGAGCAGGACAGGAGGCCGGTAACCGGGGGAGACCCTGGATAACGCCACCTCCAGGTGGCGTTATTATCACAGGGCTTTCCCCGGTATTTTTTTCACATTTATTTTTAGTAACTATGGTCAGATCACATTTCCCATTACAGTTATGGGAAATGCGATCTGCTTTACTAAAAATAAGTGATACTTAGGGCTTGGAGTAGAATTTTACGAATTCTACTCCAATTGCCCTGTAATAACTATAGGTGATACTAAAATAATGTGAAAAGGGTGTGAAAACACCCTTTTTCACATTATTTTAGTAAAAATAATGTTGATAAATAGAGCCCTTCGTAATGTCACTTTAAGGGCCTGATTCTGAGTTGGAAGCAAAGCAAAAAAGAGCAAGTTACTGTGCCACTTGGTAAAATCGGTTGGCATGACACACTAGACGATTTGCACAAATTTGTTTACGTTATCTTCAGATCTGCCAGCACTGCATTGTTAAACTTACCTTATACTTTTGACCTGCAAGTATGTAGCAAACGGGATGTAGTTATTACACCTACAGCCAGGATGCGGGCTGTTGTAATGGAATTGGTATGAAGTACCGACAGTTGGGATCCTGGCGGTCAAAATCCCCACGCCGGGATCCTGACAGGATTAACATACAGACACTTGTTGGTCAGTATGCTAACCCTCCCCCTCTCCCTACCCTAACCCTCCCTCTTTGGTGCCTAATCCTAGCCTCCCCCACCTAGTGCCTGAACCTAACCTCCCCCTCTCCGCACCCTAATCCTAACCCTCCCCCCTTAGTGCGTAACCCTAACCCTCCCCCTAGTACCTAACCCTAACCCCTAAACCTAACCCTCCCCCCAGCCCCGTTACTTACCTATAGCATTCTGGTGGTCTGGATGCCGGCGCCGGGATTCTGACCGACGTCTGTATTCTGGCACCGGTAATGTAAGCGTCGGTATACTGATCGTTGAGATGCCGAACGCATACCGTCGGAATCCCTACATGGGACAGAACACCAGCGCCGGAATCCCAACATCAGTTCAGATGTCGATGCTGGAATACCAACAGCCGGCATCCCAAACGAAGTATAACAGGCCAGATTAGGTGTTAGCCGTGGGGGGTTATAGTTAGGCTACGGACAGGGAGGGTTAGATTTAGGTGCCACTGTGGGGGTTGAGGTTAGGCACTAAGGGGGAGGGCTAGTTTTAGGCACCAAGGGGGGGGGTTAGGTTTAGGCACTAATGGGGAGGGTTAGGGTGCGGGGGGGTTAGGGTTAGAATGCAGGAACAGGGGGTTAGGGGCAGAAGGAGGGAGGGCTAGCATACTTATGTAGCTCCTGTCGGGATACTAAGCACCAGGATGCCGCTGTCAGTCTTTTGACAGCTGGCACAGTGTAGGATGCTTTAGAGAGAGTTGTGTGTGGTTTCATGTATGGAGGAAGGCTACAAGGCCCAAGCCACAAGGGGCTCTATTTATTAACATTATTTTTACTAAAATAAAGTGAAAAGGGGTGTTTTCACACCCTTTTCACATTATTTTAGTATCACCTAAAGTTACTAAAGGGAAATTGGAGTAGAATTTGTAAAATTCTACTCCAAGCCCTAATTATCACTTATTTTTAGTAAGCAGATCGCATTTCACATAATTGTAATGGGAAATGCGATCTGCCTGGTAGTTACTAAAAATAAATTGTGAAAAAATACCTGGAGGTGGTGTTATTCAGGGTCTTCCCCGGGTTACCGGACTCCTGCTCTGCTCTAATGGGCAGAGCAGAGACTGGAGCCTGCCCCAGTGATCAGCTGTGTGGTCTACACAGACCACACGCTGATGACTGCCAAAAAAAAGAAAAAAAAATTAGTTAAAAAAAAAACAACTTACCTGAGTCCAGGGACTAATGATCGGGGCTCCGGTGATGTCCTGACCGGGTCCCAGTGTAGGATGGGATGTCAGCTGACCGGTGCCACGGAGGACATCACCGGAACACCGATCACTGCAGGTAAGTGTAATGCGAAATCAGTCGGTAATATCACACTACAATCTGCATTCCCTATGCGGATTGTAGTAAATAGAGCCCAAGGTGAGATAATGTATTAATGCCAACTAACTTACATTCTTTGAACAATATAATTTTTCATCTTAAGGTTTAGGGGCCTATTCATCATTACTAAAAAATCAATGAAGGTAATTAGGTTTAGAACTTGCATGGAGTTGTACCTAATTACTGGAGGAATTCATCATTCCTCCTCTACATAAGTATCTACAGTATTCCGAAAAGCTGTAATTTTTGCGATGACAGCTTTTCAGAAAATAGATACTTTTCCCTACCTGCTCCTACCTTATCGCAGCTGTAACCAGTGCTGCGCAAGCGCCGCTACTTACACAAAAGCGGCGCATGCGCAGCACTGATTACAGCTGCGGTAATTCTGTGTCCGTCCGCCCCCCTCCCCTCCCCCCCACCTGGCCGCCTATCAAAGGCCGCAGCCGCGGACTCTGACATCCTGCTCAGCCCCGGTCTGCAGCGGACAGTATGGCCAGGCAGAGGGGGCGGGCTGAATATTTTTTTTTTTGTTTAAACTTTACTGTGTTCTGCTGGGAGAACACACAGAGGAGCAGCCAGAGCCGGAGGAGGGACCAGGGAGCGACAGAGGGAGCCGAGGAGGACCTGCTCAGCTGAAAGCAGGTAAGTATAACCCGATATATACGTCACATGAGAGTGGCCTATAGTAACACCATCAAATTCCGAAAATACATAATTTTCGGAATCTGATGAATAGCCTAATTTCTACATCCCCATACTAAAGTATGGGGAGTGTGGAAATTAACGTAGATGGACTTAACCAGGAAATATCAGTGAAATCTCCTGTGTTAAGTGTGTTAATGAATACTAACACACGGGAATTAAGGAAAATGTCCTTAAAACTGTTATTTTAGTGTTGTTGAACAGGTCCCTAAATCTCTTCCAAGAAATCCTCTATGTTTTGTCTAATGTATAATAAAAGAATAACAGACAGGTTGTCATTAGGACAAATACTGGTTTGCTGCAAGAGATGCATTATTGTTACTGCTGAATTACTCCTTGAGAATATGTTATTTCTTAAGATGTTTTAAAAAGAATTTAAGGAAACGTGTAAGCCAAGGAAGCAAATCTTTAAGTGATCTGTGCAAGAAGGAAAAAAAAATGACACGGAATGTAGCAGCAAATCAGATCCAGCACAGCCGCAGGCATTTATTCTGCCTTGATGTATGAAACAAACGTTGGAACTGTGCCCCGGTTCCATCGGTGATAGAAGTACAATAATATACCTATGCAAATACACTCCGTTAAAAATGTAATGGCACCCATTGCCTATTCATAGCATATGAATACATTAATGTGCTCAGTCAAATGATTTATCTGTGGCTTCGAAGAAACTGGTGCATCAAGCAAGGAACAGGCAGTATGACTGAACACTAGGGAACGTCTTGTTCCAAGTGATTTAACTTGGATTTCTAGGTTTAGAAACAAGAATTTCAGCTCTGTGTTATATTGCCTCCAATTCAGATTCTGCATCCAGACTTTCATTCTGGTGTGTAAAAGTAATCTCTGAGATTTGATATGTCCATTTTGTAGGTTAGAAACAATTGTCAACATGTTGAAAAACAATTTATTTTCGGGCTTTTGTGACTGAATAAAATGAGGCTATTTTCATTGCTGTGAGATGTTTGAATTACAATGTATTGTTACAGGTCACATACATTAATAAGCCATTTTGTCAGGACAAAAAGTTAAGGTTTTGAAGTCACTGGAAAACATTGTCGTCCACAGTGCTTACATGCTATGGTGGATTTTACCTGGAGCCCCCCCCCAACTGTAAAATAAGCCGCTCCCAGTGAGTCTGTGCACTGGCTTCACTCAGGCTGTGGCTTCCCATTGGAAGCACTGCCTGTCAATCACACACAGGACAGGCAGTCCCAGGGGGAGGAGTTTTCTCCCTAATGGACTGCCAGACCTGGCTGCGATTTACAAAGAAAGTGCTTCCAATAGGAAGCCACTCTAGTCTTACTCCTTGCCATCAGCCCTATCCAGCTGCAGCCAATGCAGTCCCTAGAAGCCGGTGTTTGTACACATGCACTGGTCCCACCGATATTTGTGCGCATGCACTGGTCCCGGTGCCTGCCAGATACATTACGCAGGCGCTGGGACTGTCTCTGAGTCTGGACAGCAGCATGGGAAGCCCCCTTCGTCAAAAAGGGTAGGCACCACTGCTGCTTTCATGTGGCAAGGCTGTAATCGCACCAATAATGAGTTATGTACTGTCTGCGTAGGCAATGAGTGCACTTTAAAAAAAGCATACTACTGTATGTATATATATGTATAGTTAATTTTTGTGTTATTTTCTGGAAATGTACAGTAAAACGTATAGCAAGCAATAATCTGTTTTCAAAAATGTATTTTTTTTGGCATGAGTGAAAGCTCCATATTGTCCTATTTGCCATGACTCAGTCTACTCAGGAACAGGGTTCACTCAAACAACCTACAGTATTTAGCCCTATTTGTGCAAGGTTTTTTTACAGCTAATCTACCCTTGTCTTCTCTGCCCGATGCCCCTGCCTCAACCCTCCCATATGTATCTCCTTCTCCCCATAATCCTTTTCCTATTAGCACCATGGGCGTGCTCCTGTTTGGCAAGACACTTTCAGATTTTCACTACTTCACAACTTCATCTAGACAACTGGATCTCAATATCTCCTATCCAGTAACCAGAGGGCTCCTGCGGTGATGAGAAGGAGGGGTATAAGAAGACCCCTGTCCACTAGGTCTTGGATTACACTAAGCTCTCTACCCTGAAAAAGTCTTTTGAATGAGTGGATCGGCCTTTCACTCAGTGCTTGCTAGCTTGTATGTGAAACGATGGGACACACATAATTCAAGTTTTCGGGTTCATTGAAGAGATGTGATGATATTTATTCTTAGGGTAAACATTACCGTATGCCGCTCTGCTCCCTAAACCTGTGACGTTATGATGTTACCCCTAGGGGACAGGCGCCGGCTCGTGAAAGTAGAGTGCTGCCGGAGTGTTCTAATGATGCTGTGGGCAGCTTAATAGGCCGCAAGGTGCCTGTCTGGAGTGTCCATTGGACCTCCGGGTGGCTCTGCAGTAGCGCTAGTGGCTGCAGAATGCCAATCCAGGCACCCTGCAAACCATATGCCCTGCTCGCACAACCCTAGTTACTGCCCTGGGAAACAAATACCTGTCCATTCACTCATGGCAGATGAGATACAGATGTTTCCAAAGTTAACTTTGCTCTCATTGCGGCATGTATTGCTTACAGTGGCATGTGATGGTGTGTTCCATTCTCCAAACCATCACTCACCACAATTTCCCGAGCCTCTAGCGTAATTTTCACAAATGCAATACCAGATTCAGACATCATATGTCGCATCTGCTAGACTGTACTGCACATGCAAAGTTTCGCAAGAGCAAAAAAAGGCATAAAGATGGCAGATAGAGCTGCAATATAGGATTGAATACGGGGATAAGTGGGGACGCTCAAGATACTTTTCCACATGGAAAACCAGCGATGACGGCGAAAATCTCACCAGGCGAAAAGTTCTCGACTTTTCGCACCTAATTGAATATGCCCCATAGACTTTCTTCAGCATAGGCCACCTTAGGCATAGATCATTTTAGGCATAGTCCACCTGAGGCATAAACCACCTTAGACAAAGGCCACCTGAGGCATAAACCACCTTAGGCATAGGCCACCTGAGGTATAGGCCACTTTAGGCATAGGCCACCTGAGGCATAAACCAACTTAGGCATAGGCCACCTGAGGTATAGGCCACTTTAGGCATAGGCCACCTGAGGCATAAACCACCTTAGGCATAGGCCACCTGAGGTATAGGCCACTTTAGGCATTGGCCACCTGAGGCATAAATCACCTTAGGCATAGGCCACCTTAATGCTTTTTTGTATCAGGGTTTTGGGGCATTTGCTCAACTTTTCTCTGCTTCAATACAGATTCTAGGCTCACGCCTGGCAGGTCCAAGGCTACGCTTGTGCTGCAGAGAGGATGTCTTATATTACCCTCTATGGCTTTAAGTGGAACTATTATGCATTTCCTGTATTTTCCTTTTTACATATAAATAATGCATATTTCTGTTCTTTACAGTCACTGTTTGCTACTTTTAAAAAAATATAAACAATTCTGACTACTTTGTCTGTTTTTGCTCAACACCTAATGCCTGCTTATTAATGTAATCTGTTTTATTCATGCCAACATTGCATTATATGTAATTTATCAGCGAAGCATCCAAATAAATTTCTCTCATTAAAATTAGTGGAGCATTTATAAAATAAGTGCTGATAAGTGCTGAGATGGAAATTTAAACAATCATGGAGGTGATTCATAATGAATTAGTTTTGTCCTTGGGAATGATAAGTACATTCAGCAAGAGGCACCCCATCATAATAAGAGTTGACTGAGTGGTAGTAACTTACTGGCTATATTTCCGTTTTGTTCAGTGACAGCAGTGTTTTGGGGATCAGAGGCAGCCGCAGCCTATGAGATGTTTATAATGATGGGTACGCACTGTGCAATATATGGTTTGTATAGCCGATGAATGATATATCACTCAGTGCATCTGCAGGTGTGTACACACGATATATCTGTGAATGACGTGTCCACATATATATTGTGTCAGACGTGCAGCACGGCAAATGCGTTATATCGTTCATATAGTTTGTGTGCATATGCTTGTATGTACGGATGAACAACTGGCCGTCCCATATAGTGGCCGCAGGAACCGCCGACAATGACATTAACACTGGTTCCTCTAGCCAGACATATCGATCGGCCGATTGGGAAGTGTGTATGCACAGTCACATACTTACCAAATCGGTTGGTCGGCCGGATGGCTGAGACCTGGCCAAGTGTGTACCCCACATAACTTTTTAGAAGCAAATCATTGTGGTTAGTTTGGAAGAACTACTGTGGGGTCTATTTACTAAGCAGTGTTAGAAGACAGAGTGAAAGTGATAAGGTGCCAGCCAATCAGCTCCCAACTGTCATCTCACAGGCTTTGTTTAAAAAATGGCAGTTGGTAGCTGATTGGCTGGCACCTTATCACTTTCTTATCACTTTTCACTCTGTCTCCTAACACTGCTTAGTAAATAGACCCCTGTATCTGCTACTCCCAACAAACTCTGACCTTGGAATGAGGGTGTTTGTGATTGTAATCAAAGTAGTGCACACATAGGGGTATATTTACTGAAGTACAGGTTTTTAGATGTGGCGATGTTGCCCATGGCAACCAATCACATTCTACTTAACATTTATCTAGCACCTTCTAGAAGATAATAGCTAGAATCTGGTTGTAATGGGCAACATCTCTACTTCTAAAAATCCACACTTTAGTAAATATACCCCATAGGGACTGATTCTGAATTGGGAACAAAGCAAAATAAGCAAGTTACTGTGTACTTGGACAAGCCATGTTACAATATTTTGGGTGCAATTACATTTAGTGTATTTACATTTTTTGCATGCAGGGTAAATACTGGCTGCTTTTGCATGTAGCCCACAAATGCCGGACAGTATTATTTTTATACTGCAATTTAGATTTGAGTTTGGACACGTCCTTCCCAAATCTACATCTCTGCACATTATAAATCTGCCCCACCTGCTTTTTTTTGCTTTGTGCCTGACTCAGATTCAACCCAATAGGGTGCAGTTACATTGGGCCTGATCTGGGCCAGAGAGCACAATCTGCCCCACAGAGAGGGAGCCGGTACTGCACACTGGTCCCTGGGGGCAGTCAGCATCTCGGGACCCCCGAAATGACTAAAACAAGGGTTCGGGACACGAGGCCACACCCCCTACCCACTAAACCATGCCCTATCCGCGAGGCCATGCCCCTTTTTACAGACACGCGGCCTCTCCGGGATCCACACCATGTGTCACCGTTGACGCCACTGGAAACAGGCATCCCTTCTACGTACCCATGCCTCAAGCTAGTACTGAAGCCTGGCTACACGCCTATGACACTCCCATGAGACTGATCTGTGTGTTTGCAAACTTGTTGCCACCCATTTCACAAACAAAGAGATTTGGCCATGCACAGAGCAAAACTGCAAAGGCTTTTGCCACTGTTCAGTATGCGCAGTCTGCAAATGTTCCCAGGATGTGTCCACATTCGAACTTGGCAATGACTCAGAATCAGGCCTGTTATCTTCTAGTCTTTTAACTGGGTCACTGTGGCCTTTGTATTCACAAGAGAGAAGGAAAAGAGAGAATTCCCAAATGTGATGCGCTAAAGAACTGATTTATTCCTTTAAAATGTAACTTTTATTCTAACGATTAAAACTGATTTCCATGCAAAGTCTAATTCCAGAACTAGCAACATTTCCAATTACCATTGTGTATAGATATTGCGGTCTTTGCTCAGTGCTAATATTCTCAGATAGTGGCGTTTTGGAAGTTCAGGGGAATATGTATTGCATTTGGTACCATGGAAAGCAGAATCCAAGGCAGGGAAATTCTTAGCCTCACCATGTATTTCATGCTTTCCGTGCTGTACAGATAAGATTCATGAGAAAACACCACTTTATGTGTGCACATTGGTCATCTGAATTTTTAGACCTGATAACTGATATGTCACATCGCCATCGGTTTTGCACACCAACAGTAACATTAGATAGTGGTGGAAAAGTGCATTACTGAGCACCATAAGGTGAGTCAGAGCCCGACGATTAAGCTCTACCCTCCAGGGCTCCGGCTCTGCTCTCACAGCCGTTGCTAATAGTTACACTCCTGCTCCTCATATAGACATAGCATTAGCAATGAGGGACTACATATGTTTTGTCATAACTCAATATGTCGACAGTTAAAATGCCCATGGGCATACCGTCGACACGCTTGTAATGTTAGTCTTTTAACCGGTTGGCATTATAACTTTAAACATTATCGGAAAGCCTCACGTTTACAGTTATAATGCTGACACAAAATAGTTAAATTAACATTACAACTGTGTCAGCATTATGCTGTCTGCATTCTCCCATCACAACTTTGACTGTCAACATATTGAGTGTCGACATAAAGACTACTTCCCATATTGCGGGGAGGGGTTATCAAACACAGGGAGTGTGGAGTCAAAACACAGAAGGGCCAAAAGGAGTCAGGCATATTTCCTATGGGTATCATCACCAAATTAACATGTACTAAGCGCAATTAAATGAATACATAAACATTTATGGAGGTTTTATTTAAGCGTTACTATTTAGTGAATGTTTGTTGTCAGTAGCATAACTATTGTCATAGCAGCCTATGTGGATGATATAGGGCCAAAATTGAGTTGTGTATCTGTGGAGGGGGGGTGATAATGTATGTCAATACACTTTGCGTTTCTTCTGATCATGTGTGGGCGCTGGCGCATGAGCAGTGGTGACTAGTTTGGGGTTTCCATTTAATTGTGGTAATACTTAAACATGAGAAATAATTATCATTGTGGAAAAACTGAATTTCCTTGTGCCCATTTGGGGGCCTCCTGTAAGTAGATATGCATCAATGGTATGCCGCCCCCTTAAAAATGTTGCTTACCATTGCTAGTTATGTCCCTCACTGTATGTTATAGTTGCCTGCTCTACTGGAGTGAAGACCATTAAGACTACCGGAAGAAAAGACATTTCTCGCACAAGGTGGGTAGGGATGTTCTGTAATGATGCAATTGTGCCATCAAGCCATGCTCACGTTACTGTACACATGAAAGGCTAATAGACAGTACATATTGTCGTGGTCATTTAATAGTTATTTGTTAAACATCAAGAACACTCTGTTTCTGCAATCGGACATATATTTTGTAAATAAACTCACCCTCCTTAGCAATATAAACCCATCAGCCATAACATTAAAACCACATGCCTAATATTATATAGGTCCCCCTCGTGCCGCTATGACAGCTCTGACCTGTTGAGGTGTCCTGTGGTATCTGACACCAAGACATAAGCAGCAGATGAAGTGGTCTATGTACAAAGCCTTGGGGGTCTCTTCATCATCATCAAGTAGGTAAAGCAGGAGATATCACAGATATCTTCTGCTTACCTTTCTCTCGCGCAATGGCCCGCTGTCTCCAGAATTGGGACAGAATTCATCAAGATCCGAAAATACAATATTTTCGTAGGCTTGATTGCAGGAGCATTCTCCATCTTCAGACGGTGAGTGCTCACGCTACCCGCTTCTTCCCTATAGGACGGAGTCCCGGGTCACGGAAAGGGATCCTTTCGGATCCCTCTGCCCGTCTGGCTCCTTCTACTGGACGTCGGGGCTTTGTGCGCATGCGTGACCTGTAGGTTACGCAATCGCACTTGTCTCACTGCTCCAAAAGATGTCAATACATTTTGTTATTGTTATTGCTTCCAAAGGAGCAGTGAAGCCGCTGGCAGAGGCAGCTGATTTTCGGATCAGCTGTCTCTGCACCGAAGCAATGATGAATTGCTCTGGCACTCGCTGTGAGTTAGTATGTTAATATAATGAATAGACCCCTTGGAGAGAAATAAGGTGGATGGAGATAAAGTACCTCTCACAAGCGTGGAATTTAGGAGCTGTGTTCCCGGACTGGGCCTTGGATCTGTATTACTTGGCGCAGACGCTCGCTGGAGGAGACTTGGCTTAATGAAGTTTCTCCACATGAGAGGGTGCAGCGAACTGACAGGAGTTTGAGGAATGCGGCAGTAACGTGGTAGCTAGGAAGCTACATGGAGCGGCTGGATAGCCGTGGGTAGATGTTGGTAGCTGAGTGGCTACGTGGAGTGGCTGGATAGCCGTGGGTAGACGTTGGTAGCGGAGTGGCTACGTGGAGCGGCTGGATAGCCGTGGGTAGACGTTGGTAGCGGAGTGGCTACGTGGAGCGGCTGGATAGCCGAGGGTAGACGTTGGTAGCTGAGTGGCTACTTGGAGCGGCTGGATAGCCGTGGGTAGACGTTGGTAGCTGAGTGGCTACGTGGAGCGGCTGGATAGCCGTGGGTAGACGTTGGTAGCTGAGTGGCTACGTGGAGCGGTTGGATAGCCGTGGGTAGACGTTGGTAGCTGAGTGGCTACGTGGAGCGGCTGGATAGCCGTGGGTAGATGTTGGTAGCTGGGTGGCTATGTGGAGCGGCTGGATAGCCGTGGGTAGACGTTGGTAGCTGGGTGGCTACATGGAGCGGCTGGATAGCCGTGTGTAGACGTTGGTAGCTGAGTGGCTACGTGGAGCGGCTGGATAGCCGTGGGTAGACGTTGGTAGCTGAGTGGCTACGTGGAGCGGCTGGATAGCCGTGGGTAGACGTTGGTAGCTGAGTGGCTACGTGGAGCGGCTGGATAGCCGTGGGTAGACGTTGGTAGCTGGGTGGCTACGTGGAGTGGCTGGATAGCCGTGGGTAGACGTTGGTAGCTGGGTGGCTACGTGGAGCGGCTGGATAGCCGTGGGTAGACGTTGGTAGCTGAGTGGCTACGTGGAGCGGCTGGAGCGCAGTGGGAAGGCTTGCTTAGTTAAACTAAGAAACTAGTTGCACTGGCAACTTGTGTGAGCATTGGGGATCCTTTTGTAGTGGACACTGGGAGCTGACAGGCTGAGAGAGAAGGAGAAGGCTCCTCATTGGTGGTAGTGGGGTCACATGGGCAATCCAAGATGGCCGCGCCCATGGACCGGAGGACAGCGCTTCCTGGAGGTAGTCAGTGGGGACCAGCGGTCAGCAGGAGCCGGCGTGGGAGCAGCACAGCAGCGGGACCCTCCAGAGGACAACAGCGGAGACTGCCTTGAGAGATGAGGAAGGAGCGTACAGCGCGGGAGCCGGAAGACAGCGCGGGTCAGCGCCCGCACAGGTAAGCGACGGGGTCTGATTCTGGGGTCTCAAGGCCAGCATGTGACAGTACCAACCACTGAACCGATTTTCATGAAAACTGCAAAAAATGATGGCAGAAGCGATTTCATTGTGGGCAAAAGCTAGTACATTTATATATATATTTGTGTGTGTGTACTATATGAAGTATCTATGTGTGTATTTATCTATGCTATTGTGTGTATCTATCTGTTTGTTCCAAGTTGCCACAAAAAAACACTGAATCGATTTTCATGAAAACTGCATCATTGTGTAGTGGAGACCCCTAAAAATAACCTTCACTTTGTTTTATATTGATCTGTCACATTAAAGCTGAGCAATAACAAAATGTATTGACATTATCAATGCAGGAGATAGGTGAGGCATCATGTGCGCGGCCGGTAAGGGGTGGGGGGAGAGGGGCTTTGGGTCTGCGTTCACTTGAATACAATAGGTTATATAGCAGTCTGTGCACAGGGCACACAGTGACATTGGTGTGAGTGGTGGATGAATAGGATAGGCTACATAGCAGTCTGTGCACAGGGCACACAGTTACATTGGTGTGAGTGGTGGGTGAATAGGATAGACTACATAGCAGTATGTGCACAGGGCACACAGTGACATTGATGTGTCTTTGAAGGCACTGCTGCCACCAGTCTGTATAGTGCTGCTGGTCATATGGACCACTCCCACGACAGGGCCCCTATGCAAAGCAATACAACTAGAACGCCTCAAATAAAAATATGTTGGCGATTTCATCATAGGCGAAACGCCGGGCAACAAGTAGTAAATAAATTACAGTACGTTGCAGCACTCTGCTTAATGCATACTTGCCAACTCTCCCTCATTGTCAGGGAGACTCCCTGAAATAGTAGCAATCTCCCTGTCTCCCTGAAGAGTCCATCAATCTCCCTGATTGCACCTTAGCCCCATTATTAAGTTGTTATATTCAAATGGGATCATTAGTATAATTCAGGGTTGCCTACCCTCCCGATTTGGGCAGGGGCCTCCCGATAATCGGGTGCAGCTCCCGCCCCCCCCCCCCCGGAAAGGCAGGCAAGCCCGCCGATCCCCGGACATCCCCCCCAATTTACTCTTAACCACCGCAGCCAGTGACGCGATTCGCATAATTTTGGCCCCTCCCCCTGCCTCACAATGCCTGTATTATCGGCATTGTGTAGAGGGGGCGGGGCCAAAATGACGCGATCGTGTGACCCCCGCCCCCGTGACGCCTACAAACGTCAGGCACCCGTCCGGACATGCCCCCTTTTTCGGCCACGCCCCCCGCTGCCCTGCCGGTCTGGCTGCTCCCTCCCGGAAGGAGCAGCCAGAAAGTCGGCAACTATGGTATAATTTCCCTGCATTGGTTATAAGGCACAATGATCCCTATGGCTACATGCATTTTCTGAAAAGTATTAGTGTGTTTTCATCAACAAGTAGATCTTACTAATTTATTTTGTGCTCGTTTTCATTTGGATGTAAGGCAGGTTTATGACACACCTCTCAGATGTACAATATACCTCTACTTTACCGCCGCGCCCATAGGTGTTGCTTTCACAACCTCCTTGAAATGCTGTTTCAAAAGTAGGCAAGTATGGCTTAATGTACCTTCATGAATTAGGCCATGGCGGTGAGTCAATCAGTCAATCCATGTCTTATATATCTAAAATGTGCCAATTTTCTGCAAGAGGATACCTCTCTTCTGGCAGGCTGTACCACTTTTAACCTCCAAATATCAGCACTGTGTCTGCTGTAAGTGTAAATATACCTCGACAAACTAACATATCCTGTATAATAAATTAAACATACATTATTTATCATTCATATACTGCCACCCCTCTCCATCCGCTTCTGTTCAAAATTGTACAGGCACAACTCAGCATAGCCAATAATTCCGTCTACATGTCCCCAGCAAACCCTTGTTAAACTTAGCCAATGTGCAAACGCCCTATTACCACCCATTTACGCCTATTCTGCCACTAGTGGATCTGTGACTGGGATATGTATTACTGAATCATCCGTAGATGCGTGCAGTCAGGTATGGAGTTTGTGCAGTGGAAGAAAAAACACTGTCTCCATCCGCAAAACAGACTTGCGCATAACTGTGCATCAGGCTAAAAAATGTGCATTCTTAAACATTTACGTTACAGATAGATACTTCTTCTAGAACCAATCAAGGAGTGTGTCCGTGCAAATGTATCAGAATGAAAATCTGTAAGTAAAGAAGGCAGGCATCAGGGCGCAAGTAAGTTCTACTAGTGTGATGGTAAAACCGCTGTGTCTGTGAACAAAATAATAGATTTACAATGCAAGAGCCATCTCTACTCACATCATCAAGTGTGTCTAACAAATGTGCCGCAGTGGGATTAAACATATTAAACCCAGTTACAAAGATCTGTATAAATAATATGTGGCGCGGTGACCAAGTTATTAATACATTACCCATTTAACAATCCGTGGCTTCCTTAATGTATTTTTAAGTTCGAAGGACAGGAAATAAATGCAAGCATGAGCTGTTCCAATACTGCAAGTAATTCTGCCCAAAATATTCACAGTCCTCTAGCACATAAAGAAGATATATGGGTTGACTGCTTAGCATTAAAATTATGGGACTGCAATCAAAGTGTGTGTTTGGTCGCGATGCACTTGACAGTTGTAGTGTAATTAGAGGCTAAATAAGCATGTTACTAAATACACTCCAGTTACTCAGAAAATCTGCTGCCATAAAGACAATTTTATGGGTCAGGCAAATCACACAGCTGAGCTGTTTTATACCTGCTGGATGGTGATTTAAGATGGGAATTGAAATAGATGTATTCAAAGCAGTTTAAGACGCAATCTATGAAAATTATACCTGTTTCTCAGGTATAAAATACACTCGTGACATACAGAAATGTATATCTGCCATTTACGCTCCACACACCCTCTGTAATAGGTGGCTCCATTGCTATTGCTGTTTGAGGAGGGATTTTAAGCTGTTGCTATTATGATCTTTTTTTAATTACAGCATATTAGGATTTTGATATAGGGCCTCATTGAGGGGGAGATCAATGTATCAAAGCTTGGAGAGGAATAAAGTGGACAGAGATCATGTAACAACCAATCAGCTTCTAATGGTTATTTTACAGGCTGTGTTTGAAAAATGACAGTTAGGAGCAGATTGGTTGGTAGTTTATCACTTTCCACTTTATCACTTTCTCTACTTTGTCTTTCTCCAAGGCTTGATACATCACCCCCTGAAAGTTATATCTGCATTTGGAGGGACTAAGACGCAGCTGCTGTACAAAAGCGTCCGTCTCTTAATCAGGCCCAATGTCAAGCTAATATTTTGTCTTGAGTACGAAACCTTCTAAAGAGTTCAAGTGAAAGTGGTGTCCAGGCTGACTCCAGGTCTAGTAGCACCCTGCGCGAGAGTTTGAAGCCTCCCCTCCAATAAATATATATTTAATAGATTTATTAGCAGAAAAAATAAATATCATTTTATGCCCATATTATAGCCCCAAAGAAATACCCCACATTGCCCCTATATGCCATTATCTCAGTGCCCCTTATTGCCATTGCCCCTCACAGAAATACAGAAATATGGGCCCCATACAGTCATGCCACATAGATATGCTCACACAATACTGCCACTCATGTCCCCACAAAAATACCCCACATTTCCCATATCTGCAGTGACTGATGGGGGTGGTCCTTTTACGCAGGTGCACTGTGCATTGTGCGCCTAGCCCTAGAGCAGGAACCAGAGGCAGACAGTCCACTCCAGGCACTCGTCGGTCAGTACAGCTTGGAATCAGGTCAGTAGTGCAGCGAGCCCCGATGGTGTGGAGCCCCTGTTGAACGGCCCTTGAGAGTGCCCTGGTGCTGCCTATAGTAACAGATTACATTCTAGCTACCATTTATCTAGTGTATTCTATAAAATGATAGCTAGGCAGGGGCATATTTATAATGGGTGCAGGTTATGCGGTGCACACAGGCCCTTGGGTCCAGGGGGGCCCACACCGCACACCTTGCATCCAAATTTAGATATACTCACCTTTCTGCAGATTCCAGTGTCCTGCAGCTGCCATTTTCCGGGTGACTCGCACATGCGCAGAAAAGATGTCCCTGGGAAAAAGGTGCGTCCGCCATTGTCCCGGAGACCCATGCATGCAGTGTAGATTATGGCATGAAGCCAGAATCTACTGAGCTGACAGAGAGGAGGGGGCCCAAATGGAGGCTGCACACTGGCCCCCTCCCATCTTAAAATGCCCCCTTTAGCTAGGCCTAGGACATATAGGATATATTAATAAATCGTCCCCATAATCACTGTACTATTATTGGGCATTAGGAAATACGTGTATGTACTCCTCATGTGACAATACTGTTGTGTATTCAGTTTTACGCATCTTAAGATACGTGCCCTTCAACATACACATGTCTGTGGCAAAACTGTTATGTGTACGTACGGGGGACCATAACGATTAAAACATACTTGCACACATTCTGGGTGGTTGATAAGGGAGGTGGGAGATGCTTTACGTTGCCATTCTCTCACTCCCCCCCATAATTTGCTGTGACTCACATAATCACAGCCCCCTACCACTGCTCAATGCCGAGATGTGCCACAATGATGCAATTCATGGTAAAATGCATTATTAAGCCCCCAGACCTCCTGCTTGGAGGCTGGTCTACTCTTTCAGGAGTCCAGTAGAGCTCCCCAACATTTATGAGTCTCTCAAGTATTCCATGAGAGTGGGCTAGTTTGGTTTAAAGCTATGCTGGCACAGAAGTTTGCGCCTACTTGCCAACTTTCTGGTTGCCCCCTCCAGCAGAGGACAGCCAGGTTGATATAGTGTATGCGTGGAACAGTATAGGTGGGCATTGTGGCGCACGGCATGATTGCATCATCGTTGCACCACTATGCAATGCTGATATTATCAGCATTGTATAGCAGAGGGTGGTGCTATAACGACACGACTAAGTGCAAGTCGCGTCGTCGGCCGCCCGGACTGCCCACTTTACTTGGTAAGTAGGCAGCATCTGGTGGACACGGGCAGCTCCGGGAGACTTGAATACTTTTCCAGGTGGCCGGGATCACCCCCTGAGATTCAAGAGCCTCCCAGCCGGTACAGGATAGCAGGCAAGTCTGAGTTTGATCAATTTAGTTATTTTTTAATAAATAAACCTGAAATAACACATTGGCCCAGATTGATAGCACAGCCGCCATATAAATTCTAAGAGTCAAGATTGTGCCTTTTTTGAACCCATCACTCACTCTTTTCCAGGTTTCTAGTTGTAGAAATTGCCTCAGATATGTCTGCTAGAGTAGAACCTCTAAAGACTGGCAATGGTCCTGCTTTTTTAATAGCGCAGTTTTTCAATCCTTCCTGGCTTATGTAGGATTTATCCACAGGAAAACAACTCATTACTGACCTTAAACCAGCCAATTTGAGTGGTTTAAGCAAACCATCAAGAAAACTTAAAAAACACTTGCTAGCGTGGATCACAAGGATTTACAACTGGAGTTATACAATTACTCAATCACACTAAAGAGCAACACCATATTTTTCTGCTGGCATCCCTCCAGCCATGGTCCTTCCTAACAGCCATTTACACATCAATCTCCCAGGCCTCCCTGCAGTTCATAAGCTAACATAAATCAAACACACGGAGGTACAGTTCTAAAAACCTGTTCGCTGAAAAACTATGCATAAAAACAGAACAGTTAAAAATTACTGGGCAAAAAATGCCCTCTATTTATAGCAAGTGTACTGTTTATAAATGTCCTTCAAATAGCACCTTGTGCTTTGGTACGTTATTGACAAACTCCTTAATAGCAACCAGAAAAAAACAGCACACGTGTAAATGTCCCGACTGATGTCCTGTTAATAAACTGTGCCTATTAGGACTAAACTCTGCCCCATTTCCATGTCTCAGGGGTATATTTACTAAATTGCGGGTTTATACAAATGGAGGTGTTGCCCATAGCAACCAATCCGATTCTACATATCATGTATCTAGGACCTTCTAGAAGATAATGGTATACATGCCTACTCTCCCGGAATTCGCAGGAGGCTCCCGATTTTTCGGGTAACCCCCAGCACTCCCGTATAGTAGGCATTTGTCCCACATTCTGCCCGCTTCCTAGTGAAGTGGGCATAATGGGGAGAATTTCCGCATTGATCGCGATTATTCAAGAATTGCAAATTTTAGCACCACCCCTAATTAAATTGCGCCAACCACAGAAATTTATCGAGAAGGGGACGGGGCTTAATGCCACAGACAGTCAGGCCCGGCCCTGACGCAACCCACCTGCTTCTCCTCCCCGGGCGTAATACATGATGCATCGCATTTGGAATGTGATGCATCCCGTCACCCTTCGCCTGCATGCCAGCGTTAATTACGCCGGTATGCATGAAGGGGAGGCAAAGGACATCTCTCTCGGAAAGACCTGTCTTTTGTGAATGAGGGACTTCCGGGTCCTGTCCTTTGCGAATGAGGAACTTCCGGGTCCTGTCCTTTGCGAATGAGGGACTTCCAGGTCTATGACCCAGAAGTCCCTCTGACGTCCTTCTGCGCATGCACAGAAGGACGTGCCCGCTGCGGGGGGTAATGGGAGGGATCTAGAAGCCCATAGGCTTCTAAATGGTAACCGCAACCAAGCCATGTGATGCATTCCAGGGTTTGGTGCATATGAGAAATGCGGTCAAACCCCCGAAAACTGCATTTCCGGGGATTTGACCCCATTTCTCACATTGCTGCAGCACAGAGTCAGAGACGCGATTGAGACGAGACCTGATGGCTTAGTGCACACATGGTCACCGAGAGGGGGGCGGCGGGTACTAATTGCCCAGGCTTGCTGGAGGGGCCTGGCGTGGGCCCGGGTCCGGCATCGCTCTCCCCTCTTACATCACAGCGGCCCAGCATACTCTGCTGTGTGCTGGGCGGCACTGGGAGACTGCTCGCGGCTGCTAAGAAGCAGCCACAGCAGTCTCCTATGCCTGTAGGTGGAGCGATCAAGCTGATCGCGATCCCCACTGGTTATGCACCAGGCTGAGGGGGCTCACTGCGCCACCCTCGCCAGAGCGCACGGCAAAACTTTTTCTTTTACCTAAGGGGACGTGGCCACGCCTCCCGCGATTAGGTCACACCCCCTTTTACCCCGGCATGGCTCTTGGCGGGCCTGGTTATGGGAATGTCATGGGCATGTACTGTAGGTGAAAGTGGTTACGTACACAGATGCTCAACCACCCACATAGGAGCCCATACATGGATGGAGAAACACTGCCGGTGCTGGTGCAAGTTTATAAGCTGCAACCGATTAAGCATCTATACATGCACCAACCAGCATTTCCACATGTACGGACGCTGACAGTGGGCATCACATTTGAATGCCACAGAGGTACCCCAGGAAAAAAAACATTGTAGCGGGTGCCATGTGCCCCCCGGGCCGCAGCATCATGCGGGCCGCGGGCAGTCTGTATCACTGTGACACAGACTGCACAGCGTGTGTAGCGCTGACCGGACGGAGTTCGGTCAGTGCTACACGAGTGACAAACACACAGCCGCCGGCACCTGTGTGTTTGTTTTGATCAGCTGCCAATGAGAGACGGTCAGACTCTCATTAGCTCTTCTGCGCCCACTGCAGAAACCGCTCCATCTTCCGGCTCCCGCAGTGGTCAATGGGAGAGGCGTCATGATGTCATGACGTCTCTCCCATAATGCAGAGCGGCCCGGCCCGGGAAGGACAGACGGAGGAGCGGATGGCGGGAGCGGGGATTGAGGTAAGTGGTTTTTTTTTTTTTTATTACGTGTGTCTACTGGAGATGGGCGGGCACTAGAAGGGGGAGACGACTACTGGGGGCACTACAAGGGGGGGACTACTACTGCTGGGGGCACTACAAGGGGGAACCACTACTGGAGGCACTGCAAGGAGGGGACTACTACTACTGGGGATAATACAAGGGGGGGGGACTACTACTACTGGGGGCAATACAAGTGGGTGACTACTACTACTGGGGGCACTACAAAGGGGGGGGACTACTACTACTGGGGGTACTACAAGGGGGGAACCACTACCGGAGGCACTGCAAGGGGGGACTACTACTACTGGGGGCAATACAAGGGGGGGGACTACTACTACTGGGGGCAATACAAGGGGGGGACTACTACTACTGGGGGCACTACAAGGGGGGGACTACTACTACTGGGGGCACTACAAAAGGGGAACCACTACTGGGGGCACTACAAGGGGGGGACTACTACTACTGGGGGCACTACAAAGGGGGAACCACTATTGGGGGCACTACAAGAGGCAGGGACTACTACTGGGGGCACTACAAGGAGGAGATCACTACAAGGGGGTCCACTACTGGCGGCACTGCAAGGTAGAGACCACTACTGGGGATTATTACTGGGGGCACTTCAAGGGCGGGACTACTACTGGGGGCATTACAAGGGGGAGGACTACTACTACAAGGGGGGACTACTACTGGGGGTACAACAAGAGGGGGGCTACTACTACTAGGGGCACTACAAGGGAGGACTACTACTACTAGGGGCAGTACAAGAGGAGGGGACAACTACTAGGGGCACTGCATAGGGGGGAGGAGACTACTACTAGGGGTACTACATAGGGGGAGGGGACTACCACTGGGGGCACTGCATCGAGGGGCAATACTGGGGGTACTGCATATGAGGAGACTACAACTAGGGCCACTATTTAAGGGGCACTGCATAAGGGTTACCACTATTGGGGGCACTGCATGGGGGGTGGACTGCTACTGGGGGCACTATATAAGGGGCACTGCATAGGGGGTACCACTACTGGGGGCACTATATAAGGGGCTTACTACTGAGGGCACAAGGGGCACTGCACAGGGGTGACCACTACTGGGGGCACTGCATAGGGGTGGATCACTACTGGGGGCACTACTGGAGGCCTGCATAAGGGGGTCCTCTCCTGGGGCACAGGGGGGCACTGCATATGGTCACCATGACGGGGCTACTCCTAATCTTTATTTTTACTTTACATTAATCCCATATGGAACACTTGAGGGGGGGGGTGGGGGGCCATAGCACGCACATTCTTCGGGCACCCTGGCTACACGCTACTCCTCTGCCAGGGCCTCCTGCATGCATTTGCCCCCCAGGCTAAAAGTTGCCAGCCAGCCCCTGATCGGAGATGTGCGCTAACCTTCAGGTTAGCGTACATCTCTGAATCAGCCCCATTGATTGCTGCTGGGAATCACCAGTGCAGTGCACATAGACAACTTTGTAAGGCAAATGTCAGGACAAGGAAGTAGAGCATGCTCTGTATGTTATAGCATGCCCAAACCATTATTATTAGAAAGCTGATGTATTTTCCTTGAAGGGTTCAAGACAAAATATGACCCTCTGCCCTGTATATAACGTATCCACTGAGTCCTGAGACACTCCTTGATGGAAATATATGATTTTCTGTCTAAGGTATTATGAAAAAAAGTATTCGTTCACAACTACACATAGTGGCAGACAGGTGAGCAGACTAATGGAAAAAACATGATAATTATGATTTTCCATGCGTGGCATTCATTATTACCCAGGGTGCATTCTTGTCTTTGTGGCTAAAGGTGACAAGTTCACATCTCAGTAGGGAAACTGGGACAGATTCCTACATTCATAGTGTAAGCGTGCTGTCACAGGGATGACAAATGTTGTGCCATTGCAGTTTATATTGTATGAATAAACAAACCAAAGTGTGTAATTATCTCTCTGGAAAAGTCAATTAAGCAGAAGATAGCTCGGGAGACACTAGAGTCACTGGCTGTCTTTGGTATGTGTTATACATATGCTTCACACACAGGCGCTTCAGCCATGCCTCACAGATGATGCAACATGTGTGAAAAGGGATCTGTACTATGTACAGTGCCTTGCAAAAGTATTCACGCCCCTTGGCTTTTTACCTTTTTTGTTACATTACAACGTGTATTTTTTTTTTTATCTGAATTTTATGTGATGGATCTGCACAAAATAGTCTAATTTGGTGAAGTGAAATGAGAAAAAAATATATAAAAAAAATCTATATAAATAAAATTCTGAAAATTGGCATGTGCATATGTAATAATCACCCACTTTGCTATGAAGCCCCTCAAAAGTTCTGGTGCAACCAATTACCTTCAGACGTCACATAATTAGTGACATGAAGTCCACCTGTGTGAAATCTAAGTGTCACATGATCTTTTCTGAAAGGCCCCAGAGGCTGCAACACCACTAATGCTGGGCATACACTGCCAGATAAAATGTCTGTCAGACCGACAGACATTTTATCTGGCTGCCTGCCAGCCGCAGATGTCGCCGGCATACACTGTGAGAGAAATCTCACAGTGTATAGCCCGACATCCGTGCTCCGCCCCCGGGGGCGGAGACATTTCCCTGTTCCTTCCGTAGGAAGGAACACAGGAAATGTCTGTCTGTCGGCCGCGCTGGGCATACACTGCCCGTTGCGGCCGACAGTTTCCCGGGTAAATATCGCATCGGACGGGCATGCTGGACAATCCAGCATGCCCGACCGAGCAATATTTAACCCTCGGTCGCCCGCATACACGCTGCAATTATCGCGGCGATCCGCCGATATCGGGCGGATCGTCCCGATAATTGCAGAGTGTATGGCCAGCATAAGCAAGAGGCATCACACAAGATGTTGAGAAGTACAATTCTGGGTTTTTTATAAAAAAATATCCAAATCTTTGATGATCCCCCGGAGCACCATCAAATCCATCATCATCAAATGGAAAGAACATGGTACCACAACAAACCTGCCAAGAGAGGGCTGCCCACCAAAACACAGACCGGGCAAGGAGGGCATTAATCAGAGAGGCAGCACAGAGACCAAAGGTAACCCTGAAGGAGCTGCAGAGTTCCACAGCAGATACTGGTGTATCTGTGCATGTGACCACAATAAGCCGTACACTCCATAGAGCTGGGCTTTATGGAAGAGTGGCCAGAAAAAAGCCATTATTTAGTGATAAAAATAAGAAGACATGATTTGAGTTTGCCAAAAGGCATGTTCCCGACTCCCCAAATGTATGGCGATAGGTGCTCTGGTCAGATGAGACTAAAATTTAACTTTTCGGCCACCAAAGAAAACGCTATGTCTGGCGCAAACACAACACATCCCATCACCCCAAGAACACCATCACACAGTGAAACATGGTGTTGGCAGCATCATGCTGTGGGGATGTTTTCAGCAGCAGGGACTGGGAAACTGATTCGAGTCGAGGGAAAGATGGATGGTGCTAAATACAAGTAAATTCTTGAGCAAAACCTGTTTCAGTCTGCCTGTGATTTGAGACTGGGACGGAGGTTCACCTTCCAGCAGGACAATGCTGCTAAAGCAATACGCGAGTGGTTTAAGGGGAAACAGTTAAATGTGTTGGAATGGCCGAGTCAAAGCCCAGATCTCAATCCAATTGAGAATCTGTGGTCAGACTTGAAGATAACTTTTCACAAGCGGAAACCATCCAACATGAAGGAGCTGGACCAGTTTTGCCTTGAGGAATGGGCAAAAATCCCAGGGGCAAGATGTGGCAAGCTCATAGAGACTTATCCAAAGCGACATGCAGCTGTAATTGCCGCAAAAGGTGGCTCGACAAAGTACTGACTTTAGGAAGGTGAATAGTTATGCCAGGGAAATAAGCTCTACCCACTGCCTGGTGCCTGTGCTGCCTCTCCTCACCACGATGTCCTGGCTCCCTGCAGCTGCTTTTTACAGTAGAAACCAGAAAACCAGGTACCATGCAGGTGCTATGTGTACTTTGGGGTAATATGGGGGGGGATACTGGACTGTAATATGGGGGCGCTGTGTGTATTGGGGATTGGTATGGGGAGGGCTGTGTATACTAAACTGTAGTATTGGGTGCTATGTGTACTGGGGCTGATATGGAGGAGGGGGGCTGTGTATACTGGACTGTGATATGTGGGTGCTGTGTGTACTGGTGGTGATATGGGCGGGCTGTGTATACTGGGCTGTAATATGTGTGTACTGGGGGTGATATGGGCGGGCTGTGTATACTGGACTGTAATATGTGTGTACTGGTGGTGATATGGGCGGGCTGTGTATACTGGACTGTAATATGTGTGTACTGGTGGTGATATGGGCGGGCTGTGTATACTGGACTGTAATATGTGTGTACTGGTGGTGATATGGGCGGGCTGTGTATACTGAACTGTAATATGTGTGTAATGGGGGTGATATGGGCGGGCTGTGTATACTGGACTGTAATGTGTGTAATGGGGGTGATATGGGCGGGCTGTGTATACTGAACTGTAATATGTGTGTAATGGGGGTGATATGGGCGGGCTGTGTATACTGGACTGTAATGTGTGTAATGGGGGTGATATGGGCGGGCTGTGTATACTGGACTGTAATATGTGGGTGCTGTGTGTACTGGGGGTGATATGGGCGGGCTATGTATACTGGACTGTGGTATGTGGGTGTTGTGTGTACTGGGGGGCAATATGGGAAGGGGGGCTGTGTATATTTGATTGTAATATTGAGTACTGAGGGGTGATATGGGGGGGCTGTGTAAACTGGGGTTAATATTGGAAGGGGGGCTGTGTATACTGGACTGTAATTTTGGGTGCTATGGGTACTGAGGGGTGATATGGGCAGCTGTGCATACTGGGCTGTAATATGTGTGTGCTTTGTGTACTGGGGGTCATATGGGCGGGCTGTGTATACTGAACTGTGATATGTGGGTGCTGTGTGTACTGGGGGTAAAATTGGAAGGGGGGCTGTGTATATTGGACTGTATTATTGGGTACTGAGGGGTGATATGGGGGGCTGTCATGTATATTGGACTGTAATATGTGGGTGCTGTGTGTACTGGGGGGTAATATGGGGGGTAATATTGGAAGGGGGGCTGTGTATATTGGACTGTATTATTGGGTATTGAGGGGTGATATGGGGGGCTGTCATAAATATTGGACTGTAATATGTGGGTGCTGTGTGTACTGGGGGTAATATTGGAAGGGGGCTGTGTATATTGGACTGTAATATGTGTGCTGTGTCTACTAAGTGGTAGTATGGGGGCTGTGTATACTGGAATGTAATACGGGGCGTTGTGTGTACTGGGAGTAATATGGGTGGGCTGTGTTTCTGTAATATGGGAGTGCTGTGTGTACCTAGGAGTAATATGGGAGAGGGAGAGTGGGCTGTGTATGCTGGAGTGTTAAATCGGGGCGCTTTGTGCTCTGAAAGGTATTATGGTGAAGTGCACTGTGTAGATTGAGTGGGATTATGTGGGGTACTGTGTACACTGAGTGGTATTATATGGGGGTTTGTGTATAGTCAGTTGTATTATGAGGGTATTGTGTATACTGAGTGGTATTATGGAGGGTGCTGTGCATACTAAGGGGTACTATGACAGTGATGTATATAACTAGAAGAGGCTATAAGAGGGCAAAATTAGTGTTTCATACAACATGAGCTAGTCCAACCACGTAATGGGGGTGGCGAGCAAAACGCAGCCCTTGTGTCTAAGACTGAAAATTAATATGCAGCTGAAAGACCCTGGCATCTTAGTGGGCGTCTCAATACAATTCTGCTCTGCTGTGACAGATCCGCTGCATACAAATTCTCAATCGCAGAGAAATTTGTGTGCATGTCAGGCCCTAAGGGGAGAATTTACGAAGCAGCAGCTTCTGTAAGCCAATCTTTCCTGGCGGGTTACAGGTCTATATTTTAAATGGGCACCCGCAGTCATTGTAAAGCCTGGCGTGCTTAACACTGACTGCTGGTGCCATTTTAAATACTTAAATGCTTCTGTAAGCCGCTGCTTTGTAAATCTTCCCCTAAGTGTCTTTTGCACAGGGGAGGTTGGGACTTTGGGGGTAATTAGGACCAAGCATATTTTTGCGCCTGAGCCCATCAGTCGCTAGTTCCAACTCATTGTATAGTATGAGTGAAATGGCCGAGGGGAGCTGCTGCGCATACTTAGCAGCAGCAGCTCCTCCCATGGGCCTTCACTCAGCTCCATGAGTCACTCCTCATGGCTCCAGCAGCAGTACTGAAGGTAAGGTGCAGCTGGCACTGCTGTTCTAACTGCTTCATACAGAGGTGACACAGGGCATACGTCACAGTCATACTGCACACGGGCAGCGATTGGTTAGCGACAACACTTGTAGGGAGGACTAAATCGCAAAGTGATTTACAGGCAGAGGCCTTTTGGGGAGTTAACGGGCAGTGGAACCAAAAACACATGCGTGTCACAGCCATTCTCTGTGGCGTGTTTTACCCTGTACTTCCATACACAATGTGGCCATGCTGCACGACTATACAGCTATTCAGAACTTTGATCATTGACTAATCTGCGACCGATGCTGCATCTTCGTACGCAGCTCCCGGGATTAGCAAAGTCTCCGGTGGACGTCTCAATACAAATCCAGGCGACAGCACCATTTGCATAATTTTGCACAGTAGCTGCATACAGATTTGCAGCTGCAAATGCATTAGTGCACATCTCTGAAGCAAGGCAGTAAAAATGACAATCTAATAGTTTGTAATAATATTTAACATATATGTATATATCTATATATCTCAAAGACAAAAAGAAACAAGGCACAGATAGTGTAGAATGTTAAACGCACAAAGGGATCATCAAACGTACATCAGAAAAGTTAAAATCTGGCATATCAGGGGCATACAAGCCAGTCAGTAGAAAGTACTGTGGTTCTGTTTTCAAACCAGGAACCAGCTTCCGATATCGTCTGGACGCGCTTTCTATTGGCAGGCTTGTTTGCCCCTGATATGTTTGCCAGTTTTTAACTTTTCTAGCAAAGGATTTGTGCAAGATTCACTGACCGATGGTGGAGTATAAAGATACACAAAGCATGATTGCAGCATCTGTAGACATTGAAAGTGGGCATCTCAGTCCTCACACATTCAGGTACACGGCTGTACACCAGGGACGGGCTTTGTAGCGGCATAGTCCCAAATGCAACTGCAGCAACAGACACAAGGAAGACTGCGACTGCTTTTGACTCACTATCAGGCCTGATGAGGAGGGTCCCGTCCCTCCACAGACCCCACCTTCTCTACAGCCCCCAGGGCTGCTTTCAGAAATTTCCCGGGCTGGTTCTCCATCCCAATCCGCCCCTGAATGATGCACACCTAGGTTGTGAGGTAGTAAAACATGAAAAATGCAAAGGGGGATGAATACTTTTGCAAGGCACTGTATATCATTATCTATCTTAATATAATAAGAACATTGTATCGGTCTATTTATTACAAGTTGGTCGCAAAAATGACTGAATCGATTTTCATGAAAGCTACATCATTTTGTAGTGGAGACTCCTAGAAATAACCTGCACTTTGGGCCTTATCCAGACCCGCTCGCAAGCGCTGAGCGCTCGCAAACGGGTCGATGTTTAGGGCCTGCATGCGCAAGCCCCGGAGCTAGAGAGAAATTCTCTCGCTCCGGGGCTCACTACCAACTGGGCGGCTGTCGATGTTGATCGACAGCTCACCCCGTTTAGTAGGCGGGGATGGGGGGTGGTTTCACAAACTGAGGCGTTCCTTAAGGAACGCATGCTGTTTTGTGGGCGGCCGCACTGACATCAACAGTGATGTCAGTGGGGAGCTTCCTGCTCGATCAGAGCAGGAAGCTCCCAGGGGCTTGCGGTTGCCGAGACCCAACCTTAGGGTCTCGTCGCAAGCCCCGATGGTCGCGATGGTCTTGACTATAGCGACCACCAACCTGGATGGTCGCTAAAGCTGTGGGTGGTAACCCACAGCTTAGCTAGCAACCAGGAGGCCGCACTTCAAAACAAAAGCGGCCGCCCATATTCAGAGCGACTGCTCGCATTTTGCGTGCGCCTCTGAATGAGGGCCATTGTTTCATCTCGAAAGCTGAGCAATAACAAAAACAAAATGTATTGATATCATCAATGCAAGAGATAGGTGTGGCTCCAGGCTTGGACTGGGCTGCCATTGAATTGGGTATTTCCCCGGCGGGCCCCAGTGCGTTGTGGCCACGCCCCTTCCCGCGAGAGGGGACGGGGCTTAGCGGGCAGCGAGCGGGGGGGTTGGGTGCTGCCATCCATGGTCTGGGTCACTCACTGTCAAGGCATGACAGTCCCAGTCACTGTGACTCCTTCAGCTGGTGGTGGGTGTAGGCAACAGCCCTGTGCATTCACTTTCCCAGTTCCCTCCCACACAGTCCACTTCCCTACCAGACAACATGGAGCTGCTGATGAGGATGATCTTAGAGGATATTAGAAATGCTGAGCTGCCCTGGAAAAAGGTGAGATTTCAATGAAAACTGCAGGTCATTGTGCACTAAATACTGAACCCTCTTTTTTTTCTCATATAGGTGTCTGTTTATTTATACATTAATTATATTATATATACTTTATAGTGGAAATGTGCTGGATAGTTTTATATAATTATGGACATTGGTTTGCTCAAATGGATCTTTTGTCTGGTATAATATCTATCTATCTATCTATCTATCTATCTATCTACAGACATATGTGAGTGCATTTTGCTAAATAACTTTTTTGGATGGGGTTGGTTGCATGGGCAGCGGAGTGACGAGGTCTGGGCCAGGGGGTTAGTGAGCAAATAGCAGGGGCCCTGCCAGTGTAATGTGTACTGGTCCTCACAATTTCTGCTGGCAGACCTGGGGCTTAGGTTGTCAGCCAGACTTAACAGCTTCCACTTCTCAGCGGCACATACCTTCTCTATAGTTAGGGCGGGATGTACTAAGCTTTGCATCCGTGATTCGGTACATCCCTCCTCTAATCGGGTACAAACTTCGGTTGATTACAGCAGTATGTACTTAGAAAATCGCAAAGGACAGCTCTCCCGATAAGAGCTGCCCTTTATGATGCATCCGGATAGAAGGGACTTCTCAGTTCAACACCCGGAAGTCCCCTGCGGGGGGAAACGGGAGGGATCCAATTGGATCCCTCTCAGAGGCAGCGTCCCGATAAGAAGCCCATCTTCAGGTGGCGTTACCCACTGCGACGTTGCATTCCAGTGCTTTGTACATATGTAAAATACACTAAAGCACCCAAAAACTGCATTTTCAGGGGATTTACCGCATTTTGCCCTTTAGTACATCCCCTCCTTAAACTTATATGGCATGGACTTGCTCACCCCGGCATTGGAGACGGCCATCCTGAACCCACTGTGGGCCTGATTCTGAGTCGGATGTGGCAATGTCAGATGCAGTGGAGAAATGATATTTGTTTGCACATGCACCTGAGCTGCATCGCAAATGCGTCCTGATTTTTCTCTTCTAGAGCCACAGTACAAATTAGACACATGGTAGCAGAAATGTAATGGGGCATTCCTAGTTGGTGGCTGGGAGGTAAGATGGGGGTGTCGAAATAGAAGCATGTAGCATTTATGTTTTATGGGAGTGTCTCAGGCGTGCCGCTGATAGTGGTTGCATTCATAGGGGCATTCACCCGCGACTAATTGCTGGGCAAAAAGTCCCGCAACTCAGGGATTAACTATTCAAATAGCTCTTTCCCCGCGTCATTAGAACAGGACTCGCGCGCGTGATCATACTGATTCCGCGAGAACTGCAGAATCAGTGTGTTATTCCCTCTCGCACAATGCCGAATAGGACGGATTTACGAGGTTTTTACGTCGCACCTACATGAGGTCCAGGATAAAGTCCGACAGTGACAGCAGTTAGATTCTTTTCAGTAGTTCAATTTATTTCATCCTTATAAAGTTAAAAGTTGATTTGGCATATCTATAAACACAATATTTTTTATAAATGTCACTCTGGGGGCCATTTTATTTATTAATCAGGACAACCTCTTCTCTGACTTTGTGGAGGTCTATCGCTAGTTAACTCCTCCTTCATCTATTTGCACATATTAATGCCAAGCTTATGTTCACTGGATACACCCACTTTGACGGATGGTTACACCCCTTTAGCGGGCCCCTACTATTGCAATCCAGTGGTCGAAGTGGGGCGGTATACGGCGGTATGACATACCGCCACTTCCCGGCCCCACTTCGTTTTAGATGTAGAAAAGAATGCACCAGCGCTGGGATCCAGTATGGGATCCCAGCGCTGGAACAGCGGCGGCAATGTGTTAAGATGTGTCCCGCAGGGGACACATCTCAATCAGGGCAGTGGAGGCGCTGACATGTAGCCGGGACAAAGTACCTGGTCCCGGCTGCAATGTAAGCACCACGTACTGGACGGCTGCCAGCCAATCATGAGGCTCGCAGCCGCCAGCCAATCGCGGGACTCGCGGCCGCCAGCCAATTACAGGGTTCGCAGCCGCCAGCCAATGAGAAGCTGCCAAATGGCAACTTCTCATTGGCTCGCAGTGGCGCCAATGAGAAGCTGCCAAATGGCAGCTTCTCATTGGCTCGCAGCGGAGCCAGATAAACTGGAGGGAAGACCCGAGGATCCCGGTGGCTCCACTCCAGCAGCGCAGGTAAGAGGGAATTAGAGAGAGGGGAGGGTGTGAGAGAGGGAATAGAGAGAGGGGCAGACAGAGGCAGGCTAGCTATTGTAGGGGGTAAAAGAGAGAGGGAATCAGTAAGGGCAGGGTGTGAGAGAGGGGAGCAGGCAGGGAGAAGTGTGTGTGTGTGTGTGTGGGGGGGGGTTAGAAGTACAATGGAGTGATATGGAAGCAGGGGCCCATGGGGGGGGGGAGATTCAATCTCCATACCCCCACCTCTAAATTACCACTTCGAGCACTGTTGCAATCCCCTGTGGGTCCTTCATACACCAGTCCAACACTGTGTGGCTCTATGTGTGTGGCTGGTAAGGGGTGGGGGGGGGGAGCTTTGGGCCTCTGTTCACTTGAATAGGATAGGCTACATAGCAGTACGTCCACAGGGCACACAGCGACATTGGTGTGAGTGGTGGGTGAATAGGATAGGCTACATAGCAGTACGTCCACAGGCCACACAGCGACATTGGTGTGAGTGGTGGGTGAATAGGATAGGCTACATAGCAGTATGTGCACAGGGCACACAATGACATAGGTGTGAGTGGTGGGTGAATAGAATAGGCTACATAGCAGTATGTGCACAGGGCACACAGTGACATTGGTTTGAGTATTGGGTGAAGGCGCTGTTGCCAGCAGTCTGTATAGAGCTGCTGGTCACGTGGACTACTCCCTCGACAGGGCTCCTATACAAAGTAATACAACTAGAACATCTCAGATTAAAAAAAATGTTGGCAGTAGTGATTTCAACAGCTAGTATATATATTATAATAATAGGAGATGTGAAATGCTAACACACCCAAATTTAGGGGTTCCGAGTAGAACCGGGTCAAGGTTTGGATTCACTTTTGTGTCCCGTTCAAACCGAGTCCCAGTTCAGATCTGTTACCGGTTTGGTACACGGATTTAAAAACCAAACTCGGGATTTGGATTCGGACATTTTACCTGTTTTTATCGATTTTTAATCCGAATTCAAAACAAAAACACTTGAGGGTGGTTTTGCAAAGCTAAAACATGAAAATGAATCCAGATACCAAACCAAAACCAAAACACGGGGGTCCGCGCACATCTCTAATAATAATATACAATATCATAAAAATAATAATTGTGTTGCAATCTAAAGAGTATCTTAATATATAAGTACTTTTGGACATAATATTTCTACTTCAGGGTCCATAGGGTATCCACAGGATACCTTGGGGTATAGGTGTGACGTCAGTCGCAGGGCACCAAAGAGTTAAGCTTTCAGCCTCCCAGGATGCACTAGGTCCCCCTCCTATACCCCGCCCCCGGGCCAAGGCACCTCAGTTTAGTTTGGTGCCCGGCCGGAGTCGGGTGCACCTGTTGGAGTGGGGGCTAGAAGAGCCCCTGAAGCTTTTTCTTCATGCAGCTGTGGCTGCACATCTGGATGAACAGCATGGACAGTCAGTCCTGACGTCCATGCTGTCTTCCCTACACCCCGCCGGTACCAGAACGCCGGTACTGATCCGGGGATGCTGGTGGGCGTCTGGGGTCACAGCTAGCGGTGACCCCAGATGCTCCGGACCATGGCCGGATTCAAGGGGGACAGAGGTAAGCAGCGGGGTCCCGCGGTGGGTCCCCGCTGATCACATGGTCCTAAGTCCCCAGGCAGGGGGCTCCCTGGGGACTGGCTGCAGCGTGGAGCCAGGCGACCAACCTGCGCTTCCACTACCCCCTGGGACAGCGGACCGCAGCAGAGCGGTAGCGCTGCGGCGTCCCAGGGGTTAAATGCATGCCAGGGGAGCGCGCCTTCCCTGTCTCACAGCCGGCGCCTCCCCCGCTGCACACAGCCCTCTCTGCACTGTGCTGACTGGTCCTGTGTCAGCGCTCCTCCCCCAGGCCAGCTTCTCTTTGCTCCTCGGCGGCCATCTTCTCTGCAACGCATGGTGAACGCTGCTGGAAGTCTGGAAGGAAGCATCGTGGTCTGGGTCCCCCCGCATACCTCTCCTCCGCTGTGGCTCAGGTCTGTGTATGCAGCGCTGTGTCCTACCAGGCCCTGTGTCTGTGTAGTTGAGTGATCAGCGCTGTTAGTGCAGGAATTGTTATTTCTCTGCATTGTATGTGACTGTGCTAGCGCTGCCTGTAACTTTTCTTCTCTAAACTGTCAGCTTTATTACTGTCCCTGTTCTTTCTGCTAAAGCCCTTGCGGTGCGGTGCTGCAGGGTGGTCTCTCGCCTATTTAATACTTAATTGGTGAGAGAGGTCACATACGTGGTGCCATCATGTCTGAAAGTGATTTTCCCCTCCGGCTACAGTGTACCACGTGCAAAGTACCGTTAGCGGAGGGGGAGGGTAGCGCGGAGGGCCTTTGCCGGCAGTGTTTGTCCATGGCGCGGCCTATTACGGTTACAGCACCGATACAGGAGCCGCCCTGGGCTTGTTTCGCTCAGGCGTTAACAGCTTTAGTGGGCCAGTTAGCTCCGCAGCCCGCGTTTACTCCGATGGGTTTGTCCCAGTAGTCTGTGGTGTCGTCACCCATGCAGGGTTTCCCACGACAATTGGTGGTACCCCACAGTCTCCCTATTTCCCCGCTCCCGGGTTCTCAGGAGCCAGCGTGGGTTAACTCCCTGACGAGTTCTGTACAGCACTTGTCGGATGTGTTGCAAGGGGAGTCTGTGATGCGGCCTCATAAAAGGCCGGTGGCGTCTCTGTCCGCTCCTTATGAGGATGACGAAGGGACGTCTGATGATGGGGAGATTCTGGATCCTTACGATCAGGAACCTTTCCATACTAAGGACGCTGATGCTAAGTCCAAAGTATATATTCCTGGACTTATTCGGGCGGTCCGCACAGCCTTGGTGATTGAGGACGAAGTTCCCCCAGCGGCTAAATCTAAGTATGCCTTTTTCAAAGATGTGAAGGGCGATGCCACAGTCTTTCCTCTTTCGGGTCAGTTGGTGGACCATTTAGAGGAGGCGTGGAAATAACCTGGCAAAAGATACCAGCCGCAGAGACGCCTGGCGGTGGCTTATCCGTTCGCGGATAATTATTTTGCTAAGTGTGAATCCCCTCCACAGGTGGATTCTCACGTGACCCGTCTTGTCCGTAGTGCCACATTGCCGATGCCATCCATGTCCTCCCTTAAGGATGCTACGGACCGCAAGGTAGAAATCTGCCTGAAGTCCGCTTATTCCCTTGCAGGGGGGGCAGCACGGCCGGCTATGGCCATTTGCTGGGTTGCCAGAGCGATGGAGCGCTGGGCGGATTCATTAGAGGCTTCTTTTGAATCCGACTGTCCGGCCGAACAGGCGGAGTTGATTGGCAATCTCCGTGATTCGGCCACCTACATCAACGAGGCGGCTCTAGACATTAGTACTCTGGTGTCTAGAATTTCTTCAGCAGCGGTAGCTGCTCGTCGCACCTTGTGGCTGCGATCCTGGAAGACGGACGCAGATCCAAGAAAGGTCTGGAAGCGTTGCCGTTTACCGGAGAAGTTCTCTTCGGTCCGGATCTGGATAAGATTGTGGCCACGCTGGCGGCAGCCAAATCTGCTTGTCTCCCGTCGGCCGCTGCTCCTTCTGGTTCTGGACCATCGTCCTTTCGGTCATCTAGGGCCCAGGGCAGGCCCAAACCACAGTCGTTTCCTCGACAGGCTGGCCCTAAGAAATCGGTCAAGCCCCGGAAACAGGCATGGAGTACCAGACGTCCGGCCCCCAGGCCAGATGACAAGCCTGCGGCCTGACGGTCCGGGTCTCCCCTTGGGGGATCCCAGGGTGGGAGGCCGCCTGCTGCAGTTCTCCCGGTGTTGGTCGTTCACTACGACAGACACTTGGGTTCTGGAGGTGGTCTCTCACGGGTACGCCCTCTCCTTCCGGCACAGACCCCCGGCTCGATTCTTCACCACGGGTCTACCATCAGACCGGAACAAGGCTACGGAGCTGCGGAAGGTATTGCACACTATGCTCCAGGCTGGAGTTATAGTGCCTGTTCCATTCTCCCAGAGGGGCCAGGGTTTCTATTCAAATCTATTTTTGGTACAGAAACCCAATGGGTCATATCGTCCGATTCTCAACCTCAAAGCACTCAACAAGTCTTTGCGGGTCCCGAAGTTTCGGATGGAGACCCTACGGTCCATCATTCTGGCGCTGGAACCTGGGGACTACATGGTGTCATTGGACATACAGGACGCTATGGCGGTCATGGCGGCTTCTCTGCGGCTGCAAGGAGTCCGCATGTTGCCGTACTTGGACGACCTGTTATTGGTGGCAGGATCTCCAGAGCTCCTGTTACACCACTTGGACCTGACCATTGCACTGCTGCAACGGCACGGCTGGCTAATCAACTGGCAGAAGTCCACTCTAATCCCGTCTCGGAGGATTCTGCATCTTGGAGCCTTATTGGACTCGGGACAGCAAAGGATCTTCGTGACGGAGGACAAGATCTCTGCTTTACAGTCAAGGGTGCGCAGTTGTCTGCACAGCCGCCGGGTGTCCTTACACTCGGCGATGAGGTTACTGGGCTCCATGGTGTCGGTGTTCGACATGGTGGAATACGCCCAGTTTCACTCCAGACCTCTGCAGCACCTGATCCTGTCCAAGTGGAACGGGCTGCCTCAGTCTCTGAAGTTCCAGACGATTGTGCTCACCCCGGAGGTTCGCCTGTCCCTTGCGTGGTGGTTAAAGACGACCCACCTCAACAAGGGACGTCCGTTCTGGGTTCCAAATTGGGTCCTGTTGACAACGGACGCCAGTCTTCGGGGCTGGGGAGCAGTTTCAGGTCCACACTTGTTCCAGGGCAGGTGGACACCGACAGAAGCGGAGCTTCCAATAAATATCTTGGAACTCCGTGCGGTCTTCAATGCTCTCCTGCAGGCACAGCGGTTTCTCCAGGGTCACCCGGTGCAGGTCCAGTCGGACAATGCTACCACCGTGGCCTACATAAACAGGCAAGGAGGAACTCGCAGTCGGGCGGCTCTCGTAGAGGTCTCTCGGATCCTGGTTTGGGCGGAGCGCAATCTTCCGGCCATATCAGCGGTCTTCATCCCGGGAGTGCTAAATTGGGAGGCGGACTTTCTAAGTCGCCAGGACGTTCATCCAGGGGAATGGTCCCTGCACCCGGACGTTTTTCAACTACTGGTGGACAGGTGGGGTCTTCCAGAAATCGACCTCATGGCGTCCCGGCACAACAACAAGTTGCAGGTGTACGGGTCTCGCACAAGAGACGAAGGGGCGTCTCTGGTGGATGCTCTGTCCGTCCGGTGGACGTTCAGGTTCGCATACCTGTTCCCTCCGGTCTCCCTTCTTCCACGGGTAATCCGGAAATTCAAACAGGAAGGAGGGACGCTCCTGTTGATAGCTCCCGCGTGGCCCAGACGGCACTGGTTCTCAGACCTTCAGGGTCTGTCCGTGGACAGTCCTCTGCGGTTGCCGCTACGACCGGACCTTCTGTCTCAGGGTCCTTGTCTTCACCCGGACCTGACTCGGCTGTCTTTGGCGGCGTGGCTGTTGAGACGGCCATGCTGAGGTCCTGGGGGTTTTCCAGCTCTGTGGTGCGTACCATGTTACGAGCTCGGAAACCGTCTTCCGCGAGGATATACCATCGCGTGTGGCATACGTTCTTCCAGTGGTGTCGACCGAGAGGTTATGCACCGCGGGAGTTTCGTCTGTCTCGGATTCTCGCCTTCCTGCAAGCGGGACTAGATCATGGGCTTCGCCTTGCTTCTTTGAAGGTACAGGTTTCGGCCCTATCTGTCTGGTTTCACCGTAGGATTGCTACAATCCCGGATGTGCGCACCTTTATGCAAGGTGTTCTCCGTATTCAGCCGCCCTTTGTTCCACCTGTGGCGCCTTGGGATTTGGCTGTGGTCCTGAGGGCTCTCCAAGGACCGCCGTTTGAACCACTGGGCTCAGTGGATATTAAATGGCTAACAGCTAAGACTGTTTTCCTTCTGGCCGTTGCTTCAGCCAGACGTGTTTCTGAGTTAGGGGCTCTTTCTTGTAGACCCCCTTTCTTGGTTTTTCATGGGAACAGGGCAGTGCTCTGCACTCGGCCCGAGTTTCTTCCCAAAGTTGTTTCCCAGTTTCATGTTAACGAGGAAATAGTTGTTCCGGCCTTTAACTCACCGGGTCTTTCCGTGGGTGAGGCCTCTTTGGATGTTGTGCGGGCCTTAAGGACTTATGTTGACCGCACTTCTTTGTTTAGGAAGTCGGACGCTTTGTTGTCCTCTATGGCTTCTGTAAAAAGGGTTGGCCTGCTTCAAAGCAAACTTTGGCAGCCTGGATCCGTATGGCTATTTCTGAAGCTTATCTTCATGAAGGCCTACCGGTCCCTCCTTCTCTGAAGGCTCATTCCACTAGGTCTGTGGGTCCTTCGTGGGCAGCTCGACGTGGTGCCTCGGCAGTTCAGATCTGCAAGGCTGCTACGTGGTCTTCTGTCCATACCTTCGTGAGGTATTACAGGTTTGACACCTTCGCCTCTCAGGATGCTTCCTTCGGGCGGCGGATTCTCCTTTCTGCACAGGAGCGTCCCCACCCTTAAAGGATACTGCTTTGGGACATCCCCAAGGTATCCTGTGGATACCCTATGGACCCTGAAGTAGAAAATATGAGATATGGTAAGAACTTACCCTTGTTATCTCTATTTCTACGAAGTCCATAGGGTTCCACAGGACTCCCGCCCTGTCGCACCTGTGCTGCAGATGGGCTTTGCTCTGGTCACCGGTTTTCCGTCTCCCTCTGGTGAGAATGTGATTCTTGTATGTGTCCAGATCTTTGTTCTCTCTCTTCCTTCTCCTCCTCCGGCCTATGGCTTGGTAACTAACTGAGGTGCCTTGGCCCGGGGGCGGGGTATAGGAGGGGGACCTAGTGCATCCTGGGAGGCTGAAAGCTTAACTCTTTGGTGCCCTGCGACTGACGTCACACCTATACCCCAAGGTATCCTGTGGAACCCTATGGACTTCGTAGAAATAGAGATAACAAGGGTAAGTTCTTACCATATCTCATATTATTGTCATTCAGAGACATATCGTCTTTACGCACTGGCCGACACACACACACAAAATATCGGCCGTTCAGTTGAACGGCCGATATATCTGCCAGTGCGTACCCATCATTAGAACCACTCTAAAAAAATGGAAGAAATAATAAGTGCCAGCTAATTATGTCTGGAAGCATGTTATTGGAAAAGAAGGAGAAGTGCCCACTTGCAAAGTTCATGTGTGATGCTAATGTTTAATATCTTTAATACACTGAACTAGGACTCTTCTTAAAACTGCTCCTGCCAATACACTACTGCTAGACTCTACTATACAAGTCTTAAGGATAAAGCAGAAGCAAAGCTTTGAAAATCAAAATTCTTATTTGAGAGCCCCAGACGAGAAGCATCTGTCCATATATAGGGGCAGCAAGGTGACACAGTGGTTAACATTGCAGCCTCACAACACTGGGGACCTGTCTCTATGGAGCTTGTATGTTCTCCCCATGTTTGCGTGGATTTTTTCCTGGTGCTCCAGTTTCCTCCCACACTTATTAAAAACATACTGGTCTGGTACTGTAAGTAAATTAGCTGCTGATTAAAGTCCTCCCTAGTAGGTATACAGTATATGTATGTTTATGCGTTTGTCTCCCCCTTCCCTTTAGACTGTAATCTCCATGAGCAGGGCCCTTCTCCCTCCTGTTCTCAATAGCTACTTCACTTGCACACCAGCTACACTATACACCAGGGACGCACGGGGGCTGCTGATCAGCCTGGCAGTCCCCCAGCGCACGTGCCTGCAAAAGGGGTGTGGCCTACCATCAAAAGGGGTGTGGTTACATCCCACGGAGGCATGCCATGAGTCACGGGAGCCTGGCCTCGCGGCACGCTCCCGTCTTTCAGTATGGAGGCCGGGCAGAGTGCTGGGTAGGGCCGGAATTACCATTATGCAACCTAGGCACCCGCCTAGGGCCCGACGGCTCCCAAGGGGCCCTTAGCTGGGTCCCCTCGAAATCCGGCCCTGGAACTTCAAACTGCTGCACTGCTTGAACTGCTGCTGGTCACACAGGCAGTATAGCAGCAGCAACACTCCAGCTCGACTCCATTTCCTGCTCCTCAGTCAGCTGAGCTCCACCTCCGTCACGTGATATGTCCAGCGTGAGTAACCGAGTGCAGCCTGTCTCCTCCGCCATCCCCCCGCATTGTAGTCAGCTCCTCTCCCTGCAGTGTGCGCTGATCTAGCAGCCCAGCCCCATCCAACCAACCTCCCACCGTAGCATGCGCTGCTGTAGCCAGCCAACATCCCCTGTGCAGCCAGCCTCCTCCTCCATTGCAGCCCCCAACCCCCCCAGTGTAATCAACCCCCTCCCAGCAGCATGCATTAATCTAAGCTGCCCCCTTCAACTAACCTCCCCCGCAGCCAGCAACCTGCTGCAGTCACACAGTGAGTGCAGCCCCCCCCGCCTGCAGTCAGGGACGGCCCTAGCCCAAATTTTTTGGTAAGCGAGTATATTTTTTGGTGCCCCCCTATGCAGTGCCCCTTTTACAGTGCCACCGGTAGTGGTCCCCCCTGTGCAGTGCCCCTTTTGCCCCCAGTAGTATTCCCCTTATATAGTGCCCCCAGTAGTAGTCCCCTATGCAGTGCCCCCAGTAGTGGTACCCCCTATGCAGTGCCCCTTTTACAGTGCCCCGTTAGTGGTCCCCCCTGTGCAGTGCCCCCAGTAGTATTCCCCTTATATAGTGCCCCAGTAGTACTCCCCCCCCATGCAGTGCCCCCAGTAGTGGTACCCCCTATGCAGTGCCCTTTATATAGTGCCCCCAGTAGTGGTCCCCCCCCTTGTAGTGCCCCTAGTAGTAGTCCCCCCTCTTGTAGTGCCCCCAGTAGTAATCCCCCCCTTGTAGTGTCCCCAGTAGTAAACCCAGTAGTATTTCCCCCCCTTGTAGTGCCCCCAGTAGTTTTCCTCCCCTGTAGTGCCCACAGTAGTATTCCTCCCCTGTAGTGCCCCCAGTAGTATTCCCCCCCTGTAGTGCCCCCAGTAGTATTCCCCCCCTGTAGTGCCCCCAGTAGTAAACTCCCCTTGTAGTGCCCCCGGTAGTAGCCCCCCACTTGTAGTGCTCTCAGTAGTAGCCCCCCCTTGTAGTGCTCCCAGTAGTAGTCCCTCCTAGTAGTGCCCCCAGTAGTAGCCCCCACTTGTAATGCTCCCAGTAGTAGTCCCCCCTTGTAGTGCCCCCAGTAGTAGTCCCTCACTTGTAGTGCCACCCCTTGTGGTGCCTCCAGTAGTAATCCACCTTCCCCCGCCCCCCGCAGAAGAGACGTAATAAAAAAAAAACACTTACCTGAAACCCGCTCCTGCTCCTGGTCCCACCACCGCTATCAGCTCCTCCGTCCGCTGCTTTGCATTATGGGAGTGACGTCACGTCATGACGTCACTCCCATTACCCACTGCGGGAGCTAGAAGATGTCCGCCTCTGGCAGTGGGAGCAGCAGCCTATGAGAGTCTGTCTGACTCTCATCAGCTGCTAAAGCAAACACACAGCTGCTGGCGCCGGCGGCTGTGTGTTTGTGCTGTGTAGCGCTGACCAAACTCCGTCCGGGCAGCGATACACACGCAGTGCAGTTGTGTCACAGAGACACAGTCTGCCCGCGGCCCCGCACGGTATGCAGCTGAGGCGCCCTTCCCTATGTAGCGCCTTACGCAGCTGCGTATCATGCGTAACGGGAGAACCGGCCCTGCCTGCAGTGTGCGGCCAGCCAGCCTCCTACTCTCCCTCCCTGTGATGTAGGAGCCACTGGAGACTTCTACTCCCCCGAATATTTTCACCTTCAGCCTATGAAGACTACATGACCCAGCACAGACAGAAAGAAAGATGGCACTCTGGGTAAGTTTAACTGAAAACATTTCTTATATAGTTATAAAAAAGACCAGCACACTTCTTATAAATGCAAAAAAGACATAATAGTCATATTGTATTGTATAAAAATATACAGTATGTAATAATCCACTGAAGGCATGTCACTGTGTAACAAGGCAGCATGTATACTAAAACAATGGTCAACCTAACACTTTGTTGCAAAAAACAATGACAGTATGGACCAGCAAAAATGTGTAGTATACTTATCAATGGGCTGGTGACTTAGAATGCAGAAAAAGTGGTAGATGGCCCGACGGCCGTTTCGGTGTGTTTACACCTTCATCATGGGCACACTTATCCCAGGAAAATGTACTGTATAAATAGAAGAAAAGGCGCCAACCTGAAAATCAAGCAAAGACACTCACCTGTACCGTGAATCACGAGACAACGCGTCCCGAAAGTCTCACCGGACTCCTGCATGGAAGCGGCGTGTCGTGCCGCTGACATCATCACGCCTCTGAGACAAACGCGGCGCTGGGACCAGCGCTGGCATGAGACTCAGGCACCTGAATATTACTAATACCTACCAAATGTGTGCTGTTCTTGATTGTACATATATAGTCACTATTTATTGTGTAGGTATTTATTTTCTTATATGTTCCCCCCACCTTCTATTGTCTCCCTCTGTTCTTCCCTCTTTTCTTCTGTCTCACCGTGTTTTCCCCCTTTCCTCCCATCTCCCTCCGTTCATCCCCTCTGATCATCCCCCTTTCCTTCTGTCTCCTTCTGATCGTCCCCCTTTCCTACCGTCTCCCTCTGTTTGTCCCTCTTTCCTCTCGTCTCATCCTGTTCTTCCTCCTTTTCTCCTGTATCCCTCTGTACGTTCCCCTGTTCCCTGTATATATAAATATATACAGTATACAATGTGAGATGAAAGATTTAAATTATCAGTATAATATCATTGTAGCACACTTTTTTTTCTTGTTTCTACAAATTTGTTGGGGCTCTTCTAACAGGGTCCTAAAAAGAGGTGCATCTTGTCTTATATATAGAGGTACAATTTTCATTTAAGTGTATTTTAGCGCAAGTTAAGGGCATTTGTTTGATATATATATATATATATATATAGGTAAAGAAACAGATAGGAGGCACTCTGCAGGCTTGTCCTTTTAATATAATAGTCCTTTATTGCCGACTTTTCGGGGACATAACCCGTCTTCAGTTCCCCAAAATGTCATCAATAAAGGACTTTTATATTTAATAGGACAAGCCGGCAGAGTGCTGCAGAGTACCTTCATTTGGATGTATTCGCACCCCCCTGAAGGGCACCTCAGCATTACTACAGCTTATGACACAGGAGTGCCGGGCCATGGTTACGTGTGTGTATATGTATATATGTGTATGTATATATATATATATATATATATTATATGTATAAAGTTATTTATATATACAAAAAATACGGGCGTGTGAGCCCCGAAACGTTGGTACTATGTGAAGGATCACATTAAAATTTACTCACCAGTCTCCGAGTGCCGCTGACCCCCCGTCTTTTTTGCATACCAGTTGCAGATGGGACAGGAGCATCAGTGCCCTTGTTAAGCAGAGTGCCAATGCAGTGAGCATATATAGTTGTGTATATATATATATATATATATATAGTAATAGAAGCACTGGAGAAGTGTGGAATGGCTTCTATGTGTGTCCCAAGTTCCTGTCCTATGTGTTTTAGCCCCCAGGAGAAGTCTGTTTTACAAACAGGTTTGAGTGTCAACATTTGGTAAAAGCCATAGAATGGGTCCTGGGGGTGTGGATGTAAGAGAGAAGGGAGGGCTCCATCCACAGGGCCGTTTCAGGTGTTAGGCCTTTCAGCCTGAGAGCAGGCTAATGAGTGATTACACCTGGAAGTAGCTCATAAGAGCTGTGTAATGTCATGGTGCAGTGTCTCACACCTGGGAGAGCAGGCCCGCAGGCTAGCTTGCTCTGAGACACTGTTTGATACAAACCTGTAAGTACTGTGGACGTGTACTTGTTTAGTGTTCTAATAGTGAGGGAGCCTACTGTCTAGTTGGAGCCCAAATGGGCTAGGTTTTTGTTTATGTTTTATTTTGTTTATGTGTCTGGTTACAATAAAGACTGGCTCCGACCAGCTTGCACGAGAACCCCAGAACTGTGTCCTGTTTCTCCAGCTGCTGTGTGTGTAAAGAGGGAGTCCATCTACCCCAAGAGAGGGACCCCTATCCCGACTGTGTCACAATATATATAGTAATATATCCACAGGATTGTTTGAGGGAAGGGAGCCCCAAACCGGTATCTTGCCTAGGGCCCCATGAGGTCTAAATCCAGCTCTGGTGCTGGGGGACGAGCTGCTTGCCCAGGGTATAACATCGGACCAGCCCTTCTGGCATTTGCCAGATGGGCAGTCCAGCCCTGCTCTACACCTCCTTCTTAGGCTGTCAGCTCCTGGACTCTACTTACTCCTCTGTCATTTTTGTTTATTCAGAGGACCTAGACCCATTATCTGTGCCAATACTAATAGCTACAAGTTTCAGCTTATGATGAATATTTCCATTGCACCCCTTGCATCAGTGGCTGTGTTGAGATTTGTAGGGCTATTTGTTACTTGTCTACGTATTCTACTATACATTTTTACCCTGTAATGTCTTGTTTTGCTCTCTGTATGGTGCTGAAGACCACTTGTGGCACCATATAAATAAAGTTTATTAACAATAATAATATGTATGTATGTATGTGTGTATGTGTGTGCTTATTTCTTAGGTAATTTAGAATGTCAACTGAAATGGGGCAGGGGCTGGTTGGAGTGAATAACAGATATTCTCTGAACAGCGCTGTGTGATTGGTGGCGCTGATTAAATAAATTATGAAAATAATATTACATATCGTGAGTACTGCCATGATATGTAAACCTGATGTGGATGGAAATATTCTCAGAGCAAAGAAAATATTGTGGTCACGCAGCCCCCTCCTAACTATATAATAATAATAATAATATCAAAATATTTCATTTTATTGGCCATTAGCCACAATGTATGTTTTGGTTGACTTGACAACAAGCTTTCAGTAGGTCAATGATGACAACAAGCTAAGAGCAAAAATAACAATACAACCCTCCTACTGTAAACATACTGTATGCAATTCTGTCAATAGCTCAGATGTCACCAGCAATGCTAATAGTCTTTTAACAAGAATAATTAATTTAAATGGAGATAAAAATGCTCTGATGAAATGTAATGGTTGTAACAAATTGATTATGACACTGGATTTTAATTATAACAAAATATCAAGTTTACAGACACCATTAGTTTACTCATATGCTAAATGTATTTCCCGATAATCCCTACGACATGCGATGCAGCTGTCAAACAAGTAGCAGACAGCTGAAATTAGTGATCAGAGTGCCAGCAGTAAGTGTGAACATCACAAAATGTGCGAAAATCTAGGAGGATATTAACTACAATAGCCCGAGACATGGTACCTAGGGGCCTATCTATCAAATAATACAGCATATTCCCTGAAAACTCCCATTTTCAGGGGGCATCCACAAATATTAAGGATCCCCAGAAGGTATGAAGGATGGACTGCAGCAGATTTCTACATATCTGCCGTAGTCCCTCCATTACCAACAACAGCCGCAACCTCCAAAGCATTCTGGATTTTGTCCCTGGCGACTAACGCCAACATTACCGGGAGATGGTTCCTCTATGGGAAACAGACTGGGCATGTGCGGAATGGCCCGGCTCTTGAAGGAGAAGTGAAATGGATCATATCACAATGTACACATCACAGGGTGATTAATAGTACATCACTATGATTCCTTATTGCTGCGAAGGGAGACACTAAGAAATGATAATTATCTAAAACCCAATAATTAGCAAATATGCCCTCTAGAGTTTTAAAACAGTATCATTTTTAATTTCACTGTCAAATAGTAGTGTTATACACAGAACCATAGTAGTGTTATACACAGAACCATAGTAGTGTTATACACAGAACCATAGTAGTTTTATACACAGAACCATAGACATAAAATACATTTTTAGAAATTCTCAAGTGAGGGCTCAAATAATCTAATAGGTGGCCAGAGCCATTGAGAGCATACACGGGCCCAGGCACTGGGGAGGGCATGGCCATACACGTGAGGCGTGGCTACACCCCTCCCAATTTTCTTCAGAAAATACTATGCACGGCGCCGTGCACTGAAACCCCGATGAGTTTTGCCCCCTATCCCCACCGCACACACTATACTGCTAAGCATCAGGGACCCCGCACAAACAGGATGAGGTCACACAGACACAGCACTCACTGCACACCTACCGCGAGTTGTCACTTACTGGGGCACTTTTCCCACTACGGCTGCATGTGTCCGAGTCCGAGGGCTCGCTGGTACAGCCAGACAATACACCCAAGGGAGGAGACTAGGTAGGGACAAGAAGTAAGGGGGAGCAAACTAAGTGGGAACACAGAAATTGTGCCACTTTGGTCATAAGTGTACAGTACATGTGAGAAAAACGCATATGACTGCATCACCTGCACTTAGATGCGTTCACTTTCAGAGCATGTGCAGTGCAAAAACATACAGCATATGCTCTGCAAACAGGAGATATTTCGCTCTAAATCGACCTCTAAGTCTGACACTTTTCTTTTAAAATATTCTACTTTAGAGAGTCACCATTACAGGGTCTGTGTAGTAGTTTGATGTAAAAGTAAACTAATCTTTTGCAAACTTTTAAAAAGTTGATGTCAAAGATCCTTAAGATACCTTGGACAGTTCAGACAAAAAAAATATAACAGGATGACCAAGCACGTTCCATGTATTCATGATAGGTTGTTGTATGACAATTTTCACAGGGACCTAAGTAACTAGCATAAGGGAATTAACTTCTCAGAAAGCTGCCAGGCCAGGAAGCCACTGTACAAAGTATATGAAGAGAGAGGCTCGTATTCAATTACACGCAAAAAGTCGGAAAGGTTTCGCCCGTCCGACTTTCCGCCTACATCGCGTGTTTTGGAGGCGGAAACTTATCAGACGGGCCCCTGCTATTCGCCCTATTCAATTCCAAAGGACGCGAAAACGGAAAGCCGCGAAGTCGGAACAGGCGAAAAGTGCTGTCAGAATTGGGGAGGTCAGCCTGTACCCCTCAAAAAGATGCACTATCATTGGGGATCAATGTACATGTGCCCGATTAACCCTAATAAAGCTATTTGGGGTACTTAACTTGTTTAAATAGCTTATTATTAGCGTCTTTGCATAAGTGATGAAGAATGGCATTATGCAGTATTTTTTGGAGGAAATAAGTGGTCCTGTCAAATTTGGGGTACCCCAGTGCTTCTAGAAAGACACCTCTCTCCGCAGCGGTTGTTCATTTTATGCCCCATATTAGTAATACCCTAGTTCAGAGGTTCCCAAGCGCAGTTGTCAAGGCTCCCCAACAGTTCAGGTTTTAGAGATATCCATGGTTGAGCACAGGTGGTTAAATCAAATTGACTGAGGTACTGATTAAGTCACCTGTGCTCAAATATGGATATCTCTAAAACCTGAACTGTTGGGGAACCTTGAGGACCGCGCTTGGGAACCTCTTCCCTAGTTCATTTTATGTACCATAATAATTCCTTATTTCATTTTATCAGAGCCATAACTAGGGTGGTGTGGCTGGTGCCGTCGCACAAAGCGCAGGTGCCCTGTGGGCGGAACCAGTCGCCTCCTGCCACGTTCGCTAATCTGTATGCGCCACTGCCTAGCGGCCGTAGTATAATAGTAGCAGTGCGCCCAGTTCCTTCTCTGCCAGGTTAATATTAATATATATTAACATGCATTACAGCATGCAGTACTGCTGCTGCCTGCCCTGAGGACTGGGAGAGACATCTCTCCACAGTCCAGACCCATGGTTCCCTGTGCCAAGGAACCATTGCATTGGTGTTGGGCAGCAGAAGAGGAGGCACTGGCAGAGAAGGAGATTGTCTGACAGCATTCAGCAGTGCAGCAGTAGTGTGTACCCCCATGTCCTGTCCCCAGTCACAGATTGGGGGTGAGTGCTGCAGCAGCATGAGCCTGCATATGTTATTAATAAAATGATTCATGAATCACATCATCATGACATCCATAATTGACAGGTGGTCTAAGAGAGAGGGAGGCATAGGGAGGTGATTTAGCTGTGGTGGGGGGTTATAAATGACCAGGCAAGGTTATAAATAAGAGAGAGAGAGATGCATAGGGAGAGAATGTGGGGTGTGTGGGGGGATTATTAATTTCAAACTATGAATTAGATTTATGAGAATCCCCTTAAAACACTACTACTGTGTGGACATAATGTGTAAGGGGCACTACTACTGTGTGGATATAATCTGTAAGGGGCACTACTACTGTGGACATAATGTGTAAGGGACACTACTGTGGGCATATTGTGCAAGGGGCACTATAACTGTGTGGCATAATGTGTAAGAGGCACTACTATGTGGCATAATATTTATAAAGGATACTACTGTGTAGCATAATGGGAACTATTGCATGGCATAATGTGTGAAATAATATGTATAATGGGCTCGACTGTGTGGGATAACATGTATAAGGGGCACTATTGTGTGGCATAATGTGTACAAGTGGCACTGCTGTATTAAATAATGTGTATAAGGGTCAATACTGTGTGGCAGAATGTGTAAGTGGCACTACTGTGTGGCATAATGTGTATCAGGAGCACTACTACTGTGTGGCATAATGTGAAATGGGCACTACTATGTGGCATGTTTATAAGAAGTACTACTGTGAAGCGTAATGTAAACAATGAGCACTACTGAGTGGCATAATGTGTATAAGGTGTTCTTCTGTGTGGCATAACATATAAGGGGAACTACGGTGTGGCATAATCTGTACAAGGGGCACTACTGTGTGGCATAATGTGTGTAAGGGGCACTACTGTGTGGAATAATGGGCACTACTGTGTGGCATAATGTGTAAAAGGGGCACTACTGTGTGGTATAATGTGTATAAGGGGCACTACTGTGTGGAATAATGTGTATAAGGGGTGATACTGTGGCATAATTTGTATAAGGGGCACTACTGTGTAGCGTAATGTGTATAAGGGGCTCTATGTGACATAATGTGTATATGGGATACTTCTGGGGCTCTACTGTGTGGCGAAACATGTATAAGGGGTACTACTGTGTGGCATAACATGTATAAGTGGTAAGAGGTACTACTTTATGATATCATGTGAATAACAGACACTGCTGTGTGGTGAAATGTGAATAACAGACACTATTGTGTGGTGTAATGTTAATTGGTACTTTTGTGTGACCATGCCCCTTCACTGTGAGGCCACGCCCCTTTATTTTTGGCACGCAGCTTCGGTATGCACTATTCCCTGTTTAAAATATAGGAGAGGGGGCAATGCTTTCTCCGGCACAGGGCACCAAAATGCCTAGCTACGGCTCTGCATTTAATCCCAAATAGTAGTGCAATAGTTCACATTATACCATACAATGCCCCCACTTCATATTATGCCCCCTGTTCAGATGTACTAAAAATAGATTGTGAAAATATAAAGGGGAAAGCTCTGTGATAACGCCAACTTCAGATGGTGTTATTCAGCCTTTCTCCCTGCTTCCCCGACTCCTGCTCTGCTTTTGTCAGGTAGAGCAGAACCAGGAGCTGGCCCCTCTGGTAAAATATTATATTATTTATATATTATATATATATAAACATAGATAGATAGATAGAGATAGAGAGATAGATAGAAAAAATTTGTAAAAACAAAAAAACCCCAAACACACGCCTGCATCCAGGGGCCAGTGATTGGTGCTCCGGTGAAGTCCTCTCTGAAAAACTCCGGTCAGCTAGTCTCCGGGCTCATGCACTGTGACCCTGCAATCTCGTTATGGTATGTGAAATGAGCCGGCCTCCTGGCTGCTCGCTAAGCTGTGGGTGACCACCCACAGCTTTAGCGAGCGGCCAGGTTGATGGTCGCAATGGTCAAGACCATCGCGACCATCGGGTCTTGCGACGAGACCCTTGTGGTAGGGTCTCGTCTGCCACAAACCCCAGTGAGCTTTCGGCTCTATTAGAGTCGGAAGCTCACCACTGATATCACGAGTGATGTCAGTGGGGCCGCCCCCAAACAGCAGGCGTTCCGTCGGGAACGCCTCCATTTGGCAAGCAACCCCCCTGCCCCACCTACAAAACAGTGCGAGCTGTCAATCACCATCGACAGCCACCCCTTTTGTAGTAAGCCCCGGAGCGAGAGACTTTCTCTCTCGCTCCGAGGCTTGCACACGCACAGTGCGGCCGCTGCGCGTGCGCAGGGCCTCTACATCGATCTGCTTGTGAGCGCATCGGCGTTTGCGAGCAGGTCTGAATGAGACCCTCTGTCCCTGCATCCTTGTGATGTATTCATATATCGCATTGCGATATTGGGTGAATTTATCACAGCCAATCCGCATCTGAGATGCGGATTGTGATAAATATGCCCCATAGACTCATGCTCTGTAGATTAGATTGACGCCATAACTACTTTAAATGGGTGATAAAGAAGCAATATAGTCACATTATTAGCAGTATTAATAACATTGCCTTTGTTTCCTGTACATAGCATATCATACTTGCCGACAATCAGCTCCCTTCTTCCGGGAGGGAGCTGATTGTCGGCTAACAGTGGGGGGCGTGTCCGGACAGATGTAACATGTTGGGGGCGGAGCCGCGTCATCGTGGCCCCGCCCCCTATTCACAATGCCGTTATTTTCGGCGCTGTTAAGCAGGGGGCGGGGCCACGAAGACGCGATTCAGCGCTAACTGCATCACCGCCCCCCCCGCTGTGGGGAGTTCTAGTGCATTCTGGGGGAGGGTTGCGGAATGTCGGGAGGCTTGCCTGCCTTTCCAGGGGGCCGGGAGCGGCACCCGAAAATCGTGTGGCTCCCGGCCAAATCAGGAGGGTAGGCAAGCCTGTAGCATATGGGTTGATATGTATCACATCTTGCATCATACAGAAAAACTGCTTTTACACAGCTCCATGGAGCAATAGTCTGAGGATACATTTGTTGCATTGAAATATACAGAAATAATTTAGCATGATCAATGAGAAGGCTGGCTGTGAGTGTGCTAGGAATAGCAGCACACTTACTGCATGATTGTTAATAACTAGGTAAAAATAAAAAACCACACAGCCTCTGTATTGCCTCTGGCATAGGAAACCTCTAGCGGGATTTCATGACTTTAAGTTATTCAATTTTTTTTCCTTCACAGTACAGCTGAATAGTAATTACATTGAAACTTCATATATTCCTTTGTGGGTTAGTCAAACAGTTTAATATTTTAACCCAATACACTATTATTGGAGCCTGCAAAGTATTATGCAGATCAATGCTGGTTTCCATGGAAGCACATGGTAATTGGGGCAGCGGATCTTCTTTTTACTATCATGTTGTCTGCGTGGAAAGGACAGGGTGAGAGATAACAGGGCACATCACTCATGTAAGAAATTATGGGGGAGATGTACTATCCCTTTTAGGGGTCGATTCATCATCACTTAATTTCTACAAAAGCAGGTGCAAATTAACATTTTCACCTGCTTTTGTAGAAATTTAGTTTTCAGCCATTCATCAAAAAAGTAATGCAGGACATATTACAGATATCTCCTGCTTACCTTTCTCTACCGGAATGGCCCGCTGTCCCCATACATTAGTATCACAGATATCTCCTGCTTACCTTTCTCTCCCGGAATGGCCCACTGTCCCCATACACTAGTATCACAGATATCTCCTGCTTACCTTTCTCTGACGGAATGGCCCGCTGTCCCCATACAGTAGTATCACAGATATCTCCTGCTTACCTTTCTCTCCTGGAATGACCCGCTGTCCCCATACACTAGTATCACAGATATCTCCTGCTTACCTTTCTCTGACGGAATGGCCCGCTGTCCCCATACAGTAGTATCACAGATATCTCCTGCTTACCTTTCTCTACCGGAATGGCCCGCTGTCCCCATACACTAGTATCACAGATATCTCCTGCTTACCTTTCTCTACCAGAATGACCCGCTGTCCCCATACACTAGTATCACAGATATCTCCTGCTTATTTTTCTCTCCCAGAATGGCCCGCTGTCCCTATACACTAGTATCACAGATATCTCCTGCTTACCTTTTTCTCCCGGAATGGCCCGCTGTTTCAATACGCTAGTATCACAGATATCTCCTGCTTACCTTTCTCTCACGGAATGGCCCGCTGTCTCAATACACTAGTATCACAGATATCTCCTGCTTATCGTTCTCTCCCGGAATGGCCCGCTGTCTCCATACACTAGTATCACAGATATCTCCTGCTTACCTTTCTCTCCCGGAATGGCCCGCTGTCCCCATACAGTAGTATCACAGATATCTCCTGCTTACCTTTCTCTGACGGAATGGCCCGCTGTCCCCATACAGTAGTATCACAGATATCTCCTGCTTACCTTTCTCTCCCGGAATGACCCGCTGTCCCCATACACTAGTATGTTGATAGAGTTCATCAAGCTCCGAAAATACTAAATTTTCGGAGGTTGACTTTGGAAGCATTCGCCATCTTCAAATGGTGATTGCTCCCGCAACCCATCCTTCCCTATGGGAAGGAGTCCCAGGTTGTGAAGATGGATCCTTTCGGATCCCTCCTCCCCTCCGGCTCCTTCCGCCCTAATTTCACTGCTCCGAAAAGAGCAGTGTAAAGAGTCACTGCTCCGAAAGGAGTCTCGGGAATACAGCTGATTTTCGGATCAGCTGTCTCCGCGCCGGAGCAATGATGAATTGCTCCGGTGCTCGCAACGAGTTGGAATGTTAATTATAGGGGTTTGTTCGGACCCCAATTATTAACATAACGAGTCCTTAGAGCGATAAAGCAGAGAGAGTACCAACCAATCAGCTCCTAGCTGTCATTTTTCAAACACAGACAGGAGCTGATTGGTTGGTACTTTATCTCTCTCCACTTTATCTGTCTCCAAGGCTTAGTACATCTCCCCCTATGTATGGGAACAGATTTTACTCAAGTGCAGATTCAGAAAGTGTTATTCTTACTAATGGTTGTGTCTTTACTTAAAGTAAAACTTTACATATTTTATAATTCCAAACAGGAAACCTCACTCCCATTATCCTTTAATATATTTGCAAATAAAAAGCTTAACTACTTGCCAGCTGGTCGCTAGTGTATTGTATTGTATTGTAGTGCACATTTGTCTTAGCCTCCATATTATATAAAAGACATCTGCATACTGCCATCACTTAACCTATGAAGAAGCATAAAGAGGTCTGAGAAAAGACAAGTATTCTAATTATGGGGCACACATTAACTTTTGTAAAAAACATAACCTTTGTTGGTAATGATTAAAACTGCGAAATATTAAAAAACATAGATGATATATATATATATATATATATATAGGGAGGCAGTAATCAGCGGCACTTGAAGACTGATACAAAATTATTTAATGTGATCCTTGCACGGAATACCTATTACATGTATGGATCACATTAAATAATTTTGTATCAGTCTTCAAGTGCCGCTGATTACTGCCTCCCTACATACCTGCTACAGAAGGCAATGGAGCATGTTATTTTGTGTACAGCGGTGTGCCGGTCCAGCAGCAGAAATATATATATAATTATATATATATATATATATCTCATTATATTTATATATAAAATAAAAAAAATTCTATAGCTCCACCCACAGTTCCAGAAACGATTTTTCCAGAAAAAAAGCCCTGGTTACTGTTATATTGTCTGTCATTCCTCTGGGGCGGATTCCCCATTCCCCTATCCTTGAATCTTATGATGAAGCCATAAGGGACTATTTGGAAGCATGTAATAAAACTGATTGATACAATGATGATGTCACCTGGTATTACGGCGGCGGGCCGCTGCCCAGCTGAGTAAGTCTCAGCTTACTCAGACTGGCCAGCTTGCGAGTCCAGGAAACTGCAGCGCCTGGCCTTGCCCCTCCCAGAAAATGTGGTGGAAATGCCCCCATTGCTGGGAACGCCAGCCGTCCCCGCACCACCCCTCAAATGCCTCTGCCTGTCAATTAGCGATCATGCAGGACCTGTTCTTCATATTAGCAGAATGGGTCCTGCACATGCGCAGGTTCACGAGACGTGCAATGCTGAATCAGCCCCACTGTCCAGATTGGATCTTCCGTGCCACAGTATAACCTGACTGTAATAGCACTCCTTTCTTGGCAGCAGTAGCTTCCACTATAAGCTCAATGTCATGTCTCCACTTTCTACTGTCTCTCCTCATACCAACCATGCAACACCTCCGAAAGCTAAACCAAAATGCCAGATGACAAAGGCTGCTATAATACTCTAGGCTAATAATGGTTCTCCTTACACTTTCACTCTTTGTGTCAGGCTTCTGATCCAAGACAAAAATGCACAAATTGAATCTGACCTGAAAATACTATACATTAATTACTAATTATTCTATCTTTACCTAAAATACCACTCATAGGAGTCTTCTTAAAACATAATTACCAACTCTCCAGGAATATCTGGGAGGATGCAGAATTTCGGGGAGTTGGGAAATATGTCTAAGGGCCTTATTCATTAATATTATTTTTACTAAAATAATGTGAAAATGGATGTTTTCACACACTTTTCACATTATTTTAGTATCACATAAATGTATTAAATGGCTTTTGGAGCAGTTTTCATGAAAAACTATTCCAAGCCCTTATATTTGCATATTTTTGGTAAGTATGGTCTGGCCACTCTACCATACAGGCCTGATTGGTGGATTGCTGCAGAGATGGTTGTCCTTCTGGAAGGTTCTCCTCTCTCCACAGAGGAATGCTGTAGCTCTGACAGAGTGACCATCGGGTTCTTGGTCACCTCCCTGCCTAGGGCCCTTCTCCCTCGACGGCGCAGTTTAGCTGGCCGGCCGGCCAACTCTAGGAAGAGTCCTAGTGGTTCCGAACTTCTTCCATTTACGGATGATGGAGGCCACTGTGCTCATTGGGACCTTCAAAGCAGCAGATATTTTTCTGTACCCTTCCCCAGATTTGTGCCTTGAGACAATCCTGTCTCGGAGGTCTACAGACAATTCCTTGGACTTCATGCTTGGTTTGTGCTCTGTCAAGTGTGTAACCTTATATAGACAGGTGTATGCAGGGCTGCCATCAGAGACTGTGGGGCCCGGGACTCACAAAACAGGCAGGGCCCCTCCCCTTCGGTGGGGGGCAGTTTGTCATAGGTGGGTATTGCTATGGATAATGTGGGTGGAGCATTACTGGTGCATAAACCAGTTTAAAAAAAAAATTAAAAGTTTGGGCAGTGGTGCGGGTGTGAGAGGGGGGTGACGGTGTGAGAGCAGGGTGAGGGAGGGAGAGCAGGGAGAGGGTGGGAGAGCTGGAGTCTCTGTACCTGATCTATCTCCATGACAATAACTGGATGGGAAGTGGGATCCCAGCAGCCTCTCCAGCCCGTCTGAGCTCCTTATCTTCATCATCGCGCGGCAGCGGATGCAGATAGCTTCTCCCCCCAGCGCTACTGCTCCTCCCTCTCCCCAGGCTGTACTCTTCCCGGCCCGGGCTCTCCTCGCTGGCTGGCAGTTGCTGGACAGCGCTCCTGCTCCAGGCACCACGCTGACGCTTCCACTCACACTGACAGAGAGAGACCCGGGTAACAGTGAGTGACACCAATTTGGTGCCAGCCGCAATTTAATTGGAGCTTGCGGACCGGCAGCCAATAAGGAGCTCCTGATTGGCTGAAGGTCCGCAAGCACAGATTGGCTCGCGGCCGGCGCCACTTTCAATATGCTGACGGTGTTTATCCACTCTGCTGCCACTCAGACCCCCTTTCTGCCGGGCCCGGGACTTTAGGTCCAGCCGTCCCCCCCTGATGGTCGGCCCTGGGTGTATGCCTGTCAAAATCATGTCCAAACAACTGCATTTACCACAGATAGATTCCAATTAAGCTGTTGGAACATCTCAAGGATGATCAGTGGAAACAGGATGCACCTGAGCTCAATTTTGAGTTTCATGGCACAGGCTGTGAATACATGTACATGTGATTTCTTTGTTTTTTTATATAAAATTTTCAAGAATCTCCAAAAAACTTTTTACACACTGTCATTATGGGCTATTGTGTGTAAAATTTTGAAAAATTAATTAAATTCCATTTTGGAATAAGGCTGTAACATACCAATATACACACTGTATGTGTGTATATGTGTATATATATATATATATATATATACACACACAGTATATATATATATATATATATATATATATAAAAAAAAATACCTGCATCCAGGGGACTAGTGATCCGGCGACCTCTACATGGGTTCCAGCCAATGAGTGGCCACTATATGTGAAGTGGCCTTTGATTGACTGGGATGTGGGAATTTCCGTGACATAGCATTCGCATAGTATTGGTATGTGTGACAACACACACCAATACTTGTCCGTTTGGTTTCGGGTAATCGTGTTATTGTTTTGCAAACACCCCCTTGAATGCTACGGAGACCAGCGCGAGGATCAGGTGAGTATAGGATCTTTGTTGCAGGTACGTCCTTATGGATTTCTACTTGGAGAAGTGGATAGAAACATCTAGCAGAAGGTAAGTATGTGTAAATGGAATAGGTGTATGTAATAAACTTGTACTACATACGGTGTGTGTTCTGTCTTTATTTAACTATTTATTTTACAGTGGATGTACGGGGTGCGGGGAAGAGCCCCGGGCTTCAGACCAAGCTTGGGGTTCGGGAGAGGGGGACCCCTTTTTTTGGGGGTCCCCACCTCCCCTGAGATCTCCGGCTTGGGGTGAGAATGCTTTGGCCATGGAGACCTGGTAATAGGGTCTCCTGGCTGTGGCAAGACACCCCTGTCGGTTTCAGTCCGGTGCTGGTTTTTAATATAGGGGGACCCCTACGCATTTCCCCCCCCCCATATTTATAACCAGCTCTGGCCCTGCAGTCAGGTGCTGGTTCTTAAATAACGGTGGAACCCTACTCGTTTTGTTCCCTGTAATATTAGGAACCAGGACTGGCTGACCAGTCCGAGGCTAGTTAGGCTTTTGGGGGGACCCCACATCAATTTTTTTTTTAAACTAACCCTAAAAACACACTAATCATTAGTAAACATACACAAATAACACTGATTTGTGTATGTTTGATGGCAACTAGTAGATCAGGAGGTTGTGCATTTGAAACTTCTATTGACTCCCCGATTTGGCTGTAAAACGTCCGAATATAGCAAAACGAGTAATGGTAAATTCCAGATTTAGGCAGAAATGAATGGAAAGTACTTCTGATTTGAGCCAATGGTGAATTCATTTCTTTTGAAAAAAAACAGCCGAATTTGCGGCATTAACTCACCCGATTTCAACCCCAAAAGATGAACAAATCACCCGACTTTAATGATAGTAAATTCCCGATTTGCAAAAAAGTTATATTTTCACCCGAGATAGCAATCTCGGATCAACACGAATCTTAGTAAATTTAATTTTTTTTTGCTGAAAATACCTTGAGAAGTGTTCAGAGAGGATTTGCAGGGACAGAGCTTTCTCGCACGCTCCATCCCTGCATGCAATATTTGTTACGTACTTGAGATGTATTATGTATTCACATATCACATTGCAAATTTATCACATCACATCCGCATCCGAGATGCGAATTGTGTTAAATAGGGCCCTTTATGTCGTAAGTAGCGTTATATCCCCTAAATCTCAAAAGTTAAATACAGTCAAATGTTTACACAGAAGCAAACTGATGTAAATGATTTATATTCATTGTACATTGCTACATAATATGATTGGTGCTAAATAAATAAACAATAATGAACAACAATGATCCGACCAACCTTCCACAGTAAAGCTGGGTACACACTACTAGATATATTGTTTGATCGAACGATATATCGATAGCGGATCAGTGGGTTTGTACACCCAATATGTCTGTGAATGACGTCGTTCACAGACATATCAGGTCAGCCCTGCAGCACATCCAATGCCGATATATCATGCAGATATATTGGTGCATCTGCCTGTGTGTACGGGCGACCTGCCGAACACCCATACACTGGCCGCAGGGACTGCCGACACTGACATCCCTAGTGTTCACTCTAGCTCCGGCGGCAGGCAGGGCACCGGAGCTAGAGAGGGCACTTCCGTGCGTGCGCGCACCCGAAAAGGGGGTGTGGCCATTGAAAAGGGTGTGTGTCTATAAACGAATCCCCTTTTTGTCACTCTTGGGGGCGTGCCCGGCACTTAGGGACACGCTGGGCAGCCCCCAAGCACTGCCAACAGGGAGAATAGATGCCGCACGTTTCCCCACCCACGGGACACTGCGACCCGCGTGTGAAGACGGCACCCACAGGCTGTGAGGGCAGGGCACTTTTTGCCCTCCTTCTGTAGGGCAGGGTGCGTTTTGCCCTCCAGAAGGAGGGCAGGGCGCCACGCCCCGCTAAAACAGCCTTGCGAGAACACTGCATCCGAACTGGGTGGGCAAATTTAAATTGGTAAGTGTGTATACGTAGCTTACCAAATCAACCTCAACGGCCGGTCAGCCACTCTGTTGGGTAAGTGTGACCCAGCTTATAAACCTGAGACGCAGACATTGCCGATGTTTGAGTGATTGTTTGAAACTGCACATGCGCAATACTGTCAGAAAACTCCCACAGCGCGTACGTTACACACAGTATACGCACAAAGATGCCGTTGCAATCAGGACAGACTGTATCAGAAATGGGGCAGCAAAGTGATGGGTATTCCTGGTCGCTGACTACAAGTGAACGCAAAAAAGCTCTGTCTCATGGGCATCATGGAAGTGTCGCGGGCGTGTCAGTGAAAGCGGCTACGTTCCTAAACGCACAGCTGCAGCCACAGGAGCAATCATCAGATGGAGAACTGCACCTACCATAGGGCTGGCGCAAGTGTCGATAATACGCGTGATGGTGCACTGATGGTGGCATCTAAAGAATCACCGGCGGTATTAGAGCGCACAGACACATTGAACGTCGTCTCAGTGCTTACACAGTCAGACGCCGGCTACTACACCAGCGGAAGGCTGAAACGTGTGCATATTATTACAGCCGCTACTCCGGCAACAGATGCAAGAGCGGACGCCATTTTCCCGGCGATCGCGTCACAGTGCATGCCCAAAATGTCAGAAAAATGGCCGCGGCGGCCATTTTCCGGCGTTTGAACAGCCCTGGGAGACACGACGCGGGACTTCGGAGAGGTAAGTAATACAAAGTATGGATGGAGGGTGTGCAGTGCGGGCCCCCCGGACCCGGGGGCCCGTGTGCACCGCACACCCTGCGCCCAGTATAGATACGCCCCTGCTGTAAGACTTTGGGCACATATTTATGTACTTTGTAAGGCACTGCGGAACACTTATGGTGCCATTTAAATAAATGATGATAATAATAATAATATTAATAATAAAAAATCGGGCCCTAGGCCTAGAGTCTCAAAAATGTGCTTTCTTTGCTAATATCGATGCTATCTTATGCAGATGTTTAAAATAAAACACAAAATGACAAAAAAGAAGCATAGCATTACAAGAAGATACATCTCTGCATGTTTTATATATTCATAAATTACTCCCAGAGATCAGCGAAGATCATTTTACATCCTGAGATACCATATTTTCTAAAAAATATCCTTTACTCTGGTAATTAATAATTCAAATAGCTACTTTAAAATAAAGAAATCAGGTATGCAGCATAAGCATTGCTTATTATTTTTGTAAACGATAATTACTGCTCCGCTGTGAAGGTTTTGGGGTCCTTATTCAGGCAGATTTCCCTGTTGGTGATTTGCAATGCTGAGCCTGTCCTAGAATGATAATCAGAATGCCTGGGAGTGCTCTGAAAATATTTATTTTATTTATTAACATTCATATACTGTATAGCTGCAGCATATGTTATAGTGCTTTACAATTGGGAGCAAAGAGTAATTAAATGAGACTGAGTATTAACAGTCTGAGAGGTAAGAGGGTTCTTCGCACAAGCTTACAGTCTATAGACCGTTTACAGAAATTAGTAGTAACCATGGGGGAGATGTATGAAGGCGTGATAGCTGCCAAATCGGTAACTGCGCACATTATGTGCAGCAGTTACTGCTTCCCTGCATGTAATATTGGCACAGCTATACCTAGGTAGGGCGCCGTTCGGATGTGGCAATGTATGAACAGTCAGTGGCACTGACCGTTTTGACAACTGCAGCTATCAATTTCGATAGGTACAGCTGTCATCGCCGCACCAGAGCACTGTCCCAGGCTGTTAGAATATACAGCCTGGGACTGTGCTTAAAAAACCACGGAAGGTTTTTATTTTTTTCTCCAATTAGCCGTGGATGGCGCTGCGAAGTTTTGACCAGTGCATGCACAGAATCCCTGCAAGTGCCGTTCAAAGCAGCCACAAGAGGAGAGTGAACTTCGCCAGACAGGTAAGTTAACAGTCTCCCTCCTCGGCAGCTGCCTTTATAATACATGCCGTTGTGGTCCTGCTTCTTCTCGATAATGGGCGAAGCAGGACCATGCATTTAAAGATCATTAGCCGCCCATTCATACATCTCCCCCCATGTTTCTTAAGGTGGGTACACACCTTAAGGATCGTTATCGTACCTGACAGATATATCTGCAGATGATGGTCGTTCATACACACTGAACGGCCATCATCTGCATCATCGGCGGCCGGTGGGCAGGTCGGGGGCATGTCCCGCCCCCTCCTCGCGGCTGCCTCTGTGTTTGTAGGGGCGGTCTGCCGACCGCCGGTACACACTTGCCAATGGACAGATGTGTCTGCAGACATATCTGTCCATCGGCTGTGCAGCACAGCCAATGCGATATATGTCGGTGAACGCTGATGTTCACCGACATATCGCGGGTACACACTGGCCGACGGGCAGCAGATATATTGGTCGATCAATTGATCAGCCAATATATCTGTCAGTGTGTATCCAGCATTACATGATGTCAGAACCCCTGGGCCCTATATATAATCTTCCAGAGTCCCAAGATTTAGAGACTTGTACCATTAAAGTATATTGATAAAATAAGATGTTATATTTCACTTTCAGACACTTTTTCACATTTATTATATTTTTAGTTTGTGTACACCCCCTGACACTTTAATGTATACATTGCTTTATCTCCCGTTCCTCACCTGAGCCATTCTATCCATTATCTGCCTTATTCTTTGTGTTTTTTCTGAGTAAGTAGTATGGCAATTTCTGGTGATATATTAAACTTTAATATACAGAGAAATGAGGTTTATTAGATGTGCCCATGTAATACACAGAACACCTGACACATGGGGCACATTTTCACTTCAGTGCTGTTTAGCCTTTGCTATAGTACTGACAATGCTGGCCCTTTATTTGGTTATGTCAGATCATAGTGTGAGTCTGTGAAACGTATAAGTGTGCACTGAGTGGAACCTATCTCACCACACATGACACTGCTGCTCCTTTCTGAGGTGAAGCTAGAAGTGTGTCTGGGTGACAAGTGATGTACTGGAAGCAGCTTATAACAGGCTCTCCCAAGTGAGTCTGACAGATTTGTAAAGTGTATTAATTTATTTATGTAGTGAGCCTAACTACTTTACATTCACAAAACACTGCCGCTCGCCGGAGACATCCCAGACACGCATCTTTCTCGCCGTGTCTCTACGCCTACCACTTTGCAATGTTTGTACTGCAGTTGAAGATTTAATCTGATGTTTGCTAAATATAAAGAAATTTAATTTGGCCCATGTGGCCTTTTTTAAGACCCAAATCAATTGTTTCATTTGCTGACGTTTCACTGGTGAGATTCAGTATACAAGATCGTTTTTTAGTTACATCATAAGCATCAGAAAACATTGCCTAAGGGGGGAATTCATTAGATCCGTTAATGTAAAAGTTGTGAAAAAGGGTGGTAGCCTTGGGCTTTAACGTCCGGGGCTATTCAATTAGATCCCCTTTTTATCGCCTGAGACCCTTTTTAACACCCTAGAATGTTTATTCTCCGTATGAAGAGGATTTTACCGATTCCAGAACACTATATCGCTCCATACTGGCCGGTAGAATTTACAGCACATCATTGAATTTACTAATATGTTAAACTCATCTACTATACTTACTGTAACTGCAGAGCAGACAATTGCTTAGTGTAGGACCGCTATGGTCCACTTTGAGATTAGGAGATGTATGAACTAGATTAGAGGTGGCCAAAGCACCGATAGCGATTGACTGGTCGACTGCAGACACTGGACCAGTCGATCGCGTTGGCTTGTCCAGCAGCAGTTAGCAGTGTCCAATAAGAATCAGTGTAATTCTCATTGGCTGCTGTGCCAAAATCACAGGTGGGGTGCTGAAGCCGCAGCTATCAGAAGCCACACCTACCATGTTTACTTATGGTCAGGTGTCCATCAGCAGCCAATAAGAATCAGGCTGATTCTTATTGGCTAGCTCAGCTTTGCCGAACTGAAGCCATGGCTAGCTGAAGCTGCAGCTGTCTCTGTCAGCTGTCACTGTGACAGCAAAATACACTAAGAATCAGGCTGATTCTTATTGGCGCAATGGAGGCTGTTACATGGTCACATGTAACAGTATCCGTTACGCCGGTGCTAGAGCTGGGTTAAGGGGGGGCACGGGGGCATGGCTGGCTTGAAGGCGCCAAACCCAAAAGTGAACGCAGTGCTGCACCCTGGACCGATAAAGACTGACGGGCCTGCACTGTGGGTGCTGCTGGACTGCTGGCGTCGCCCACAGCTAAGGACAGGGAGGGACTGGGAGCTACTCTCTCTCAGTATTCTGTGTGAGGGTGGGGCAATTTAAAGTATATTTAATTTTGTTTATGTAAGAGACAATGTTTTGTTTTTTTCCTACAGCTGCAGCTGTAAGAGTAAAAAAAAATTGGCAGGAGCCTACGCCGTGAGCAAATGTAGATACTCGGTAGATTACAGAAGATTTTTAGGTTTAAAAGTAGATGACCGAGTCCAAAAGTCTGGCCACCCCTGAACTAGTTTATAGTGATCAAGAAACTTTCCCTTGTACTGTGGTAACAGACATATAACCACATTTCTTAAGGTCTTCCAGCCCTGATCAATTATTTATTCCTCAGACATTTTAGCAGCTCTGTTATAATATTAATAGATTAAATGGTGCAGTTTGGCAGCACCTGCCTCAGATCCCCATTTCTTCCCTTCATTTTCTCTTCCTTGTTCCTATTTTCTTTTCTGATTCCTACTATCTCACCCCATTAGCACCCATTACTTATCTTTACATCATGTTTATAGTTACAGAAAGGCGTAGCTACACTTCCTTCAATGTTGACACTTCCTTCAGTTGCCATTGTTTCAATGGTTCACCTAGTGGTGCGTACACACGGTCATACCCCGGGACGATCAGATAACGATCATTATCTGATCGTCCTGCATGTGTTGGATGATCGTTATCGAACATCCAACACATGCATGTTTGGCACCTACGACTATAACGACCCACAAACGTTCGCGGGTCCCTATAGTAAACAGGCTAACCTGGTCGACAATGACCAGGTATGCCTGCTTGCACAGACTACGGACGATGGTCGATAACGGCCATACGTGGCTGCGCTTCGACCATCGTTTGGTCGTTTGCAGGGGCCAGAAGCTGTCAGATTTTAACGATAACGATAGGATCATTATCGTACAAATCTGACATCTTATCTGACCGTGTGTACGCACCATTACCTGGCATGGAAGTTCTGGGTTTCTCTCTATACAACAATTGTATAACCCTTTCACTGTGTACCGTAGTGTTAAAAATTAAAAAAAATAAATGTGACACATTGAAAAGTTGACTCTCCACGTCCATAATACCGTATGTGGTGTAAAATCCTAATCTGCTACATTTACACATTTATAATTTATTATTGTACTGTATATGCTTTGTATAAAATGAATTACAACTTGTTTATGTTGTGTTGTTTAAAGGAGAAATGAACTTTGCAGGTTTTTTTCTCTAACTTAATCAACGAATATATGTTGATAACAATGTAGGAGCTCTTCAGTATCGATTTTCTTGTGCTTTCTTTTACATTTATATAGTGATTGATCACTGGAGATTTTTATGGGAAGTCATCTACAATGTGTTATTTGACCTGCCAAATCTAATGTATCAACTTATTAACCCTCACCTGCTGTGGGGATGCCTTTGTGATCCCCTCTCTGCAGCCGCTCCCACATTGACAGAGCGCAGGAGAATTAATCATACTTACATGGGAGACGGCAGACAAAGAGCATTGAGGTCAGAAAAGCCATTACAAAATGACTAGATAGTTGGATCTTTTAAAGAGCAGATGTTTCAAACGAGAAGTCATTTATAAGGGGAAAAATGGTATTCGCTTGATGATAGTGTTGACTCTCTGAAAGGTCACTATTATTTCTTCATTTTATTTTTCAAGTGTGTTTCTGACAATAATTTTAAGTTGCTGCTTTTCTTTAGTTTTTTTTTTTTTAACAAACTTTTACGTCCTAGTGGTTTCCTACTACAGGCATAGGACCTGTGATCATGAAATCCAAAAAGTTTTAAACCAGAAAGAAAAAAATATTATATATATATAAAACAGTTTCTGCTGCTTAGTAATGTCATACACTCGGTCAGTGTTAAGAGTGCTGATAAACTATTCAATGAAAAGAGAGACACCAGGAACACTGGGGACGGCTAAGGGCATCATTCACTGAATTCACTGCAATAGTTTGCTTCTGGTATGTATTAACTCCCGAGGTTGGCACGTGTGCAGCGGGGGCCCCCAAACACCCTACATCTTACCTTGTGCCAGCAAGCGTGTCCCTCTTCCTCCATGACGCCATTTTCCCAGTGACATTCGTAAAGATGGCGCATGAGCAAAAGAGAGCAAAGTCTCTGGCAAAGTCTTTCGTTTGCTTTCACATCGAGGTGAAATCTCCCCACAGATTTCACTGGGAAGATGGCGCTACGGATGAGGGACACGCTTGCCGGCATAAGGTAAGTGTACCATGGGTGCAGGGTGTGCTGTGCGGGGCCCCCATTATAAATACGTCTGTGGTCTGCTTTATCTGTAGATCAGCTGGTAGCTTGTTTCAAATACTGGCATCTATAGTTGGGTACACACTGTGCTATTCTCAGCCTGACATGGCTATATGTGTTAGACAGGGCCGTTACTTGTGTAGTGTGTATGCAGAACCCATCAGAATGACTGCCAATATTTAGTGTGTGCTGTATAGCATGTGCTATGTCAGTCCCATTATTTTGGTATCGTTCAGATAGTGCAGTGTGTACAGACTCTGGCCAGATGTCTGCTAATTACTTAGCATAACCCTGCAGCAGGGACGGGCAGACTTTTCATCTACTCTAAAGGCCGAATATCTTTTGTGATCTACCAAGTAGGGGCGTGGCCTCGTGGCATGGAGCGCAGGAACTTTCCCACCAAAATCGGTATGGTTGGGAGGTATGCTTTTTAGGGCTCTGAGCCAATGAAACATAAACTAACAGGATATACCAGGTTAGTAGTGCAATCAATAAACCGATGCCCACAGTATGAGAAATAAATATGCTGCAGATAGAGACTGGAAGTAAACTTATTGTTAGTCATTGCTGTATGCAACAAGGTGTTATTCACACAAGTGGTAATGAATTGAACAGTGAACTGATAGCTCTCTCGCCCCACTCTTAGTCCACACAGTATGAATATCCAGATCATGATCCCCGGAACCCCTCACTATGTAGCTCAGAGGCGCTGTGTCTCAGCGTAGCTGTAGTTATAGGTGCAGAGACGCTGTCTAGCATTGTACGTGCTGTGGACAGACTGTTTCCTGATGCAGTGTGGAGCTGCAGGAAGTGGTGGAGAGGATCACGGTTCTTGAAACGACAACGGCCTGCTGCAGGTCAGCCTCAGCCATTAAGAATCAGCCTGATTTTTAGTGGCTATTGCTGTCACATGTGACAGCTGACAAGGACAGCCACGGCTTCAGAGCAGCAAGCCAATAGGAATCAGCCTAATTCTTATTGGCTGCTGCTGGCAGTTGTTGGACGCCATCGCAATCTACCAATCGAGTGTCTGCGGGCGACCGGATGATCATGATTGACACTTTGGCCACTCTTGCCTTATGGAGATGAGACGATTTGGAATTTAAAGGATTGTTTAGAACTAAATAATTATTGGGTAGTGTGTACGGTGAATATTGGCCATTTTCGGGATTGTTTTGTTTGGTATGAATCGGTCTATTCATTTGCATCGTTCGGCAAAATCTTATAGTGTTAACCCAGCTTAAGATCAGCTCAAATCTGTAGGTATAAACCACAGTGATTTGGCACTTCCACACCCTGTGCTGGTTCCCTACCTCCAACACATGTGATGTCATGATGTAATGTAACGAAGAGGGGGCCAGGAGATGGTAACCGAGTTCGGGCTTGTCCTAAAGATGTGCAGTGCACATCTCCAAGCTGCATGGTGCCATTCTAGGCATCCCACAAGCAGGATAACTGTGCCACTGGGACAGAATGGTTCTGTCCCCTAAGTCCTGGCCTGGGCTGCAGCAGCACACACCTCTCACGGCACTGATTTGGCCAGTGATAAAGAACAGATGCAGTTCACTGTAAGTATTAAGAATTACCTGGGAATAACCTCAAGAACTGCAGTCATAGAATATCTGTGGTAGCCACAGTGATAGACAAAGCAATGGACTAAAACCAAGTCAACCTGAAAGTGTATAACTGGAGATATTCTCAAAGCCAGTATAACACTCAACCCATTTTTTTCATTCCTTTTAAATTGCATTTCTATAGCTGACAACCAAAAACTAAAATGAATGCCTCCAACTGCCCTACTAATGACCACCATCACCTGTGCTGATAACCGCTGGGGCTTTCCAGGCCTGAGTAATAAGTATCTAGGACCCAAGAGATTGCAGCTCTGCCTGCAGACCCATTATAATAGAGAGGGACATCCATGTGATCTTTGTTCGTTATAGCTGAAAAGGTATGGAATGGATAAATACGATAACCACAAAAAACTACTCAACAAAGACTATGCACCATTTACTGATAATAATAATACTGTATTTGCTGCTTGCACACTGCAATATCACATTTCCACACATCATCTGATCTTCATACTTCTCCATTCCATGCATAATTCCAGAAAGTTTGACCTTTGTTAGGGGGTGAACTGTTTTGGCATTGGCCTTCTGTATTCTCTTCATATTAATGATCTATTTCATGTCCCCTAAACCATAAGTACAATGTGAAGGTTCCGTATCATGTTTTTTCTGCAAACTCGCATAATTTTTTTTTTTTTGTTTAAACTTTAAACATCATTTCCCTTTGTGCTACCGATTACTGCTGTGATTTCTGCTATGTTGAAAATTTAGTTACAAAAATGTCCTTCACTTACATACACATTACTGGGCGCAAAGCAATTAACTACTCCGCAGAAAGCCTGTCACTTTTTCCGTGTATATAGTCAGCCCCTTCATGTTATAAATGTTAAATTATATTTGACATTTAATTTAAAGCCCACGCTGCCTTAATTCAAAAAAAAGAAAAAGCTCTGTTCATAGTAAAGAAGCACCACGTCCCCTCATTATAGTCACAGCAGCCCTCCGAGTCACACTCCGGGCTCTTCATCTGTATTTTCTCTGCTTAGGATTCTGAATGCGAAAATCGGTATTAATATAAATAATGTTATTAACTGCTTTGCCTGCAGCATATTTTAGTTATCTTGGTTTAGGTTAGACCTAATGCTGGTATTAGCCATGGTAATGTTGACATTAGTAAAGGTGCATAAAATATTTAATACTGATAGGATACTATCCACATGTCTGGATGGAAGATTGGAGAACAGAGAAATCATCAGTCTGATAAAGAGACCTTTTGTTATTAGGAACCCTGATCTCTGTATATTATTCGGGGACTGTCACATCCTTGCAGCAGTCATCTTGGACAAATGAACAAATGATGAAAATCAATCATCATTCATAGCGTAGTTTATATTATAGCTTTGATTATTTATTACCAGTTATTTATATAGAGCACACATACAGTAAGTCCTGACGCAGAGATGTACGCTAACCCGATGGTTAGCATACATCTCCGATGTCAAGGGGTCTGTGCATGTGTAGAACTGGTCTTGCGATCTCGCTGACAGTCTACCCTGTGAGCGGGGCATGTCTGGCTACCATTTTGGGGTGACTAGGCCAGGGTCTGCGTCGATGGAAGCAGAGGGCCTGATTCAGAAGCGCTCGCAAGTGGCCATTCGTTCGTAGTCAGACGATGTTGTCCAACCACGCATGTAACAGTGCGCATGTGCGTACGTCTGATTGCGGTCATTTTTCAGTCGATCGCAGACACAGCGAACAGGAAGTGACATGTCAAATGTGATTGACAGAACTGCCCGTTTTGGGGTGGTGACGGGGGTGGAGATGGAAAAACGCAGGCGTGTCGAGGCGTTTTTTGGGCGTACATAAATTATCTTATGCGAGCGCCAAATGTGAACTGAACAAGTGATACGTCACTGTCTCATACAATTTCCATTAAGACTGCTCGCTCAGCTTGTGGTCTGGTATAGTCTACCGCAATGACGATGGTCTCTTCGTACTTGCCTGGGCTCATCGATGGTGTAGCGATTTATCAATTGAGGCAACAAGAACAATCATCTTTTAATTGCAAAACTGCTTGTAAGGTGTTTAGCAAATAGACCTTTTTTAGGAGCTAAAAACCGAATGCAGGTGAACTACTCAGCTGCTAATTTCTGGGTCATACAATCAATTAGCTAACAAATGGTTTTTTTGGGGCGGGCTTTCAAAAAAAATATTTGTAAGTGTTTCTTTTTTAGGGAAACAATATTGTACGCATGTTTGTTTTTTTTCATAATTTTTTGGGGGACAAGAAGCCAATCGTCCTTTTGTTTTTTGCTAAGTGTTAATTAAAACTCATAAATTGTTTTTAACCCTTGTTTTTTTTTAAAAAATTAAATGTTTCTATTTCCATTGTATTGTTTCTAAGTTTGTTTGAGGGATTACCTTTTAACCAGTTTTGGAATAAATCAACAATAGAATTTTGCCGATTTTGATCATAATTTTATTAAATGATTGTGTCCATTTTTGTTATTTTTTTTTTATTTTTTCCATAAACATATTTATTTTAAGGTAAAAAATTTTCAAAATGATTTGGGCCACACACACACAAAATAAGTGGCATTTGAACTAAAAAAAAATAAAAACAATTCACAAGAAAGGAGAGGGAGGTTGTTGTCATGAAGGAATATGGGGCAAACACAGAGATGGATTGTGGGGTAATTAGCCAGTGCTGTCATCGCCTTTTAGGCCATTTGGCCGGGGGTTGGAGGGAGCCGGAACGGGGCCGGGAGCTCCTTCGGCTGGCCTGATCAGAGGCAGATGTTGTGGCCTCTGGACTAGGCATAGGGCTAGGCACATTTGAGGGATGGCTGTTGTTGTGCCAGATGTGGAGGGTCCTGATGTTCCGGCAGGAAGGGAGGCCGGCTCCAACATGTGCTGGCGAACGAACTGCTCCAGGGCATTTGCAATTCTCACGTTGGCCACAGTATTTTCCGCCAGGGCATTTGCAATTCTCACGTTGGCCGCAGTATTTTCCTCCAGGGCGTCCGCCACCCGTAGCAGATTGGCGTCCATCCTCATTAGAATCTCGGTGTGCTGATCCGTTTTAACATTGAGATCAGTGAGGAGGGCCACTGCCTGCGAGGGGGAATGCCTTGGACTGTCTGTCACACGGTCCCCAGCCGGATCTACTGCTTCCTCCCCTGCAGAGCCAGCAGAAAATCCGCGGCCAAAGCTCACCTCTGGAGCAGACTCATCCGCCTGTGTCTCTGTGAGAAAAAAGAGAAAAGAGTAAAATTATAATCTAGATATTTTCAAAAACACATTTCTGAGTTGTTAACATTACAACATTTACCTGGGGCAACATGAGGAGCCTCAAAGTCTGGCATGTCGGTGTCCATGTTCGACACGCCAAACACCTCCTCATCCTGCACACACCCCTGTGCCAGCTCCTCCAAATCCGTGAGCTCAAGTGACACAGGGGTGGGACCCCCACCTGTCCCCCCTGCATGCCTAGCCCTATCAGCCAGTTTTGTTTCAGCCGATATTTGAAGTCGCTCCATCTGTTGGTTGAAAAGTTGGCATTATTACTGCAGTATTTGGACCTGTAAACACTTTTTAGTAAAATGTAGTTTTTACGTACCGGCGTTTGACCTCCCGGGTTGAACGTTCAAACTCACCCACCCCATTGACAGTACTGGCTATGTCGTCCCACAGTTTCCATCTCTGGGTTGCACCCATATTCCTTGGTGCCTGTGCCAGGTTGTTGTTGCACATTTGCACCAAAACCGCCATCTCCTTCCTTGTGAATTGTGGCTGCCTTTTTTTTTTGGCCCTAGTTTGCCTACTAGGCCCAGCAGCCTCTTCCATGGCATCCTCCACACCTTTTTTTTAAATGGTTTAAAATTTTTTAATGTAAAATGTTTCAAAATGTAATGTTAAACATAAGCATTTTCCCTTAAAAAAGCAAATACTTACATGGTGCCTCTTGGCTAGTACTTTGCTGCTCTGTACTCATTGTGTTTTTTCTCAATGCAGCAGACCAATTTACGCCTTCAGTGACGTTTTTATACATGCGTCAGCATTATTCGACCACATCATTCATTGTGCGCTCCTATTGTCCGTCCTTAATTTGAGCGGGAAAATGTAGACTATTTATGGCTTGGTGTGACTCCATTCGAGGTGGCATTTTTTGATTGTTGGAGGTATTTCATTGTAGAGTGTTTTGTTGTTTGGTTGGTGGAACGTGAAGGAGTTTTTTTTTTTTTTTTGAAGGAGGGTTTTTTTTTATTACTTTCTTTGTTTAAGTTAGCATTTTTGCATATTTTTATTTGCTATTTTTATTTATATTTTTGAGTAAGTATTTCAATAAATCCCATAAACATATATTAATAAATTGTGGAAAAATTTTTATATATATATTTTTTTTAAAGTTATTTTGGCTGGAACCCAAGTGACCTTTTATAACTTTTTGATATTTGTCTGTTTTTGGTAAGTGTTTTTGGTTTTATTAATTAACAAATTAGATGTGTTGGTCTTAGCATATGTTTCGCTAAGTAATGTGTGCTTGTTCTGTGTAAAATCATGTCTTAACTCTAAATGTAGCGTACAATTTTGCGAACTAATGTGTGTTTGTTCTGTGTAAAATCATGTCTTAACTCTAAATGTAGCGTACTATTTTGCGAACTAATGTGTGCTCCCTTCTCTAAATTTTAGAAAACTATATTTGGTTTAATTCCTAGTTTATAAAATTAATCATAAAAATATTTTCTACTTTTGAAATGTAGGTGGATTTTCACATGACACGACCCAGGCCTGTAAGAATCTTTGGTTTTCTTTGAAAAGATAAGTATATTTTTCTTAACACATTTGTCTAAAACAATAACTACCTGGCTTAACATTTCAGGTTTATGTTGGTCGTATTATATTGGCCATGGTTCCAGAACCCGACCAACCTCAACTTCGTCCCAGGCGTAGGCCTCGTAGGCGTGCAAGGCCCCAGATATATAGAACACGTGTCACCCTTTTTGGAATGCCAGATGATGAGGTGTTAAGGCGCTACCGTCTGCCGCCAAAAATCATCATAGACCCTCTCTCATTAATAGAGAGTGATCTTGAACAGCAAATTGACAGTCCTACAGCAATACCACCACTTACGCAATTAATGTCGGTGTTACATTTTTGTGCCTCAGGTTGGTCGGAGGTCAGTATGTGGGGGGGCCATACGCGATCAAATTGTTGCAAGATTTTTTTAGGTAATTATTTCCACAAATTAATTTAATTGACACAATGTAGACATGTAATATTTTAATGTACACTTTTAACTTTTTGTTTTTGTTTGTTTTTGTGTTGATCAGGTAGTATGCATGGATTTTTATGGTCATTTTAGGGAATAAAACAAATGACTTTATGTGGACACATTGGATATAACTTCGGGAAAAATGATTTCTTCTCCTCATTTGTGGATTCATGTTGGCATGCTACTTCTTCAAACAGTTCCTGATTTTTTATTTTTTGCGGGGGATTTTGGTGTTGTTTGGACTTTTGTGTGTGTTTTCAATGTGTGAATTTATTTTGTCAATTCACTTGGTGTTTATTATTTGTGTGCAATAAATTAATTTTTTTCGTTAACCAACCATTTCCTTCGTAAATTACAACCAAGTGTAACCTGTTCAAAAAAATGCAAACTTGCTTAATGCCTAATACTGTAATTTCTTAATTTCTAAACTTTTGTACCCTGCTTTGTTGCTAAAAACAAACACCAAAGGTATTATGGTGAATCAGTATATTTTCAATTCTAGGCCTAAGCAGGTAGCTTTAATTTTTACATTACCCCAAAAAATAATTATTCGATTTTTTACGTTAATTCTACAAACCTATTGGTATTGTTATGTGTTTAATGTGCAAGCTTACATACTTACTTGACCTTTCTACAAACAAATTTACATCACTTAAAAACACAGGGACAAATAGTAGACTTATGTAAGGTTCAACAATCTAAGATTTACAGACAAGGAATGAGACTTAAATAATTCAAAATAACCTTTCTTTTTTATTTTTTTATTTTTGGTAACGAAAAAAACTTAGTGGCGCAGGATCGCCAAAAGGTGGTCCAATGCCACCAGCATGGCAATGACATGGCCCCGGAGATCAAGCAATCCGGCAGCAATTGCCTCGTTACGCCTCTGGTCCTCTGTGGGGAAAAAAAATGTGCGGCTTACTAAAATGACACCTTCATTTAGATTTTAAAAACCCACAAAAAATTCTGACTATACAAAAAACAAACATTAGTTACAAAAACATGTCCAAAAAAAAAGGAATGCAAAATGAAAAGATTTAAAACAAATAAGGGCCCAAAAAGAAGAAATAACAAAAAAAAACCATATGTATTAAACCTAAGCAAAACTACGACATTTGTTGGTACCGTAAACAAGAAAGACACAAGTGTGAGTGTTTGGACAGGTGTCATATGTGTAAGGGGAAAACATCCTTGACATTGTTTCACAAAGATATATATAAAAAACATTTGAACTACTTTACTATTTTGAACTGCACAGGCAAAAGGACAACATCAACCAAAATAAAAAATTATAAAAAAAAAACAGTTTAAAATGTAAACATACCGGTCACACTGCTGACTGGGCCTGGTGCCCCGAATTCCTCCTCATCTGAGGTGGGCCAGTGGCTCATGGAAGGAGGAGGGGTAATGTTTGACGAAGTGGAGGGTGAGGAAAAGAGAGGGGGGAGGGATGGTAATGTGAGGAGAGGGACGGGACTGAGGGACGGCAAGGTCTGGGGTGGAGGGGGAATTTGGGGAAGAGTGGGCAGGGGATGTTTGGGTGGGAGTGGGGGATAGGGGACGAGCCACATGTCGGCGCCGTCTGACTCTCCGCTCTGCCCCTAAATGATGGAGAAAAACATTTCTAATTACAAATTACCTATTTTGTTTTTTTTTTTGCAAAAAAAAACAAAACAAAACAACAAGGCTATACTGTAAACATGCACACGCAGGTATGAGAAAAAAAATGATTTAAAAAAAAACAGTGTTATACTGTAAACATGCACACGAAGGTATGAGAGAAAAAGAAAAAAACAAACAAAAAAAAATATATAAACATACACAGAAACACTTACTTTGCCCAATCCGGCGACGCAAAAGGGCCAGCAGACGTGGGGATCTGCGCCTCAGATCCGACCACCTGCATTCCAGCTGTCCGATATTTCGGCGAGGTCCGCGTAGGCCCTCCGCTTGCGGAGATTGGTGATGGGGGCAGATGGTTTGTAATGCGCTCGTCCATCACCTCAGTGAGGATCATTAGTTCGCGCCTACAGAAAGCGTTGGCTCTCATGATGGCAATGATTTTTTTTACACAAAACAGTTTTAATAAAGGTCCTAGAAAAAATTTGATTGGCTAATGTACTTTGTAAATTAACAGGAACCATTCTATTGGTTATTGTATGAGTCATGTGACCTACACCCTCACAAATATAATGTGAGTTATCAATGCTTGATGCAGTGACATGCGTAAGCTAATTTAAATATAAAAATGTAACTAGTAAAATCTGCCTATAAAAAAACCGCAAAAGATTAGTAGCATTCAAACAAACTTTTAATTTAGAAAAACCATCCCCTTGGTCAAACCGTATGTATTTTGCGGAAGAAATTACACACACTGACAAGAATAAAGTTTATTGACATTGAAAAAAAAACCAGGATTGCAAACATGTGAATAACAATTAAGGTAATTAATATAGTGATTGCCATTAATCGATTCAAGTATGTTTGCAGAATGAAATAGCAGGCAATCGAAAACTGACAGGGCCACTTCCGGAATTGACTTGTGCGAGCGCTCCCTGCAACCTAAGAGCAGACGGACGCTTGCTATTTTGAACGTTCGCTAGCTAGAGGAGGGGTTGGGAGAATATGGGGCGGAAGGCTAGCTACGAGCGAACATACGAACGAGCGCTTGCATTTAAATATTTCCGCTCGTACGGCGGACGAGCGATCGGCCACTTGCGTCCGGGTCTGAATCAGGCCCAGATTTCCTGGCCTCGCAAGTGACCAGGCACCGGTCAGGCTGAAGGAAGCTTTGGCTTATGCAGCCTGGCCAAAGGAGAAACCATTGCGGCCATCAGTCTCAATGGTTGCCATGGCGATCTCAGGCAACGTCTACGGACGCTGCACTCGGAATGAAAATGCAATACAGGAGGTGCCTATTGCCTATAGACACCTCCTGCTGCATTTGCAATTTTTTGGACGGTATAGCACAGCTGTTTCTCTGTGGCTGTGCAATACTTGTCAATCTCTGAATTAGGCCCATATTCCGCAGTGCTTTACAGAGAATACTTGGCCATATGCACAGTCCCCAGTGGAACTTACAATCTATACTCCTTACCACATATAGGGGTCTAGCCATCATCACTTAAGGGCAGGCTTGCCGACTTCTGGCTGCCCCTTCCGGGAGGGAGCAGCCAGATCGGCATGACAGGGGGCGTGGCCAGCTCAAGGAGGCGGGGCTGGCCAGGCTGTGAGTATTTGTGGGTGGGGCGGAGCCATGCGATCGTGTAATTTTGGCCCCGCCACTGCTACACAATGCAGATATTACAGGGATTGTGAAGCAGGGGGCGGGCCAAAATGATGCGATTCAGTGTGAATCGCGTCACCGCCCCCCGCTGCGGGAGATTCAGAGGCAATTGCAGGGGGGGGGATAGGAGGGGTGGGCGGCAGCCAGGAGGATTGCCTGCCTTTCTGGGAGGTCGGGAGCAGCACCTGATTTTCGGGAGGCTCCCGACCAAATCGGGAGGGTAGACAAGTATGCTTGAGGGTGGTTCCAGGGGCGTAACTAGGTATTTGAAGGCCCATAGCAAAAGTACAACCCAATGGGGAAAAATGTATATAACACATGTAACAAGGAAGACGTGCCCCCTCAGCTCTGGGCCCCATAGCATAATAGCAGCTGCACCCCTTGCACCTATGGTAGTAACGTCCATGGGTGGTTCAATGGCTGATACAGTATATCTATCATTGTGTATGCAGCTTTACAAGTGCCACCGGGGAATGGACAGCAGTGGAGAGACGCTTCACGCTGCAGCAGCATGCAGCGGTGGGGAGAACATTTAAAAATATATTTTTCTAATTTAAATATTACGAGGCACTTACCACAGCTGTAATCAGTGCTGCGCATACCCCACTTCTGTAAATGGAAGCAGCACACGTGCAGCATGCATAACAGCAGTGTTACAGTATGAGCAGGCAGGGAAAGGTATCTATTTTCCAAAAAGCCGTCATCGCAAAAATGACAGCTTTTCAGAAGAGATACTTATGGAGAGGAGTAATGATGAATTCCTCCAATAATTAGGTAGAGCTCCATGCAAGTTCTAAACCAAATTATCTCAAAATAAATTTATGTAATAATGATCACACTCCTGAATGATAAACAGTACTGAGGACCTGATTCAGACCTGTTCGCTAAGGCACGATCGCTTGCTGCCGGGCGACTGTTGCTCAGTGCGCATGCGTTTAATTCGCAGTACGCGTGCGCAAGCCAGTCTCATCGATGGGGAATCGTGCGCTCGTATCACACAGACTGCTTGCTACTTTGAGTGACAGATAGTGCCGTTTGTGGGTGGTAACAGGGGAAGGTGCTTGTGAACAGGGGAGTGGTGTTGCAGACGTAGGCGTCAGGCCGCCAAAACGCCGTTTAAAGTGCGTGCATAATTAGCAAAGTAGCGTCATTGTACACGTCACCTGCGTGTATTTCAGCCAGCACTGATCGCAGTGCTTGCGGCGGGGAAAGGCAACCCCAAGGGCTGCGAGCAGTTCCGATGGCTCTCGATGTTACCGATTAATCAAACAATTCCAGGAGATGACGTGTGTTGCGAGTGGAAAGGGGGCGTCTTTATACACTAGCGAGCATTTAATTTAAATATCCGGCCCCTTTTTGCCAGCGAGCGGCCGCATCTTGCGAGCAGGTCTGAATGAGCTCCTGAATGTAAACTTATATTTTCCTAGCACAGTCTCTGCTCTCGTTCAGTCTATTTTTGGTTTTGAAATAAAAACAATTCTTCCAAGAAGCAGTCACGAGAATGAAGCCAAGACCTACTTCCTTCTGATTGTTATTCTCTCTTCATCCCTTGCTGAATTCACCTTTTTACTGGCACGTGCACTTGTACATGTGTATGCATGCGTGTGTGTGTGTGTGTGTGTATGCATGTGTGTAGAGCCGCCAATTACACCAAGCTTTATAGAGAAAACTGTACAGTATACAAAAAACAAAGTACCACACAATAATCTTCTCCAATATACCATGATATGTATAAGAATGTATGGCCTAGCATGGTTTACTCTCAATATAGTCTATAAATTTAAAGTAAAAAACATATATACATATTTTTAATTTGCTTTGAATAATATAAGTGGATCCTGTAATTTTACTTACCCTGTTGAAGCAATATATAGTTTTCAAACTTTTAAATTCACAGTATTAGAGCTAATTTCTCTGTTAAAAAGTAAAATATTACTGTATATTCCAGTGGTTCCCAAACTGTGTACCGTGGCACCCTGGGGTGCCTTGGGACACTTGCAGGGGTGTCTTAAGTTGGTGATCCAGCACCAAATCAAATTATTTATGGTCAATGTAATGTAAATATGTGAACAAAAAGAAGTGCAAACCTGTCCCCCACCACATAACTGAACCTAAGGATGACAGGTCAGCACAATTTACCTCACTGTACTATTTTTCTGAATTTCTCAATAACAAACTTAAACTTAGGGGTGCCGTGAAAACAATTCTGATACTCTAGGGCGCCGTGGTTCAAAAAAGCTTGGGGACCACTGGGATATTCCATTGTAGATAACTGAAGCCCCTCCCATAGATTTAGGACAATTCCCTAATGGGGTCTGATACAGGACAAAAATCTGCAGCCATCTGAGTTGTTGTTACACTTATATACAGTATAGCTAATTGCTTTCTGCATTGTTCTTCAGATCTAGCGGGTTCTCTGATACCTGTAAGGAATCGGGGCTACCTGTTTCCTATATATTGCTTCTTTCAAGGAGGCAGCTGTGTTTTTTTTATGATGATATCTCTCCCTGTTATACAGGTTCAGCAGATCTCCTGTTCTCCTCTGTGGTGCTAAAAGTTGTCCTGTTTCTCATAAATAGGAAGGTTATAGAAATGGTCACTGGCAATACTGCTGCCTGCTTAAATAGACAGGTGGTAGCAGCAGGGTCGTAACTAGGGTAGTGCGACCAGTGCCATGGCACTGATAGAGCCAAAAGCACTCCAGGGCTTGCGGCAGCGAGACCCTACCGCAAGGGTCTCGTCGCAAGCCCGATGGTCGCGATGGTCTTGACCATCGCGACCATCATTTTGGCCGCTCGCTATAGCTGTGGGTGGTCACCCACAGCTATGCGAGCGGCCAGGAGGCTGCTCCAAAAAGTAGGAGGGACGGCCCTGATTCAGAGTGAGCGCTCTGTCAGAGCGTCCGGCCTCTGTTCGGGCCTGTCAAGTTTCTGTTTATTATCATTCTCACTTGTAGCTTCTTCCTCTTTTATTCCCAGCATCACCTGACCTCCCCTATCCCTTCCCTGGCCCTTCCCCATGAGGCCATGGCCCTTTTTGTGGGTATTTCGTCTTATGTCCCTATTTGAAAAATAGGGGGGGGGCGGGGGGCACCAATGCTCTTTCTGGCACAGGGCACCAAAAAGTCTAGTTACGGCTCTGGGTAGCAACATAGTAAAAAGGATGGATAATTAGATGCACCAGGAACCCAATAACTCTCAAGAACATCACACTGCCAATTAGTAATATATATACTGTATATATTTTAGCTTAACATAATGAACTTCACCCAAAACAAAATGTTATGTTATAGTTAGGGACAATGCTTTGACCTCTGTTTATTAAAAATTGCGATGCAGCCCCAAAAATGATCATATTGTTCATTTGGAATGTAATTTCGTAATGTAATTTACTAAGCAGCCATTGCTGAGACACAGACTCTGATAACAGCACAACCCAGCATTGAGTAAAAATATTACTTCCAGGTTCAGATGTAGGGGCCCATTTATCATTCAATATTTGAGGTAAAATCCCCGAAAACACACGTTTTCTGGGGTTTACCTCAAATACTAAGTATCCAACGGATGTATGAAGGAGGGTTCGCAGCAGGTATCTCCTTTCGGAGCCCGTCACCCTGCATGTGCCAGTTAATACATCCGGCCGCTCTGATAGCATTTTGCAATGTGATAATGGGAGGTACTGCATTCCCTGATCGCATTGCAAAATGCGATCATTAATAAATGGGCCCCTAAGCCACACAACTGTGCATGCGTGTTAGGGGGGCCTTCTGGTGATTCCGGCCACAAAGTGTTTCTTAAGGCTCATACACACTAGACGATGTGCTGTATGAATGATATTGATGAAAGATTTCCCTTGAACTTTCTGTAGTGCAGGATAAACGATATTGGGTATACACACTGATAGATATCTTTAAAGGTATCTTTCAGGGAAGTCATCCTGCCACATCTCTGAACAGGCAATTCTTGATGATATCGTCAGATTGGGCTGCATGTATGGACGACAAAAGACATCGTTAACAACACGTGGGAGTGCGCACCGTGGGTCATTCACTGCATTCACACTGAATGATATGAACGATACCTTAGACTCCCAGCAAAACAATTACACCGTTTGCAGATGGTACAAAACGCAGCTCCCAACCAGCCCCATTCCAGCCACAAAACACCCATTCTCTACTCCCTTCACTGGCTGCCTTTCAGATGGCGAATTACTTTCAATATCGGATTACTAACTTACAAAGCCCTACATGACCATGGCCCAAGGTACCTAAAGCAGCTTCTGATTCCTTACCATCCCACTCAATTACTGCGATCCGTTGACGAAGGACTATTAACAGTACCTAGAATCTCCCGAAATTCGTCTGGGGGTCGAGCTTTCAGTTTTGGGGCTCCAACCTTATGGAACTCACTATTCCGCACAGTTCGAGAGGCCTCTAATCTAGAATCCTTCAAAAATAGACTCAAGACTCACCTATTCACCCAAGCATCTCACTAATGTCCCTTTTGTATTTTGCACTGTAAAGGCAAATGTAAAGCACTTTGAGTCCTTTAGGAGAAAAGCGCTATATAAATAAAATTATTATTATTATTATTAACTATATATCGTTGAACGATATCGTTATCGTCCACATCGTTCAGAAAAATCGGCTAGTGTGTATGCAGCTTTATTCATAGGCAGACATCTGCCTGCCTGCGAATAAGAAGCAGTTTGCAGCCAGGATCATTGGTGCCAATCATCTGTGCTGATACAGCAGGATTTAGATGGGGGTACAAAGGTTGCATTCCATGGGTAGGGATGGCCGTCGGAAACCAATGGTTGGCAACCATCGGTCCCGATTCTATGAAAAAAAAAATTTCATTTGATGCCAGGTTTCCGACGGTTGAATGCTTGCTTCCTATGGAGTTTTCAGTGTTTAGTTAGGTAATTTTATCTGCGGATACTGCTTCAGCAAATGTAATGCTTCTAATGAGCATACACACTAAATAACCATCAATGGTTAAACCATCAAATGGGTACCTGGCATTGCCGACACTATTCGATGGCCATCTTGCGGTGACATCCTAGCCCTACCCCTCTGTCAGAATGCTACATTCTAGAGTTCAGACCACTTCTAGTTCCTCCTTTGACAATGATAATTCTGGTGGCTGCTCTTGAGTATAGAAAAAATGGGGAGGTGTTATCAGTGTCAGACTGGGGCATGAAGGGCCCACAGGTGGAATGTAATGGTAAGGTGGCGGGCACAAAGCTGAAGAGGTGAGGCCAGCCACCAAAAGTGCATAAGGAAAGAAGAAGAACTGGCATTTAACCCATTGCATTGTAGTTTGGTGCAATGTGTTTTCTTACCACAACCGCATTTTATATGCGGTTGATTGTAAATTAGCCCTAGAGAGAGATGGGGACGAGAGAGAGAGAATGTGAATGAGACACAGAGGGAAGAAAGAGAGATGGGGATGACTGAAAGAGATGGGAATGAGAGAGAGAGAGAGAGAGAGATAGATAGATAGATAGATAGATAGATGGGGTGAAGTGTGATGGGGAATAGAGAGAGAGAGAGAGATGGGGATGAGAGAGAGAGAGAGAATGTGAATGATACATATAGGGAAGAAAGAGATGGGGATGACTGAAAGAGATGGGAATGAGAGAGAGATAGAGAGAGAGAGATGGGGGTTAGTGTGATGGGGAATAGAGAGAGAGAGATAGATGGGGACGAGAGAGAGAATGTGAATGAGACATATAGGGAAGAAAGAAAGATGGGGATGACTGAAAGAGATGGGAATGAGAGAGAGAGAGAGAGAGAGAGATGGCGTACAAGTGTGATAGGGAATAGAGAGAGAGATGGGGATGACAGAGAGAGAGATGGAGATGAGAGATAGATGGGGACAAGAGCGAGAGAGAATATGAATGAGACAGAAAGGGAAGAGAGATGGGGATGAGAGACTTGGGGTACAAGAGTGTGATGGGGAGGAGAAAGATGGTGACAAGAGAGAGATGGGGATGAGCAAAAGAGATTGGGACAAGATAGAGAGATGGGGATAAGAGAGAGTGTGGTGGGGAAGAGAGGGGGGATGAAATGACAGAGAGAGAGAGAGAGAGATGGAGCTGAGTGAGCAAGAGATGGGGAAGAGAAAGAAAGACAGGGGCAGAGAGAGTGAGAGGTAGAATGCGATGAAGACGAGAGAGATATGGGAAAGAGACAGAGGGGTCCATTCATCATATTAAGTATCCAACTCTCTGCAAGTAGCAGCAGTGGATACATATATTCGCTGGAACAATTCAACATTGCTCTGGTGCAGAGACAGCTGATCCAAAATCAGCTGTCTCTGTGATCTGCGTAGCAGTGAAAGCTAGAACTGCCAAGTCTGACTCAGCAGTGCTAGTGCGCCTGCGTGAACTGGACTCCATACAGATGCACAAAGCCCCAGTGTGCAGCAGTAGGAGCTAGAGAGGGGCGGAAGGATCAGAAATGATCAATTTTCACAACCGGGGACGCCTACCCATGTGGTGCAGGAGCAAACACCATCTTAAGATGGCGAATGCTCCTGCAGTGAAACTCCAAAAATATTGTATTTTCGGAGCTTGATGAATTTAGGTCCCCATGCTAGTGTATGGGGACTGAGGGACAGATCAGGGCTGAAAAGTTAGCAAGAGATATCATTACCTTTATAATGAATAGTCCCAATCCTTAATTTTTACAAAAGTAGATGAAAAGGTTAATTTTCACCTGCTTTTGTAGAAATTAAATGATGATGAACAGACCCCAGAGAGAGATATAAGGATGAGAGAAATAGACGGGGAAGAGAGAGAGAGAGATGGGGACAACAGAGAGAGAGATACAGAGAGATGGGGACAAAAGAGAGAGAGAGAGAGATGAGGGTGCAGAGCAAGAAATTAGACAACAGAAAGAGAGATAGGGACAACGTGAGAGAGAAATGGGGAAGACAGAGAGAGAAAGGGAGATGGGGAAGACAGAGAGACAAAAACAAACAGACAGACAGCCAGGGACAACTTCTAGTACACAATATCAATAATGAAGTTCACCCCCGGTGAAGGGGCGCAGATCCGTATGTCCAATTCCAGCTGTGATCAGGTTCCACTTCCACAACAAGCAGAGAGTTCATCTTAGAAATCTCCCCCGCTGATGTCACTCAAAGACCCCAACCTCCCTGTGACATCCTGCCTGAGCAGCCAACAGTAGCAGCGCACAGCAGTCTTTCCCATGACACTAAAGGCTCCTTCCCCCTCTCTGTGTCTCGAATCAGAACCCTTTTTGGGTAGTCCCCTCTGCACTTCCTTGTTATGTTAAAGGTCTACCCTTGTGGACACTGGCAGTGCCATAGGCCCCACCCCCCAATGGCAGAGGGAGGCGCTTAGCATTAGTAGGGTCCAACAGGCAATACCCCAGCCCCCCGCCAGCCAATCAGACCCTGGGTGAGATGCATTTGCATTATTATATGCATACAGTCACATTAGCATTCTGTTTGCGATCCATACATATAAAAATACAGCCGCATTCAGCCCTTCATGTAACTCAGAATCAGGCCCTACTGCTGTTATGCTCAGAAACTGAAAACCTGAATCAGGTTACCTACTGGTCACCGATATACCATTCATGTCACCAGCTGGAACTAGTCACTGGTGTATTTGTTGTTGTCAAGTGAATTCACTCTTATTTCATGACTCAAATTATTATCATCAATTTTTTTTTTTATATCAGATAACATTCCTTTAATTCATTGCTGTGACTTCTGCCTGCTTGTAGTACTGGGACCACAAATCTGACACACAACCCAAAATATGTTGTTGCTGAACCTGTCCTATTTATCTGGGAAGAAAATAAAATAAAAACCCTGTTACGGTTATATCTCCATGGAACATGCTAGAGGTTAATAATGGATCCGGCTGCTCTGGTAAATTATTGTTGAGCAGTGACTTGGAAAAAAAATAAAAAATAATAATAAGTATTTTTAAATGAGCTTTTCAGGTCTTAATGTAACTAAATATTTCAGCGTTTTTATTACCTAATCATTTAAAGAAGACTTTTGTATTCAGCTTACTCTCTCATATTGACATTTCTTCGTGTGTTTGTTTTCCAGAAACAAATTAACTTTCCATCATGAGTTGAAGTAATAAATGGGGAGGTTGGTAATTACTGGAGGAGATTAGAATTGCATAAGTGTTAAGGAATAAAAAAAAAACCGAGAAAGCAATGCACTTACTCTTCACACAGAATAGAAAAAGAGAGGAAACCTATTTTCTCCATAAATGGCTGCAATGAAGTATGTGACTGTCAGACAGCTTTCTCCAAAGCTGTCTGAACAGTTTGTGGATCTAAACAGTCACTTAGGGCTCTATTCAACATTTTAATTATCGGGGTCCAAACGGACCCTGATAATTAACGTTTATACTCGACGCGAGCGCCGGAGTAATTCATCATTGTTTCGGCACGGAGACAGCTGATCCGAAAATCAGCTGTCGCCACAAGTTTTCTCACTGTCCTTTTCGGAGCAGGGAAACTAGTGCGCATGCGTGACCCAAGAGCCCCGATGTTTGGCGGAAAGAGCCGGACTGGGGTGGAAGGATCATATAGGGAAGGAGCAGGCAGCTCCCGCACTCAATTCTGTCCCCATACTAGTATATGGGGACAGCGGGCCATTCCGGGTTACAGGAGATATCTGTGATATCTAATGTTTACTCTCTCTCCAAGATTTCATATTGGAGGACAAGATATTTAAAAGATCAAGGTGTAGAGAGGGTGCAATTAGGACAGAGGGCCTGATTCAGAGCTGCTCGTAAGCGGCCGCTTGCTCGCTCCGAGCGATGTTCGCACATGCGTATGGGTCGTAATGTACTGGGACCACAAATCTGACACTCTGACACTCCCGCACTCAATTCTGTCCCCATGCTAGTATATGGGGACAGCGGGCCATTCCGGGTTACAGGAGATATCTGTGATATCTAATGTTTACTCTTTTGATAAATGGCCCAAAAACATAATTTCTACAATTGCAGGTGAAAATTTTCATTTTGTAAAAATGAAGTGATGATGAATAGAGCCCTAAGCCACAATATTATGACAAGTAGATTGATAGCCCCTCATTTCCAAAAGGCTATCTATTTATATGATAACAGGTCTATAGCCATTTTAAACAACAAAAGGTTTACACCTAGTAAACGTTACACTTGGGCAGACATACAGGTACTCAACACGGTTTATGGTTTAGCATTGGGGGGGCGGGTGGTTTGAAAACTGTAATCCACCTAAATTTTTGGGGGTCCAACAGGTCCCCAAACGTTCCCCCCCCGTTCCCCTCCTTCTAAACTCAGTACAGTCTGGAGGTATGATTTAGTTGCAGAACAAATCCCCTTTCTTATCTGCTTTAAATAATGGAAAGATCCAGCTACCTAATAGTATTGTATTAACTAATAAATTGTGCTTCAAAAGTGCAAATGTGCTTTTAGAAAAATAATTCAGATTTATTTGCATAGATCTGTTATCCAGAATCTGTCACATTTGTTTTCTCTAGAATAGTTTCAGAAACCCAAAGAGGCAACAGCTACATAGTGTAGTATGTTAAGGCAACTTTTATATCTAAAGATATATGTGCTTAAAATAAAATAAAAACTGCTTAGTTGGGGGATCCTTAGAAAGTGTCACATAACCTGTTTTGAGAATGGTCCATAATCGAGTACAAAGCATTCATTAAAAACAAAACACATCTCAATACGATAATTGCATTATACAAGCCCAAGGCTGTTATGTACAAGTCACCCTAATCCTTAGCAATGTAAATGAGATTAGTTAGTGCCAATGGCTCACAGTTTGTCCTGCAATCACCTTTAGGAAAATAGTTTATATCAATTTAAGGAAAATCAATTCTGTATACGTTACATACAAAAAGTAGCCATGCTTATAATGTTTCATTTTACATTAATGCTTGAAAATAGCCACTATCTCAAAGTGATAAAAGTTTTATTAAGTTTGACACTATCATTTTCTTAAATGTGGCTGTCCCCGTAGTTCTTCTGAAAATAACTAGATACAAGGGAGGAATTAATTCCTCTTAATGAGTTTCCAAGCAATTATTTTGCTGCCTGAGGCACATAAAATAATGACCTGCCTGGGTCACAATGAAGTGACTCAGGTCATGTGCAGGAAGTTTAATAGTTCAAATCCTGCTTTTTTTTTCTTAAGCATGTTATCAAATGCAAGAGAATGCTTTTAAGAAGGTTGAAGGGCTTAAAGAATGTTTATTAAATACACGCATTATACAGTATATGCCGTTTTGTGTTAATCCATCTATTTTTTATCTGTACATGGACTTGGGCAGTTCAGGGTGTTAATAGCATGGGCCTCGTTTTGCACCCAATTGCAAACTACAGATTTCATATTGGAGGACAAGATATTTAAAAGATCAAGGTGTAGAGAGGGTGCAATTAGGACAGAGGGCCTGATTCAGAGCTGCTCGTAAGCGGCCGCTCGCTCGCTCCGAGCGATGTTCGCACATCTGTGCATGCGTATGGGTCGTAATGCGAATGCGCCAACCAGTCATTGCGGTCGGAAATCGTGTGCTCGCAAAACAGCGAGTGCCTGCTAATTTGAGTGAAAGAATGAGGCGTTTGTGGGTGGTAACAGGGGAAGGTGCTTGAAAACGGGGAGTGGAGATCCGAACGCAGGCGTGCCAAACGGTCAAAACGGGCGTTTAATGGGAGTGCATAATTAGTAAAGGAGCGTCATCGATCACGTCACTTGGTTGTCTTCTACCCTGATCTGCTCGCAGTGATTGCGGGAAGTAAAACCTACCTCAAGCACTGCAAGCAGTTCATACGCCTTTCGATGTACTCGATGAATCTAATAGCGATGACGTATGATGCGAACGGCCAGGGGGCGTCTTTACAAAATAGCGAGCGCATGTTTCGTTCGCTCGCTCAGACATAGAGGCGTCAACAGACCGCAAAGAGCGAGCGCTCAATTTAAATAGCCGGCCCCTTTTTCTGAACGACCATCCGCAAATAGCGTCCGGCTCTGAATCAGGCCCAGAGTTGCCTGGGAATCAGGAGGCAGCAGAGCCTCTGTCTCTCTACAAAAGGGTTGTTTTTTTTAGGGGGCAACTTTTGAGCATGAAAATGTTCTTTTGTCAGTTCTCTTACATTCACTGAGATGCAGCATTCCACGTGTATGTCTTCATAGAAAAAATTGGACGTATTCGACAGGACCGAAAGTAGCTAAACAAGCTGAAACTTTGGACCTGATTCAGACCTGCTAGCTAAGCTGCGGCCGCTTGCACTGACCGATAGTCGCCCGACTGCACATGCGTATAATTCGCAGTGCGCTTGCACAAGCCAGTCTCAGCGATGGGAAATCGTGCGCTCATAGTACACAGACTGCCCGCTACTTTGAGTAACAGAATGTACCGTTTGATGGTGGTAACAGATGAAGGTGCTTGTGAACGGTGGAGTGGATGTGCGAACGGAGGCGCGTCTGAGTGTCCAAACGGAGTTTTGTGGGTGTGCATAATTAGCAAAGATGCATCCTACTACACGTCACTTGGTTGTTTTTACACTGAAGAGCTCGCAGAGCTTGCGGGTGGGTAGAGTCAACCACAAGCGCTGCGTTAGTTTCCGATGGTCCTCGATGTACCAATGTTTGAAGACACCTCTTGAAGATGACATGCGCTAGGGGACGTCTACATTGACAAAGTGTTCGCTCACCAAGACATAGTGGGAATCGCCTGCCATGCCGTCACTAACCCAAATTTGCACATGCTAGGTGCGAGCGGCCGCAACTAGCGACTGGGTCTGAATCAGGTCCTTAGTGTACTGCAGTAGGGATGGTCATCGGAGTGTTAATCTTCTCCATCAATGGTGCCTTCGGTGCTTGGCATGAAACCACAGTGTCATGAATTTGGGTATAAGCCTTTCTGACAAGCTCAGACACCCCTTCATTGCTGTATCCAGGCGTATGCAGAAACATTCCATTTCAATATCCTGATGCACATGAGCATGTGCTCACCTGGTCAGCTAGACCAATGGCTATTCACCACCTTCTATTTAAAACAGTTCATGTGAGCAACCCAGTGCCTGAACAACGGGTTCCTTCCCAGGATAGTTCTAGGCTACAGGTTTACTCCTTGTATCCTGTGATCATGTTCTGTTTGACTCTATCTGCTACTTCGTGGATTCTCACTATTTACCATCTGCTGCTATGTTCTGTTACCTGTCAGCGCCACAGCTCCCATGCTGCATACAGACCTGCTCCAACCACTTTGTCTCAGCCAGCAAGTATACTGCCTTCCATCTGCCGCTGTGTATCGTCACCTGTCAGTGCGGCAGCTTCTACACTGCATACCAAGTTACTAGTCCTCAGTGCAGAGCCAGAGAGTACAGCCGTTGTCTTCATTCCAATCTAACGCTGGGACAGTGCATGCAAGTTACCTATTCTGTTTTACTCTGTGCTTGGTAGTTGTCCAGGTTATTGGGTTATACTATTGTGCTGACCTTGTATTGGTTTCCCTGTGCTGTGTGCTATTGTCTTGGGCTGGTTCAGAGAAGGGTGCTGGTTCCAGGGCTAGGGTTCAGTGTGCAGTATACAGTCTGTACACTGAGGTGTCCAGTAAGCTGTATTACGTACTTATCCTGTGTCTTAGATTCTGAGTTCCTCACTGGTTCCAGTTCTTGTGTCAGAGCAGTACCAGAGTTACAGCTGCCTCTGATTACATAAGACTCCAATTCCTGGCCTGAGTTCCTATATACCAGTACTATATTGTTCTGAGTCCTGGCGTTTACCCTTGTTTCTGGTGTATCCTATCCCTGGTCTTGCTGGCCTTTACAGGTCACTAGGCGAGGGGGTCGCCCAGTGGACCGGGTCTGTTCACTCCAGTTCTTGTTCAGTACGCATGCATATCACAAGTCTGTGGTTCCTACACTGTCACTAGTGTACCTATATTCCTGGTTATGCTCATGCGCAAGAGTTACATTGAGCATCCTTGTTTCATCTTCACTTCTGTTCAGTCCAAGGGTTCCGAACCAGATCTACAGAATACCCAGACCATGACACATACTGTAGATAGTTTCACCTATTCATGGACATCTTTGCTTGTGCTGCACAGCGGGCGGTAGCAAATCAGGAAAGTGCGCATGGGCTTAGTGGCGCATCAGCCAAAAAAACATTGCTGCGCCTCTGCCATTGATGGTGGAGAACCATCAAATCTCAGTCGTTGATGACAAAACCATCAACCATCAATGACCATTCTTATACCGCAGATGCTGAGAGGCTCAGGGCATGATGTATCGAGCCTTGGAGAGTGATAAGGTGGAGAAGTTGCCCAAAGCAACCAATCAGCTTCTCAGTGCCATTTCAAAGACTGTGCTGGATAAATGACAGAAGCTGCTATGAGTCACTTCTCCACTTCTTTGGGAACGCCTCCATCTGGCAAGCCACGCCCCTGGCACGCCCACCAAAGGGGGCGTGCTGTCACTCACCATCGACAGCATGCCCCCTTTGTAGCGAGACCAATAGCGACGGCTTGCCCGTCGCAACCCGGGTCTCGCGCATGCGTACGATGGAGCCTGCTCTGTCGTACACATGCGCACAGGGCCACCATCGACCCGCTTGCGAGTGCATTGCGCTCGCGAGCGGGTCTGAATCAGGCCCAGTCTTTCTGCTTGTGTGGGACGTCTGATGGGCACGCGGGAGGGTCTAATTTTATTGACCATTTACATTTTTTTCCCGTTTATGAGTGGATAAGTACCCCAATGCATTGCTTTGCCCAGGGCCCACACTGCTGTTAAGACAACCCTGCTTTGCACATTTGGTCGCATGGATGTACATAAGGAAAGGAGCATTTAGCGGCATTTGCATAAAGTTGCCGATGGGCCCAGCCAATAGACACTGTTGTGTTCACTTTTGTATGTAACTCAAATGAAGGCCCTTATTGTGCAAAATCTCACAGTCAAATGCGTTATGAGGACTATATTTTGCAGCGCAGTTATTAACATTTTGTTCATCTCCGGAGCAACTAACACTTCTTCAATAGACACAGCAATTGTTACAGTCATAGAAAATTCACATGTAACCCTGCTGATTGATACATAAATGATACATAAGCTACATATAGCTATAAACATGACCATATATGAAATAGACACATATCGAGCGCAAAATATATTTATTTATAGCATCATTACTTTAGAAGAGTTAAACAGGGCAGGAGGTACAAATAGAAAACAGAACATATTGAGGAATCAAGTACATTTTCTTTCCGTTGGGTTTACAAAGTCGCCGATAATCAGCGGCTTTGACTGATGAATTTCAAAGGGCAATAATAATAATGCTAACCTATGGTGATTTAGAATCAATTAAAATTGCACTTTGAAATCCATCTGTTAAAGAGTCGGAAGCAGCCATGGCCCCTCCTTTCGTCTTTTGCTGCCGTAGCGTCCTTCCCTGATGTATATATGTGCATCCAAATGTGCAAGAAAACACCAGTGACAGCATTTCAAAGTGTCCATTTAGACACAGAGTAGCCAAACGATTATGGCCACCTGGCAGGGGCTGTTTAAGAAGGAGAGGGCTCGTGTGCAGCCTCCGTGTGGGCCCCCTCCTCTCTGGCAGCACAGTAGACTCTGGCTTGGTGGCAATGACTACTGTGCATGGGCAGATCTCCGGGAGAATGTGCCCGTGCTTTATTCCCGGGGACATATCTAGTACGCATGGGCAAATCACCGGCCAATCATTTTCCCTGTGATTTTTGCTGCTATGCAGCTACATGCAACCGGCAGATGCTGGACTCAGATGACTAAGAGAAAGGTAAGTATAACTATATATGGGTGCAGGGTGCGTGGTGTGGGCCCCTCTGGACCCAGGGGCCCATGTGCACTGCACACCCTGTACCCATTATAGATATGCCATTGCCACTAGGCAGAGGCCCTTTAAGAGAGGAGGGGGCCCGTGTGCAGGCTCCGATCGGGCCCCTCCTCCCCGGCGCCGCAGTAGACTCTGGCATTGGAGCCAGCGCCGTGTTCCCGGAACTTCTGTACTGCGCATGCGCGAATTACCGGGGAAATAGCTGCGGTGGCCATTTTCCCAGTGATTTCTGCAGCGCTGCAGCCAGTGCCAGGCCGGCAGAGAGGTAAGTATATAAAATTGTCGGCAAAGTGTGCGGTGCATGGGCCCCCCTGAACCCAGGGGACGTGTGCACCGCAAACCTTGCACCCATTATAAATAAGCCCCTGCCAGCAGGATATTTTATGCAAAGGAGATATTCTGCATAAAATGCTGGCATAGGACCTCTAATTCTGTATAAGAACGCAAAGGTGAAGGTATACAGAGACTAATGAAGTGCATCAGTCATGAGATATTGAGTAAAGGATGCGATCTGGCAGACTCTGACCGTGGAATGATTGCTGACTCTCGCAGCAGCGCAGCGACCGTGCGAGCATTAGCAAAATGGCTGCAGAGGTGAAATTGTTTAAGGGCAACAGTTGTTAAAGTGTACACAGAATGGACCAGCAGACAAAAAACTGGGTCTGAGAGCAAGACCTGTTGTTATATATGGCTACTGGTCACTTGAGTGGAACGGAGAGTGGCCAGAGACGTGTTCAGTCCCACAGATGGGCAACAGTGCATCAAACTACACATAGGGGTAAATTTACTAAAGTGAGAGTTTTTAGAAGTGAGTTTTAGAAGAGATGTTGCCCATAGCAACCAATCAGATTTTAGCTATTATTTTCTAGAAGATGCTAGTTAAATGTTAAGTAGAATCTGATTGGTTGCTATGGGCAACATCTCTTCTCTACTCTACATCTCTACTTTAGTAAATGTACCAGATAATCAGGGACCAATTTAGATGGCCTCTCAATGAACAGTACAATGCACATTGCATTGTATCCTCTGCAGAAGCAGAAGGCCTGTCCGTATGCCATTGCGATATGCGGCACACACGGTGTGAAACACCTTCAGTTTGCTCAGGAACACAGGAATTGGACAGTAAATAATTGGAAATGGGGAATTATGTTTACAATTACACTATGCAGATGGTAGGGTGAGTATATGTAAGCATTGATCCTACCTGCATTGTCTCTGCCAGACGGAAGAGTTGTGACAATGTAATGGAGATGCAGTTCATTGCATTTGGGCTACAAAACATGCTGACAATTAGTAGAATCCACGCCTAGAAGTATACAAGCCATATTAAGGGCAAATGATGGCTCAACAAAGTACTAACCCGGTGGTTATAATAATTTGGCCACTCAGCGTATGTGGTACCTGATTTAGAGTAGGCTTCTTTTTTTTAGATTGAATGTCATGGCCACAAAAGTACAACCTAAGTGCGGCCTAACACCATAAATATGTGTCCTCATCAACATATGTACTAAACATACAACAGCAGTCATTATCATCAATGAGTTGATTTTGTTTTTTTAAATTAAATTCTAAATAAAATGGATATATACCCCTCCCCCTCCAAAAACAACCCCATCATCAATGATATTTTCTGAACTAGTTATCACTAAATCAGGGGGACAACATTCAAGCATGGGGTGCTAGTGCAAAAGTGGCAACCAGTAATGTGAAATAAAATTCATTCAACCACGAATGCTACCAGCCTATTGTAGTCTAACAGTCATTACCGCTAACGTTGGTGGGCATTACGGAAATAAACGCAGTCAGCTATGGCTGCTATGGTAACGATTAGCAGCCTACTTATAGGAAATAGCTTTCCTGTTACAACAATTCCAGCGTACTTACATAGTTTTGTTTTCAGTGTCTTCATGTTTAAAAACAGGTCTGTAGTATGTTTAGTGTGCTGGTAAGAAAGATCTTCTTGCAGTAATACTCTATTAATCTAGGAACAAAATGTTTCCTACACTAAATGATCACTCCCCGCTTAGGATATAACTGAACAAGCTCTATCGTAAGATTAGTCCAATTATATCAGTGTGGACATAGCAGTAATTTATCTGCTTTGTAATATAGACTAATAACTATTCAAGAACAGAGGCAATTATGATACCAATGCTCACAACAAATAATTGTTATTCTGCATTTACAGCTGAAATTTTACAAAGACACGATCTTGAATCCCACATCTTTAATGAGATGTTTATTTATGTGCACAAAAATTATTCTGGCAAGTTTACATACATCTCTGTTTCTACACGTTCTACTTTTTAAGCATTAAAAAAGCTCCAGACCACATGGTTCAATATTGGTAAATTTGATATCTTTTTATTATATTTGTCCCTTTGACACTGTCGATCACCCTCCTCCTTCATACTCTTCATTCTATTCGTCTCCGCCCTTTTATGGTTCATCTCCTATCTCACTGATTTTCTTTTGGTCTCTAGCTCTAACACCATCTGCACCCCATTCCACTACCTGTTAGGATTCCCCAAGGCCCTGTCTATGGATCTCTACTTTTTTCACTTTACACCGCTTACCTTGGAAGACTCATCAGCTCCTTTGGTCTCTAATACCACCTTTATGCTGAAACTCATCGTCTTTCCCACTTCCATGGCGCCATCCTCTCCGCTTTCCTTTCAGTTGATAACATCTCCCTCCATACCCTCCGCCAAGTCCGCTGCCTTGGTATCATCCTTGACTTTTCCCTGTCCTTAACACCACACATCCAAAATATATCTCACTCTTGTAGCTTCCACCTCCACCACATCTTTAAGATCGAGCCATTTCTCACCTGTGATGCCAACAAAACTCTTGTCCACTCACTCATCATCTCCCGGCATGACTACTGTAACCTCCAACTCTCTGATCACCTCTTACTAATCTTTCCCCACTTCACTCTATCATGAATGCTGCTCTCCATCTCATTTTCCTTTCTAAATGCTCTGTGTTGACCTCATCCATCTATAACCTACTTCACTGGCTGTCTATCCCCCTCAGAAGTCCTCACTTAAAACAGCACTTAATAAATCTGCACTCTCTTCTGAACTCCACCCTGCTGCCTCTACTCCTCACTGATCATCTCCTCTCACACCTGCTTCCATGATTTCTCCCGCTCTGCCCCCCTACTCTGGAACTCCCTCACACACCATGTCAGACTTGCTACCAGTCTCACCAGCTTCAAACACTCACCCAAAACTTTTCGCCAAAGCCTACCAACCCTCTTCCTAAATCTCCACTCCTTTTACATCCTTTGACCTTCCCTTCTCCCCATTGCAGCCTGGGAGCCCTTCTTCCTCATGTTCATCCCCTGCACTCTCCTTACATTTTAGTGCTCCCTGTCTCTTGTCTCCTAGTCCACTTTAGCGACTCTGACTCAGCGTGCCAGCCCTTCAATGGGTACAGTCTCATTGAGTGATTAACGGGCTTCCACTCCCTGTGATATACTGCCCTTTGCCTGTAAGGATAAAGGCCCTCATTCAGAGCCGTACGCTCTGAGCAGAGCGCACGCTCTGCTTGAGGGCCGGGCTCCATTTTCATGGAGCGTCCTCCTGGACGCTCGTATAGCTGTGGGTCACCACCCACAGGCTATACGAGCGTGCATTTTGATGGCCGCGATGGTCGTGACCATCGCGACCATCGAAATTGCGAGCCGGAGCCTGCGGTTGAGGTTTTCAACCGCAAGCTCCGGAGTGATTTTGGCTCTATCAGAGCCAAAATCACTCCCACTGACATCACTAGTGATGTCAGTGGGCCGGCTTCTGACGGGAGGCGTTCCCGTGGGAACGCCCCCGTCAGGGAGGCACGCCCACCAAAGGGGGCGTGCTGTCAATCAACATTGACAGCATGCCCCCTTTGATCGGACACAACGAGCGAAGGACTTTCCTTCGCTCGTCGTGTCTGGCGCATGCGCACGACGGAGCTCCCTCCGTCGTGCGCATGCTCAGTGCAGACCATCGACCCACTTGCGAGCGTACAGCCGCTCGCGAGTGGGTCTGAATCAGGCCCAAAGTCAGTCTTCCAAACCTTGCCCCCACTCCGCATCATACCTAGTATGTCAGTTACTTGCTTTATGTTGTTCCAATTATAGGTCTTCGTAATTTAATATACAGTATCTTTAATATGTAAAGTTTTAATTTTTTTTTACTGTGTATTGCCTGTACGACGCTCAAAAATGAAATGATAATAATAATAACAAGAATAATAATGATAAATGAGAATAATAATTATAAATAATAAATGAGAATAATAATTTATAAGGTTTAAAAAGGTATCAAGGGGGTGATTTATTGAGCCGTTGTTTATTGTGTGGTTTGTATACCACCACATATCCTATTAATTAGGCTTTCAGAGATACACCACACTATTTATTATCCCGCAGTTTGGATGGTCAAAATCAAACCAAATATGATGTATTTGTTTTTTGCAAATCCCTATACTGCACATGTTTCTGGACAAACTGCATTGTAAAACCAGATGTGAAACATACAATTTTACTACTTCCATTTTCTTTTTTTTAAAAACAACAAAAAAATCTTTATTGGAAGCATCAGATCAAAAGGATATAAGCAATACACGTAGAAAAAAGAATAATAGCACAAGCATCGTACCATCATATCGTACATGTATATCAAGAGAGAGCTTCAGCTGAAATAGTAATGCTATCGCAAAGGCAATAACCAAATACAATTGGCACAATAAACAAAATTTATAAAGAAGTGTGAACGGCAGTTGTGCAAAATAAACATCAAATTATGAAAAAGTTAGGCAGGCGTATGCATAATATAGAATAAAAAAGCCAGGTAGGTGTGTGCGGGAAACCCCAAGAGAAAAAGTGGCCTATTCATCATTGATAAATTGCCCGGTAACCATGCGGACATATTTTAGTTACCCGGCCATTCATCATCAGGGGTCCCAAATGGACCACCTGATATTCAACAAACTCCGAAAACTGAGTTTTCGGAGTTTGTTTGCAAGAAGAAGCACCAACTTCAGATGGCGCTTGTTCTCGGATACCTGTTCCTTCTTATGGGAAGGAGTTCCGGGGACATGAAACAGGATCAGAGCGGATCCCTCCTCCGCCTTTTCACTACCTCCCCTCGAGTCACGCATGGGTAGCCGCGCCGACGGGGAGGAGGTAAGTAACGCAGCTACTTCTGTAGCTGCGATACTAACTGAGGGGACAGCTGCTTTTTGGAGCAGCTGTCCCCACACCCGAACAATGATTAAATGCTGCGGTGCAAAGTTTCCCCCTGCGAGTTGGATACTTAAGTATCCCTTACAACAAGATGAATAATTAATCATCGAGGGCCATACGGCCTCCGGTGATGAATAGGCCCCTAAGAGAGCCAACGTTATTAGAAGGAGGAGATAGGATCAACCTGGAGAAGCAGCAGTTTCCAACCACATTGTGGAATGAACACACAAATTTGGTCTTTGAAATGAGGAGACAATATAGCAATAAAGCTTTCCCATGTGTGATACAATTACTGTACACCTTTTTCCCTTTGGAGAGAAGCTTCCACCCATTCCATTCAAAAGATGTAAAACAGTTTTGTTCTAAATGAAAGCATCGGGATCGTAAGTGCCTAAACCTAACCCCCCCTGTCCCCGCAGCCTAAACCTAAGTCTCCCGGGGGGTGCCTAACCCTAAGTGCCTAACCCTAACTGCCTCCGGGGGCACCTAAGGGTGTCTAACCCTAAGTCCCCCCGGGAGATCCTTACCTAATCCTTCCCCCCCCCAAACTCACCCCCCCCCCCCGGGGGCCGTCTGTTACTGTTTTTACAAATAAAAGTAAGGAAAAGCTTGTTCATTTCCAAGGTAACTTTAGAGGATACTACTAGAGGGAGAGTTTGAGGTAAAGTAGTCTAGTAAAAGATATCCCTTCCATCTTCTAAATGCTCAGTGTAATCATGTAGCAGGCCTGGTCCTCTATGGGGTAACCCAAAAAAAACATTGGGTTCCTTCACCTAGAGAGCACAGCCCAATGCCGACAAGCACTGGCCCACTCCTGGAATCCCTGACTGGTAGGTACCAGGGTAGTACTCTCAAAACATAAAGCACTTGTGGAACTATAAGTGCAAGCTTACACATGGTTGTCTGTGTATACTTGCACTTGTAATGCCTTAAGTGTACACTACATGAATTGCACTGTCCTAAATGAAATAAATAATAGTAACCTGTTTTAAAAGCAATAAATTAAAGTGCCCACATTTTTAATGCAATAAATAATGATACCCTCACATTTAATACAATAAATAATCTATTGTTTGGAAATAAATTATATTATGGACCCTATAATTTATATACATATGTATGTACAGACATAAACCAATGTGAAGATGGATAATCCATATAGGAATTATTTAAGGAAAAAAGCCTCTGTGAACCGAAACTACTGCTCCTGATTTGCAATTGAATAAGCTTGTATGAGCTCTGCCCAGACGGTCAATCATGAGACCGCTACTGACTGGCTACCTGCTATAAAGTAGACAAGGTTACCGGGACTTAACTTATTGTGTGTTGGGTGCTTCTCGATAGTGGTTTGTTCAGTACATAACTCAGCGGATTAAAATGAATAAAAATTAAATTGATTTTTATAAGGTTGGAAAATTTCTGAACAAAATCAACCTTTGCTAAATCTACCTCTATGTGTCATAAGCAAATATAGACATTTCTCAGCCATCTTCATGGACATTGATAAAAAGATTAAAAAAGAAAGGGTTCAATAATATTGACTGTGGCATTCTATTAATAACTGTAGCCCAGTCTAAGGAGCCTATTCATCGGTATACAATCGGGAAGCCGGCTGCCTGACTGTCATATCCCGGCGAGGGTGAAATGCCGGGCGTCTAGATGTAGACACCTGACATTTCCCCGACGCCAGGAGACCGGCGCCCGGCATCCCGATCGAAGGGATGCTGGGCGCCGCGAGCGGACAGTCGCGGGATGGGAGGTTTAGGTTTAGGGCACCCGGGGGGGACTTGGGGTGAGGCACCCCCCCGGGAGGGTTAGGGTTAGGCTAGGGGGAGGGAGAGTTAGGGTTAGGCACCCCCGGGGGGGACTTAGGGTTAGGCACCCCCCCCAGGGGACTTAGGTTTAGGCATCGGGGAAGGGGGTAGTTAGGCACTTAGAGGGGGGATTAGGGATTTCCAGCGCTGTCGGGCTTCCGCTCCCGGGAACTCTGCTTTGGTTGACCAGGCGTGGCCGGCGGTATTTCATACCGATTCCCTATTCATCATCACTTTCTACAAAAGCAGGTGAAAATGAACATTCCGGGCCATTCATCAAGAAGGTAAAACAGGAGATATCACAGATATCTCCTGCTTACCTTTCTCTTGCGGAATGGCCCGCTGTCCCCATACACTAGTATCACAGATATCTCTGCTTACCTTTCTCTTGGGGAATGGCCCACTGTCCCCATACACTAGTATCACAGATATCTCCTGCTTACCTTCCTCTTGCGGAATGGCCTGCTATCCCCATACACTAGTATCACAGATATCACCTGCTTTCCTTTCTCTTTAGGAATGACCCGCTGTCCCCATACACTAGTATCACAGATATCTCCTGCTTACCTTTCTCTTTAGGAATGGCCCGCTGACTCCATACACTAGTATGGGGACAGAATTCATCAAGCTCCGAAAATACAATATTTTTGGAGCTTGAGTGCGGGAGCATTCGCCATCCTCAGATGGAGTTTGTTCCCGCTCCGGGCTCGCAACCGCTTCTTCCCTATGGGAAGGAGTCCCGTGTTGCGAAGAGGGAGCCTTTCGGATCCCTCCGTCCCTGTCCGGCTCCTTCCGCCAGACGTTGGGGCTGCATGACGTGTAGTCAAAAGATTCACTTTCGGGTAACACCTGATTTTCGGATCAGCTGTCACCAAGCTGGAGCAATGATGAATTGCTCCGGCTTTCGCATCGAGTTAGAATGTTAATTATCAGTGTCCGTTCGGACCCCGATAATTAAAATCATGAATAGACCCCCAAGTAAGTTCAGGTTCTATCCTTTGTCTTCTATCCATCCTGTAGCCAGTTCCCTAGCTACAGTATATGCACACTTTTCCAGCTAGACACAGTGCTCCCATCTTATGTACCAAGCAGATACTAGGCAGAATAGTGTGGAACACTTCTGCAAAATGCAAATATATCACATAAATTGAACTAAGATTCAGTGTGATGAAAAACTAATCAAGTTTGTTAGGCATGAACGACTTTTATGAATCCATGACACTATGTTATCAAAGTCTTTCCTACAATATATTTCAGAATCACATCAGTCAGAATTTCTTCAAATAATTTACCCATGACAGAAGTCACTTTCTGCCAATCTTCTGGGACTGGAGTGGTTGGGAGGGAGTCTATAAATCTAAGAAATAGTGTACTATCAATTACAAAACCAAGTTCCTTAAGCACACATGGGAGGATGCTATCTGGTCCAGGTGAGTTATCTGTCTTAATCTAGTTTAGGTGTAACTACACCTCCACCTTTTAGACAAGTAACATTCTCGGGCCTGTTAACAAAAAATGTAATTATCATGTTGATAATCACATTTATTATTCCTGCTTTTTAGGGCAATAAAAATGTTACATACTCCACACACGTTACCCAGCTGCCCCGGCAATACTGATTAAGCGTAGCGAGAGTTACTTTACAATTTGGCGGTCTCCATCATTCTGCAGATACAGGACATACCCACTTGCACACGTGTAATCTAACTAAAAACTCAGGCCCTGATTCAGAGCCGGACGCTCTGACAGAGAGCTCGCTCTGAATCAGGGTCGTCCCCTTGGATTTTTAGAGGCCTCCTGGCCGCTCGCTATAGCTGTGGGTGGTCACCCACAGCTATACGAGCGGCCTTAGACATAAACCCCTCCCACTTTCTCACCTTTATTATGCACCCTATACATACTATATCCTCCTTATTTCACTCCCCAGATGAGTCTGATCCAGACATACAGAATATTCACTACCAACAATTGTTACCATACATTTACACACCTCCTCCTACTTCTCCCCAATTTCCCTCAGCATTACACTGTTACCCATCTACATTATATTGCCTATAGTTTCTATCTTCTCCCCCCATCCCATTGTTCTAGCTTCTAACCATATTCTCTCCCAGCACAGATGTACCCTCCCCATTGGGTTATAGCTGTAAACATCTCCCTCATCACAACACAAATATCCTGTTTTTGTGTTAAAATAAAACTCCAGATCTATGAATACGAGAATCCATTTTAAACCAGCTTTACCTCATTCTTAAGGCGGGTATCCACTTGCCGATTAAAATGAGCGATTGATCGATAACGATATCATTATCGTTCAATTGCTCATTAATCGTGCACAAATCAGGCATGAAAATATCGGAAACGACCAGCAATGCGAGCTACCATCAATCATAGCCTGAACATGCTGGTGAGTCTGACGATAACTACAGATTGACCATGTTCGGGGGAGAGGGAGGGTGCCTACACTGAATGACATATCACTACGCTATCTGCTAGTGGATACGCACCTTTAGACATGCTACCACTGTGATATAAAGTAACACTGCCTCAACCTAATGCTTATCCTTCCTTCTTAGCCAAAGAGGGCAGGCCCATTACCTGAGTGCTATTTCCCCAGTGACAATAACAAATAGTTTATATATAAAGCAAAAGACTTCACAAACAGAGCATGATCAAAAACCTCACTGTACGGGAACTCGCTGATATATGATGCCAAAAAAACAATCGTTAACATGTCTTTTTTTTATGTATATTTGTTTGTCCCTTACTCCCTTGAACTTGCCTGAACAGCTTATACTGAGAAAGACAAAGTGCCCATGTAGCTGTGTTTAGCTTAATTGCAGGCCGCTATTGTTATTAACAATATGCAGCGATTAGGGATGTTCTTCATCAGTCCAAAGCCACCTAGCAAGAGTTCAATGAACAAAGTGACTGTTTATTGGGAGGCATGGCTCCCCGTGCCCAATGAACTGTACATCCTATAACTTACTGTCTTTATTCCTTTATTTGTCAATGTGCAATTACTGTCACCATTGTGTTTTGTCATTAGGCTTAAGGTCCCAGCAAGGATAAAAAAAAAAAATCTAGAAGTGTTGCCATAATTTTTCATTATCATCTTTATTACCCACAGTTAATGGGAGTTTGTTTAACTATCTTACTGTCATTGTCATGACAACGACTCTGCAGCTTGTCTGCCAAGTATCCACAAGACAAACTACGTTCAATACTCCTATTATCCCGACTCTCTCCCTCTGATGCTCTGCCTTTTACCCATGCCAAGGGTGAGGAGTGATGCACAGGCCTGTAGATTTATTCTTTGTGATTTCTCGTGGCAGGCCTGTATGCTGTCTCAACTTCAAGGCAATCGGCCTGATTTCACAGTTTAATTATAGCTAATCTAAGGGAGCGTGGCCAATACTAATGAGCCAACGGCAATCAAACGGATAATGGCTTAACCCCTTGTTTCATTGAAAATTTGTTTGGTCCAAAGCTAATTGACTGTTCAACTTCTGCCCATAGAATCTATAAAAAAAAACTTTGAACGAGTTTGAAAATGTTAAAAATAAAGTTCTAATTTTGCAACGACGGCAATTTTTCGGTCATATTGAAGTAGTATATAAAGTCCAATTTTGTTTAAGAGGTAAAGCCAGGTTAGTTTTGCCTTTATTCAAATTGCTGATTTAAATCCAGCGCAAAATCATAGAAAATGGTGACTTTTGCAAATTGAAGGCCTGATTCAGCAGTGCACGCTATCGGATTGACAGTCTGTTTCTGGGCGGGGAGGGGGCCGCAAAGGCAACGTGTCACCTCCATTGTAGGGGGAGTGAAGAGGCCAAAACCTCTATCAGCTGACGGGAGATTTTCTGGCCTCTTTTGTGCATCTGCAGCGGACGGCTTGCATGTCCCCATTGGTCGCTTAGCCGGCCAATGGGATCGCAGATGATCCGATGCAGCTCAGATCAGTAATGCATGCAGAGGCTCCTGCTGCATTAGCATATTATAGTTATAGCAGCTGCTAACATGTTAGCAGCTTCGATAGCTAATGCGCCCGCAGCTGAATGACCCCCTGAGTCCTTATTAGATTTACCACTACAGCTTTAGTTTGAAAATTGTCTACTGTAAATCAAATTAGGCAAAACTGTATGGTTAGAGACAAGATGGAGGACTTATTTAATAACACAAAAAGAGCATTTATGTGCTATAATCCATAGGAAAGGTATAGTAATGTAGTCAGGTTAATGAAACCTAAAATCAGACTGATTGCTACGATTTCTGAAACATGTATTCTACTTGTACCATTTTATTAAATAAGCATTGAATCTATTAATCTGTTTCATGAGCATATCTCAGGCTTGCCTACCCTCCCGATTTGGCCGGGAGCCTTCCGATTATCGGGTGCCTCTCCTGGCCCCCCGGGAAGGCAGGCAAGCCTCCCGCAAGCCGCCATCCCTCCCTACCCCCTCGCACAGTTACTAGCACAACCCCCGCAGCGGGGGGGCCCGGTGACGCGATACTAGCCCCGCCCCCCGCTTTACAATGCCGTTGACTCCGGCATTGTGAAGAGGGGGCGGAGCCGCGATGACGCGATCTCGCGGCCACGCCCCCGGCCCGCACTGGCCATGCCCCCACAACAACATTACTGTGCGGCCACGCCCCCCGCTGTAAGCTGACATTCAGCCCCCTCCCCAAAGGAGGGAGCTGAATGTCGGCAAGTATGGCATATCTATCTACAGTATACTCACATTTTAGCCCCAATAATTACATATTGCTGCAATAAGAAATGAATTATCGGGGCAGTATAGCAAAAAATGAATGTTGGAGCATGAGCTCAGACCCATGGCTCAGACCTGGGAGAGTTAGTGCGCATGCTTAGCTGCCTGGCTGTGCACATGTGAACGACCATTGCCAGAGGGGGTTGTATCTTATATGCTATAACAAATAATATGGCGCCAGCTATTCGGAGACAAGCCTCAAAAAGCTAATCTTTTCAGAGCTTGATGAATTTGGCCTGATCGCAGCTCCCAGCAACTTCTATGGGAAGTGCATTGGGAGAAAATAGAGGTACCCGCCTAAATTACAGTAATACCAAATTAATGCGGAAATCTTTCAAAAACTGTAGGATATTTGGAGAATGCTCTGCACCAGTCATGGCGCCCAATAGGAGTATAACAAAACAGGAAACAGATGGCGGAGGCACTCTTAGTGTATTGTTTGCGAAAAATATATTGCGAATTGTGCTGTGATGATTCACAGGGACAGAGGTTTCTTGTAAGCGCTGTCCCTGCTTGAGAAGAATGCTGATACATTCTCGTCATAATTCCTAAATTCACAATGCAAATTTTAGGTGAAATTATCACACTACTACAATCCACATTTGAAATACAGATTGTAGTAAATATTGGTCTTAAAATAAACTTCGCTCTTGCACTACTGCATAGAAACAGATGTCTTTCTGTACAAACCTATACTCATCAAATAGCCTAGCCCACGAAAATCCTGATACTAACTTGCCACGAACACCAGAGCAATTCATCATTGCTCCGGCACAGAGACAGCTGATCTGAAAATAAGCTGTCTCTGTGAGCGGCTTCACTGCTCCTTTCGGAGGGAAGGAGCGGGTAGCGGAAGCACTCGCCATCCGAAGATGGTGAATGCTCCCGCAATCAAGCTCCGAAAATATTGTATTTTCGGAGCTTGATGAATTCTGTCCCCATACTAGTATATGGGGACAGTGGGCCATTCCGTGAGAGAAAGGTAAGCAGGAGATATCTGTAATATCTCCTGCTTATCCTTCTTGATGAATGGCCCAAAAAACGTAACTTAGCTTGTACAATTACAGGTGAAAATGTTCAGTTTCACCTGCCAGGGCCGCAACTAGGGGAGGGCTGGAGGTGCACGTGCATCGGGTGTGTCACGGCCAGGGTTTCTCGGCATGGTGGTCACCGGGTATTACCTGTGAGGTCATTGTTGCGAGGGGTCTCTGGTAGCGGTGCTGGTGTTTGGCGAGAGGCATTGGCTGCACGTGGTTCTGTGCGGGCACATTGTCACTGAGGCCTGGTGGTGTTTCCGTTCCGTTTGGCATGCGTGCCGCCATCTTGCCTCAGGTCATGTGATTCAAGCTGTCCAATCCTGGTGGGTCATGTGCTCTTTCCAGCCAGTCACATCACGGCACCTGGTATTTAGGAAGGTCCAGAGCCTTCATTCACTGCCAGTGCAACGTGTTTCTCAGCTGCGGCTGAGAGAGAGTACCTGTGCCTTACCTGTCTGCCTGGAAGCACTACTAGCCTGTTACCTTGCCTGCTCCAAACCTGCTGGACTCAGCCTGCACCCTCCATTTGCCTTTCCCCTGCCTGAGTACCTGAACCTGCTGTTTCCCTGCACCTTGCCTCACACTCTAACTCCCAGCTGGACTTCATTACCTCTGCCGGCACTTCGTTACAGCTCACCAAACCTGCATTGTGGACATTTCCTGCCTGTCACTATCTGGTCATTCTCCCATTTGCTTCACCACAGTTATCAAGTGCACTTTAGTGCTAAACCTGGACTTTTTCTTTTGCCATTCTCATGTCTGCTAAATCACTTATTAAAAACTCCACCTTTTTATTTAAATCTGCTTCTGTGTCTGCTCCTGTCACCACCCCGGGTCCACAACAAACCCAGACCTTCACAGGGTGCACCGCTGCACCCGGCGTCAATGACCTCCAGCCCGGCGCCGCAGGGAGGTTCTAAGCCGGACGCCCGCTGAGATGTTATTACCAGCGGGCGCCCTACTCCTTTCCTGCAGCGCCGCGCTAGCTGGAGGCTGGAGTTCTCTCCTCAACTCCAGTTTCCGGCTCTCCCTACAGGCACTATGGGAGAGTGGGAGAGATGTCGTGATGTCTCTTCCATAGTTCTGAGGAGCAGCTGGGCGGACCCGTTGGCGGCAGTCACAGGAGTGGGGTTTAAGGTAAGTATTTTTTTAATTTTTTTTTTGTGTGTGTGTAAGCGGCACTACATGGGCACTACAGGGGCATTAAAAGGGGGCTCTACAGGGGCATTACCAGGGGACACTACAGGGGCATTACTAGGAGGCACTACAGGTGCATTACCAGGGGGCACTACAGGGGCATTAACAGGGGGCTCTACAGCGGGACTACAGGGGCATTACCAGGGGGCTCTACAGGGGCATTACCAGGGGGCTCTACATGGGGCATTAGCAGGGGGCACTACAGTGGCATTACCAGGGGGCTTTACAGGGGTATTACCAGCACTACAGGGGCCTTACTAGGGGGCATTACTATATGGGCATTGCTAGGGGGGCATTACTATATGGGGAATACAGGGGGATTACTAGGGGGAATTACTATTTGGGCACTACAGGGGCATCACTATGGGGACATTACCATATGGCAGCGGTTTTCAACCGGTGTGCCGCGGCACACTAGTGTGCCGTGGCCGGTTGTGAAGTGTGCCGCGGGGCTGTCAGAGCCACCGGGCACATTTTACTGTACTTCAGCATCCCGGGCCGCTGAGCTCCTCTGGGAGACTCAGCCGCGACCGGGTAGTGACCTGCAAAGATGCGGCGGCGTGACATCACAGGTCACGCACGCCGCGTTGTCCACTGCCCTCCAGCCCGCTCTGCCAGCCAACGCGCTGCGCCAATCAGCCAGCCCGCGCTCTGTCCAGGCAGGCTCTGCAGCCTGCCTGGAAGCCCGCCCGCACGCGATCCTGCTGCAGTGTGAGTGACAAGGGGGGAAGAAATGTGGGTTTTGTGGGGACCAGACATTTTTTTCTTCTTCGTGGGTACCAGCCATAGTTTATTTTTTCGTGGGAACCAGTCATGTCATTTTTTTTAGTGAGAACCAGCCATATGTTATCCAGCCATATATTTGCCTATTTAGTGGGGAACAATGTGTTTTGTTTTGTTTTTTGTTTCTGTGGGGCCAGCCATAGGTTTCTTTTTCTGTGGGAAGCAATTCTGTGGGGCGCAATGTGGTATGGTTGTTTTTTTTGTGGGGAGCAATGTGGGGTTTTTTTTCTGTTAGGCCAGCCAATGGGATTGTTTTATTCTTGTGGGGGCCAATGTAGTGTGTTTTTTATTCTTGTGGGGGCCAATGTAGTGTGTTTTGTTCCTGTGGGAACTAATGTAGTGTATTTTTTCATAGTCCGCGCACACCGCATCGCCGGATAGTGTGCCTTGGCAATTTTAAAATCTTGTGTAGTGTGCCGCGAGTTGAAAAAGGTTGAAAATCACTGCCATTTGGCATTAGTATTGGAAAATTACCATATGACCACTAGTACAGGGGCATTAATATGGGGCATTACCTCAGCGGGCATTACTATAGGTGCACTGCTGAAGGAGGCATTACAATGGGGGCACTGCTGCAGGGGGCATTACTATGGGGGAATTACCAGGGGTGGGGGTGGCGCCAAATTCCTGTCTTGCCCTGGGTGACAAAAACCCTAGTTTCGGCCCTGCACCTGCTTTTGTAGAAATTAAGTGATGATGAATACACCCCAAAGTGTTGTATCCACACAGAAGCTATAATCTTAAAGTACTAATTACAGCTTTCACCTGATTTATCTGTGCATACCGTATGCAGGGAATAGACACAGGACTTCACAAGCCAGGGTGAAAAGACGATTGTGCTGCACATCATCATTTTTCTTTATTCATAAAACATCCTTTACTGGGATTATGAGAAATGTTTCCACAGCAGCTGCACTGGACCAGGATACAGCTCAATAATCACTGATAAAACTGCAATTGCTCATCTTCAATATTACTAATTTCCTGCAGTGCTTCTTGACTCCCTGCAGGTGATGCTGTTTCATTCTGTACATGGGGGTCTATTTACCACAATCTGCATTTAAAATGTGGTTGTGTTATGATATTTTCACCTAAATTTGCATTGTAAATTTAGGAAATATCACATGAGTGTATTAAAATGTGCAAGCAGGGACAGAGCTTGCAAGAAAGCTTTGTCACTGCGAATTAACTTCCTGCACATCTCAGGGTATTTTTTGCAAAAAACAACCCTGAGACTGTGCCTGTGCATGAGACGCTGGCTTTACTTACACTTAACTTACCTGCATTCAGGTGATCGGTTGAGCTCCTCTGTGATCTGTTCATCTGATCTCTGGCGCTGGGCTCCTGCTCTGTGGCCCCTGTCATCTGATCTGTGCAGTAAACTGAGATGCCAGATGGAACCTCACTGCATCTCAATTCATTGGATAGGTCACATGAACGGGGTTACAAAAGAAGCCCAGCGATAACCTAACAGGGTCACAGAGGAGCTTACCGATCACCGGCCCCTAAGTTTTTTTGTTCCTACTATGATCAGCCTGTGGTCTATCAGACACAAATGGCTGATCACAGAAGCCTACTCCTGGCTCTGCTTTCCCTGTCAACAGGCAGGGACAGCTGAGTAGGAGAAATGGGAGTGGGATACTGCCATCTCAGGATAGCTTTATTATCGCAGAGCTAACTCCCAGTATTTTTTTATACAAATCTGAGATATTTACACATATATGAAGGAGCGCTTGGATTTTTTTAAATGTATATATGTTGTGTGTGTTGCAAGCTGTAATAAAGAAGGGGTTACTAAGCCAACAATGTTTATAAGCCTCCTTTGCCCATTATGACTGTCAGTGAAACACTCTTTGGGTTCCAAATGGTTTTTTTACCAGTTGCAAATGTAAGGAAAGTATTGACGCAGGTCGGTCTAGCTGACTGTCCCTGTTTCTGCCTACCTTCCCGGTATGTTTGCTGCTGGCTGGTTTCCTCGGTGTGTGTCTTGTCCGTGGATGCTTGCAGAGTGCAGCGTGTGCAGACGATGTCGTGGTGATGTGCAGTCGTTTGCAGATCACTCCTCCACTCCGTTCGTCTGTGCTTTTCAATAACTGCAAACGTGATGTGTAGATGCTGCTGCTGTAGTTCTTTCAGTTATGGTGTCCATAAAAATAGCTTCCTACGTGCTTTCAGGCAGTAAGCCCTTTATCAAGGATAATTTAGGTTGTTTAGAGTGTCCTTATATAGGGTCAAACTTTATTAGTAAAAACGGAAGTTCAATCTGAACGTTCCTATTAAAAAAGCGGGTACCATGTGTTTTTTTTTTCTCCTTCAAGGTACTACACTTAAAATATACTTAAAAATAAGAATTTTTATAAAAAGGGTTTTGCGCATTAAAAATTATTGAATTTTGTATAATAAATGTTTTAATAAATGTATCTATATGTATAAAAATATGTATAAAAATATAGTGCAATTGTTTTTTTTTTCTTATGTAAGGAAAATTATGAAAATTATAGATATAATATCATTAGGTCTATAAAAACGCATTAATTTCTATATCTATATTTAGACCTTTTGGTTGCAAGGTTTGAATATTAAAAATCCATTCTGTCTATTTTCTTCATAATGTTTCTGAAAGATCTCCCCCTCTCCAATTTTTTTAAATTTTTTGGATTCCCATAAAATTCAATTTTGTGGTTCCTTGTTGTGATGCTCGCAGAAATGTTTTGACACGCTGTGCGATTGTAGTCCCTTTTTTATATTGAAGTTATGTTCTGCGATCCTGGTTTTAAGCTTTCAGTTTGTCTGTCCTATATATTATAGACCACAACCTAGAGTGTGCTCACTGAGGTCGCATCTGAAAGATACCACTCATTTTCTAAACTCTATTCAATCTATACAGTGGAAGGAATCATATGCATTCCTTACGCTTGACGTATCGGCATTATACACACACATTCCTCATTATGGGATGTGAAGTGATTAGAAGACGTCTTATCTCGGATGGCGACCTCAGTGAGACACACCAATCTTTCCTTCTTGATTCCATTTTATTTATTTTATCACATAATTATTTCCTTTTTGCTAGACACGTTTTATCTTCAGGTGATGGGGATGGCCATGGGGACCAGATTCACGCCCAGCTATGTGAACCTATACATGGGTAACTTTGAGGACGTCCACGTGTGGGGAAGCAAGTGGGGTGCCTCTCTGGTCTTCTATGGCCGTTATATTGCTGATCTTTTTATTATTTGGGATGGGGATCTTTGTTCTGCACTTTCCTTTGTTGAATCTTTAAATCATATTCATATAATCTGACCTTTACTCATTGCTACCACAAGACTAGTGTAAATTTCCTGGACGTGACACTTAATATTGTGGATAATCAGATCATAACTTCTAATTATGTCAAAAATGTCAATACATATTCTTATTTACATTACAATAGTGCTCATTATAACCCATGGAAAACAAATATCCCAAAAGGACAATTAATGCATCTTCGACGCAATTGTAGTGATGTAGATGTATTTTCGGCACAGGCAAAAGACATGTTAGATTCTTTTATTAAGTGTGGATATCCAAAAAATTTATTAGATAAAGCTTATTCAGATGTATTGGGGATGGAATGGAAAACCTTACTTCAGCCAAATAAATCTTATGAAAGGAAGAAAGCGATTAATAACAATTTGGCTTTTATATGTAAGTTTAACAATCGCGCAAGTGAGATCAAAAGAATCATAAAACGTAACTATCAGATCCTAAGACATGATCAGATTTTGGGCGATCTTTTACCAGTAGACCCACAAATTATATATAGAAAAAAGAAATCAATAAAAACAATAATTGCACCAAGCCATCTAAAAAGTATAAAAAGCATAACAACATCTGAAATCGAAAAATATACAACTTGGTTAATACAAAGACCATCTGGTTTTTATAAATGTGGGAAACCAATATGTAACATGTGCACCCACATGGACAGAAGGACGACCACTATTTCCATCCCTACACAAAAAGAACAAAATCATCTTAAAAGCTTCATAAACTGTGAAACATGCTATGTTATTTATTTATTGACTTGTGGTTGTGGACTATATTATATAGGTCGCACCACTAGAGCTCTCCGTGTTCGTTTTATGGAACATAGACGAAACATCATTAATAAATATCCACACCATAGTATTTCTCGTCATTATGCTAAAACACATAATAGTAACCCTAAGTGTCTCTCTGTTGTAGGTACAACAGACTATGCCGACAGGAAGTCTATTGGACATTACAATTTGACTCATTATATCCAAATGGGTTAAATTAAACTATTGAATTGAATTCTGTATTATGATATATTTCATCTGCCTTTTTTACCAGACATGTTATAATATCTCTTTTTATTAGGATGTAATATCTATCATCATGTAAATATTTATCAAGCTAATACAACAGCTAGGGTAAGATATGACACTATATGATCGTAGATTTACTGCTACTAATATATTTTTCAACATTTTTTAACATTATTAATACTAATTTTTGTAGGTAGATTTTAATAGATATATTATATTTTATTATAATTTTTTATTTTTTTTGTTGCTCTATAAAGCAGTGATAGTCATGCAATCTATCACTTAGAGAAACAAGACATGGTATCTTGTAAATCTAATTTTAATATTTGTTAGCACTAATTAGTTCTTATGCTGGAAGGTTGCTTAGCAACAGGTGATGCAAACAGATGATTGTTTATAATATATCATCTGGTTCACTTCCGTATCATGTGATGGTCACGTGATCGGGTGAAGCCAGAGGGTGCATGACAACAAACCCAGTATAGACCAATCAGTGTCGGAGCGTTGCTTAGCAGCATTAGACACACAATGTGGATGAGATAGTATACACCACCTGACCCACTTCCGGATCACGTGATAGTCACGTGATCGGATGAAACCAGGAAGTGTATGGGAACAAGGTATACTCGATTTAAATGGTTTATTGTTGTGTAGATGAATTTTTTGTTCTAAATATACTTAGGATTGCCTTCATCAATGTAAGTTTAAACTCTGATTATGTTTTTTTAATAACGGACATGTGTGCAATTGATTGTCCTAATTGATACGCAGCTGTTTGCCCTAATCCATAATGAAAAGGGTATTTAAGGAGCCTGAGTAACATATTGGAGATATGCTTCTGAAGAAGCTGGAAATGCATTTGCCAGCAAAACGCGTTAAGCTTCACCTCCATCGCTTATCTTTTTGGGGACAACGCCATTCATTCATCTTGGACATTCTGACACATGGTTACTGGGACATCGGCTACTAATATCTAAGGGAAACAGCTACAAGTGGGTCCTATCCAGTCTACACTCTGTGCTTTTACCAACAGGATTTGGACACAGGATACACCATCTGGACTGAGAAATCAGGACAATCCACTTGTTAAATATTCGCTGAACCCTGCTTATGGATTATCAATAGTCCTATCACCAGTGTCTTATCAATTGGACCAAACAGTCCCCTAATAGCGATTTCATTGGACATTGGATTTCATGCTCCTAAGATTTAGGGATATTTTATGTTTTATTTATTAGCATGTTTAGTGTTCTACAGTATTGTGATGAAATAAATGTGATTTAAATTGCACACATATCCGTGTTTTAATTATATACAACAACTTTATCTAGCGCCGGTATACACCAATTACATATTCTATATTTTGTTGGGGCTGACAACCCCTACTGGCTGCTTTAAATAATAGCGCATTGGATCATTTTTTTATATTATAGACCACAGTCACACTGTAACAAATAAATCACTCCTTCAGTCTCACATGTGATTCTTTGTTTCACTTGAATTTATTTTTCTGTTACTTTTGATTTGAACAATTTAACAGGTTGAGTGGAGGTTTTTTTCGTAGTTTTACATGGTAGGCAGTTTAAGCAGTAGAAACAGCCTTCCCTTTCCATCTTTTTCTTGTTGAGGTCTGTTCTTATATAACTTCTTACTAGTTCTTGTTTTAAACTTCTTGCTTTTTTATATATAATGTGTGGGTTGACACGGATGTATGGTTTCAATTGATCGTCCAAGTGTAGAATAGGCTAGTGCTTTTTAAGGATGGAGTCAAGTAAATAATGTTGACTGTTGTATTACATGATAAAAGCTGTACGATATTCCTCTTCTATTGGCTTTTGTTTATATTTAATCATCTCTATCTTGTCCATTTTTGCTACTTTCTCTATTTCTTTGTCCAGTTCTGAGTCTATAGTACATGTCCTCTCGCTACAAATTTCTTTTTCATATCATTACTCTGTTCTAGGAAAATCTCCTGTTGAGTGTTGTTACATTTTAGCTCCTAAATTGTCCTCCTGGGATGTTCCGAATCCATTGTCTGTGATGGATGTTAGTTTGTGAAAGCATGTTGTTACACTGACTTCCTTAGTAGGGGTCCTAGTATGAATTCTATCATTTGACATGAAGATTTCTAAGTCTAAGTAGACTATAAGTTCTCTACTTGATGTGCAGTTAAATTCTAGACCAAAAGTGTTCTCTCCTATGTATTCAAAAAAGGTATTTCAGTGTTTGTTCTGGTCCTTTCCGTATGAAGAACAAGTCATCTATATACAGCTTCCAACAAATGATGTTCTTGGCATACGGTTATTGTTCGTATTTTCTCCTCCTCCCACCTAGCTACAAATAGATTTGCATAGCTAGGTGCGATGGAGCTCCCCATTGCGGTCCCTTTTGTCTGGTTATAGAATGACCCCTGATTCCAGAAATTGTTCCGATGCAATAAATATTCAATGCAGCTCATCAAAAAAACATACCCTACATATTCTTCAATATTTAGAAAAAATGTAATGGAGAGATGGACTTATCCTTTGCACAAGTGATGTATTTTTTTACAAAAACTTCTCCAAAAGTCCTTTGATACATTTAAGTGATACTACAATAATGTGAAAAAGATGTGAAAACACCCAATTTCACATTATTTTAGTAAAAAAAGAATAATAGACCTCATGGAGAGTTTAGAAAACTAACTATTCTTCATGATGTCCTGCATCAGTGACATTTCAGTAACTGTAGTGACTGTTGAAAACTATAACAACTCCAAAAAGGGATCTGTCACCAACTTTAAAGCTTACAGTGACACACTCATGGGCACCGAGATGAGTACAAAGTACTGGAGCACAGGCCTGCCTGTGTTATATGCCAACAAGGAAGCAATGCCACCACCTGCCAATGGATGGGTGGCAATGCTGGGTTAGAATTGTAGGGTAGGTAGCTCTTCTCAGGCACTATGATAACAGTGAGCTTGAGAAGTGACACTACAAGTGCTTAGCGAGTACAAGACTTTATATAAAAGTGGTCTGCACATATAAAATTTGTATAAAGTTTTGAAATATGTAAGACAGAGAGCATTTAGCACTTATGTAGAGAGCAGTCCCCTTCTTGATCCCGTGAACTATTTTAGAAAATGATGAGTGAAACATTATGTGGTAAAATAGGTATCATTCTGTTTTTGGAGTGAGAATCTGTATTGCTATTAGCTGGGGAATGAGTAGTAGAAGTAAACAGTCCCACTCTATTATCTTGTGAACTATATTTCTAAAGATAAAAAAAATAAAGTAATGAGTGAAACACTTGATTCTAATGCTTTGGAAGCTTAGGAGGTAATAGTGATCTTAATTGGCTTTGACTGGAAAGAAAATAAATAGAGAATAAACTGAGAAAGAGAGCCGTTTTCCAATCCCCTTTTGGACTGTGAATCACTCTTATAATATACATATAGGAAATCATTCTGGCAGGATGTCAATGAGGAGACATTAGGTCAGGTGTAGGGCTGGCGTGATAAGATGCCATGGAAATGGCATTGCAAGTTAAGGGAGTCATTATAATAAATGCTGAAACAACACAAACATAAACTGAGTGAAACATGACACAGTGAATCATCTTCAAATGTCACTTCTCATACTCAACTCTCCTTACGTTTCTTCTCAGTCACATTCATCAAATGTCATGTCGGATTTATAGATATTACTTAAAATTCCAGTTAAGAAGATACCTAACTAAAATAGTTTAATTCTGACGTTTGATGTGTTAGTCATCTCTTAACATTTATACTGTAAGTGCTCCTAATAAACACTAAAGCAATGATATCACTGACTTCCATTTATATATGGGATAATGTACCCCTTACTGTAAGTTGTAACAATATGATACATTTATGTCACAAAATTTGTTTCACGACCATACAAATAGTTTTAAAAATATTTATACAAGTCACAAATCTTTTAGATGATCTAAAATATTGGTAAGAATAATACAATAGGGGTGCACGTTTTCCTCATGCAGATAATGCAGCAGAATTAATAGCAAAACTAGATAGACAGATAGATAGATAGATAGATAGATAGATAGATAGATAGATAGATACACTAGATTGATGGATAGATACACTAGATAGCTAGATACACTAGATAGATAGATAGCTAGATAGATAGATAGATAGATAGATACACTATATAGATAGACTAGATAGATGGATAGATAGAGACGATAGGAGATAGATACACTAGATTGATACACTAGATCAGGGGTGGGGAACCTTTCTTCTGCCGAGGGCCATTTTGATATATATAACACTATTCGCGGGCCCAATGTAGGCCACCCCCCCTCCGTATGATGTCACATAGGGGCGGGGCAACAATTGTCGGTAATTACTGCAATGCCCGAAGCATCCTGAGGATGCTCCGGGGAGCTGTGTGGGTAGTGGTGTGACTGTTTGAAGTGTCCTAAGGATGCTCCAGGCGGCACTGCTCCATAGATTGATGAGGCTAGATTGATGAAGCTAGCAGAAAAAAGCCCCGAAGGCCAGACCAAATGATTCCGAGGGCCTTATGCGGCCCCCAGGCCTGAGGTTCCCCATCCCTGCACTAGATAGATACATTAGATAGATAGATGGATAGATACACTAGATAGATAGATAGATAGATAGATAGATAGATAGATAGATAGATAAACACATTATACACAGCTATTCAAGATACATGAAATACAATAACAGGTTCTAATGTATAAATCACTCAGGTTAAATACTGGCCTCGTCACAAGGTAGAACTTTGACTTACAATGATATTTACGCTGTATTATATGAAATACACAATACAGTACCATAACAACCTGTACTCTATGAGACCTCAATGTGCCTTTCACTCTGTGGCCCTGATTCTGAGTCACATATAACAGCACACGCAGCAGCGGCTATGGGAGGTCGCCCATCTACAAATGTATGCAAATGGAATACAGAGACTCATACCCTTGTGTACATCCATGCGGCTAAATGTGCAAGGCCTGAGACGCCTGCTTATAGTGCTCGGGCACACTGTAATACTGGATGGTGCATCCTTACATGCCACCATCGGTCGCAGCATCAAAACTATGACAGGTGCAGTGTCTCCTTCTGGCCATGGCCTCTGCGTCTGTGCATCTGTGAACGCAACCACTTGCATTGACATGCCGGCAACACTCCCATAACATGCGTATCATTTATACTAGCACTAGTGGCCACGCCTCCAGGAACGCCCGTCACTTTCCTGCCACGCTTCTGATACCGTTTGTCCTGATCAACACCTTTGTGCATACACTCAATGTAACACGTGCACCGCAGTAGATTTCAGATTTGTTCATGTACTTTGTGGACACAGGCATTGTGTGCAGTTTGTGTGCGGCTCTGAATCAGGCACTTTATGTGTTTAAAATGAATTTGCATCTGAAAGCATGGCTCCACAAAGGCTACAAAAAGTGCATGATTTTATATTAAATCATAATTGTCAGTATTTGTCCCTTTGCCGTGTTGGGGAGTATGCAATATGGAAGCATTCAGGTGTAGGTGTTCTATGTCTTGCCCTTGTAAACCTTGCCACAGCTTGTAGAGAATTAGATGTCCACAAGGTGGCAGCAGAAAGCACTTTGTCATCTATAAAAGGCTCATTGTATAATACAGGCTGCTCTCAGCCTTTGAAGAACTAAGGGCCTGATTCAGAGCCACTCGTAAGCGGCAGCTCGTTCGCTCCGAGCGATGTTTGCCCAACTGCGTATGCGTACGGATCGTTATACGCATGCGCGAACTTGTCAGTGCGTTCGAAATTCATGTGCTTGCAAAATAGCGAATGCCTGCTAATTTGAGTGACAGAATGAGGCGTATGTGGGTGGTAACAGGGGAAGGTGCTTGAAAACGGGGAGTGGAAATCCGATCGCAGGCGTGCTTAAAGGTCAAAACGGGCGTTTTAAGGGAGTGCATAATTAATGCAGCAGCGTCATTGACCACGTCACTTGGTTTTTTTTAACTCAGAACTGCTCGCAAAATAGTGGTTGAAAAAACCAACCACAAGAATAGCGAGCAGTTCATACGCTGGTCGATGTACTCGATTAATCTAATAAATAGCGGACATGACGTATGGTGCGAGCGGCCAGGGGGCGTATTTTTCAAATTTACGTTTGCATGTTTTGCTCGCTCGTTCAGACTTAGAGGCGTGAACAGACCGCAAAGTGCGAACGGTTCATTTGAATAGCCACCCCCGTTTAGAAAACGAACAACCGCAAATAGCGAACGGCTCTGAATGAGGGCCTAAGATCTGTAGTCTATAGATCAGAGAGCAGTTTACAGATCAACTCATATTAAATAACGTGGCTGGATATATCATATATCTGTTACTATCAAATTAACAATTTACACCTTTCCTGGAGAAATCTGCGTGTCTTGTAGCACTTCTGACCACCCATGGTAGCAATTCACCATTGGGTATACCTGCCTTCCCTTCGATGGGACAGATAAGGAACAAATGAACATTCTTCTCTCCTGCACTCCCCAGTCTTTTATCTCTGCCATTGCCAGCAGTCTCTGGTTAGTTGGTTTGCCTCAGTGTCCTCTATGTACCTTCTTTTATAGATGTGGAACTATAAATCAGCCAAACATAATGCAGGAGATATGTGATCAGCAAGAAAACCGACTCTGCTGTGGGAATATGAGGTTAAATATAATGTTTAGAGCAATTTAGTCAATATTTCAAGCCTTCCCTTGTTCTGACATTCTGGTCCAGAGCTATGAAGAAGAGAATAAGAAGAAGATGTATGAATTCAATCAGGGGCGGATTAAGGTTTGTGGGGGCTGCAGGGCAACTAACTAATGGGGGCCCCTTCCAATAAGATTGTCAATAAGCAATGTTATTAAAAAGTATAATGTGTAATTACTCCCAACACCACAAATGTGCTAAACACACTGTAGTGCTCCCAGTTCACATTATGCCACCTAAACCCCAATTCACATATGTCACAGTGCCCCTACACTGGTGATGTAGCTTTGTGTGCCCCCCCCCCCAGTGTGTGGGGGTCCCTGAGATAATTGGAACTGGATGACTTTGCTACGCCAGATGATCACAAATTTATGGCACTGACAGAATAGAGATTGATAACTCGGCCCTGAGTAATCTGAGTGGGCTTACTTTACCACTCCTAGGCTTGTTACTGACTCCTCCCACTGCATAGTGGGCGGGTAACTCACTGCCACTACGAGGCTTCTATGCTGGCACATGGAACCGCTCATTCCGCACAGGCCTCTATCACTAGCACCTGTAATCGCATACTTCTGGGTATGTGTGCACACGCTGCTGCAACACTTCCTGTGTAGTGCCGTCTAATTCCCACTAATCCGTCACTATGAACCAGTATGCGCTGGTAACTGGAAAAGGGTTTCAACTTGGAGACACTGGGCTCAATCCAGAACAGCTGGAGAACAGAATAGCATTGTGCACTATTCTCTTGGTCACAGGATACAAGCAGATGCAGGCGTCTTAAGACAAGATGTTTATTGCTCAAAACATCTTTAAAAAAGTTCCTTGCTTAAAGAGCTTGGGACAATCACAGCATACACATGTAACAGAAGTGTAATCCTTAAAGTTTAGAGAATATGCACAATGAAGGCTCAAGGCCCCTTTTTTATCTAATTCAAAGACACAATATCACAGGGGTTATGCCCGCCCTGGGTCCTTTAACCAATCAAGCTAAGTGCATGTGCTGTGTTTCACATTGTCCCTAATGGACAGTGAGGAATGGTCACTCACTGTGACTGAGACCACCTGGACAGGTAATCCCAATTGCAGTGGTTTACAGAAAAATCTATTTTAATACAGTTTGATTTAAAAACTTGTACCATATTTTACACTTTCTATCCACAAGCCCCAGCGCCTAGCACTGGTGCTTAACTCTTTCAGTACTTGGATGCTGGGAACAAGGCTCCAGTCCCAAGCATTCTGCAGCTCATAGCCCTGCAGCCTGGGACTAGACTCCCAATGCATGGCTCTCCCTGCACTCTCCTCTGGTATAGCATACAGGGGGTTAATCCACTGACACACTACATATGAGCCGCAGCCACTGAACTGCGTATGGGCTTCGGGGTTTCTGTACTGTCCATCACTCTGCGCTGGGGTATTGGGAGCTAATTCTACCGGTCAACCAGCATTTGGCCACTCAGCCCTGCACACTATAGTGTTGGAGCTCCAGAGCTAAGCTCCATGGACCCCAGTGGCCCATATCAGGTAATTTTGGGGCTCTGGTGATTGTATTGTGATCACGCTCGCAAAAGTGAGTGACGGGTAGTCAGCTTTTGAGGGGGTAACTGGGGGTGGCTAGGCAAACGCAGGTGTGTCGGGGCTGTTTAAACTCCATTTCATGGACATTCATAAATGAGTGATTGTGATCCCCTTCTCTGCATGCATGAGAGCTCTCTGCGTGTCAGGAGTGCCGCAGTGTTTTAGGCAGGTCAGACTTGACTTACAAGCTGCGTCGCTACCCGATCTGCATCAATGTTACCGATGTTTACGCTGTTGTGTGTCGTTGGACAGAAATGACGAGGCAGCCGTGGGCGTCCCTATGGTCGGCTAAGCTTTGTAAGGCATTTGCATATTTTAACAAATGCGATCCATAAGAGATTGCAGTTGCAATTGCATTAGTGTAATTCCTGGAATCAGGCCCAGTGACACTTTGCACCTCATTGATGTCACTAGGTCTTGTTTAATCATTAGGGGTCTATCTCTATTTAAGAAGCAGAGATAACCACTATTTTTATCATATTCTGTGGAAAAGGGGTTTTCACTACTTCCTGTTATTGTTAAAAAGGGTGGGTTAGTTGCTCCCGGGGGGGGGGACTTAGGCACCCCCCCAGGAGGGTTAGGGTTAAGCTAGGGGAAGGGGGGGTTAGGATTAGGGGAACGGGTATGAAATACCGTCGGCCGCATGGCCGGCTGTTCGATTCCCGTCAGCGTCAGCCCAACAGGAGCAGAGTGCGACGCAGCGGAAGCCCGACAGCGCTGGAAATCCCGATCGTGGATAGGTAAGTATCCACTAACCTAACCCCCCTAACCCTCCTTAGGGGTGCCTAACCCTAACTTCCCCCCCAAGTGCCTAACCCTAATCCCCCCTCTAAGTGCCTAACCCTAACCACCCCCTTCCCCGCTGCCTAAACCTAAGTGCCCCGGGGGAGTGCCTAACCCTAAATCCCCCCCGGGGGTGCCTAACCCTAACCTTCCCTCCCCCTAGCCTAATCCTAACCCTCCAGGGGGGGTGCCTAACCCTAAGTCCCCCCCGGGAGCCCTAAACCTAACCCTCCCCCCACGGCTGTCTGCTCGCAGCGCCCGGCATCACTACGATCGTGATGCCGGGCGCCGGTCTCCCAGCGTCGGGGAAATGCGGGTGTCTACATCCAGACACCCGGCATTTCACCCTTGCCGGGATAAGACAGTCGGGAAGCCGGCTGCCGGTATATAGGCAGTTGGCTTCCCGATTGCATCCCGGATTAGGCACCCCCCCGTAGACTTAGGTTTAGGCTGCGGGGATGGGAGGGGTTTAGGTTTAGGCACTTAGAGGGGGGTTAGGGTTAGGCACGTCTAAGGGAGGGTTGGGGGGGCAGGGTTAGTTTTACTTACCTAAATTCCCTGTCGAGATCCTCACTGCTGCCGGTCTTCCGGTGTCGGGATCTGAATATACTCGCATGCGGCCGGCGGTCATACATACTGATTCCATCTCAGGATGTTATGTATACGTACCGGTACTTCTGCCGTCCATGGTCATCAAATGACGTCCTGCGCTTTTCCATCTCATTATTGCGCAGTACTGATTAAAGATAAAATAATGACTGAACATGTGTGGCATCCTTGGCCCACGCATGCACAGTTTTATAAATGCCATGGAGCTTCCCATCACAGTTCTATGCTACCGGTAAAGGCTACCTGCAAAACAGTCTGACGATGCAATTCACACAGTCACACCTTGTTCAGCAGTGCGGTTACATGAATAATGCCTTCATCCTGAGGTAGGTAGAGCTTCGTGGTGCAAAATAACAAGATCACAGTTTTGCCTATTTCCATTTCTCTATCTGGTCTGGTTCCATAAAAATTGCCAGTCTTGGACAAGAAAAACCCATTATTTTGGAAGTCTCCTATACATTCCAGGAGTCAGTAAATATGACTTTATTACTAATCTCTTGAACAGAACATGCCATAGAAACATAGAAATTGCTGATATGTGTGTTCTACTTAACCGTAATGTTAACTGGTCCTAGAGATTTTCTTTTATTCTATTGTACAGCTGAACAGTTCTGTAATAATGTTTTATGTGTCTTGAGTATGTTCAGGAAGAAAAAAAATAAGCAAGATTTACCTTTAATAATAGTAAACTATAGTAATAGTAATAATAGTAACCTTTTATAAATTTACACATAGAAACAGTATCCATACATTTGCACCTAATAGAAAAACAATGTCGATCAACCCTCTTTTTTAATTTGATAAATATGCTGCACCTTTTTTTTAGCTGATCTTTAGAGACGAACAAATGCAGCCCGGAATTAAAATGAAAAGGAAAATAAAATGTCTCACTGTAGAGTCATCATTGATGCTCTTTTAAAAGGCATTACCTTGGGTATATTGCTTGAAAAGGTCAGTACACAACCAAAGATAATACATTTTAGTCAAACGGAGTTCATAGTTAAAGGGATATTTTTCTATATACATAAAATAAGTATGCATTGTCCAAGTAAAGTTTTAAAGTTATTACAAAATCTGTAAACAACCACTAGCATCTAGGGGAAGATATATCAAAGCTTGGAGAGAGATCAAGTAGCAACCAACCAGTTACTAACTGTCACTTGACAGGCTGTGCTTGAAAAATGTCAGCTAGAAGCTGATTGGTTGGAGCTCTATTTCTCTTGAAGCCTTGGCAAATCTCTCCCCCCCCCCCCCCCAATATGATAAACACTCATCTGCAGATGAAATGAAGATAAATAACTGTATACATTTTTGGTTCTGGACACATGCACACTGGGCCTCAATTTTAATTGGATATAAGTCAAATTCCATGATGTAAAAATGGGTTCAGATGCACTGCAGGTGCTACAAAAATTGTTCTCTTTATAGTTAATATTGTGGCGAGTTCTGGACTCCAACAATCCACACTAATAATGGCCTGAAGGACCACTATGTATCCCAGATGACCTTCCCCTTCTCTACCTTTTTTTCCACTGTCTCCTCTTTAACGTGGATTGCCGCTCTACACTTCCTTATCTTTTATTATTCTATTCTCTTCCTTTTCTGTCTGTTTCTATTGTTCTAATAACATTTTGATGAAGCTAGTTTATGCAACAAATAATTCAACATGCAACAAATAATTCTCATACTAGATATTATCTAATGTAATTTCTTGTTATTGTATTGCATTTGTTCTGGTTTATTTTTTTTGTTATTATGGACCTCTACGTAGGCTCCACTGCATATTGTCTTTCATATACTAAATAAAATAATATTAACATAAAAAAACAAAAAAGAAACACCACCATGTATAAGGGACAAAGGGCCTGATTCCGCAGGTAGCTTTGCAATTACGATCCTTGCTATTATGCAAATGCAGCAGGTGGTGTATTTGCGATCCCAGCACTTACTCAGGCTGGCGGGCTTGCGAGCCCATGCCACTGTGTTGATCAACGCGGATCCTGGGTTGACACGCCATGTTTCCGGGAAAGCCGGCTGACCCCGCCCCTTAAATGCCTCTGCCTGTCAATCATGCAGAGGCATTCAAGGGTCTGCGTGCGACTATGCAGGATCCATTCTGCATACTCGCAGAATGGGTCTTGCGCACACACAGATTGACGATAATTGGGAATCTGCGATCAGCAGTGCACTTGTGCGCACTGCTGTAATCAGGCCCAAGGTTTGTTTCAAGGTAGACCCACACCAGTTTGTATTCATGTTACTGATGTGAATATTGAAGCTATAAACTGCTTACTGAGAATAGCTCGACATACCACCAAAGGGTAAGGGCAAGACAACGATCAAAGGACCCTAAGATCATGGAAAGTGTAAAAAGCAAGTTGGTCTGCATTAAACAAATGAGATTACACCAGTCTAAAGTACTCCCTGTCAAAAACAATGGGTTTCTCTTATCTGCTCCATACTTACCTACTCTCCTGGAAGTAGCGGAGGGCTCCCAAATTTTCATGTAGCCCACCGCACCCATGTCCAGATCTACCACATCCCACCCACTTCCTAGTGAAGTTGGCAGGATGGGAAGATAATTCCCGCGAATCACAGCTCCGTACGAAGGGGGCAGGACTAATAACCCCCAAAGTGGCCAGCTGCGTCTCCTCTCCAGGCTTCTCCTTGAGAGGCAGTGGCGTATCTATAATGGGTGCAGTGTGTCCAAAGGGCCCCGCACCGCACACACTGCACCCATATTATTTTAAACTTACCTGTTCGTGGTCCTGCGTTGGGTGTCCGCGCTGCTCAGAACACTGGAAAATGTCCGTCGCAGCCTTTTTTCCGGCAGTTCTGCGCATGCGCAGTAGACTCCGGGCACACCCTAGTGCCCAGAATCTACTAAGGCTCCAGGGGCTGGCTAGCCGCGTCAGTCGGCTGCCGGCCACCAGGGGGGGAGAGGGGGCCCCGCACGGGAAGTGCCCACGGGCCCCCTCTCTTAAGACACCCCTGTTGAGAGGATATAGAAAAAGTTGGCAAGTATGATCTGCTCCCTGACTAGCCGGAGCCGTACTTAACTGCCCACAAATTGGTGGGATATTGCCTCAGTTATGATAAATGGTGAAGGACAGTTATGGTTGCCAGCAGCTGAATGGGTTAAGAGGTCTACAGTGTCATGTCTCAGCGTTCTGCTGTCTCTCCTTGCTCCACCTGTACTCCACAATAGTGCCAGCTGCCTATGAATGCCTTAATATTTATTAGTGGAGGCTTATAGGGTTGCTGTTTAACAACCTTCACTTTCCCCATCAATCATTATACATCATGTGTTTCGCACACCTCTTAGAAGGGAATTTATTTGAGAAGCGCCATCTTTACGTTCTGTTTCTTGTCATTGTATGTAATTTGCGTGTGTCACAACCTGATCCCTGTAATGTACAGTGCTGCGTAATATGTTGCTATTTAATAAATAAAAAGATAATAATTCAATCAAGATTACAGCAATGTAAAGGTAGATTTATAATATCTCCGCCTGATAATCCAGTGGTAATAGCACCTTATATGACCCAGCATGCAGTAATGATACATCCCACTTACCATTCATTTGTAGTGTAGTCTGCCGAGAAACTTCCTTGAAATGTTATTAGAATCCTTTATGAATAATTTATGCAGATTTGGTGAATAATGAAAACAACCCAGGAGGATTAGAACCTTTTCACATGTCTTTAAAAAGTTTTGAGAAGTATTTGAAATACTGTTCAATGAGATGCACAACGGCAAGGTCTCTAATCCAGAGCGAGATATTGAAGTTATAGGAAACGTATTAGATCATTTGTGCGAATAAATGATTTGACCGACTAAGACCAAACTTAGAAAACTGATCATTGGAATTCATGAGTCGGGTATTTAATGTAAGAACCAGACAATGCACTTTATATCTGAGAACATAAATTACCCCTCTGCATGGCAATTTATGCAGCCTTATGCCGCGTATCTACTACGCGATGTTACTGAGCGATTGCACGATTACGACATCGTAATTGTGCAGTCGCTCAGTAATCGTGCACTGTTATGTCGGAAGCGACCAGTGATGCGCGCTCCTGTTTCCGACATCAATTATCTACTGAACATGCTGGTCAATCTGCCGATAACGACAGGTTGCCCATGTTCAGAGATGATTGATGTACCTACACTGAACGATCAATCGTTTAGTGTAGGCACTGCAGGGGGGAGAGGAACGACGGTACGATTACGATGTCGTAATAGAGCTGTTGTGCCGGTATCTGCTAGTGGATACGCGGCTTTAGTCACACCCCAATGAGGGACTGATTTGCTTATTAAATGTACTTGTACTGTGTACCCTTTGCTCCTTTAAGACTCCAGTGTTTGCAAGTTTATAAGTGTATAAACTAACTCACATCATTGCACTGGCTGCTAGGTACGATGACCTCCTGCGACTCTTTAGCAGCTTGTTCTCCTGCTGAGACTTGCAGGAGAATTTTGAACTACAGTGCATGTGACAGATCAGGGCTCATTGACAGCAGCAATCAGGCAGCTGCCACAACCATACGCTCAATGTTCTCAATATGTGTATACACAAGAGATGTCAGGTTCCATTTTCCTGAAATACAAACACACACGAACTAATGGGTTCAGAATAAAATTGAGTCCAAGTTCGGAATCACTTTGAGGTTCCGAGTGGAACTGAGTCCCGATTCCGTTCTGTAGTCAGTTTGGTACTCGAATTTAAAAACTGAACTCGGGTTTTGGATTGCATGTAAACAGGTCCAAATAACAGGATTTTAGCTGTTTTATCGATTTTTTTTTCTTCAATATTTTATATACAGTTTTAAGGAGTCCAGATCCGAACTAAAAGAAACCGAATCCAAACCAAAACACAATGATGAATTAGAACCAAAACCAAGTCTGCGCACATCTCTAATATACACTAATGCCACAAGTGCTAAACCTCCAAAAATCAAGCCAAATCAGGCTGGACTGGGTCATGGAACGTAAGCTGGTTCTTTGCCCACAGTAAACACATACTTGCCGACATTTTGGCAGGGGAATCCGGGAGGGGGCTGGCAGGTCCGTCCAGCAGGGAGGATGGGGGCGGGTCAAAGAGGCGGAGCGGGGGCGTGCCGACGCGACCGCGTCATCGTGGCCCCGCCCCCGCCAATATTACTGGCATTATAAGGCAGGGGGTGGGGCTACGATGACACGATTCAGCGCGAATCGCGTCATCACACTCCCGCACCGCCCACTTTTGCGGCTGGCGCGGGGGATAGAGGGGTGCCGGCATCCATTCCGGGAGACTTGTCTAGTCTTGCGGGGTGTCGGGAGCGGCACCCGATTTTCGGGAGGCTCCCGACAGGCCCGAGAGAGTAGGCAAGTAATGAGTAAACATGAAGTATGAAAAATACATGAAAAGCCTCTTGCATATCTATAACCAAGCCTCTTGCACAGATATAACCAAGCCTCTTGCATAGCTATAACCAAGCCTCTTGCACAGATATAACCAAACCTCTTGCACAGATATAACCAAGCCTCTTGCACAGATATAACCAAGCCTCTTGCATAGCTATAACCAAGTCTCTTGCACAGATATAACCAAGCCTCTTGCACAGATATAACCAAGCCTCTTGCATAGCTATAACCAAGCCTCTTGCACAGATATAACCAAGCCTCTTGCATAGCTATAACCAAGCCTCTTGCACAGCTATAACCAAGTCTCTTGCACAGATATAACCAAGCCTCTTGCACAGATATAACCAAGCCTCTTGCATAGCTATAACCAAGCCTCTTGCACAGATATAACCAAGCCTCTTGCACAGCTATAACCAAGCCTCTTGCACAGATATAACCAAGCCTCTTGCACAGATATAACCAAGCCTCTTGCACAGATATAACCAAGCCTCTTGCACAGATATAACCAAGCCTCTTGCACAGATATAACCAAGCCTCTTGCATAGATATAACCAAGCCTCTTGCACAGACATAACCAAGCCTCTCGCACAGCTATAACCAAGCCTCTTGCATAGCTATAACCAAGCCTCTTGCATAGCTATAACCAAGGCTCTTGCATAGATATAACCAAGCCTCTTGCATAGCTATAACCAAGCCTCTTGCATAGCTATAACCAAGCCTCTTGCACAGATATAACCAAGCCTCTTGCACAGCTATAACCAAGCCTCTTGCATAGCTATAACCAAGCCTCTTGCACAGATATAACCAAGCCTCTTGCATAGCTATAACCAAGCCTCATGCATAGATATAACCAAGCCTCTTGCATAGATATAACCAAGAGATATACTTTTCCTTAAGAGCTGCTCACCAACACCCACTGTACTGTAGTTCACTGAAACATGAGTTGAATCACCAAACATTGCAATAAATTGCATTTGCATGTGCTAATCAGGGAGCTAGTTTAGCGACTAATAGATGTGCAGTATATGTCTAGTAAAGTGGAGGATGATGTTTAGCAGTAATTAGGTGACCAACAAGCAATTAGAAAGGTACTGTACTGTATGTGCTGGAAAGTGAGCAGGAAAGAAATCATTCAGTGAACGCCGAAAAGCAGTGGAGCCTGGAGACAGTAAGAGGAAAGCAGAGTACAAGCAGCAGGGTGTAAAATAAAATAGGAGACAATAAGAAACAATAAGACAATTCTTTAGTAGACATCATGAGATATGTATATTTAGCTTTGCCCCCTACTGACACTGCACTCCGCTCAGCAGTGAGAGTTGCCAATAAAGTTATCCTTATGTTACAATCTGCAAACTTGTGATGTAGAGAAGTGTGGGGAGGGCTGTTAAATCTTCATGGTAAAATGTATATTAAACTTGGCACAAGTTATAGCTCAGCACAAGGGCCATAACTATCCGCTGCTATAGTATGTGAGCAATTAATAAATCTTTTAAACATTGTTTATTAAAATTACCTTGAAATTAAAGCCCTCAGTTATTTAGGGGTTGCATGTTTTTTTTGGGGGGTGTATCATACATTTAGTATATCAATTTTTGGGGGTCCCTAGTCCAGTGCCGAGATAAATATAGCTTGCTGTTTACCCTAGAACTATTTGGGAAGTTCCTGTTCTCCTGAGCTGCAGGACACATACCTTGTGTAAAACATTTTGGTACTGACTCTAAGGGGCCTATTCATCATACGATAAACGCTAGTTTCCGCATATTTAAGTTACTGGGCCATTCATCATCAGGGGTCTGAATAGGACCACCTGATTTTCAGCAAACTCGAAAAACTGAAAGTTTTCGGAGTTTGCCTACGAGGACAAGCGCCATCTTCAGATGGCGCTTGTTCTCGTAGACCCACTCCTTCCTATGGGAAGAGGTCCCGGGGAGGTGAAGAGGGATCAAAGTGGAATCCTTCCGCCGCCTCCTCACTGACTCCCCCTGGTGGCTATGCATGTGCATCACCTCAGGGACAGGTAAGTAACGTAGCTACTTCTGTAGTTATGCTATTAATTGTGGGAAAAGCTGCTTTTCAGAACATCTGTCCCCACACCGGAGCAATGATGAAATGTCCTGGCGTTAAGTATCCCCCACGGCAAGGTGAATAGTTAGAAACACTATTCTACACAAGTCTTGGCAACATATAGCACCCATTATTCTCCAGCACTGTAGTCTTAGCACAAATAGCACTCAGCCTCTGTAGCTTATCCTGAATCCTGATAGTTGTCATCTGAATCAGAGCAGAACTAGCAGATGCTGTGCAGGTGCATACTACAAAAAAGTGTACCATAGAATTATTATTATTTTTTTCCCCAAAATATTTTTATTATGATATAACATGTTATATGCAACAGCACAGCACTTGAAACACAATTTGTGATAAAACAAAGAAAGCACATAAGATATATTGAGACAAGAAGTACATATCCTGAAATAGTAAAAAAAGACAAAATTTCCCATATATTCCTATAAAACTAAGCATAGTAATAGTGTCTCATAAAACTAGCAAGCTAAACAACATTAACAAGTAATAGCAAAAATGATTAATGCTAGACCGGGGTGATAGGTGGATGATCACAGAATCAGACCAGAAGTGGAGGTGATAAGTAGTCACTAACACAGAAATAATTGGGGACAGTATGGAAAATTTAGAATGCTTATTTGTGCCACCAAACCACGGGCATGGTTAAGCCCCAAGTTCATGTAAAGTGCAACCCACGATAAACCACTCCATGAATTGCCAGACGTAGCAGAGGTACTGTACCTCTCATTGTGAGAAGTATCTCCCATTGTGAGAAGGAACATACCTCCCAAGTTCCGCAAGTTGGGACAAATGCACTGACTATGGGACTCACGGACAATCCTTTGAAATTAGGTTCTGGTTCAGTGGACATGTACAAAAACAGGTTCTGTGAGGGAATAAGTGAAAAATGCAGCAGGAGCTATAAGATTATGGTAAGTAATACACTAACATACTCTTCCAATCCATCTACTAACTATGCCATAAACTACCTTGTACACATGGTTAGGGCCCTTCTTGGGTTTGTCATGACTTGCCATAAGTTTATACCTATAAATACTCCTGGTGTCATCTGTATAACTGTGCCCGCACAGGAACAAACTGCATTTACATATTGTCACTTATGCATTTCTATAAAGGAAAATGTCATTACTTTAAGTATTCCAGTTTGGCTGGATTCTTTAGGCCATTCGTCTCCAACGTTAACTGAGGTGTGAGCTACTTTAGAAAGTACTAAAGCTACTAAAATTGTAGCAAAAAAAAATCTGGCAAATAGCCGAACAATTGAAAGTAATTTAATGTAAATTAAAAAAAAAAGTTTCATAGAAAATAAAAATGCATCTATTACAGTGATATTGTTGTAGCTTGTAAATAAAATTTAAGCACAGGTGCATTATACTGTTAATTACCGGCTCCAAGGAGGTACGTGCAGTAGAGGAGCAAAAGATATAGGCAGGGCTAGGCAGGAGTCACTCGCTCCACCGTAGCGTAGACGCCGTGGGTGGAACCACAGGGAAGCACGTCATGTGTTTGCTATAGAGGCTTGCGGCAATCACCAGATGTGCTTCCCTGTGGCCCCACCCATGGCGTCGATGCCACTGGGGAGCACACATCAGGGGTCACTTCCTTCAAGTTGACTCAGCAGTACTGCAGCTAGGTGAGCTACAGGTTGGAGACCACTGCTATAAGCTATGCCCTAGATGTTTTAAAAGATAAGTCTATTTAAATAACATACAGTATTTAATAAGCCCAGTACATGTGTCTTTGTTTTATTATTATTATCACTTTAGAAATACCTGTTGTAGACACTTCTCAGAATCCCAGTACCACTGATTCTGTATACAGTCCTAGTGTGGGGTAGTCTGCGGTAGTAAGCTACAACTCCATTACATGAATGCATCCAAAAGCAGCACTAAGTGGTTTCTGTTTCTTCCCTGTTAAATCCTCAACAAGCTGCATGTAGCCTAGTTTAGTTACATCAATGTTTGAATCCTACACCTGCAGACAAGGTAACCCAAAATGAGGTTTTAAGTGGAACAGAGTCTGCTAAACAGTCTGGAGGCTGCATATCAATGTCTGTTACCTACAGTAACAAAAGTACATAAAACACTACTCCACAAATAGGCCAGGCATTGCTGTACCCTCTAAACTAAAGTTTGCAGATAACATGTTGTATTAGAAAATAACAAGGCTCTTTTTGTAAAGTGAATTCACACTTTAATGGTTCTGGAATATTTTGATGTCTCAGCACAGTAGCTGGAGTATATTTACTAAAGTGAAGGTTTTTAGAAGTGGAGAGGTTGCCCATAGCAACCAGATTCTAGCTATTATCTTCTATAACGTGCTAAATAAATGTTAAGTATAATCTAAATGAGTTACTGTATAAGATAAGCGCTAAGTAACTATGTGAGGAAACAATTGCTGGTGTGACCAGTAGCGGGGTCCTCTAGCGGTGAGGGATCATTTGCAGGAGTGGTCACATACCAAGTGTCTTCTACAGGAGAAAGGCTGAGCAGAATTAACTACCTGAAGTTGTGGTACAGATGGTTCACATTGTTACTCTGCTTTGATGCTATATTATTGTAAAAACGGGACGATTTTCCTGAACGATAACGATATCATTCAATGATAAATCGTTCATATCGTTCATTTTTCTGCAGTGAACGATCGACCAACGATGCACGTTCCCGCATGAACGATAACGATATCTATGGTCGACCGTACATGCAGGCCAACTTGGACGATTTTGTCAAGATTTGCCTGTAAGGACATGAAATATCTATCATAGATATCTATCAGTGTGTACACCCAAAATCATTTGCCCTGCACTACAGAAAGTTGGAGGGAAATCTATTAGCGATATCTTTGGTTGTGCAGGTTGTACCGTGTGTATGCAGTATAAGGATAAGTCATTCGATATTGTAATATAATGTTCATACTGTAGAGGGCAATCCTTTCATTTAAAAATCAGCAAATACATATTATGTAGAAATCAAAAATGACTTTATGTACAGTATGCACATTGGTTTTAGTTGCACCCAGAGCAACAGACTATAGTTTATCTGTACAGAGAAGACTGGTATCTCATTATCTTTGATTATCTGTCCTAATCAACATCATCTCATCAAGAAGTAGACATTCATTAACAGCCAACTGTCAGGACTTGGCTGTATCTGATTATTCCATGCTCTGAATTTGAGCTGTAAAATAATATTTGAAGCATTTTGTTATTACCGCCGGTGTTCCAGAAATATTTGTGTGACCTCAAATGTGAAGTTACCTTTGCTATATATGAGTATATTGATTTTAATGATCCCATTCATCATGGTAATAATATTTACTATTGTATGTTGAATTCTTCTGCCTTGTTCTAATACACTAAGGTTACATTTACAACGGGAGACAATTGAACTTATAACCACATCACTTTTTCTTCCCTTTTATTACATAAGGGGTATGTGGGAGCACTCTCGGAAACACATTAGAGTTCTAACTGGGAAAACTGCTAGACATAAGGGGCGGGGTGCAGCAAGCCGAGAAATTCGGTAAAACCCCGAAAATGAGTGTTTGACCGCACTTCTCATATGTACCAAGACTTGGCTGCAGTGGGTAACGCTATCTTCCTGATGGCGTTACCCATAGAAGCCTATGGGCTTCTCTCCGCAGAGTGCTGATAGAGGCATCCAATCGGATCCCTCCCAGCACCCCCAGCAGCTTGCGCAGAAGGACGCTGGAGGGGCTTCTGGGTCATAAATCCAGAAGCCCCTCCACCGCAAAGGGCCGCTCTTACCGACACAGCGGTACTTTACAGGGATCGTCATGCATGCCAGCGTTACCAACGCCGGCATGCATGCGATGACTGGCGGAATGCATTGCATCGCGAGTGCAATGCATCATGCATCCTGCCCATTGTCTGTTACGATATAGCTGCTTCCCACTAGACCAGCAGCAGTAAATTAAAATATGCAGATATAATATAGAGTTTCATTTGAAAGGAAATATAACTTACAGTAGCACCTTGTACAACATGCATCAACCCTTCAGCCCTGTTTAACCATGGTTCAAGATTGGATGTATTTGTTCTGGCATGAACAAGGCAGGTTGTTACTTAATTAGGTGGCTTTCAATAATGGCTCAGTGGATCTGGCATAGGGTCAAGTCAGTTTGGGACTAAGCCAAAAGTCTTCTGATTTTTGTTTATTGGACACCTTGGCATGTATACATTAAAATGGTGTAAAACTGTACGTAATAGTTCCAGAAGTTTAATTGACAATCAATTCAATGATGAATGTGTAAGGCACTCCATATTTATATCATCCCCATTATCACCACCATCACTTGCCACCTAGTATATTTTGTGCACAAAAGCATGAGAGCCGCACCCTAATGTGGGTCACTTGAATACTATAACAGCTGCATATTTCACAAATAAACTATTTTTGCAATATTAATTCCCATAAACGGGTTAAAAAGAAAAATAATTACAAGTGAAACAGATACGAATTGACAAAAACAAATCACAGATTTTTGAGGACTGTGTGATGTACTTTTATAGCCTAGAGAGATAAGGTTTAATCATATACATGAAATAGAATATACGTATCTAGAAGCACTTTTACTTCAAGAAGTAGAGGGAATCGGAGGGGAGAAATTATTCAGACAATGAAACTTTCCCTTAGCCCAGTACTTAAATCAGAAGAAGGCTAGTAGACCACGTAATAGCCACCCCTGCAGAAAATTCAGTATGCTATTTAACACCTTATGCATCATGTACCTAAACTGCTTGCAGACAATAGACATGTATACTTTTAGGTTTTCAAATGCTTATTGTCATCTTTAGGAGTGTGTTGACAAGTAAACAAATGTCGTTATCATTGCTATTGCCTAAACAGTGGATTTTGAAGGCAAAACCATGAGAATCATTAAAATGTATCCCATCAGTATAATAGAAATTAGACACTTTACTGAGGTATAGGGCACTTGTGCGTGAAAAAAAAGCTTACATTCACCCACATGCAGCGCTGTAAGTATCTCGCCATGTGACCGTGCATGCGCTTGGTTTACCGCCAGTCATCATCATTGAGCACTTGCACCTGCCCTATCCTAGGAGCAAAAGATATGGTGTATTCTTGCTTACATCATATCCTGCAAAACCCGCATTGACTTTGAGACATCCTCACTGAACTTTGCCTAGATGAGAAAGCCCTGTCACAACCCAGGTAAGCCTCTTAAGTCGTAAGTCTACATGCTATTCCAATGTGTAGAACTCTGCACAAACATTTAGCAAGTGTTTACTTAGTAGTCTGCAGTCATATTACATTGTGGCTGGATGCACAAGGATGGTGCACATTACAGAAAGGAGGCCTGCTGTCCGTAGTCCCAGATCCCAAGCAAGATGAGTAATTTTACAAGTAGCTACCTAGCTGTCTCCTGCCAAACACTAAAGCAGGTGCCCAAGTCTAAAGTATGTCAACCAAATGCTGTGTTCAATGCAAATCAGCCAATTTCCCACAAGGCATGCATGGAAATAAAAGCATGTGTTTGCCCATATGCAGTGTTGTACACATCTCTGTCGTTTACCCGCCCCTATCCGTACACTTGGGTTGCTACCTACTCATCATAATCATGATCCGTACACAATTCCACCAACTTATACTTGGTACAAATTATGCCAGTGGTAAGAGCCGTATTTACACTTATGTCCTGCTGAGAATGGAGAGCACTATTGCGCAGACTCCATGTTTATTGTCCAGGGAGGCTTCATTCCCTATTCCAAGATGGCCATTGACTTAAGTACTGTGCATGCGCATGCATCCATCTTGTTACTGTGTTGAGAGTCACAGTGGGGGACAGTGGTCTCCCACTTAGCTCCAGTGACACCCATTATTACCACTGACCAGAACGCTCTTCCAGCATCCCTGCACCGCTACCCGCATCCGCATACACTCACCGGCTGGTGAGCTGTATGTTACCCTGCTCAAGGCCTGCTCCATTTACCAGTGTGCGCTGGGCTGGGGCAATAATTATTGTGTGTTTTATTAATTTACTGTGGGGGACAATGTGTTTTATTTATTTTTTCCGCAAGGGACAAAATGTTTGTTTTTTTCTTTGGGGGCAATGTGTATGTTTATGTGGGGGACAATGTGTATGCTTATGTGGGGGTCAATGTGTATGTTGTTTTCCCTTGTGGGGGACAATATGCGTGTGTTTTTTCCTGTGGGGGACAATGTGTGTGTTCATTATTATTATTGTTAGTATGAATAATAATAATAATTGTATTAATTATGGATATAATTATATATATATATATATATATATATATACGGTATATATATATATATAGGTGCCAGAATTAAATTATATCTTGCCGTCCTCCCAACCTAAAAACGTTCTGGTGCCCCTGACCATGTCTAGATTCTGCACTCCGCAGCAAATGCAGCCTATACAGTCAGTGCCAGATTAATGTCCACATGGGCCTGGAGCTGAAATTTATGAAGGGCCTAATGTGTGTCGCCAGGGCGGTGTGACCAGTGTTGTGTGGGTGTGGTCTACACAGGTGGTGTGGCCTGTGCTCCTGAGTGCCGCCTTCGTTTGCCTCATGTATGTATATCTTTATATATATATATATATATATATATATATATAATGTATATATACACACACAGTATATACGCACACATGGTGGAAGCTAGGCTTTCTGTCACCTGAGGCAAAGACTCAGCTTGGCATCCCCACCCATTGGATAGTAGTCACTTCACTGCTTGAATACAGACGTCAGCATTGTAATTGTAATCTAATACCTCTTTTCCACTGCCCAAAATACCTGGGTTATTGCCGTGTCAACCCGGGCAGCGGCTCAGAGGAAAAGGGTCCTAGGAGGCTGTAATCTCTCTCTGCCCAGTGACAGCTGTCACAGACAGCCTCCCAAATGACTGCCCCCACCAGGAAGGACCCCCTCCCCTGGTGCCCGGTTCGCTCCGGTCCGGCATTCAGGGTGGAGTTTCCGGGACTTAGTGATGCCGTCATCGCCAAGCGCCAGCACAGCACCCGGGTGCAGTGTGAACGGAATCGACCGGGTCAATGCCGTAATGGAGAAGGGGTAAATCCCGCATCTGAACCGGCTTGGAACCATGTTCCAAATCCCGTGTCAGACCCAGGATTTTTGTTGGGGTATAAGTTCCTAGTGCATAACCAGAACTACTTCTGCTAATAGAGTATAAATTTAGAGGGATATGCTTTAAAAATAAACTAATATAACACTAAGGGGTCTATTTACTAAGCTGTGTTAGGAGATAAAGTGAAGTGTGATAAGGTACCAGCCAATCAGCTCCTAACTGCCATGTCACAGGTTGTGTTTGAAAAATGGCAGGTAGGAGCTGGTTGTCTGGTACCTTATCACCGTTCACTTTATCTCTTAACACAGCTTAGTAAATAGACCCCTAAATAGGTAAATTATGAGTAGTTTATCAAATGATGTAGGGGCTTACTTTTCAAATAATATTTGGAGGATATTCCCCGAATACACTAGTTTTTGGGAACTACCCCAAAATATTAAGGATCCCTTGAATGTATGAAGGTTCTTCCATTTCCGACAGCAGCTGCAGCCCCCATATGTTTCTATGGGGCTGTGAAGCTGTCAGATGAACCTTTCACATTTCGGAGCTTTCCCCGATAGCATAACGGCATCTCCAGATGGCGTTATCCTATAGTAGCCTATGGCCAAAAATTACAGGGAGAGGCCACCTCAGAAATGGCCTCCGCACATGCGTGGTCTGCTGACAGTGCATGCGCAGGACGGCCCCGGATATAGAAGGGAAATGATTCATTTTGCGATCATTTCCCTTCTTTACACATCGCAGGGACGAGCTCCTTTTGGAGTCCCTGTTCCTGCAGTTGATTTTTTTGTACATTTGGGGGAAAGTTAATTTCTTATTGCCGCAAATAGTGGCGATAAGAAATTCTAATTATTGGGTCTGAAAACTGATATGCCCCATAGAAATAATTGTAGATCTTATAGTTAAATAAAAATTAGAAATGTATGTTGTGATTTCCTGATACTGGTATACAAATTACACACTTACGACACAACATATAACATTCATACAAAATAGTCAAATTAAAAAAATTTAAATATAGTTAAAAAAAGGAAAAGTCCACACACTCAGCCACTCAATAGGATTAGGCAGTGTAGACAGTACTTAGAAGCTCCTGTAGAACCCTGTTAGTGAATTATACCCTTCTCACAGGTCCCTAATGTATATGTAAAGTGCTCTGTAACTCTGGGCCTGATTCAGAGCTGCTCGTAAGCGGCTGCTCGTTCGTTCCGAGCGATGTTCGCACATCTGCGCATGCGTATGGGTTGTAATACGCATGCGCGAACCAGTCAGTGCTGTCGGAAATCATGTGCTCGCAAAATAGCGAATGCCTGCTAATTTGAGTGACATGGTGAGGCATATGTGGGTGGTAACAGGGGAAGGTGCTTGAAAACGGGGAGTGGAATTCCGAACGCAGGCGTGCCAAAAGGTCAAAACGGGCGTTTTAAGGGTGTGCATAATTAACAAAGCAGCGTCATCGACCACGTCAGTTGGTTGTCTTTTAGTCTGAACTGCTCGCATGATTGCGGTAGGAAAATGCAACCACAAGAATAGCGAGCAGTTCATACGCCTTTCGATGTACTCGATTAATCTTATAAATAGCGGAGATGACGTATGATGCGAGCGGCCAGGGGGCGTTTTTAACAAAATAACGACCGCATGTTTTGTTCGCTCGTTCAGACATGGAGGCGTCAACAGACCGCAAAGAGCGAACGGTCACTTTAAATAGCGTCCGGCTCTGAATCAGGCCCTCTGGCCCTGATTCAGAGCCGGACGCTCTGACAGAACGTTCGCTCTGAATCAGGGCCGGCCTTCTTGTTTTTTAGAGCGGCCTCCTGGCTGCTCGCATAGCTGTGGGTGACCACCCACAGCTATAGCGAGCGGCCAGGAAGATGGTCGCGATGGTCAAGACCATTGCGACCATCGGGCTTGCGACGAGACCCTTGTGGTAGGGTCTCATTCATCGCAAGCCCCAGAGAGCTTTTGGCTCTAACAGAGCCGGTAGCTCTCCACTGACATCACTCGTGATGTCAGTGGGGCCGCCCCCAAATGGCAAGCATTCCCTCGGGAACGCCTCCGTTTGGGCAGCCACCCCCCACGACCCGCCCAACAAACGGGGGAGTATTCACTCAACATCTACAGCTCGCCCCCTTTGGTGCGAGACCTGGAGTGACGGATTACCCATCGCTAGCCAGGTCTCGCGCATGCGCACGACGGAGCCAGCTCCGTCGTGCGCATGCACTGTGGGCCACCATCGACCCGCTGCAGCCATTTTCCCGGTGACCAGCGCATCCTCTATAGACTCTTGGCGCACTCTAGTGCCCAGAGTCTATAACTCCGGCACTGGCCGCGCACAGCTCAGTACGCTGCCGGACAGAGAGGAGGGGACCCATGTCGGAGACTGCACATGGGCCCCCTCCTCTGTAGAAACGCCCCTGGGTCCAGGTCACCACCCCCACTCGGTCTCCCAAACGCCACAGTATGGGACTGTGAGTGACCACGCAGGACTCGCATGCACACACCCACAAACATCCTAGATGTACATAAACCAATGGGACTCTGTATATCTCTGAATGTTCTTAAAACACAATATGCTGCCTGCATTACAGACAACTACAAGGAATACAACGAAGTACAGTAAGTAAAAATCGGTTGTACCACTGACTCACCCCTCCTGGGTTGCAGAGTTACTGTACAATGGTATACTTGGTCCAGGCTCCAGGAACTGCTGCTCCCCGATTGCGGGGTTAGGAGGGTTTTGCCGGAAAAAAACCAGGGGACCAGGGGGCTCCCACACTAGTGGCACATTTTCCAGGAGACCAGGGGAGGAGCTTAGCGAGACCAAGGCATAGCAGCACACTGAGGACACAGTGTCGTATGCCGGGGGCGGAGCTTACAGTGGCCAGGGGGCGGAGCTTACCTCGATAAGTGGGCGGAGCTTAGAGTGACAAGGTGGCTCCCCCGCTGTGGGAAAGGACTTCGGAAAGGCCAGGGACGGATCTTAGGGCAACCAGGAGGCAGCGTTTACCGCGACCAGGTGGCTCCTACACTAATGACACAAGTTTGGGGGGCGGGGCTTAGCGCGAGTAGGGGGCGGGACTTCGGTGGTCAATGCGGGGGGGGGGGGTATGGAGTGGACGATGCCTTTGCCGGTCTGGAGGATAATGTGCTGGGCTGCTGGTGGTGACAGGAACAACTGTTTCTGTCACCACTGTTACTGTGCACTGCAGGGGATCCTGTGTGGGCCTATTTTCATGGGAGGCTTGGAGCTGAAGCTCCACACGCCCCATTGTTAATCCGGCCCTGTATACAGTAAATAGTGATGGCAATAGTGTTCATTCATTTGACTTTGGGGTGTGGTTGGGATATAATAACATAGAATTCCTCTGTAATTCGTCCCATCCAAGCCTCTCCCACTCTGAACAAAAAGAGAAAGGGAGACTTCAGCTTGGAACAGAGGTTACAAAGCACATCATGTCTCTTTTCTACAATACAGCTATAAAATACAATAATGTACTCTTCTAATAGTGTTACTTGAAACTTTATACTATGTATATGTTAGTAGTAACTGTGTTAAGATTGGTGTTGCATCTAGAATTACTAAATGGTATTTGCGATAAAAGCAAAGAAAACATTTATATTTACTTTAGCTTTTTCTATTATTTTCCAGTAACTAAGTGCTACATAGGATTATACTGTATATGTGTTCTTATATTAAAGGATGGAAATGAATATACAAATGAATGTTGCCTTAATCCCCTCTTGTAAAAGATTACTGTTATAGCTCAATATCCTCCTCAATAGCAGATGCTAGAACTATCTTTGCCTGAATATTAAAGTATTCCCTGACTGTTCCAAAGAGCCACGGTGTAAGAAAATTCTTATCTTTTTTATCTTCTTTCTTCCCTTTAGCTGTCAGTCACACAAGTATCTATCCATCCACTTGTGCCTATAATGCAGTTCTACCTGGGGATTTGTATAAGCCTAGCATCCCAGTCTGGAAGCTATTATTTGCTATTTCTAAATGAAAACATTATAGATCTCTCTAATGTCATCAAGTGAACCATGCAATTTTGCTATGTAAAAGACCCATTGTGTGACTACATATATAACACATAGCGAATCACATATTACTATCAGAGCACACAATGTAATTCGGTTGTACACAGTCTACCTGATTGTCACACATTAGAAGTCACAAAATACTATATTGTACGGTTTAGCCACAAAACTGCACAAAATTTTGCCATGTACTGTAGTTAAATGGTTGAACACTAAAAGCTGTCTCTTAACTGTGTGCATGACTCATCAGTCTGAATAAACATCACATGTCTGAGTAAATGTTATTCACCTAATTTAAAGGTCAGGCTGTCTGGACTGCAGGCGCAAGACTTGTTTACTTGACTCTATAAAAGGGTTTGCACGTGCCCAAGCCTATCACTGTGTTAATGAAGTGTCACAGTGTTATACAGCTGTACAGTTCTTGCCCAAGAGCGATTAATACAGTACCTTATAATATTGACTGTGGTTTATCTTCTATCACCTGTATCCTGTTATGTTCAAGAAAATCTACTTTGGATTTTAACAAACATGTGGACTAAGCTCCTTGCTATCATCCGCTATGCACCCACCAACTTGTAGGCATCTGCCAATAGGTTATAGGACCAACACTGTGGCTGTGAAGGACACGTTCAACGAGATTACAACTTCTTATTAAAGGTGAAAATTTATTTTCCAAGCACAAGTATGAGCTTCATAATAACAGAAGGCTCAGAGAACTACTCTACTTGGAAATTTGCCATAGAAATGCACTTAAAGTGTAGGATGCCACAGAAGGTCATGATTGATCCAGGAGATAACCCAAATCCCAAAGAGATGGATAGAGCCATTGGAACCATTGGCTTATCTTAGAACAGCAAGTATATTCCATTATCAATGGGAAAGCTGGTACCATGTCACTATTCACTTTATCTCCTAATGAAGCTTAGTAAATAGACCCCTAAATGTCTTAGATACTGAACAGTGTTATGCGATGGCTGCTGCTGACTGCTGAACATTTAGGATATGAGAACATACAAAAACTTCAAGAAGGGATGGTGACAGGAATGACTATAAGCAATCCTGATTGGTGTGTGACATCAACGGTAAGCAAACCCGATGCCCCTTCCTGAAATCAGCAACTAGAGCTGAGGCACCACTATCATTGGTGAACACAGATGTATGTGGTCCTATGGAACATGAATTGTTTCATGGATTCAAGTATTCCATGACACTAATAGACAATTTTACAAGGATGACTCCTGTGTACTTCCTAAGAGCAAAAAGTTAAGTGATACACAACATTGCGGACTACAAGAATTTAGTAGAAACTCAAACAGGTTACAAGCTTTTTGGACTATGAGAAAATATATGATCAAGCATCAGCTAACCATGGCATATATGCCAGAACAAAACAGTGCATATGAATGTGCAAATCGTACTGTAGTAGAAACACTCATGCAATGCTGAACAATCCTGGCCTTGAAAATAAATTTTGGGCTGAGGTAGTTCAAACAGTGGTTTATCTAAAGAAGAATGCACCCACTGTTGCAATGAATGGAAAAACAGTGATTGAATTGTGAACTGGTAAGAAACGTGACATCATTCTAAAAGAAAGAAGGCGCAAGTTGGACTACAAATCACAAGTCTGTACTTTTCTTGGACATTGTTTTGAGAGCAAGGGATATAGGGGCCTATTCACGTATGGCCCCCGATGATTAAGCACCGATCTCAGTGCGAGGGATCTTTAAGTATCCAACTCGCAGCTGGGGAAACTTGACACCGGAGCAATTCATCATTGCTTCGGTGCGGGGACAGCTGCTCCGAAAAGCAGCTGTCCCCCCGGTTAGTATCGCAGCTACAGAAGTAGCTTCCTGAGTTTCCTGAATATCAGGTGGTCCATTTGGGACACCTGATGATGAATGGCCCGGTAACTAAAATATGCGGAAACTAGCATTTTAGCATGGTTACCGGACCATTTATCGACGATGAATAGGCCCCATAGACTTTGTTACATTGCTAACAAAATATTTGTTAAATCATGAGTCAAACTGTGAAGTACATACCTGAGAAATGTGTAATAATTGAACTACCTGTGATTACCAGTACTTCTAACCAATAGAGTTTAAACCTTGAAGCCAACAGCAAACAAGGATTTCAACAAGACATAACAAAGGGAAACCCCCAAAGAAGTATAGTGAGGAATTTGACAATATTTCATTCTAGGAACCGCAAGTTTAGAAGAAGCAAAATTGAGTAATGAGTGTTCCGAATGGAAGTCTGCTGTAGATAAAGAAATGGCATCTTTAATTGAAAATGGGACCTGGACTATTGTGGATAGACGACCCACTGGAAAACAATTAAAAACTAATGGATTTTCTGTAGAAAGCTGAATACAGACGGATCAGTTGGTCATTACAAGGCTCACCTTGTTGCAAAGGGATTTACTCAGAAGTTCGGAATTTAATACAGTAAATTGTTCTCCCTTGTCGCAAGGTAAAGTACCCTACATTTAATAATTGCTATATCTGCACTTTATGACTTAGTATACCAACTAGATTTTGATTTGGTATATCATAATATTTAACTAGCTGGTCAAGAAAGTCACAATGGAAATGTGCAGAAACTTTTAGGAGAAAAATGAAAATGGAAAGACCATTGTCCTGCAAATCACTTGCTGGGTATGAGAATTTAGCAAAATGTAAAAGCTGGAACTATCAGTATACAGATGTGTCCACATACATCTATCCTACAAGTCACGTTTCACATAACTCGTGAGCCCCGAGTGTATTTTCGTGCAACTTTCCCCTTAAACTGCATCTTATTCACAAAGCGATGCGAATATGACATACCGTATATACTCGAGTATAAGCCAGGTTTTTCAGCACATTTTTTGTGCTGAAAAAGCCCCCCCTTGGCTTATACTCGAGTGATGCTCCAGGACCAGGGCCGGTTCTCCCGTTGCGCAGCTGAGTAGAGCGCCACATATTGGAGGGTGCGTCACTCAGCTGCGTACCATGAGGGCCGCGGTGCAGACTGTGTCTCTGTGACACAGCTGCACCGCGTGTGTAGCGCTGACCGGAAGGAGTTTGGTCAGCACTACACAGTGCCAAACACACAGCTGCCGGCAACGGAGCCGGTAGCAGCGTCGGGACCAGGAGCGGGGTTTCAGGTAAGTGTTTTTGGTTTTTTATTATTACCGGTACGTCTCTCTCTACTGGGGGGGCTACTACTGGGGGCAGTACCAGGGGGGGAATTACTACTGGGGGCACTACCAGGGGGGATTACTACTGGCAGTACCAGGGGGAGGGGATTACTACCAGTAGCTGCTGCATTTTCCACCCTATGCTTATACTCGAGTCAATAAGTTTTCCCAGTTTTTTGTGGTAAAATTAGGTACCTCGGCTTATATTCGGGTCGACTTATACTCGAGTATATACGGTAATAGGACATTTTAAGCATCTTCTGCTGATTAAAATGATATGCAGCATGCCTATATTCTGTGTGCAACTGTGGGTGTATCTGCATGCAAAATGCTATGTTACAGTGTTAGCAGCTGTGACACTGTAACTGTAATTTTAACCAACAGAAGCTACTTGTGCGTCCTATTCACATCGCCTTGTGAATAAGACGCATTTTAAGGGAAAAAGTCACCCGAAAAGACACTCTGCGCTACCGAGTCACGCCACGGCATGGTGCAATTAGAAGGTCTGTTTGACACACAAGGAGGCTAGATGTATGTGGACACATCTGTTGATCAGCAAAACTATATTGAAACTTTACTACAGAAATATGGTATGTCAGATGCAAAGCCAGTGTATACTCCTGTCAGCAAAAGTACAAAACTAACTAGAAGCATGTCACCAACACCAGAATCTGAAATAGAGAGCTATCCCATACCAGAATGCAATTGGAAGTTTGATGTATGCAAGTGTTGGAAGCCGCCCGGACATCACACATGCAGTGTGAGCCGCTTTAGCCAGGTTTCACTGAATCTCCTGGAAACCACATTGGTTAGTGGTTAAGAGGATCTTGAAATAACTAAAGGGTACTAGCTCATTATAACTTATGTTTTCAAAGGCTAAAGCTGGGTACACATTAGACAATGTGTACCCAGCACGACATCGCCGGAGACGGTACCCGGCATGCAGCAAGTGCATACATACTTGCCAATGTCGGGTCCTACGGGGGGAGGGATGTTGTATTCTGCAGGGCCGACGGGTAATGTATCTAATGACCCTGCGGGAGCACACATGTCATAGGTATACACTAGACAATGTACCCGATATGACGCTCCAAATCGAGGGATCAGACAGCATACTGTATCGTCTAGAGTTTAGTGTGTACCGAGCATAAAACTTTAAACTTGCAATTTTCTGCAATACAGACTAGGGAGCAGATTAAGACGACAGACGTTCTTATGGAATCGGTATGTGTTACTGCTGGACCTAAGCCCGGCGGATGAAATCCCGATGCCGGAAGGCCAGCAGATGAAGATCCCGACTATGGTAAGAAAGTACCCTAACCCTACCCTCTTCCCCCCTAACCCTCCCTTAGGGGACCCTAACCCTAACCTTCCCATCTAGTGCCTAACCTCCCTCCAGGGGTGCCTAAACCTAACCCCCCCTCCACGCACCCTAAACCTAACCCTCCTGGGGGGATGCCTAACCCTAACCTTCCCCCGGTAGTGCCTGACCCTAAACCCCCCTTCCCCTAGCCTAACTCTAACCCTCTCGGGGGGTGTGCCTAACCCTAAGTCCCCCTGGGAGTCCCTAAACCTAACCATCCCCCCCACGGCTATGAGCTCCCGATGCCCGGCTTACCAATGTTCGGTATGCCGGGCGTCGGTATTTTGGCGTGGGGCTAATGATAGGTTGGTATTTAGATGCCTATCATTAGTCCCATGCCGGGCTTTCACTGTTGGGAAGCCGGCAGTCGGCATTTCAACCGTCGGCTTTCTGACTACATCCCGTTCTTATAATGGCTACCTAGTTGAGTTAGCAGGCGCAGCAATAAGCGGGTTAAGTTAGAAATAACCAACAGTTGCTTTATCTTTAACTTACATCACAAGCACTGAGTGCATTTCGTGAAAAATGTGGTCTGAAATGTGATGATTAATGATGTTTGTTATTATTGTTGCTTGATGCTTTTATGTCTTATTATAGGAAGTTTTGAGAAAGTTTAAGATATTTAGAGCTCGTAACAAGAGACATCTTGTATGTGTGACATCATCAAATAGGATTTTAGGCTGTCCATGGTAAATGAACCCACTGCATTGCAAACAATAGGTACAATAGCTATGTTTTTGCTACGTAAACAGTAGCACCGAGTATAACCTGGTCCTGGTTAATTCGAGGAATTGGCATGAGTCACCAGGTGATAACTCACATAGGGGTCTACTTATCAAGCATTAAGAAGCGTGGAGAAGTGGACCAGTGGAGAAGTTACCCAGAGCAACCAATCAGCTTTGAAGTAGCATTTATCAAGTACAGTCTATAAAATAATAGGTAGGAGCTGATTGGTTGCTAGGGGCAACTTCTCCACCCTTTTCACTGCTTGATAAATAGACCCCATAGTGCCAGAAATGTACCTTATTGCAACTGCAAGATATTAATAAGATACTCGTCTAAATTAAAAGCATAAAATCTAAAGAAAAAGCAAAAACAATAATGAATATATATTTAACAATAAATGTTTTATTTCTTACTTATAATATAACCCAGCCAAAGAGCTTACATTTTCTTTTTATTCATTCCAAGTTACTTAAAAAAGATTCTATTATGTGCAATAATAAAGCCTTTATGTACTGTATTTCTTAAAGCCCCAAGACTCCATGTAGTCTAAAAATCGATAGCGTGGCTCAGCTGATTGTCACTCATCCACAAGTCAACTGGCTTAACTATTTCATGACTGAATAATCTCCCCTTCCTTCTTCATGTTCCAAAGGGACTAACTTTTAAAAATCGTATTCCACATATGTAGATTTTATACTATTTTGTGAGGTGACAGGTTTTCATTTTGGTGGCAAAGACGAATAAATATATTTCTTGGGAATTCCAGGTGTTGTTAAACCCATATATCCCTGAAAGAAAAAGATGATGAACATCTAGGAAGTATTCCCAGCGATTGAAAAACAGCCCGATCTTAGTACCTCCCTTAAAACAAGGAATCATCTTTTGGAATCTGCTGGACTTGTTATCAAAATATAAGGAATTTTAATCAAGTTAAAGGACACTAATGAAATTGATCTTAAATATACTTAGGAAGACAAGGACAATTAATATCTTAAAAGAACTATTTTCCTTGCCTTAATTATGTTCTAAATAACGAATCCTTTTTAAAAGAATACACTATATTTTTAATAATTTTGCATGGTAGATCTATTTAGTTAGGGGGTGACTTAGGGTATATATAGAGAGATCTGTTGCTCTACTATTTTTCATCAGTGAGCTTGAAATAGGAAGTGTAAAAAATATTTGCATATGATTCTAACATTTATTTTCTTTTTTGAGCTGTAGAAAGCATGGTACGTTTAAAGATGTGTATTTAGTGTATGGGTGGAAGCCAAATCCACTACACGTCTATAAGGGCGGAAGCATCACTATGGTAACCAGAAATCTGAATGAATCGAGCTGTGATGGCGGATATCTATTCCAGGTGTAGCGCTAAGTCAGGGCGGAAGTAATGGCTTTGAACATTCCTGATACAGCGTCTAGCCAGGGCGGAAGTGATGCGATACACATGACGCGGCCGGATGCAAACGTACAGTCAGAGCGGAAGCAACATGACGCGGCCAGGTGTTAATACATGATTGAGATGCACGAAAGTGACATCACTCCGGGACGACTTGGTTTTTTTCAGGATTTCTTCACAAAGGCGGTGGAACGGATGTGACGTACGGGAGTAGGGCGGAAGTAATCAAAGAAGGGCGGAAATGACATTTCGTGCAGACGGACCCAGCCCTACATCTAAGTTATAAATATAGTTACTTTTAACTTTGTATGTAAATAGGATGTTGTTTTACTGGGATGTTTTACTGAGATTAACAACCCATAAGCTATCTTATTAAGTTTTTTGCTAACACATGAACTCCTGAGCACAGGAAGTGATGCAGACCCATGACCCCCTCTTGAACTCTCAGTGGGGTATAAATAACAGTCTACCTCACTAACACACTATCCCCTTGATGAAATCTAGAGACGAAACGCGTTGGGGGTGTCTGACCTATGCCTCATGAACTCTGAAAACAGTCTCTCTCGTTGTATCAGATAAGCTGCTATATTTATTCCTTATTTATTTCGTTTGAAATCAATTTTTTATCTCCATCTGTTTACTGTTGTATGAAATGCCTCTTGATTTTATATTTATATTTTTATATGTATGAAATGCCTCTGGATTTTATACTTTCTTGTTTATTTATGTTTGATTAAGGGTAACCTTTTTTTTATGTTTGAGGTCCTTTACTCTGTGTCTATAATAAATCTGTTATTAATTTTATCACTATATTTATTCAAACTATTTATTCACATTTACACAATTTTTAGCAAAATAGTCGCTCTAATATCAACTCCCCCCCTTGTCTACATGGTTTTTAAAATACTAGCACGAGTATTTTTTATGTTGATTCAGAGCTGACGCCTTAATATTTTTGGTTTTGTTTGCTATATGTATACTATATGCTCACTATATACTGTGTCACTTCACTTTGAAAGAGTATTGGCGCCACACCCATCTACTTCTCTATATATGAATAAATATATTTACTTAATTCATACTCACCTACTTTAATAATCTCCTTTCCAGGAGAATCCCAGTGAGGAGATGCAGTTAGTTGCTGATGGAGGCAGGGCTGGACTTTTTGCACCATTAGGAAGCTTTCTTGCGGCATAATGATGCAAATTGTAGGTCTATCAAGAGGGGGTAGAGAGTCAAAATGACACAAATATTATAATATCATAGCATACTGCCCCTGCCCATATATACACACAATTCCTGGTATTATTCTCCCCTAGCTGTCCACCACTAGGAAGTGAGTGGGTTGCGGGAGGACCATCCACTCTTCTGGGAGCCCGGGGGACCACTCGTTAATTCAGCACTCTCCCTGAGGTTCTGGGAGAATAGGTAAGTGTGATTTCATGTGTAATACGTCGGGTATAATAGGCAAAGTAAGAAAAACAAATTCACTTTTGTATGACTCTTCCCCAAGGTATTTTATTTGTGATAGTGCTACCCCAAATGTTTATTCCAATATGTGATAAGTTGTTTCAGCCCACTATAGGGATACAAGATATCTTTACTTTATAGATTTAGAGGCATCAACACTAAAATAACGGTTTTAGGGACATTTTCCTTAATTACCGTTATTTCAGTATTCATTAACACACTTAACACAGGAGATAAACACTCCCAGCACTTTAGTATGGGTATATAGAATTAAGCTATTCATCAAAATGTAGAAATTAGGCTATTGGGACAGACACAGAATTACCGCAGCTGTAGGCAGTGCTGCCAATGCGCCGCTTTTGCGAACGTAACAGCGCATGCGCAGCACTGATTCCAGCTGCGGTAAGGTAGAGAGAGTAGACAGGGAAAAGTATCTATTTTCTGAAAAGCTGTCATCGCAAAAATGACAGCTTTTTGGAATAGATAGTTATGGAGAGCAGGAATGATGACTTCCTCTGGTAATTAGGTAGAACTCCATGCGAGTTCTAAACCGAATTACCGCCATCAATTTTTTTAGTAATGATGACTATGCCATGCGGCCGGCGGTAAATGACACTGAATCCTATACAATACACAGACTGACTGATTTGGATTTATATAAGCGGTTGGAGGCAGGGAAGAATGAGTTTTTTCTTAACAACTTTGATTATCTTTTTTGCATGTTTCAGATGGGAGTCGTCTGGTGGATCTTTCCTGCACACTTTTACTTCTAGTATTATCAGGAGCAAACATAGCATTTTTCCTTAACATATTCTTATTGTACCAGCCACCTCTATTTATGTGAGACACTCCTGTGGTCTCCACATTTGTCCTGATTTGCTGCAGGTTGGGATCCTGGGAAGTATTTATTCTACTGCATGCTAAGCCTGCCCGCTAAAATGGAGTTGTTTTGTTAAACTTGCCCAGCAGGGTGTGTGAACTGTGAACGCTACTGATATTGATGCAATGTGAACAGGACAGAAACCAATAGGAGCCAATTGATCAATTTCTGTCAATGAGTCCAACAATGGCAGCGTACAGGTAAGGGAACTGTAGCCATTACTGGCCAGCGTAAATGTATATCTGGTTGGAGGTATAGAATAAAACCAGTTAATAGACACGTAAAGGTTGCTGTCCTGCATATACATTTTTCCTAACAAAATTAAAAGCGCTTTGCTCTACAAATTCTAAGTGTCCCTCATTGGAAATGTTAATACGTTACCTAGATCCATCGTGAAAGACATTGCTAGGTCAAGGTGTTCTGGCATGGCATCTAAGACACTGAGCTGGCCTACAGTATTCCCCTGGGTCTTGCTGCACTTAATTTAATTGCATAGCTGTGCTAATATTTTATGTTTCTTATATTTTAAGCTTCTGTTTACTCTGACAGACTTAAATGATGTTTACTTGTCAGAGAAAAGCACAATATTCTCTGTATTGAAGATTGCCGGGTGCCAAGTTCACAATGAAAACCTTCTTCCTGTAGCTAGTGTACTGTGAAGCAGGAAAGAAATGACCGTATTTAGGGCCAACCAGTACCGCACTTCTAAGCTTACTTGTGCTACAGGCAGCTCCCTCTCCTGCCTACCTTTCAGTCTGTCCCTAATCATCCCAGACTCAATTTCTGTTAAGAAACACGGCCCAATGTCACTATGTTCAGCTCCAAAAATATATAGAGTGTACTATTTTGGCAAAACATATAACAAACTTTGAGCCATTTTTATAATACAGGTTGAGTCTCCCATATCCAAAATGCTTGGGACTAGGGGTATTTTGGATAACGGAATATTCCGTAGTTTGGAATAATTGCATACCATAATGAGATGTCTTGGGAATGGGACCCAAATCTAAACACAGAATGCATTTATGTTCTATATACACCTTATACAGACAGCCTGCAGGTCATTTGATACAATATTTTTAATAATTTTGTGCATCAAAAAAAGTTTGTGTACATACATGAAATTCATTTATGTTTCATATACACCCTATACACAGCCTGAAGGTTATTTTATACTGTATTTTAATAATTTTGTGCAATAAACAAAGTTTGTGTACATTGAACCATCAGAAAGCAAAGGTTTCACTTTCTCAGTCACGCTAAAATTATTCCGTATTTCGGAATATTTGGATATGGGAGACTCAACCTGTAGTGATATCTGTTCACATAGTGAAACCTCATATAGAGGTTATTAGAAATCACAGATGTGTTTTGTATGGTATACATTTTTGCTACCCTCATTGACATAATATCACGTCCTGTCATGCATGTCTAGAAACAAATCAATGTTTCTCCTTCATGCTGTAGTCTACTGTCTAAAGCCAAAACAATGCAAAGTTGTTCACATCTTGTTAAAAAATTGCATTTATTCCCTTGTGTGAATTGAGGCACCGAGGAGCATTTTATCGGTCACTTCAGCTGACACAATTTTCTCCTATATTGCAGTTTAATTTTATGTTATATGTACAGTAGCTTAAGAGGAGATATGATTGCTGCTGCCAATTGTGAGACTGTAACAAGTGCTTCGAGAGCCTGGAGAATTAATTGTGCCTTTAACCAGGTTACTGCACATTCTGAGAAGGGGACGAGCTGTCACCAGGGAATGTTTGTCCAAGTTCACATTGCAGAGTAGATATGCAAAGCTCCTGCTGTAACCCTCAGTAACAGGAATGACAGTAGATTTCGCACAATGTATTTCAGCCACCACTCTCTCTTGTGATTCTCCCTCAAATGTCAGAAATAAAATCCATAAATAGTGATACATATTCAACTTAGACACACAAGCTTCAGGCAAATCATGCAACCACTTTCTCTCAGTACTTAGGGTCTCATTCAGACCCGGTTGCAAGCGCCGATGCGCTCGCAACCTGGTCGATGGTCCCCACAGAGCATGCACACGACGGAGCCGGCTCCGTCGAGCGCATGCCCGAGACCCGGCTAGCGACGGGCGCTCCATCGCTAGGGGTCTCGTAGCAGACGGGGCGAGCTGTCGATGTTGAGTGACAGCTCGCCCGTTTGCTGGGCGGGCCGGGGGTGTGCCTGGCCAAACGGAGGCGTTTCAGTCGGAACGCTTGCCGTTTGGGGGCAGCCCCACTGACATCATTGATGATGTCAGTGGGGAACCTGCTCAAACAGAGCAGGAAGTTCCCTGGGGCTTACGAGAGCCCAGACCCAACCTTAGGGTCTGGTCGTAAGCCCCGATGGTTGCGATGGTGATGACCATCGCGACCATCACCCTGATCGCAAGCTAAGCTGTGGGTGGTAACCCACAGCTTAGCTTGTGACCTGGAGGCAGCACTTCAAAACAAGAAGTGCCCGCCCTCATTCAGAGTGAGCGATCGCTTCTTGCGATCGACTCTGAATGAGACCCTTAATCTCTATGTACATTTGCCACTGCACTAAATTGATTTAAACTGTGGGGGAAGTGTTTTGTCCCAGGACTCATCTACAGTATATTTCAAATTCATGTTCTGCTCTGCTCTGTCTCACGCTGAACAATGTGGCTTGGAATTAGTGATCATTACATTTCTAAGACACCTACCCAAGTTCTTTGCTCTCCTTTTAGTTGGGGACCGCACATCTTTGCCCTAGATATAACTGCATATACACATGAAAACTCGAAACTCCAAAGCTGCATAATATTCTGACACCTCGGGGAAAAGGTTACGGAAATCTTTCGGTATGATCTGAGTTACAGTATATGTGGCTAGTCGCTAATCACTCTACAAAACTGTTCCATGATTTATTCTGAGACAACAGAGGTTAAAGTCGCCATTGTTACATAGAGCTTATAAACCATAAACTCTCCTTATTAAATGCGTAAATGACTTGCTCTCCCATTTTAATGCAATTACTGCACATTAGCAAAAATAAATTTACTTTCCAATATGGGCAAATAACTGCCCCGTCATTTTTAATGAAGTGCCACTTGTATCATTCCTCCTGGTTTACAAGCGTTGCTCGGCTTGCAATATCCATGGCCTCACCGGCAAGTGTGGAGTCTGTTGTTGGTCTGCTGAAAAAAATATAACATGTTTTTGGTGTGTTTTCCTTAATAAATGCCACCTATTGCCCTAGGCTGATTCATGTGTCTGTCCCTATGTACCCAAACAATCCACACCCTCATGTGTGATATAATAAAGCTGTAATATATTTCATAGTAGAACGTGTATCATAATCAGACTATAAATACACAAAATATAGATAGAGCAGTAAAATAATGTTTGTGAACTTATAGCACGCATGCAACCTACAAAGAGAAAAATAATCCAGTTTGTGGACAAAGCTAATAATGAATAGAGGGCCTGATTCAGATCTGCACCTAATGCCAATGTTTACGTGTGTCGGCAGCGTTTACTGCTTTGTGGATATCCATAAATTAGTCACTGCATTCTTGCTCACTCGCAGCAGGAGAGCCCTCTACGTTACTGCGAATCTGCTATGCCTGCAACAGCTTAGATTACCCAGAAAGCTGATGGCCGCCTAATCAGCATTCGATGTTTCTGGTTTTGTGAGTGAATGGCGGATGTGAGATGCTTTCAGTGGGCGTCTCTAACCACTGGCTGGCAAGTGAGCCTTTAGCACATTTGTTTTTACAAATTGTGATGCACAAGAGATCACAGCTGAGATGGCATTTGTGTGCAGATCAGAATCAGGCCTACAATGCGAACACTTCACCAATAACAAGTGGCTACACTGAGACACACACTAAAATCAAGGGGATTATTTATGAAAACTTGGAGAGAGAAATAATTGTGAGAGATAATGTACCAACCAATCAGGTCCTAACTGTCATTTTCAAACACAGCCTGTAAAGTGACAGCTAGGAGCAGATTGGTTGGTACTTTATCTCTCACAATTTTATCTCTCTCCCTGGGGTATATCTTGGGGTCCGAGTGCTCCTGGCAAAGTAAGGGACTGGCGCCCCCCCTGTTGGCAGTTAGTAAACACACCGTGGTGGCTGAATGGGTGCGATCGGCCTCTCCTCCCTCGTTGTCCGGAGCTGATGCTTCTGACTGACAGATCAGCAGCAGCACAGACTTTTTACAGACTGAACTGGCCACTAGTGGCATTGCCGGGCTGCGCCAGTGCGTCCCCACACCGTTCGACGCCCCTGGCTAGTGCCATCCTGGCCAATAGGAAGATACATCCCTGCTCTCTCCTATAACCCCCTAAGTGTATTGACGAGGGTAATGTTTCTGATACATACAGTATGTGAAACACATGGCTTGTGTTATGTGGAAAGTCATGTTAGCAATGGTCCATCCTTTATGGATACAGTAGAGCAAACCAAATTTGCAGTAGTACAACATACAATAGCATAGCAGCCTTCATGTGGATCTCTTCAAAGGGTAAAGACGCACATCCACTTGCCGATTTCTATGAGCAATTGAACGATAACGATATCGTTAACATTCAATCGCTCAGGAATCGTGCACATTAATGTCGGAAATGACCAGCGATGCGCGCTCCCGCTGGTCGTTTCCGTCATCAATCATCAGCCAAACAAGCTGGTCAACCTGACGATAACATCAGGTTGAGCACGTTAGAGGATGATTGATGTGCCTACACTGAACGACTGAACGTTGTCAATCTCAATGAACAATTTCGTAATCGTGCAGTCGTTTCAAAGTCTTCTAGTGGATGTGCCCCTTTACACCTCCCTCAGCATATTCTGTACTGTAGCAAGTGGGGCTGGGGTCACTGCCATATAAACCACCACCCTTTATCGACCAGTGCAAGAAATGTGCTGTAAACTGTAGGAAAATGCAGCTGCTGTGCATGGCCCTGGGCATCCAGTCCCAAAACAATTCTATTCATCTCTAATGGAATAAGACTGTACGATTTAATCCTGTGAAATAGCAGCTACAAGGGCCGGCCAGATAGACACTCAGCTCTGCCAGGAAGGAGCCGGCCCTGTGAGATCAAACTGTGTGCAAGTGGCAGAGAGGTGCTGATAGCGCATTGTGAGGTGGATAGAGGTGCTGATAGCGCATTGTGAGGTGGATAGAGAGGTGCTGATAGCGCATTGTGAGGTGGATAGAGGTGCTGATAGCGCATTGTGAGGTGGATAGAGAGGTGCTGAGTACCTCAGAGTGCACACTATAATTGCAGACAAACAGCATCGGGTGTGACTAATGAATGTGAGACGGCAGCAATGTGCATCCGCCCTGTGAACACCTCATTTATGCTAATGTGGTTTTAGGAGTGAGGGGCATCATAACCTTGCTAATCCACATTAAGCAACTTTGGGCCACAGAGCCTACAGGAAGACCCACCAGATGCAGGTAATGCCCCAACTTTTTATTTCACCATAGAACACCAAAGTCTATAGTCGGTTACCAAAGTAATTAGCATTCCTGCTCCGAGGGCGGAAAGCTGGGTTAAATGGGGGACCCTCTGTTTACTATTGAGCAGGATATACTCATCAGGGATACAAATAATAATAGTGCACAACTGCTTAACTAGTTGACTCTGTGGTGACTAATAGGGGATCAGGACAAGATCTTTTCTAACAGCATCTCTTTATGTTTCATAACCAAATAAATGAGATTTCAAGGGGTATATAATATATGCATATTGTGGTAATATGGAATATTATTTCTTGTCTATGTATCATTCTGTAGTTGCCGGACACAGGTTTCGATGAGAGCACGTCCCGGCAAAAAGAACAAAATAAAGTAATAGCCAGGGGTGTATTTAGGCATCCGGGCGCCCCTGGCAAGGTAATGGACTGGCGCCCCCCTCCCCTCATAATTTCAGGAAGTGCCCCCCAGTAGTAGTCCCCTCTATGCAGTGCCCCCCAGTAGTAGTCCCCTCTATGCAGTGCCCCCAGTAGTAATCCACCCTATGCAGTGCCCCAGTAGTAGTCCCCCTATACAGTGCCCCCAGTAGTAGTCCACCCTATGCAGTGCCCCCAGTAGTAGTCCTCCTATACAGTGCCTCCAGTAGTAGTCCACCTATACATTGCCCCCAGTAGTAGTCCCCATATACAGTGCCCCCAGTAGTAATCCACCCTATGCAGTGCCCCCACTAGTAGTCCCCCCTATGCATTGTCCCCAGTAGTAGTCCCCCTATACAGTGCCCCCAGTAGTAGTCCCCCTATACAGTGCCCCCAGTAGCGGCCAACCCCCCCATAACATGCCCAAAGTAGCGGCCCCCACAATACAGTGCTCCCAGTAGCGTCCATCCCCCCCATAACGTGCCCCCAGTAGCGGCCACTCCCTATACAGTGCCCCCTAGTAGCCACACTCCCCCACTGTGCTGTGCCAGAAAAAAAAAGCAACTGATCCCCGCTCCTGCTGACGACCGCCGCTGTCCACTCCTCTGGGCCCGCTCTAGCTCTGCACTATGGGGTGGGAGAGACGTCATGACGTCTCTCCCATCACCAGCTGCAGGGGGGAGCTCCAGTCGGCTCCCTCCGTGGACGCAGCAGCCAATGAGAGTCTGTCTGACTCTCATTGGCTGGCTGCTATAACAAACAGACAGCCGCTGCAGTGAGAGTGGTCTGCCCTACACTTGGGGCCTGGGGGACTAGCGGGGTAGTCCACCCATTGGCTGCTGGTGGCACTGCTGAACGGTGCCCACCCTTTGGTTGGGTAAATACGCCCCTGGTAATAGCTGACGCTATGGTATTACCTCTGTGGTTGTACATGGCCACACAACTACGCAGTGCGAATAACTTGTGATGGGCATTTCTTCTCCATGGGACAGCCTGAGCTTGCCAGAAAAGGTCAGAGTGACCCGGGAAAAAAATGTGGTATAATGTTTTGTGGTCATATTAAAAAAAAAAATTTGCTTTTTGGACAAAAAAACACTATTTGTGGCACAAACAGAACACTGCCCATTCCCCAGCAAACACCACCCCCAACAATGAAGTACAGTATGAGGGTGACAGTATCATGCTGTTGGGATGCTTTTAAACCACTGGAACTGGGCATCTAGTTAAAATTGAAGCACTGATGGATGACCCTAAATACAGGAAGATACTGCAAGACAACCTGCTTCAGTCTGCCAGAAAACCAAAGTTTGGCAGTAAGGTAACTTTTCAGCAGAACATTGATCCCAAGCCAAGCGACACTAGCGGGTGTGATATGTATTAACGATCGTCCTAAAGGTAAGTATTTACTAACCTAACCCTCCCTTAGGGGTGCCTAACCCTAACCTCCCCCCTGTGTCTAACCATAACCCCCCATCTAAGTGCCTAAACCTAACCCCCCCTTCCCCGCTGCCTAAACCTAAGTCCCCCAGGGGGGGTGCCTAACCCTAAGTCCCCCCCGGAAGCCCTAAACCTAACCCAACCCCCCCGTGCGGCTGTCCGCTACGGCGCCCGGCTGTCACAAGCCGTGGCAGCGGTTTGTTTCCCACCGGCTTGGGACCTACACTGACTCATAATCCGGTTCCGCTGATTACCAAGCACCGGGGATGCTGCAGAGAGTGACTCATACTCCATATGCTGCTGATTGGCTGCTCCTCCTATTTGTAGCTTCCAGATTCATTCCCCCTCGCCGGTTAAAGAGTTTCCTCCTACAGCTCGGTCTGGTTGTTCCAGCTATCCTCCGTGATTGTCTACACTTCAGCCGCTGCTTCTAATTACCACTCTCCGTCTTCCTCCATGCTGCCTTCCAGACTTCAGCAGGTAGCTCAATTATTCAAGACTGTTGTTCCACTCTGCTCTGATTGCTGTTAGCTTGCTGTCTGTTTTCACCATCCACATGCTGTGCTCAGTGTATGCAGGCCCAAGCCTTTGGGTCCGTGCTTCCTCTGTATAATCAGCAGCTACAGTTTTCTCAGCCCTAAAGGTGTGCAATCAAACTGTACATTTACACCTGAACTATTTTCAGCCTGTGTTATCCTGCCCTCCTGGCAAGCAACTCATCTAGCCAAGAAATCCTGCCCTCCTGGCAGGCAACTCATCTAGCCAAAAAATCCTGCCCTCCTGGCAGGCAACTCATCTAGCCAAGAAATCCAGGCTTCCTAGCAGGCAACTCATCTAGCCAAGTTATCCTGCCCTCCTGGCAGGCAACTCATCTAGCCAAGAAATCCTGCCCTCCTGGCAGGCAACTCATCTAGCCAAGTAATCCTGCCCTCCCGGCAGGCAACTCATCTAGCCAAAAAATCCTGCCCTCCCGGCAGGCAACTCATCTAGCCAAGAAATCCTGCCCTCCCGGCAGGCAACTCATCTAGCCAAGAAATCCTGCCCTCCTGGCAGGCAACTCATCTAACCAAGTTATCCTGCCCTCCTCACAGGCTACTCTACAAACCAAGTTTTCCTGCCTTATCTGGTGAGACATTTTTCCATAACACCGGCATCCGCTCGATTGGGATGCCGGGCGCCGGGTTCCAGACGTTGGGGAAATGACAGGCGTCTAGATTTAGACGCCTGTCATTCGTCCCTAGTCGGGATAAAGCAGTCTGGAAGCCGGCGGTCGGCATTTAGACTGTCGGGTTCCAGACTACATCCCACACTAGCATGGCTGAACAACAAAATGGTGAATGTTATACAAGTCCAGATCTTAATCCAATTGAGAATGTGGCATTATTTTTAAATTGCAGTCCACAAGTGTCATCCAACCAACCTGACAACCTGGAGCAAATCTGAATGAAACAAGGGGCAAAAATGACTCCCAAACCATGAGTAGTAATCCTGGCAGAAACTCACCTGCACAGACTTAAAGGTGTTATTGCAGCAAAAGGTGGTTCTACCAAGTACTAGTCTGCAGGGGTTGAATACTTAAGGAAATACTATTTATTTTCCAGTTTTTATTTTTTTCCCCCCAAAAAATATCTGCAGACAAATAATGATTTATGAGTTTACAAATGTATTGATCTTTCTCAGTGTACTCCACGCCAAAATAATTTATTTTGGAAGGATTTATCTTTCACAGCTTATTGTGAAAATATCACTGAAAGTCAGTCTTTACGGTGATCTCTGAAGCATTGGCAGTTGACGGGTTAATGACATCATCGCAGATCACCAATAGAGTAGGTTCTTGGATTTTTCGCTACCATTCCTCGGATCATAACACTATATCAGAGAAAGGTGGTCTATGATCATTGTGGGGCATCATAGTTCTGGGTTGGGGCTCTTAAAGGCTGGCTCTTTGAATTTCATTATTTTCATACAATTTTGTGCTTCTCTATCTGCTGTTTATTTAATATTTTTTTTATCTGTAAGTCTTTTTTTTTTATACATACAACTAGAAAAAAAAATATGTAAAGGAAATAATAACTCACGTCTGATTTATCTACAATGCGACAAATATTTGGATGAACACACAATTGTTTTAATTGTCTTTATGACCAGCTCTTATTACTTTGCAGTGGGCGATGTGACTAAATGGTTTGACATAAGAAACTAATCAAGATTAAGGAGTTGACAGTGTTGCCTCAACAAACACTAGATTGTAAACTGCAAAATTAATTCCACAATTGATAGCAACGCTGTCTGTCTTCCAGCAAATAAATTAGCATAGAGCCTGCTACACTGTGTCCCTTTGTCTCCCTCGTGTAACTCACTGTCTGCTAATCCTCACCAGTATGCCAAGTGTGCCATGGAACTGGAAAGCTACCAGTTTTGCTGGGTGGCATTCATTTTGACTACAATTATATATTTTACTCTTACCTATTCAATGAATATATAATTTAGTATTTAACATTACCTTTCCCAGGTAGTATGGAATATTGGAGCTCATTCAGACCCGCTCGCTAGATGCGTGCGCTCGCCCGATGCGTATGCAAATTCGTCCAAGTGACGGCAAGGCAGGTTATCACACAGCAAGGCATAAGTACGCCCACTATGTCTTGGTGTGCGATTGCCCTGTGTATGCAGACGCCCACTAGTCTGTCTTAAGATGCCCACTACTACACATCATGTCCAGGAGTGTATGCAACCATTGGTACATTGGGTACCATCGGAAGCGAACGCAGCGCTTGAGGTTTTCTATACCTTACCGCAAGCACTGCGAGTACTTCAGTGTAAAATTCAACCAGGTGACGTGTACTATGACGCTGCCTGTTAAGTATGCACGCCTCTGAAACAGCGTTTAGATGCTCAGGCATGCCTGCGTTTGCACCTCCACTCCCCCGTTTCTAGTGGTCTGCCCCTGTTATCACCCACAAACGGCTTCTTCTGTCACTCTGCTGGGCTGTCTATGCTCGGCAAGCGTATGCTTCCCGTTCGCTGGGACTAGTTCGCACACTGCGATGCATACATAGAATGGGAACCATCGGCAGCTAAGAGCGAACCCTTCTTAGTGACCGGGTCTGAAACGAGCCCATAGTGTGCTGTATAAATATAAAGAAGCTACATTTCCATATATTCATTAAATGCAATATAATGTATTCAGAATCAGGCAAGTACATTACTTTTAAATTCAAAATACGAATTGTAATATATTAATCCATGTTTCAGAATGGGCTTTTTGAGCCTACTATGCAGGGGTTAAAGTGGGCAGGAACGGGGAAGAACTGAGTTCCGTCACCTCTAATGGTAGGTGGAACTAGTTCCTCCTCCAACAAGTCCCTGCACAGAAGTCTCACAGACAGAGAACAGTGAAGTATGGACGTGCAACAGAGTGAAAACCTCCCAACCTCCCAGCAAATCAGGACGAATGTGCCATTGGGACTGTCCTGCCACAATTGGTACTGTTGGGAATATGAATGATATGGTGAATTATAAATGGTGATTCCTAACCTAACCACTGGTGTATAAATGTTGGGGGGAATTACAGCTACCGTATTAGATCTCACTGGCCACTGACACATTAGATCTTACTTATAGCATATAAGTGGTGTTTTGGGGGAAATTAAAGACAGTTTTCTCTAAAAATTGTCATCAGGTTAGAGAAAGCTGAAACTTAAACTCTGTATTCTAATTGAGATATACAGCATCTGGCTTGACCCTTGCCACAGCTGTCTTGGCAGTGAAATGGGATGCTTTGCATTTTTCATGTTTATAGATGTGGCCCATGGACTAATATAAATCATCGTTGCCGACTTTAGTATTCTCGTCCCTGGGAGAAACCTGGAGAGGAGATGCAGGTGGCTGAATCTTGGTTTTATTAAGAGTGAGTGGGATCAAAATGATAAGATTCACATAGAATCACATCAAAGTAGCCCCTCCCCCCCCCCATGGGCCCACGACTCACTGCTTTATTCTCCCATGGACGGAATGCGGAAGAACCACCCACTCTCTCAGGTCCCGAGAGAGTACGTATGATTTACATAACCACAACACTATCATGTATCTCACGCCGCGCATATTGATAATTTCCCTATATCTAACCATTTTTGTTGCCCTGGGAAATTTTACGTTGATATCATATTCATTTCTACCTATACATCACGGGGTTACCATGGCAATAACACTACTTTCGCCAACAATAACACCATCTAGTTCACTAATACCCCTTTTACACCGAAGCTAAAACCCGGGTTATTGCAGTGTTAACCCGGGCAGCTCCCTGGTGTAAAAGGGGAGAGGGTTGGATCGCTGGCTCGAGTGACTCGGCAATCCAACCCAGGTAAATAGCAGGGTTTAACATGGGCGTAGCCCGTGAAACCCTGCTTTGAGAACAGCGCACACCGGGTCACGATGACCTGGAGTGCGCTGCTAGCCGGCCGATTGGTCCGGCTTCAGTGGCGCTTGGAGATGACGTCATCTCCAAGCGTCCACTTTCACGCCAGGAAAGCGGGGTCTATGCAGACCCGACTGCGGTGTGAGCGGCGCCGACTCTGGAATATCCCGAGTCGGCGCCGGCTAAATTCCGGGTCTGATCCGGAATTTTGGTGGAAAAGGGGTATTACAATACCACCATATAGTTCACCGGCAGGGACTTACCTGATACCTTTGCCTGTTCTAACCTATTTAACTACTAAAGCAGCAGTATTTGTGCCACTGCAATACCTTTCCAGTTATTACCTTGGAGGTCAAACATTTACACTATATAAAAACACTCAGCTTGTGGTTTTCTACCTTTATCATACTATTATAAAATATGTTACCATTACATTTACAATTGGGCAACCATATCAGAAGTACAGTGTGATATGGGTCTAAATGCATCAAATTGCCTCTGCCCCCTACTGTTAAAGACACAATTCATGGTATTGTACAGAGGGTGCGAGGCCACAATAGTGAGAATTGTGCATGTGGGAGGTTGGCTCACTCTCTAGGGAGTCTTGGAGAGCCCCCCCCGACCCTCCCCCCTAAAAAAATGTTGGCCTCTTTAGGACATTCTAGAAGAGTTGGTATGCTTTGGTATAGATTATATAGAATCCCTAATTTATACTATTCAATAATAATTAACTTTCGGATTCACATAAGGTTTATGGGAACTATAATAAATAAAATATTATATTCTTTTTATTTTTAGGTTTCTTCTTTCCTCTAAACTTCACTTTTCAATCCACTGAAATGAATCCGTGCTCTTGAAGCACCTTTGAAAAGCTGAGCAGCCAGCATGAGAGACAGTCTGATGTTCTCAATAATGAACGGGAGCTTCAAACAGCACAAATGCAGAGTAAATGTCAGATTTCCATTACAAACTGTGAGCGGCGATTTCAGTACAGCTCTTTCTTGCAAGGTTCTACGGTACATGACTATTTGCTACAATTATGGTTAAGAGTCTGGCCATCATGCCGGAAAAAACAACATGTTTAGACTATGACTGGACACCATCTGAATGAGAACACTGTTAACCCAGTCTGCAGCAGTAACTGAAATGACAGCATATTTCAGTTCTGTGTTACTGGACAACATTCAAGTATCATTCCAAAATATAATTTTAAAGAAGTATTATTGTATTCAATCTTATGCCACGTTATAGTATATCAGACTTTATATATAATTGACCTTTCCCAATTACTTCAATAGAAATAATCTATCATTTTTATTCAGGGTTTTTTAAATATAAATACCAAAGAAAAATTACATATTTATTATTTTATTTCTACATATAATAACATATAAGTCACATATTCATTTACAGAATTCTGAATGACATATTATAGGTTCTAGTAAGGCAAAATCTCACACAAATCAAGTTTTGCTATTTGTAAATACGCATTTCGCCATGAACAGACCAGGGATAATGACGGTCGAATCCTCCTGTTGGTAATGTAACTGGGTTAGGACTGGGACAATTTGAGGCCAAATTCTGCAACATTTCATAAAATGAAGGAAATATTTTGTGGAACAGTTTTAAACATTTTGCTCATCTGTAATTTGTTTCATATGTAAAACGCGAGGGGTATCAACACTTCTAAAACATACAACTCCAGGCTTGAAACTAGCAATTTACCAAATCATATCTACCTACAGTGAAAGTGTAACAGCAACAGTTTTTCTAGCTGCTAGATGTCAATGTAAGCTTATTAGTACCTTACAATGCAGAACAAGGCTCTATTGTGACTGTTATACCTGAATAATATTGTAAAATGTTGCTAGGTGCCTTTGAAAGATTAAATTCATCCAAATTTTTCAAACAAATGCAAAATTATTTGAGCTAAAGTGGGCAGAACGTGATGTGATGAATTATTTTGCACGCTTCTGAACATTGCCCTGCAGAAGTCATATTTAAAAAAAAATCTTAAGTACTATGTAATAATCTTCTGTAGTTATTAATACTGTTACAAGAATCCGTGCTGTAACCCAGACTAACCAATCAGATGTTTCATTTTGTTTTCTAAACTGAACTACAAAAATGACAGAATGTAATTGATTGCAATGGAATACAGAACATTTTTCATGCACACCAATTTTGATAAATTACTCTACCCTAGAGATTAGTGAAGACTGAATACATGTTGGTAACGTTTAATATTAGACGTGAAGTTGCGGCATTTTGTGTAAATTGGAAATGTTGAGCCATGGAAGATAATTGACCTCATTCTGTGAACTTTCATTGCACACTCAAAGCAGACACAGATTTCATGAACATGAACTAGAGCACTAGATGCTTTGAGAACATAGGCCCTCATTCAGAGCCGTACGCTCTGAGCAGAGCGCACGCTCTGAATGAGGGCCGGCCTCCATGAAAAAGGAGCGTCCTCCTGGACGCTCGTATAGCTGTGGGTGACCACCCACAGGCTATACGAGCGTGCAGTTTGATGGCCGCAATGGTCTTGACCATCGCGGCCATCGAAACTGCGAGCCGGAGCCTACGGTTGAGGTTTTCAACCGCAAGCTCCGGAGTGATTTTGGCTCTATCAGAGCCAAAATCACTCCCACTGACATCACTAGTGATGTCAGTGGGCCGGCTTCTGACGGGAGGCGTTCCCGTGGGAACGCCCCCGTCAGGGAGGCACGCCCCCGGCACGCCTACCAAAGGGGGCGTTCTGTCAATCAACATCGACAGCACGCCCCCTTTGATCAGACACAACGAGCGAAGGAAAGTCCTTCGCTTGTCGCGTCTGGCGCATGCGCACGACGGAGCTCCCTCCGTCGTGCGCATGCTCAGTCCAGAACATCGACCCACTTGCGAGCGGACAGCCGCTCGCGAGTGGGTCTGAATCAGGCCCACATTTCCATAAAACAATAGATTATGGGGATGATGCCACGTTAGATGTATGCCCATGTGCAAGCGTAAATTCAACAAACTTGTACTGCCCATGCGTGTAGATTTTCCATGTTTGACATATGCGCCTGTTTGCGACTGAAGACGGGACGGGGGAAAGAAGGCGTGCGCTAACGTAGGCGGTGTACAGTGAGGAAATGTTTGTGGAATTATGAAGAGATGCATTGTCCACACGGAGCTACGCACACGCCTGACAGTGGCCACATCAGTTGCTGATGCTTGAGGGCTGCTACAAATAGATGCTGATGATGATGGCAGGTGTAGGCACTAGCACTAGGTACATACTTCTGATTGGCTGATTGCGAATTTCCCTCTGAAGTTTATGGAGTTAATGTAATAGAGTGCGGGTTTGATAAATGTGCGAGATCATGTCGAGATTGGATTCGCCGTATGTAATAGAGTGTGAGTACATGCTAACTAGCTCATATCTCACATTTACCGTTCTCACTGCGACACAACACGCCCTCCCGATGTTTCTCATGTTGAACATACAACTGGTCGGATGTAATAGGCAGGGAGTAAACTCGCCAGAATAACTCTGTTCTCAGGCCAGCGAGACTGATGAAATCTTACATTTAAATCCTATTAGCTCACGTAAGTGGCCTGTTTAAACAACACATTCAAAGGCTAAAGAAACTGGCCCATAAGCCATTACACTACGAAATGTTTTAATGTTAATTTTATTTTAAATACTTTTTCAAATATAGTTGTAATAATTAGCAAAGTTTTCGTTGAAGAAATATCAGAAAAAAGTTTGATAGTTGAATTTTTTTGTAAGTAATTTGTAGAGATGTGCACTGACCCCCGTATTTTGGTATTGGCAAAACCACCCTCAAGTTCTACTCAGAACCCTAAAAGTGATCATAGTCATGTATCGATTCAACTCAAAACCCCAAAGTTCGGTTGAGATCGTTTTTCACAAACACCGAACCACACATCTGTAGTAATTTGGAAGATGTAATGTAATGCATGTTGTAGATATCATGTAAGGGATGCTTTCAGCGCTTGCCTATACGGAGGGGGGAGGGTTTGTGGGAGGGGATGGAATGTGCAGAGAGCATAGATAACCAAAATGTGGGTTGGGTATGAAATACCGGCGACTTAGTGGTGCCTAACCCTAACCTCCTCTCGGTGGTGCCTAACCTTAACCACCCCTCCCCGCAGCCTAACTCTCCCTGGGGAGTGCCTGACCCTAATTTCCTCCCGGGGTCCCTACATCTAATTCTTCATTCGCCGGGCTAACTGCGCATACTTACCCGGATCCATCGTCTGGGATTCTGGCGGTCGAGATGCTGACGCCGGTATCCTGATCCCCTTTGGGATAGCGGCATCAGCATTTTGCAGAGTGGCGGGATTCCGGTGTCAGTATATTGACGGGTGGAAATCCATGTTTCGAAACACAAAAAGATCGGAACCGCGTCTCGGATTTATCCAGATCTCCTCAGGCAATCCGAACCTCACATCTCAGGGGCAAGTCCCGGTGGGGGGAAGGTCGGGGATGCTGAAAGAGGGGGGGGATTGGGGCTGCCACGGGGGGAGGGGGGAGTGTCAGACTGTCAAATGTACCAAGGGGAGGAAGCCAATGGGAGAGTAGAGAACCAGGAAGCAGGAGGGGTGAAAACTGATTACTGTCGGTGGAGGTGCTGAAGCTGGGTGCAGGGTAGATGCGGGCCCAGGAGGAGGAGCACCGGCCCCTGCGTGTCACAGTGTGACTGCTGGTGTTTACTTGGGAGGGAGGAAGGGTGTTCCGCTGCCTGTAACAGAAAAAATTTCCTGTCTACAGATGCATCAAGCAGTTTAAAAAGTATAAATAGGTGCTGCTGCCCTGTTTTTTCTGTCCATGATGCTCGGGGCCACCCTGACCCTTGGGGCCCGGTACAGGTGTCCCCTTTGTCCACTGTCGCCGGGCCTGGTACTGCCTGTGCAGCACGAGTTAATTTTGGTGTTAATTAAACAGGAGAGCTGGTGGTTGTGATGATAGGTCCAGAGACCAGATTATCCTAAACAAAACTGGCTAAATAAGCCAGAATAGATGGTAGGGGTTTACAACAAAAAACTTTTCTTGTGCTCGTAACCTGTTTGCATGCCATAATATGGCACACATTGCACCCAGAGCATACTTAACTGGTGCAGTGCAGGCAAGTGGGTGCCCCTATATGTAGTGTGAAATCTTCAGCAACATGGCAGCGCATAGTTGGTCTGATTCAGATAGGTACGCAGTGCCTATATTTATGCAGTCGAGCAATTATCGGCCGACTGTGCATGCGTCTTAGCCACAATGCACACACGTGGCAATTGACTTGTGATCAAATGTGACTACAGTTGTAGTGAGGATTTATTCGTAAGAGATTGACAGACAGAGGCTGTTTTGTGGGATGTAACAGGGAGTAGCGGCAAAAAAGCAGATGTTTCTAGACCATTTCTGGGGCGTGTATCTGCCGACATCTGCGATCCCATATGCAGAATATATGGCGGCAGCATTACAGTTCGCGCGGCCATTCTGCGCGGCCGCGCCAACATGCCTTTAGCGTATTATGCATAGCAGCTGCGTACGGGATCGCAGCTGCAAATGTGTTAGCGTATGTATCCCAGGTCCAGCGATGGCAAAGATTCTGACACTGGGCTAGAGCCTTTGCCAACTTCCGCGCATGTGCCATCTTCCCAAATATTGCTGGAAAGATAGGGCCCGCTGCATACAGGAGGGGGCCTGCTGCCCACAGGGCACCCCTGGCATTAATACACCCCTGCCTATTTGTGTATATAAGTATCTCTGGGTGGATGTTTTCCTAATGTGAACCTGGCTTACATGCTAGTGGTGCATAATAGGGTCCGCAGCGTACGCCTCAGCATGTGCGGGTATATGAGTATATATATGCTAATTTTACATGTGGTTTTACAGTTTTTAGCTGCTGATTCAGCATTCACCCCAATGTGTGCAGTCTTTACTCGCCTACCGTACCGGAAAGATAAGCAATTCTCCCGGAGACCTTTAACCCACACACACTGTGGCCCCGGTTACACCCTCATTTTATATGGGTTTATATAGCAGGGGTAGCAGAGGGCTGAGCCACAATGACACAATTGCGATTGTACCCCCTACACACTGCCATCTGACCATACCCACCACCCCCGCATCTTCCACCGACAGTCAACATCTATAGTGCATCTTAAGACCCTCTCAGTTCAGATGGCACTGAACATTAAGGACAAAGCTTATGTATATTTACACTAGTTTGTGCAGATATTCCCATTTACACAAGAAGAATAATTGAGTATGTGGATGCTGGGGCTAAAGCTTCTAATACAAACATTTTCCTCTTTTATTATCATTTCATAAACAATAGTACCAATAAATGAAACCCTATAGGCAGGATATATTTTCTCTTCATATTCTTAGATATTGTTTGGTACAGTATGCAGGTATCCTGAAAAGGTTAGGATACTGACACCAGTCGGTAGATATCCTAACCCTCCCCCTACCCCTCTCTCCCCGGTGCCTAAACCTAACCCCCCCCCCCCCCCCAGCAGTGATGTTTGCTGTCATACTTAGGTATACTCCAGAGTTTTGTCAATAAACATTATAAGAAAAATGTAAAGAAAATATTCTAAATATCTTTTTTATATTATTCTAATCATTTTTATAGTCAAAAAGTGTATGTCAGGTGAGGCACTGCCTCCCCTGTCTACCTTTTCAGCATATCCCTGATCAAAGCTCACCAAATTTCCAGCACTATATACTGCTGCACCTTTGTATAATGCCCACATGAACCCTTGGGCTCATATATGTATCTGTAAATCTGGCTATGATACTAGCCAGTGCCTCCCCAGCCATTTACCTCACCGCACGTCACTGCCCCCTAGTGCCTAAACCTAACCTCCCCATACCCTAAACCTAACCCACCCCCCCCAGGGCCTAAACCTAACCCTCCACCTGACCCCGCTACTTACCTTCAGTATGCCGGTGGTCTGGATGATAGCGACGGGATTCTGACCGGTGTTGAGATTCCAGCGCCGGTATTCTAAGCACCGTCATCCCATATGCTGGGATATTGACCAAATCCCTTTATGAGCTAAAGCACAGATACTTATTCAGTTTTGCTTGGGGACTCAATAATGTCCCCTTATTCATTTAAATTAATATATCCCATACACAATTTAGAAACATTGATACCGACTTCTCTGCTACCTAAGCAGAGGTCCCCAATAAGGCATCCACAGTATGTCATGCTGAGGGTTCTTTCAACAAGCTGTGTACGTTCAGCAAATACAAATACATTGTACCTTTTGGAAACTACAAATACAAATACATTGTACCTTTTGGAAACTACAAATACAAATACATTGTACCTTTTGGAAACTGGTAATTTTCTGAGCAGTTGAAGCGAATTAAGACGAGCACTTCCACAGTTATACATTGTGGACTCCTTTCTGGCACTCAAGTGTATGTAACCTTACGCTTGAAAAACATTTAAGCATAAAGTAATAGCTTCTCTGAAACGCTAAGCATTACCTATTTTACAGAGTCGCTAAATTCTTATAACAGAGAAAACAAAATACAACACAGAAAACTGGTGGAAATGTAAGGCCCAGACTATTTAGAAAATGAACTGATATATATCAGATAAAATCTCAAAACTCACAAGTAGAGATGCTAGAAAATATATAATAATCTAGTCTTATTTTTTCACCAGAATACACTTTACCTGGGTGTGGATTAACAGATAGACAGTAAAAAAAGTAGACAATGTCTAGATAGACATCAGATGTTAGACAGTCAATAGGTCGACTGGGACAAAAGGTTGATGTGCTAAATGTCGACATGTAAGAAGGTCGACAGGGACAAATAGTCAACACAAAAATGGTCGACACGTGAATTATTATTTTTTTAACCCTGATCCTAACCCTTCCCTTGGTGCCTAACCATAACCCTCCCTCCTGGTGCCTAACCCTAACCATTGGAGTTGGTGCCTGACCCTAACCGTCCCTTCTAGTGCCTATCCCTAACCCTCCCTCCTGGTGCCTAACCCTAACTGTTGGGGTAAGTGCTTAACCCTAACCCTCCGGTAAGTGCCTGACCCTAAACCTAACCCTAAAAAAATTAATTTGAAAAAATTGCGTCGACCATTTTTGTGTCAACTATTTTCATGTTGACCTTTTGACCCTGTCGACCATTTGCATCTGCCGACCTTCTTACATGTCGACATTTAGTGTGTCGACATTTGTCCCTGTCGACCTTTTGCCTCAGTCGACCTATTGACTGTCGAACATCTGGTGTCTATCTAGACATTGTCTATCTTTTTACTAGCACCCACTTTACCTAGCCAGCCTAACACATCTAGGGACCTATTCATCATCACTTATTTGTTACAAAAGCAGGTGAAAATTAACATTTTCACCTACTTTTGTTAAAATTTAGTGTCGGCCATTCATCAAGTTCCGAAAAAGCATTCAGCGTTCAGCGACACTATCGGACACCCGCGGTTGGGGTGGGGGGGGTGGATCGGACACTGGAGGTTGCGGCAGGAAGAGGTGAGACACAACGGGGAATAGAGAGTGGGGGAGAGACATGCAGCAGTGAGGAAATCCTTATGGATACCTCAGCTACATGGGGAAAACTATCATTTTTCTGAAAAGCTTACTCCGTAAAAAGAGCACTTTTGATACTTTTGTTAGTGAGGCATGATGAATGCCTCCAAAACTTTTTTTAAACTCGCAGCAAGTTTAAAACATAATTATCCCTAGTGATAATTATGTCATGATGAACAGGCCCCCTATTCCAACCACAACAGATCACCCACTGTCACCTGTTTCTAAGTCAAGTGCAGTTAACTCAGCTGGGATGCAGATTAAATCTGCCATTCCTGTGGCTATATATAGGGGACTATTCATGATGTTAATTATTGGGGTCCCGATATTTAACATTCTAAATCGCCGCGGAATCCGGAACAATTCATCATTGCTCTGGCAAGGAGACAGCTGATCCAAAACTCAGCTGTCTTGTGAGCGGCTTCACTGCTCCTTCCGGAGCAGTGAATCTTCTCAAAACATTCACTGCTCTGAAAGGAGCAGTGAAGCTGCTCGCAGGACAGCTGATTTTTGGATCAGCTGTTTCCGCGTCGGAGCAATGATGAATTGTTCAGGATTCCGCGGCTAGTTAGAATGTTAATAATCGGAGCAGTGACGCTAGTACGCATACATGACCTACAGGTCACGCTTGCGCACAAGAGCCCCGACGTCCTGCAGAAGAAGCTGGACAGGGGCGTAGGGATCCAAAATGATCCCTCTTCTCAACCTGGGACTCCTTCCCTTAGGAAAGGAGCAGGTTGCGAGCCTGGAGCACTAAAGGTCCAAAAATATTGCATTTTCGGAGCTTGATGAATTCTGTCCCCATACTAGTGTATGGGAACAGCGGGCCATTCTGCCAGAGATACAGATAGAAAAAATGACGCACTTTCTGTAAAGACAAATAAAAACAGATTTTTAATCACATATATAACAAAAAATCCTATGGTCAAATCAACCTGATGACATCGATGGAACCATATTATATATGACCTCTTTCAAAATAGCTGAATCATAAATACATGGAAATAGTATAGAGCCCGGTCTTAGGTACAGCTGAACCTAGATGAATGCATGCTTTATCCAAAAGTATCAGGCAATTATTCACACAGTGTGAACTGAATCCGTGTCAATTCCAAGCGCTATTTGCAGCAACCATTGTTTTGGAACAGCCTTAAGATTTGATGACACAATTCTGCCAGATGAAGGTAAGCAGGAGATATCTGTGATATCTCCTGCTTTACCTTTTTGATGAATGGCCCAAAAACTTAATTTTTACAATTGCAGGTGAAAATGTAAATTTTCACCTGCTTTTTTAAAAATTATGATGAATAGGCCCCATAGTGGTAGATTAGAGGGCAGTCAAGAGAAACATACAGATGTATATAACGTACTCAAAGCCCACACACATCCTATCTGCATGAATAAGTGCTATGTGGTCATGCTGTGAAAGAAGGCTTGACAATTTTTTGTAAAATCTAGGAGCCAGATGAAAAGTTTAGGAGCCAGAACATCATCTGCAACCAAAATTAATGAAAACTTGTACAGACCACCACACATGCCCCTTCAGTGCCCCTGCACATGCCTATTCAATAGTCATTAGATTCTGGGACATGCCTATACCTGCCCCCAACTCAAAATGTCATGTAGTAAAACCCCAAAGGTATATTATGTCACACAGTATGCCCCAAATTCATATGTCACACAGTATGCCCCAAATTCATATTATGCCACATGGTATGCTCCAAATTCATATTATTCCGCACTGTATACCCCAAATTCATATTATGCAATACTGTATGCCCCAAATGTATATTATGCCACACAGTATGCCCCAAATTCATATTATTCCGCACTGTATGCTCCAAATTCATATTATGCAATACTGTACGCCCCAAATGTATATTATGCCACACAGTATGCCCTAAATTCATATTATGCCAAGTATTCCCCAAATGAATATTATTCCACACTGTATGTCTCAAATCCATATTATGCCACACAGCATGCCCCAAATCATATTATGCCACATTTTATACCTCAAATTCATATTGTGCCACACTGTATGCCCCAAATTCATATTGTGCCACACTGTATGCCCCAAATTCATATTGTGCCACACTGTATGCCCCAAATTCATATTATGCAATACTGTATGCCCCAAATGTATATTATGCCACACAGTATGCCCCAAATTCATATTATTCTGCACTGTATGCCCCAAATTCATATTATGCAATACTGTACACTCCAAATGTATATTATGCCACGCAGTATGCTCTAAATTTATATTATGCCAAGTATTCCCCAAATTCATATTATTCCACACTGTATGCCTCAAATCCATATTATGCCACACAGCATGCCCCAAATTCATATTATGCCACATTTTATACCTCAAATTCATATTGTGCCACACTGTATGCCCAAATTCATATTATGCCACACAATATGCACCAAATTCATATTATGCCACACAGTAAAAACCAATTTAATACTATTCCACTCAGTACAGCTTCCCATCCCAAGAAGAAAACTGGAGTAGAGAATAGTACCCCAGCCATGGTACTAGTAGTAGAGAAAGGTCTCAGTGTAGAAAGTGAAGCAGATGGGTGCAGACAAAGCAGTAAAGGCAGCCAGGTTCTCAGCTCTTTAGAAGAACCAGCTGAGGATCTAGCACGCACTGTGTAAAGTTTGAAACATCTGTTTCAGCAGACAAATGTAATTACTGTGCATCATGTTCTGTTATCATGTCCCTCCTTTGAGGATTCGAATCAACAAGCTGCTCCTGCCCTGTGACCGGCAATGTGCAGCTCCCCCGGGGATCACACTACTCCTTCATTGTGCCGGCGGTGCTGCAGTGGCAGGGAGAGATGGACCGGAGGCCAGCTACAGGAGGGCAGCAACTTGGTGGCATCTTTTGTGGGCAAAACACAAGAGGCAGAGCCACACTGTTTGAATGTGGGGGACGGGCACACAATCCTCCATTCTCATGTGACAGGCACGCCATGTCCCACCCACTCCAGGCTGTAACCACTTTTTTTTTTTTTCTTTACAATTAGCTTTATTAGTAATTTACCTGGCTGGCTCTTGTAATACCTAGTTGCCAGGACTAAAATCTTGGTTGCCAAGGTGACCTGGCACCCAGGATTTGTCGAGCCCTGCTGTAAGATATGGTGGGGCTAGAGCTGTATAGAGCATACAGAAGATGATTCAAACAGAACGAGTAGAAGGTGTTGTTTGAGGATACACAGATTAGATTGATAGTAACTTTGCCGACAATGACCACATTGACAGTAGAATGCCGGCAGAACTCTCTTGACACAGCAAAAATGGTATTTAAAGCATTTTTACAGTAAAAATGGTGTTAGCATTTTTACTGTGTCGGCATATGGCCTCGGACATTCTGCTGTCGATCTCATCTCTGTCGGCATAGTGACTATTAACTTCCTAACTATATCCCATTGTTTGGCTAATTTGCAGGATCCAAAAGTGGATTTTCTATTTATAAAAATGTTTTATAAAACATCTTTTCATCAACGGGGATAAAAAAAAAAAGTAGAGTAGCTTCAGGATCCCTGATTCTACCTTAAATGAATATTTAGTACAATAACAAAATAATAATTGTTATAGACAACAGTACAATTAGTATAAAGAGATACAACTGTTGTCAAATGAAACATACACTAATTGTAGCACACAATATGGGCATGGAAAGCAACGTAATGGGTAATTATTTTTTGTGTCTTGCCCGGCAGACTAAAATCTCCTAAACTAGAAAACCTGGTTGCCTGTATAAGAATGTTTGCAAGAATGTGAGCAGAACAGGTCGGAATCAGTATGCACAGTATTGCAGGAAAGTAGGTCAGGGTTATTTTGGTAAAATGGCAGCTTTAAGAGTGACTGTGAGAAAACGACTGCTCTTGAAGTGACATCATGTAAAGAGACTCAGGTTAAGTCCACACTAAGTGACTCTACTGACTATTTTTTATTGGCATGATAAATTGTAGTCAGGATGATAGAGTAGCTTCTGTTGTACAGGGCCCTAACATTTCTAATGGCTTCCTGCTGCTTCATATTACTCTGATACAGGCATTACTTCTGGGCTGTATATTACTTTGGGGTCTATTCATTATGTCAATTAAATAACTAACATACTAACTCGGCAGGAGCACCGGAGCAATTTATCATTGCTCCGGTGCGGAGACAGCTGATCCGAAAATTAGCTGTCTCTCCGAATGGCTTCATTGCTCCTTTTGGAGCAGTGAAACTTAGCACTGCGGATTCGACTCGGCAGTGCTAGAGCGCCTGTGTGACCTGCTGTGCGGGAGCACAGTCCTGATGTCCGGTGGAAGGAGCCGGACAGGGACAGAGAGATCCGAAAGGATCCCTCTTTGCAACCGGGGACTCCTTCCCATAGGGAAAGAGCAGGGCGTGCGCTGTGAGCAGGAGCAAACGCCATCTGAAGATAATGGCGAATGCTCCCACAGTCAAGCTCGATTAATTCTGTCCCCATACTAGTGTATGGCGACAGCGGGCCACATCGGAAGTTAAAGGTAAGCAGGAGATAGCTGTTATATCTCCTGCTTTACCTTTTTGATGAATGGCCCAGACACTCAAGGCCTCATTTACTAAAGAGTTTTATCACCAAAACGAGTGATAAGTGTCACTGTGTAGGATAATGGTTCTCCAGCCTATCAGCTCCCAACTGTCAACTGATAGAAAAATGACAGTTGGGAGCTGATGGGCTGGAGCAACATTTATCACACACAGTGAAATGTATCACTTAGTAAATGGGGGCCTTAATTTCTACAAAAGCAGGTGAAAATGTTCTTTTGTAGAAATTAAGTGATAATGAATAGATTCTCTTATCACTTATCTACCACATATAAAGGTCTGATAGTTTTGAATCAACTTATATGTTTATGATGCTCGTATTAAATAGTAATAACATGTATTGCTCATTTGCCTTCATTAAATAGCATCTCATAAGACATAAAAGTGCATGTTTTAAAAAATACATATTAAATATTGATATTTTTATTTATCATCCTGTGCTGAGACATTAATAGGGGTATTCAATATGGGTGCGATAAGTCCGTTTCTGCGAGGTTAACGCTGGAATGACGTCATTTTCGGCGATGTGACTTTTACACCGTATTCAATTTCAAGTTTACGCCAAAAAAAAATGCGTAAACTTTTTGGCGCTATGGCTTTTCGGCGGGCGATACGTCTCCTATTGAAATTGGACGTTTCTACTTTTTCAAATTGAATACGGGGATAAGCGACGGCGCGCGTAACTTTAACGCAATTTAAAACTGCGATGTGCGGCGTTAACTTCACCCGTCAAAACGGCGAAATTTACGATTTTATATTGAATACGGCTGTATAAGTGTTTGTGTGCAACTGTTCTAATTTAAGCAAGACAGACCCTAGGCGAGGGCCCTGTCCTGCTGTCATGCTCGGGACTGTATTGTTGGGAGGTATGTCACTAGTGTGTACGGCAGTGAAAGAGTGCTAGAACCGGCACGAGAAAGGGTTAACAGGCAGCCTAGCGCTGTTCAGTGCTAGCCACACCCTCAACGCCAACCAGTGATGTGGCCATGCCCACTGACCCGATCAGCTCACCTTTAATGTTGGGAGGTATGCCAGTGACAAATTTTCAGTGATCGATTGTTTTTAACAAATGGTCTGTCCGTTTTCTATCTGCTGGAAAGTCTGGGAACAGAAAGCAAGGCCCGGATAACTAACGCTGACTGGTCTAATTATTATTATTATTATTATTATTAAGCTAAAAATAGAAAATCATTTCATGTGGAATTTACTACTAAAATGTCGCTGGGGCAGTTGAGTAATACTCAGTGGCCTGGAGATATTAAATGCATGCATCTAAAATTAAAATGTAATAATAAATAATAAAATAAAATAAACATGATTAGATCTTTTGTATTTTTTTAATAATTAAATAAATAGGAGCAGTACCGTGGTATGGTGGCTAGCATTTTTACTAAAGTGCAGGTTTATAAAAGTTGAGGTGTTGCTCATAGCAACCAATCAGTTTCTAGCTATTATTTTCTAGAAGGTCTTAGATAAATGATAAGTAGAATCTGATTGATTGCTGTGGGCTCACACTTTACTAAATATACCTCATAGACTCTATTCTCATGAGGGCCCTATCTGTGTGAAGTTTATGTATTAGGGTGCGAGTTGTTAGAAGCAGCGTGACTTCAGCAATCTCAGCTGCAGATTTAAAGTGGTAATAATTTAAAAGGCAAAATCTGATTTTGCCTTTTAAATTATCGCCGCTTTAGATCTGCAGCCGAAATCGCAGAAATTGTTCTGTTTCTGACAGCTCGCACCTTATTACGTAAACCCCCAGTGTATTCTCCCTGTTTTGTGTGGGATTCCTCTGGATACCTCAGACAAAAACATACTAGTAGGTTAATTAGCTTCTAACAAAAATAGCCCTAGTGCGTGTCCATGTAGTAGATAATATATATTGTAAGCTCCTCTGGGGCATGAACTGAAGTGAATGACTAAATATTCCCTGCAAAGGGCTGCGAAATATGTGTGTGCTATAAATAACTGTTAAAATTAAAAATAACGCTTTTTTTCATTAGCCCCTGCAATCACCATCTTGAAATGACAAGAGGATTCCCTTTATGTATAGTTTCTCTGGCAATATCATAGCAGTAGCCCTTTAACAGATAGGGAGAAGCCCTAACTCTGATGAAAACACCCTGTAATAAATAGATCCTTAAACTAAAAAACTGGAAGAAAAAATGACAATATTATTTCTCCTTATTTATGTGATGATATCAGGAACTAAGGGCTCTATTTACTACAATCCGCATTTTGAATGCAGATTGTAGTGTGATATTACCGACTGAATTCGCATTGCGAATTCAGGCAATATCACAGGGATTTACTTAAAATCACTTGCAGGGACAGAGCTTGTGATAAAGCTCTGTCTCTGCGAATCCCTCCGCAGACTTATCACGGTATTTTCGCAAATAATGCAGTGACAAGTGCCGACGCATGCGCCGCCCCACCCCCCGCGATCGCGGACTCCCCTGCGACCCCCCCTCCCTTAATTACACTTACCTGCAGTGATCGGTGCTCCGGTGATGTCCTCCATGGCTCCGGTCAGCTGACATACCATCCTGCACTGGGACTCGGTCAGGTGACGACCAGGCCCCAGTGCAGGCTGGGAGACCAGCTGACCAGAGGGAGGACATCACAGGAGCCCCGATCTTCGGTCCCTGGACTCAGGTAAGTTTTTTTTTTATTAATTTTTTTTTTTTTTACAGTGTATCAGCGTGTGGTCTGTTTAGACCACACAGCTGATCACTGGGGCCGACTCCAGGGTCTGCTCTGCCCGTTAGAGCAGGAGTCCGGTAACCGGGGAAGACCCTGGATAACGCCACCTCCGGCGTTATTATCACAGGGCTTTCCCCGGTATTTTTTCACAATTTATTTTTAGTAACTTTGGCCAGATCACATTTCCCATTACAATAATGGGAAATGCGATCTGATTACTAAAAATAAGTGATAATTAGGGGTTGGAGTAGAATTTTACGAATTCTACTCCAATTGCCCTTTAGTAACTTTAGGTGATATTAAAATAATGTGAAAAGGGTGTGAAAACACCCTTTTTCACTTTATTTTAGTAAAAATAATGTTAAGAAATAGAGCCCTAAGAAACAAAGTAAGCCTGGCTTTTTAATTGTATAATGATAGTATTAATAGTTATTCATATAGCACATGCATATTGCGCAGCACTTACAGAGAATGGCCATTCACATCAGTCCCTGCTCCAGTGGAGCTTACAATCTATTCTTCTGTATCAATTAACATACATGTATAATTTTTTGTATCAATAAACATACAAGTATAATTTTCGTGGATTGAGGGGTCCATTCATCATGCTAATAATCGGTGGCCGGCCGGCCGGCCCCCGATAATTAGGTATCCATCTCGCTGCGAGCAGCAGTGGTGGATACAAAGCCAACAAAACAATTCAACATTGCTCCTGTGTGGAGACAGATAATACGATAATCAGCTGTCTCCGCGATGTCCTTCACTGGTGCTTCCTGCAGCAGTGAAAATTAGCACTGCAGCGTCTGACTCGCCATTGCTACTGTGCATGCGTGAACCATGCACGACCTCCGGCGGAAGGAGTCAGACGGCGGCGGAGAGATCTAAACTGCACTTCCAGTACCACGATAGCTCACTGGTATCACTAAGTCCTAGGGAGTTTTCAGGAATAGTGTCAGACAAAAAAAGATCTGTATCCACTGTGTAGGAGACTGGTCCGCGCCTTTTATAATTTGTTGCATATTCAATATGGGCAACAACAACAGATACTGAAAAGCAAAGATGAGCAGGTTTGGTTTTCTGAAAACCGAACCCACCCAAATTTTACATAACAGAGTCCTTCCAAGCCCGGGCTCGGTTTCTCCCGCCAGACTCATAATCTAAAATGAGGCAAAACACCATATTCCCAGCATCAGATCTCGCAGGTTTTGGATTTGATAAAAGTCCCACCCTTGTGATCATGGCTGCCATTTCACACAGGACGCAGGAGGGTTAGGGTGTGAGGGGGCATGGTGCAGTGTAACTGTGACTCTGTGGGCTACTGTGTGTCACACTCAGCGTCACTGTCTGTCATCACCAGTGTGGAGCGGCAGTGTTGCGACTGTGACTCTGTGCCATACTTGCCTTTCAGGGACATTGTGAAAGTAACACGATGAGTGTGCGGTAAAGTGGGCGTGTACTGCTACATCTGAGAGGCGTGTCATAAAATTGACTTAAATCCAAATGTAAATGAGCCCCAGAGCAATTAGTAAGATCTACTTGTTGATGAAAACACACTGATACTTTTTAGAAAATACATGTAGCCATAGGGATCATTGTGCCTTATAACCAATGCATGGAAATTATAGTAATGAATGAATTTGAATATATCTCTGTTTTTTCTTAATATAACAGCTACATAATGGGGGTAAGGTGCAATCAGGGAGATTGTTAGACTCTTCAGGGAGTCAGGGAGACTGCTACTATTTCAGGGAGTCTGCCTGACAATCGGGAAGAGTTGGCAAGTATGCTCTGTGGGCTACTGTCAGTGTCTGTCATCACCAGTTCACCAGTGAGTAAGTGCTGTACAGGCTAATGTGTGTCACGCTCTGCAATCATCACAGTGAAGGTCTGTGTGCCACAGCACTGTGACTGTGTCATTATCATCAGGCAACCATCATTATAAAAAATAAATAAATGTGTGTGTTCAAGTCAGGACAGGTTTAGGCACTGTAATTAACATATAACTTTAAATAGGTGCAGTGGCAAAGTTAATAGGATCAGTATTGTGTGTCGCAGTTTCTTTCTTCCTAAATCCCGACAGTGTCAGGATCTCGGCTCCAGTATCCCAACCACCGGCATCCCGAAGGCACGTATCGGGGGTTAGGGGAGGGTTAGGTTTAGGGTTAGGCACTAGGGGGAGGGTTAGGTACTAAAGGGGGTGGGTTAGGTTTAGGGTGCGGGGAAGGGGAGGTTAGGTTTAGGCACTAGGGGTAGAGGTTTGGTTTAGGCACCGGGGAGGGAGGGTTAGGGGCAGGGGTAAGGGTTATTATTAGGGTACTTACCTGGTAATGTCGGGATTCTGACTGTCGGGATGCCGCTGTTAGTAGTAGGTGCAGTCCACCATTAATATCAGCACTGTGTGTAGTTGTCATTTCTTGCGAAAGAAAATATACTTTTTAAAAAAAAACTTGTTTGTGTTCACTGGGCAGTGCGTTGTAAATGTAAAAAAAAAACATAATAGGTGCAGTACACCATTAATATCAGCGCTGTTATCAGTGGTTATTATTTGTTAAAAAATGAGAAACATTTTATTTTAATAAAAGTTATGGGTGTTCAGGGCCAGGTAGTGGCACTGTGTTACAATAATGCTCAGCAGGTGCTGTGCCATAGCATTAATAATATAAGCGCTGTGTGACATCATTTGTTAAAAGAAAACAAAACAGAATTATGGAGAATATTTAGCATCAGTCAGTAATAGGTATAAGATACATTAATAGATTATTCACAACAGTCAACAGAAATGCTTGCACGCTTGAAGATCATGGATAAGCAGAAAGTCTCGCTGCTTGTGGACTAGATTTAGGAGAAAAAATATGGTGCACCTCATAAATGTACTACAGGAGTGTGTTACCCAATTAGGGGGGAGGGGGGTAGTGCGGCCAGCAGGTCAACCTTGTATTATTTATTAGTATAAGATAGGTTGTGTCGAAGCTGGATTATTGACTGAGACAAAATCAGTTTAAAATTGGATCGCAGCGACGCCATCTTGCAACTGGCCGCAAGACACCATCTTGGAAATGAGATCGCTAGACGCCATTTTGCGAATGGCTGCCTAAGCGCCATTTTAGATAAACTCACACTTTAGTACATGTGGCGATATTACTATTAGCATCATGCGATTGCATCTGTGACCATCGCCATAAGTTACGCCGATTCATCAAAAGCCCATTTCATGACTTTACGTAGTTTGGGTGCTCTGGATAAAGTGTGTGTATTATTATAATTCCCCTAAAGGATATATTTCAGAAATAGCTGTACAGTATGTCAAAATTGGATTGCATTAGCTAAACAGAGCAAATGGCCACGTGACAACTAGCCTGTGAAGACAAGCTTTATGGACATAACGTCTGCTCTCACTCCAGGTGACCCTGCTCGAATACAGCAAGAGGGTCATTTGTAGCACCTTACATTAGCAGGCTTCCTACAATAAAATACCTTCAAAGCCAAGAGTGTTATCTGAGGTTTGGGTCTTGTAGCTGTGCTAATTTGCATCCACATAGGCCCTGGGAGAACAAAGACCAGTATTTTGGAGCCTGAAAAGGGTGGGGGCTGCTGGGGCATGAGCAAGTCATGGAACTATAATGCTCAGCATTCCACACTGCTAGGTGTTCTCATACACACATTAATACGCACAATTGCGCTGTTAACTAGTCACATATTAGCGAATGCATAAGACCCTGTATGAAAACGCTGAATATTAGCTTCACGCACATGCATCTGCCCCAAGTTAACTAGCGTCTTTACATCAAACCCCACATACTCACACATTACATATTCACATACAAGGTTCCATAAGCTTTAAGGTATAAGATTCGAGTATGCACATTTATTATCATTGCTAGGAAATAAAGGTTATTTCGTAACTAAGGTTTTATACATGATAAGTAAGCCATGTTTGGTATTGTACTGATGCGTACTCTCTCAACAGTATTCCGGTAATACCGATGGAGAGATAGCAACATGCATTCTCAACTTATGGACCGCAGAGACTTCAAGCACCAAAATGTACATTATATGAACAACTGTTAGGATTTGCATGAGGCGGGAAACCAGAGACCACCAGTTGTTAGAGCCTGGATCGTGTCTATTTGAACCAACCTGTTAAATGCCTTGTAACATATGCCCTCTCCTTTAGGACCAATGGTATTAGCAACAAACTTCTCTATTGTGTTGTTTATTTCTGGGGGGTATAAATATGTGTGCTCTGACCCTGGGTTCCTGGTCTTCGTGCTGAATGCTGATTGACGAGGGGTTTCTTGCTGATGCCTAACATCTGGACCAGAGAGCGCTGCGTATGTATAATTGTACTTGGGTCTGTATAATCTCTTTGTGCTAAGATTATATGAAGATCATAGCGTGTAACTGCTGTACTTTTACTTGAATAATACTTTCTGCTTTGGAACCACAGGTTCTAGGTCTGGAGTCTTTATTTACTGTATGACTGCGTACGCAAATTAGTGTCATCCTTAGAGGTTTATAGGCAGGATATTAGAAGGTATAGGCAGGGGTATATAGAGGTTCAAAGGCAGAATCCTTAGTTGCTTTGGAGATTACTGCTCTACAGTGCAACTATTAAGTTTTGCGGCTTCTATTTCAACCCTTGTGAAAAATCCTTTGATATTAACATTGCATTCTGTTATGGCCTTAAATTTAATTTTCTTAATAAATCAATTATAATTAATTAATAAATGAATTAATCAATCATTATCGCACCATTTTCATACATTTTTGGTGCCTCTTTTTTATTAGCATTATCCACTTCTCTGATCCATTTCTCAGTACTGCCCTCGGGCCTTTGATCTAGTTATTGATTAATTAAAACATTCTTCAGAATTGAATAGTTTAGATTTAACTGCCATCCTGTCTGCCACTGCAGTGCCACTCTGTTTCCTAGATGTGCCATGTTTGAAGTTGAACTGCCACATGTTTGAGCCGCCCACTGCTGTGGCTTAGTTTAGTCAGCTAGCTCAGTGCAACCTTTTGACCTAAACTGGATGAAAACAATATTGTGAGGTGGTCAAAATTGACTGAAAATTACTGGAAATAATGTTATTAGGGTTAATAATACTGTTGGAGCATAAAAAGGTTAAAATTTCATGATTTTAGCTGTTTTTTCATTTATTTTTTTAAATCCAGAGACAAAATCAAAACAGTTGAGGTTGTTTTGTAAAACCAAAACCAAAACACGAAGATGGATTCAGAGCCAGAACCAAAACACGAGGGTCCGCGCACATCTCTACTGAAAAGTACATCCAGCATAAATGCCATGGGGCAGTAGGTGAATCTGTATCTAATATTAGTGTTCTATACCTGTCAAATCATGTCCTGCACTAAAATAATACTGACTTTTTGGGGACTGAAAATTAAGTTTTTATAGTAGCTTCCACAGATCAGCCACCAGTTACTTGTTCCTGGAATGGAAGTAACAGTTTATAATGAGAAGAGCACAGTATGCACAAGACATTCTATTAGGACACATGGTAACCGAGAGAAACAAAATGACAAAATGTTAATATAGCTCTCACATAATGATTTTATAACAAGTTTATATTAATCAATCTATCTGTATTTATCTATCTACATACACAGTATATTTATATCTATACTGTATCTATCTAAAAATATCTATATGTATATTATAATTGAGAATGGTCCCATCTCTGTCATGTGCAGTGAGAGCAGGGGCAGCGGTGTAATGTCAGGGTGTCGAGCGGGGCACGTGCCCTGGGTGCCGTCGTCCAAGGCAGTGTGGTCTGCGGAACTACACACTAAAACAAACACAACGCTGCGTGTGTTTGTTTTAGCACTGCAGCCAATAAGAGTCAGACAGACTCTTATTGGCTGCTGCGCTTAGGGCTGTAGCTCACTCATGAGCTCTGCCTTCAGGCTCCCGGAGTGGGTGAAGGGAGAGAGGTCTTGACGTATCTCCCATAGTGCCGAGCGGGATGTGAGGAGCGGACAGCCGCGGAGCAGAAGAGGGGAGTTATAATTAAGTATAATTTTGTCTGCCTGTGTGTGTTTGTGTGCTTTATGTGTAAGAGGCACTACTACTGGGAGCACTGTACAAGGGTTCTACTGGGGGCACAGTATAAGGGGCACTACAAGGGGCACTGCATAAGGAGCAATGTGCACTACAACAGAGGGCATTGCATAAGGGGCACTACTACTGGGGGTATTGCATAATGGGCTCTACTACAGTGGGCATTGTATAAGGGGCACTGCTACTGGGGACATTACATAGGGAGCACTACTACAGTGGGCATTGCATGAGGGGCACTACTACTAGGGGCATTAAGGTGCATATAGAATGGAAAGGAATGTTCCCAGAGCGACGGGAAATGGTGGTGTGTTATGTCGACACACCCCTTGTGGCATGTGGTCACGCCCACTTTTTAGCATGCGCACATAGTGGGGGGGCTTCATTTTTCATCTTGCCCTGGGCTTCAAATACCCTAGTTACTCCACTGTCCCCATCTCCATTCCCTCCCAAATATAAATACTGTATAAATATTTATATTTTAGATTTTCCTTATATGATTAAAAAAATATGTAATGATGGCAGTGCATGCATACACAGTGGCGTCACTATGCACTGTTGCCACCTGCCACTGGTGAGAGGCCGAAGGGTCCCACTCCATACTGATGGCTTCTGAACCCGGCTCTGTCAGCTGAAAGGGATGCACACCCCAGCTTCCACCATCCATGACCTGCCCTGGAGCCCACCAAGGCTGATGGCTACATCCATCGGTCATAAGCAGCCAAGCCCAGACCGGGAAAGGACACAAAAACCCATCATTTGCGTGCCCGGTCGTTTTGACGGTCCCAGCCTGAACCCCCGTTCAAACAGAAGAGCAAATTACCGGGTCACACACTTCTACCCAGTAATTTGCCGATATACACAGGTATTTCTTCTGTCTGAAAGGGTCAACCCAGGTCGAAATTCCTGGATCTCCTACACTGGTAAATTCCTGGGTCGAAGTCCTGAGAATTTCGACCCGAGTTGACCCATTCAGACAGAAAAAGGACCCGTGTTGATCAGCAAATTGCTGGGTAGAAATGTTTGACACGGTAATTTGGTTTTCTGTTGGATACTAATGCAATTACCTATTTCAGTTTTTGTTCCTAATTAATTTTGCCAATTGGTTGGATTATTATTACTTTTGGCATATTATTGAGCACTTTGTGTTGATTAGTGGAAATACATTTCAATGAAATGGTTCCATGTTGTAAATACAAACAAATGTGAAGGCTCTTCTGGCGTTGCAGTGGACGCTTGGAGATGATATCATCTCCAAGCGCCACTGAAACCGGCCAATCAAGCGGCATGTGGCACGAACTGGGTCATCATGACCCGGATCGCGCCATTTCCACTGCAGGGTGACACGGGAATGACCCATGAACGACATTGAGCACACCCTGCCGGTGACACACTACACGATATCGCTCAGGGAGCATATCGTCTAGTGTGTATGCACCATAACTCCATCAGTAGTATAGCATGGGGATTCACAGACAAATACAGATGAATACCAAGAATGGGTGGTATGCATCCAGGTCCTCCTCACCTCTGGACAACTTTGTTACAGATGTGCAGCATCACATATTGGTCTATACAATATGGTCTTCCTCTGACCCTTACTTTTGCTTCCTGTCCTTCTATGATCTTTGTTATCCAAACTGGTGATAATGCTGACTGGAAGGAAGGACAACAAATTCTCTAGATGAAGGGTCAGGTTCACACTACAGCAATGTTTGTCAGACTAGCAGGTCATTCCTAGGGTCTGTGGCAGTAGATGTGCTCACTCAAATGTACAATGTACAGATCCGGCACATGATCTAATAAAGCAGAGGTGTCATGGCCAGGTCCTCTCTTATGACTCAATAGCTCAACCAGTAAATTAACAATCTCAATAAAAAAGTGAGAAATTCAAAAATTCAAAGTCTTGCACTGATCCACCATATGGTAGTTTGAAGAATTCCCAAATTAAAAAAGATATACATAAAATTACTTCTTGCACCATATGTCAGCCTCAGAGACAGGATCAGCAAGGCCATCCTGAGATGTACACTACCTGTTCATACTGAGGAGACAGTGATGGGAAGCCAGTGCTTCATCCACCTGTGCAACACCAAAGGCAGTGCTATGGTCAATAGGAATAATGTCGGCACCCCAAATGCCCATGGGACCTTCAACACAAAAGACTACACCATGTCTTCTGTGACATTTATTGCTTATTAATCAGTCTCAGAAGATTCACTGAGCTGTCTATATAGTAACAAGTCTGTCAATTAAAAAACTTGCATTATGTTACATTAGACATTCTCTTTAAGTGTGGCTATATACAGCATGCACCTCATTCCTTTTTTTAATTTTCAGCAATATCACCCTTGTATCAAAGTACAAAGTTTCAAGAAGCTTAGACTTACTTCATTCAGAAACTCTGGTGTAGTAGAGGTCCATGCATATAATAATACTTGGTGTTAGAACCTTGAATAAGCACATGTTAATTCTGTGAGCTTCAATCAGTCTCCTGGCAACCTGGCATCTGTACAGACTAGGGCCCTCATTCAGAGCCACTCGCTAGCGGCAGTACGCTCGTTCCGAGCGATGTTCGCACATCTGCGCATGCGTACGGTTTTTAGTACGCATGCGCGAACCAGTCAGTGCGGCTGAAAATCGTTTGTACGCAATATAGCGAGTGCCTGCTATTTTGAATGACAGAATGAGGCGTATGTGGGTGGTAACAGGGGAAGGTGCTTGAAAGCGGGGAGTGGAGATCCGAACGCAGGCGTGCTTAAAGGTCAAAACGGGCGTTTTAAGGGAGTGCATAATTAATCCAGCAGCGTCATTGACCACGTCACTTGTTTTTTTTTAAATCAGAACTTCTCGCAAAATAGCGGTTGAAAAAACCAACCACAAGAATAGCGAGCAGTTCATATCCTGTTCGATGTACTCGATTAATCTAATAAATAGCGGACATGACGTATGGTGCGAGCGGCCAGGCGGCGTTTTTAACAAATAAACGAGCGTATGTTTTGCTCGCTCGTTCAGACTTAGAGGTGTGAACAGACTGCAATGTGCGAACGGATCATTTGAATAGCCACCCCTTGTTTTTGAACGAACGAACGCAAATAGCGAACGGCTCTGAATGAGGGCCAAGGTTTCAAAGTGCTGGGATTTGTTCTCACTCATTGTTGCAGCTGGAGTTAGATCCTTGCTTGTAGGGAGGCAGGATCCGGGATTTGGGCCTAAAAATGGCCGGGATTGAATTCCGGGTTTGGAAGCCTACAATCCCAATCCCGGCATTGGCCATAAATGTTTTTTCTTTTTAAATGCCAGGCAGCGCTGAGCACCTCCCACAGAAGTGCTCAGACACTCCCCGGCCTGCACTGCGCAGCATGACGTGAGGACAGTGGTCACGCTACGCAGCCCGATGCTGGCTTTACCGCCCACCAGACTCTACACTATACAGGACACAGAGGCCGCCGCCAAAAGTCCCGCTGTGGGGGCCGGGCGGGGGCATTTTTTTTAAAATCCAGTCAATCCCGGGTATCCCGGGAATGAGATTTTTTAAAATCCTATATCCCGGGATTGAAAAAAAACCTCGGGATTGGCCTCCCCTACTTGCTTGTTTTTTTTTTTACTGATACTGATTGGATGTTCAGCCCTTAAAGGAGTCTCCTTGGACACTGTTGTGGGTTGTCATCAGTCTGATTTTCTGTCTTTTCCTGATACGTACATGGATTTCTGTTCTGAGCTGCTTAGTGAAGTTAATCTGCCTGTGTAATTTGCAAAGCCTGTTACCAGCTATTTTGTGAAGCTAACCTGGATTCTTCTAAAGATCTGCTAAGTATCTTGCTACATTGCAAATTAGTTGGACATAGGCCCTGATTCAGAGCCGGACGCTCTGACCAGAGCGCTCGCTCTGAATCAGGGCCCACCTCCATAAATATGGAGCGTCCTCCTGGACGCTCGTATAGCTGTGGGTCACCACCCACAGCCTATACGAGCGTGCAGGATGATGGTCGCGATGGTCTTGACCATAGCGACCATCGCCAGTGCGAGCAGAAGCCTGCGGTTGAGTTTCTCAACCGCAAGGCCAGGAGTGATTTTGGCTCTGTCAGAGCCAAAATCACTCCCACTGACATCACTAGTGATGTCAGTGGGGCCGGCTTCTGACGGTAGGCGTTCCCTTGGGAACGCCTCCGTCTGGCAGGCACGCCCACCAAAGGGGGCGTGCTGTCAATCAACATCGACAGCATGCCCCCTTTGATCAAACACAACGAGCGAAGGAAAGTCCTTCGCTCGTCGCGTCTCGCGCATGCGCACCATCGACCCACTTGCGAGCGGACAGCCGCTCGCGAGTGGGTCTGAATCAGGCCCATAGTGTTGTATTTGAGCTTGTGAAACATATGCTCTATAAATTATTCTTAGATGAGCCTATCATAATCTCACAGGATGCATATGTTTCACTGCTACCAAAAGCTTGCAAACATATATTTGTGTCTTCCATGGATGAAACATTTATTATTAATATTATTATTATTATCCTTTATTTATATGGCGCCACAAAGGTTCCACAGTGCCTTACACAGTACATAAATGAGCATGCAAGAAAAATAGTTAATAGTAATAAAAAACAATGCAGGACAAGGACATGGTTTATAAACATAGCTGCATAACACAAGCAGCAGAGCGTCAACAACCAAATGTTAGGTGCCAATTGGGGAGTTAAGAGTAAAAGATACTATGAGTAGGGGTAGGAGAAGCACGTGAGGGGTGTAGGCCCTGCTCGTGAGAGCTTACATTCTAAAGGGGAGGGGAGGACAGACAGGGGTGACACAGATGAGGTAGATAGTGAGGAAGGAGCATGGAGCAGTGGGTTAGGATATGTGCAGCGGAATGTGTGTGTATAAGATGACCTGATGATATGTCAAACTTAGATTCTTCATACATCTATCTTTATGACAGGAAATAGATTTTGTTTATGTACAAAATAATGTTTTAGCACTTTACTTATTGTGTGTTACGTTTTAGCATCTAAATACATTCTGCTAAAAATGCAGCTATTATGGGACTGTCCTGCCATCCTAGCACAGTAGTGAATACTTTAGTCCCATCTGCTGGGTGCTATGCCATGCTCCTGTGAGTGGGTGCATCTCACTTGTTAGACCCACCCACAAATGGGTGCAGCCTTGCCCAACATGCTGTGGTCCCACAGGATGTAGCTGAATCCGGGCCCAGAATTTCTCTTGGCAGCCCTGGAGGTGACAGGCAGAACCAGGAGGGAATGGGGCTTAGTGGTGGGGTAACAAGGCCATGGAGGGAGGGAGGTGTTGAGAGTGAAGGAACAGGAAAGGCGGGGGAAAGAAGCAGAGGGTTGGAAAGCAGACTGATGAGAGAAAAAAGGGGGAACAGCAAGTGGAGGAGACAAGAGGGGGAGGATAGGGATGGATAAAGAAGAGGATTATGTGGACATTGAATATGGGGGTGTTGAAGAAAGAGTGTTCATGCTGTGGACAAGGTAATAAGCGAGATGAAAACTGGAGTGGAGGCTGTGTGATGTAGGGATAGTGTGGATAAAAGTTGTTAAATGTTCAAAAATACAGGTAAAATAACAGTGCTGCTAATGTATGAGCACAGCTCCAAAAGTGATATATAAAGAGAGGTGTGTGAGTAATGGGAGAAGGAATTAGTTATTGAAATAAAGAATGTTTAAAGTGGACAGATGGGATGTAATGGAAAGAGGCAATACAGTACAAACAGGATGTTCAGTAGTATGAAGGCAAAAATTACAATGTACAGAGCCGATCCAGTCAGAAGTGTTTTGAACAACAAAGATCAATCAACAAGAACAGTACGCAGATAGGGGAGTATTTGCAATGTCCAAGCAGCGAGTGAAGTAAGGAGTTTCCTGGATATGCATACAGCAGCTGATGGTGAATATGGTAATTCAGATAAGTATGTTGCTTGTTGTCATTCAAAAAGTGTTCTGGTTTTGAGGATGCTTTCCCTCAGTTTTCATCCAGCTTAACTCCAGCGTAACTCCATTTTAGTTATCAAATTGTAATTATACTTATAATCTAACACTTTGAATCAAAAACTAACTATTGCAGCCTACGTCTATGCAGCCTCACTTATCACTAATAACTAAAATTAACTAAAGTTATAAACATGTCTCTGTGTGCTCACTGATTGGGACCCCACCCGCTGTGCTCAACACACACTAAATTGGGATGCAATAAAGTCTACGATAAACAATTTGTGAGAAGGTGGTATAACAACACAGATTCACAGTAAATTCCAAACTTCCTTTATAGAAAATGCTCCTAATATAAAAGTGGAGACAATTTAAATGTTCAAAGTTGTGCTTATGCATTCAGTATAACAGCATCTGATGGGAGCAGTGGTGCAATTAACCTAAATAATTTAGTTTCCATTTGTTTCATCGCCCTTCACCTGGAGGAGTTTAGATAGGTGCCTAGTTTTATATTTGTTCCTCTATAAAAGGGGAATAATGTGTCCAAATTATCAGGGTTATCTAGTCTAATTTACTGTGCATTAGAGACTCAACTAAACGTAAATATAAAATTGTGTGTTGTCTAAGTGTACAGAGTGCCCCCTGGGTGACAAATGTCTTTAACTGCTATTATGCCCTTGCAACACTAATCCTGAAAGCTTTTGTTCTCTAACCCTGGAAGAATATATTTAGAAGTTGCAAAACTTAGCTTTACTTTCTTATGGCAGTAAATAAAAGTCCAGGTATATATAAACGTGCACTAGAGTTCTGTGGTGGGAGTAATGGGTTAATGTCCAAGTAGAAACAATTAGAACTGTCCAGGTGTGCAGGTAGTGAGACTGGAATAATCAACCAGGTATGCAGGTAGTGATGCAGGAAAATAATAAGCCAGGTATGCAGGTAGTGAACTAAGGCAGAAGAGCAGGATGTCAGCAGGCTCAGGCACTCAGGTATGGGCAAGGGTGGTGGAGGAAGCGGGGAAGTCCAGCGGAAGCTAGGAGCTGACAGGCAGACAGCGAATTTCACAGGAACAGGATAAGCACAAAGAACTCCCTCTCAGCTAGGCTGAGATACACGTTGCACTGGCAAAGAAGGAAGGCACTGAACCTTCCTAAATACCCAATGCCGTGCTGTTACTGGCCGGAGGGAACATGTGACTCACCAGGATTGGCCAGCTGCATCACATGGCCAGAAGGCAAAATAGCGGCGCCCATGCCAAACGGAACGGAGATGCCGCCAGGCCTTACCAGTGCAGAGCGACAACAGGCCCGCACAACAACGCGCGCAGCCAAAGCTCCCCACCAGACACCAGCTCCGCCAACAGACAGCCCGCGCCACAACGACCTCACAGGTAACACCCGCCTAGCGCCATGCTGAAATACCCTGCCCGTGATAGTACCCCCCTTTTGGGGTGGCCTCAGGACACTCACCAGGCTTCTCTGGATGGGCAGAATGAAATCTCCTGATGAGCATGGGAGCATCGGTCCAGCAACGTTCCTCTGGACCGTAACCTTTCCAGTCCAGCAAATACTGTAAATGACCTCTGCGTAGACGAGAGACCAAGACCCAAGTGACCACAAACTCAACTCCTCTCTCCATCTGGAGCATTATGGAACCTATTCAGGACCAGGGGCTTTAATAAGGAAACATGGAAGGAATTAGGACTTTTTAGGTATGGGGGTAACTGTAAACGATAGGCCACTGGATTAATGACTTCTGTTATGGTGAAGGGACCAATGAAGCAGGGTGCAAATTTCATTGAAGGAACTCTTAGACGAAGATTCCGGGAGGACAACCAAACCTGGCTTCCAAGTTGCATGCGTGGAACTATTCTACGCTTCTTATCGGCCTGGGTTTTATAGCGAGAGGATGCCTTCAGCAAATCAGACCATACTTGAGTCCAGATGGCAGCAAAATTCTGCACCGTGTCCTCCACGGCCGGAACATCAAAAACAGGCAGGCTTCGGAATTCGGGAACACGAGGATGAAGGCCATAAACAACCTGAAATGGCGTTTGGTTAGTTGAAGAGTGGTAGGAAGCATTATGTGCAAACTCAGCCACGTCAGCAAGGCAGCCCAATTGTCCTGGGAAGATGTCATAAAGATTCTTAAGAAAGTCTCTAGATCTTGATTAACTCTCTCGGTGGAGCCGTTGCTTTGCGGATGGTAGGCCGTGGAAAAGTTTAACTTCACTTGAAGAACAGAACACAAAGCCCTCCAGAATTTTGCAGTAAACTGCACACCACGGTCAGAGACAATTTCGGCAGGAAGGCCATGAAGACGAAATATGTGTTGAACGAACAACTGTGCCAGGTCAGGAGCAGAAGGTAACTTCTTCAAAGGTATATAGTGGACCATCTTAGAGAATCGATCTATTACAACCCAGATAGTATTGAAGCCTTGAGAGGCTGGCAGGTCTGTGATGAAATCCACGGAGAGATGCGTCCATGGACGTGATGGAGTAGGTAGTGGAAGCAATTCCCCAGCTTGAGCTTGTCGTGATGATTTATGCTGGGCACAGAAGGAGCAGGAAGAGATGAACTCCATTATATCTGCCTTCATAGAAGGCCACCAATAGTGTCTTTTCAGGAACTCCAAGGTCTTCCGAGTGCCTGAGTGCACTGCGAAGCGAGAGGAATGTGCACAAGTGAGAAGCCGCTTCCTTAATTCCGGGACCACAAACGATTTTCCTGTAGGAGGCTGAACCTGTAATGCGGCGAAAACTCTTGATTCCAAGACAGGGGTATTGCTTTGATTTTCAGATTGATCATCACAGAGTAGAGATCTCGATAGGGCATCAGCCTTCTGATTAAGTGCTCCAGACCGGAAGGTCAGGGTGAACTGAATCCTGGCAAAGAATATTGCCCAGCGGGCTAAACGAGGACTCTCACATTGAAGGTATTTGAGAAATAGGAGATTTCTATGGTCCGTAAATACAGTAAATGGAAACTTAGCGCCTTCTAGCAAATATCTCCATTCCTTCAATGCCAACTTTACAGCTAGTAGTTCTTGCTCACCTATGGCGTAGTTCCTTTCGGCAGGTGAGAATTTTTTAGAAAGGAACCCACAAGGATGGACTCGATTGTCCTCATAACGTTTAGACAGGACTGCTCCCACAGCTTCAGATGATGCACCTACTTCCAACAAAAAAGGTCTGTCCAGATCTGGTTGTCAAAGAACAGGTGCTGAGATAAAGGCCTGTTTTAGAAGATGAAAATCCTGCCCAATGTTCACCTGCCTAAGGTGACCATTGGGCAGGATTAGCACCTTTTTGCGGGTCAAGGCTGTAATGGGAGCCAGCAATGCAGAAAATCCCTTAATGAATCATCTATAATAATTGACGAAGCCCAACAATCTCTGGATGGCTTTCAGTGTCTGAGGTCGGGTCCAATCCAGAATTGCATGTACCTTCTTGGGGTCCATTTCCAAACTGGAGCCAGAAATTACATAGCCGAGAAAAGGTACACTGGGCACTCCAAAGACGCACTTCTCCAGTTTGCAGTAAAGGTGGCATGCGCAAACGACAGGAAAATGGCCGCAGCGGCCATTTTACAGTAATTTTTACAGCGCCGGACCCCCGCGCCGATGTGGGACTCCAGAGAGGTAAGTAATTCTATGTGTGCAGGGTGTGCGATGGGGGGCCCCCCTGGACCCAGGGGCCCGTGTTCCCCACACATCCTGCACCCATTATATATACGCCCCTGCTCCGAAGTATTTTAACTTCTGCTAAACTATTTGAAAATGAGACTATACCTGCATATGACTAGTAGGACCTCTGATATACTTATTGTATGCAAATAAAGCCAACTTGTTTTACAGATAATCCAAGTGGCTCTTCTCTCTACTTTTTCCTCTTTTTATATATTTTTTCTTCTCTTTTTATGAGATTGAGGGGCCTATTCATCATTACTAAAAATTCTCAGGAGGTAATTAGGTTTAGAACTCACATGGATTTCTACCTAATTACCGGAGGAATTCATCATTCCTCCTCTCCATAAGTATCTATTCCGAAAAGCTGTCATTTTTGTGATGACAGCTTTTCGTGAAATAGATACTTTCCCCTCTCTGCTCTAACTTACCGCAGCTGTAATCAGTGCTGCGCATGCGCTGTTACATCTGTAAAAGCAGCGCATGCGCAGCACTGTCTACAGCTGTGGTAATTGTTTGTCCCCCCCACCCCTTCACTCACCTCCCTGTCCCCCACTTACCTGGCCACTGCTCTGACACTGTATTCTCCCGGCAGAACACAGTAAAGTTTAGAAGAAAAAAATGTTTTTTTCTAAAAAAAACTTTACTGTGTTCTGCCAGAGAGAACACTGGGCCTGATTCAGACCCGCTCACGAGCGCTGAGCGCTCGCAAGTGGGTCGATGTTGCCCAAGTGCACATGCACACGACAGAGGCGGCTCCGTCGTGCGCATGCGCGAGACCCGAATTACGATGGCTAAGCCGTCTTTATGGGTCTCGCACCAAAAGGGGTGTGCTGCCGATGGTGATTGACAGCACGCCCCCTTTGGTGGGCGTGCCGGGGGCGTGGCTGTCCAGATGGCGTTCCCATGGGAACGCCTACCGTCTGGGGCCGGCCCCACTGATTTCACTAGTGATGTCAGTGGGAGTGCTTTTGGCTCTGATAGAGCCAAAAGCACTCCAGGGCTTGCGGCAGCGAGACCCTACCGCAAGGGTCTTGACCATCGCGACCATCATTTTGGCCGCTCGCTATAGCTGTTGGTGGTCACCCACAGCTATGCGAGCGGCCAGGAGGCCGCTCCAAAAAGGGGGAGGGACAGCCCTGGTTCAGAGCGAGCGCTCTGTCAGAGTGTCCGGCTCTGAATCAGGGCCACAGTGTCAGAGCAGCAGCTGGAGCCTGAGAAGCGACCAGAGTGACGGAGGGAGCCGGCGGAGGACCTGCCCAGCTGACAGCAGGCAAGTGTAACCCGCTGTACGCCACCTCAGAGTGGCGTATAGTAACACCATCAAATTCCGAAAATACATCATTTTTGGAATTTGATGAATAGCATAATTTCCATATCCCCATACTAATGTATGGGGAGTGTGGAAATTAATGCAGGTGGACTTAACCAGGAGATATCTCTCCTGTGTTAAGTGTCTTCATGAATACTAAAATAACGGTAATTAAGGAAATGTCCTTAAAAACGTTATATTAATGTTAATGAATAGGCCCCTGAATCTTTTTTCAGTGTGTTCAAGATTTTGTGTTTTTCTGAACAGATACAATGTGAAATAGAACTAATAAGGGAGACATCTGGATGGAATTCCATATATAATACAGGTCAAGTTGTCCCACAGCAAAATTTTAAACTCCACAAACCAAATTCTGCATCCAAACATGAAAATGGAACTGTTCTGAAAAATTTTGCTAATCTCCAATGGAAAGGCAATGAGGTGACACCACTTAAACACTTGTATCTAAAACCACATAGGAACTAAAACAGACACAATAAATATAAATCCGGAAAGGAAATTACTCGTAGGTCTTGTGAGAAAAATAACATTTCTGACAAAGGACTTGAAATAAAAAAAATTGTAAAAATCTTCTATTAAACGAAACGTCATATTTGAAAGAATTAAATCAACTTCTCCAATCATTTACACCAGAACATTAAAGCATAGCAATTTATTGGAATCGTAGTATACACTTTCAATGTGCGGGAGCACCCTGCTAGGTGAGAAATTAAAAATGCGAACCATAAAATCAAATGTTATACATGAGATAGACAAAAAGTTTAATTGGTAGTCACAAGAAATAATAAAACTAATCATGCAATTAATGTCTTATTCTGGCTGTATTATAGGTAAGTATAATTGTAAACGTAAATGAAGTGTGATTTCTAGTGAAACCTAATTAGGGATTTCTGATAGAATTCTCAATATTCCAAAATATTTTTGTTTACATTTTATTAATATAGTGCAAACGTTTAGGTGTAAAATAATATATAACAATATGGAAGAACAATGAAATAAATCCCAAGAATGCAGCATGACCACTGTTACATGCAATTAAATAAATAAAAAATCTGCGTTTTAGTTTTAGCTCTAGGGAAGACTTGTTTTTGGATAGTACTACATTCTCCAACACCACATGGCCAATGGAAGTAATCATAATTAATTTATATCGTATTAATACATTTGCCACATTTTAATTGGCAGAACATACACACAAAGGCATGTGTCATACTAGCACTTTTTGGTGGCTGAAGATAGGTGGAAACTCTTTGGAGATTAAAAATAAGAGTGTTTTTCTTACTGCTTAGAAATCTATGTGAGATAGACTTGTAAAATGAGCAATTTAAGCAGTTTAATCGCTCTGGGTGACATGCTATTTACATTGTTTTACATTGTGTTCAACTGTGCAGCGTTATCTCCCAGCAATATTCATTCTGTCAAAATGCTACCTGTACCTGAGCTACGAAATTGCTAGTGTGCAGCCTGACATATGAAACTAACTTTTGTAAGAGCCATAATTTGGCAGGAAGGTTGTGTGCATATATACAATGTTTCAGCAGTTATTTTTTCCCTTTTTTTTTCTTGTAAGTCTTGGAAGTTTTCATTATGATGTATAAGTTTGTTTTTTTTATACTTTTTCTGCTATATTCTACTTTAGGCCAACATGTGCCCCCTTGTGAGTGCATCATACTGCAGTTATCTGCCAAACAACTAAACCCAGATAGCAGAAGTGGGCACAATTACACTAGCTGGCCAAAGTGTATGAATTTCCTTTTATAGGGGTAAGATGAGTCTTAGCAGGATAGTAGATGGGATGATTCAATGAATGACCGTCCGGAATGATGGATTGGGCGTCCACGCTATAAGATGAGTATGATATATCGTTTGGATCCGCATCTCCGCTATATATCGTACAATACATCGTATAGTGTGTACCCAGCTTAATTGTGTTGAAAAAGTATATCTATAGAAGTAAAGGGACTGGGTGTTACGGCGCAGTGTGCCGGCCACACATCCCCAGCGCATGATGCCATGATGTCAGGCAAGGAAGGTAGAGCCGTCAGAGCTTGGAAGAACAGCAGTGCCCGGAACATCCTCCAGGGGGTTTTATAGGCTGTGGTATCCATGTCTGGAGCGTCCAGAGGACGATTCTAGCTGCAGGGTGCCACAATTCTAGTTGCATGGTGCTGTTCCAGACTTACGGCCCTGCCCCATCCCATCTCAGTACCACCCCAGCAGTATACTTAAAGCCAATTCTGGTTCAGAATGATCCTCTGTCCTCCTGGCCAGTCTGTCCCGTCACTGCAATAGGAGCCATTGCGGCACACACCCGGGCACCCATTGCACATGGTGGAAACGGGAAAGACCATAGCCTGTTATAGCCAGTTACTATATTGATACCATAATATTATGTGTTGCTATCCTGCTATTTACAAAGAAACATAGAAACATAGAATTTGATGGGAGATAAGAACCACTTGGCCCATCTAGTCTGACCCTTTTTATGTATCCTTTAGGCAACTTCAACCCTATTTACTCCTTATGTCTCTGATGGGAGGTTATTCCACTTATCCATTACCCTTTCTGTGAAGTAATTTTTCCTCAAATTTCCTCTGAGCCTACCTCCCTCCAGTTTCAATGCATGTCCTCGTGTTCTTGTACATCTCTTCCTTTGAAGAATGCTTCCCTCCTGTCCCTTGTTAAAACCCTTCATGTATTTGAAAGTTTTTATCATGTCCCCCCTTTCCCTTATCTGTTCCAAACTATACATATTAAGATCTTTTAGTCTTTCTAGGTAAGTTCTGTGCTGTAGGCCATGCACCATTTTAGTTGCCCTTCTTTGTGCAGTCTCTAATGTGTTTATATCCTTCTGGAGATATGGCCTCCAGAACTGAACACAGTATTCTAGCTGAGGCCGTACCAAGGACCTATACAGTGGCATTATCACTTCTTTTTTCCTGCTACTGATTCCTCTCCCTATGCAACCAAGCATCTGACTTGCCTTCCTCATTGCTTTGGTGCATTGCTTGCCTGCCTTCAAGTCATCTGAAATGCTGACTCCTAAATCCCTTTCCTCCTCTGTATTTTCTATTACAGTCTCCTTGATACTATATTTAGCCTTTAGGTTATTGGGACCCAAGTGCATGATTCTGCATTTTTTTTTACATTAACCTGTAGTTGCCATGTTCTTGCCCATTCCTCTAGTCTACCCAGATCCTCAGTCATTTGTTTTACCCCTCCTGGTGTGTATACCCTGTTGCATACTTTTGTGTCAGTTGCAAAAAGGCATACTTCCCCTTTAATATTATTTGCAATATCACCAACATAGATATTAAAAAGCATTGGCCCAAGTACTGATCCCTGGGGTACTCCACTGGTTACCTTTCCCTCCTGTGAATACACTCCATTTACTACAACTCTCTGTTACCTATCCTGCAACCAAAGTTTTATCCATTCAACAGTCATAGATTCCCATCCCAAGCTTTTCAGTTGGTTTATCATTCTGCGATGCGAAACTGTGTCAAAAGCCTTACTAAAGTTTAGATAAGCTACATCTATGGCCCCCCCTTGATCTATTACTTTGGTCACCCAGTCAAAAAAGTCAATGAGATTTGTTTGGCATGATCTTCCCTGAGTAAATCCATGCTGTTTGGGATCCTGTAAATTGTTGGATTTGAGATATTCCACCACTCTTTCCTTGAACTGTTGGGACCAGAGGGAGTTTTCTCTACACACCCACACAAATAATTGTACCACATTTTGGTGCTGACCGAGAGACAAAGTTATTTCAATGCATCCCCACACAAGACAGACATATTTTCAAAAACCTAATTAATCTGGAAATATATTTTAAATATGATTAATTCAAAACACTTTATAAATACCTGTTTACAGGAAAATGCAAACAACAGAATGAATATGTCAAGAGACAGACACTAATTATTTAATCATTAACTTGGTCATCAAATTAAATAGCAAGCCAGACCTGAACAGATATGTGTTTGATGTGTCATAATCATACTTGAAGTTTCAAGAGGATAAGAAATGGCTTGTTAATAAGATAGATAAGTATATGTAGGAGGTATGTATAGTTGATAAGGAATTGCAAATGATTTTTAGACATCTAAATCTGCAAATCCAGATTTTGGAAGTCTTTTGATCTGGTCCAAGCTTCCCTTCTTCCAGAGAGAATAGGAATTATCTTGGTAAATGTATACAGAGATAATTAATTGTGATGGTGTTCTAATTTACTTTGTTAAACTTTTAAATTCTTACAACTGAAAGCAGGGAAAGTTATTAGACAGTTTACAAATTCATAGAGACATTTGATCTGGTGAATCTGGAACCGACAAAGTCTATTTATTACAATATAAGTAACATGCATATTTGGTCCTAGCTTTGTATATATGTTTTATTAATGAATTATACTTGGTTTACAGTAGAGGACTTTCTTTTTCCCTGTGTATACAGTATGTTATACATATGAATTAGGTCTAGCCATTTTGTTGTTGTCTGTTTACCAGCATATCTATGTTATTATTAAAACCGGTCCTGCAAATTTTCACAACTGGTTTGTAATAAAAAACAATTGGGTTCACGGTTTTGCTGTAATATAAAATTTAGAACTAAAATCCTTCCAAATTTAAGTACTTCTATAGTTAACAACAACAATATTATTATTATTATTATTATTATTATTATTATTATTATTATTATTACATTTTGAATATATTTAATGCCAGGAATTGCAGGTCTATGAAGAGGGGGTGAGACCAAAATGATGAGATTATCATAGAACCACATCATATTGGCCACACCCCTTCTCATAGAGCCACGATTCTCTGTTATAGAGAAACCAGCTCAGACTGTTTAGCCCTGGAGCTGGCTGAGGATGGATCACATTGTCTATTGTGTAATAATTTATCAAGACATTTTATGGAAGCCGGACATGGTCTTGCTACACTGAAGAATTGGATCACAGATCAACTGCCATTACTATCCAGGAGCTGATTATTTAAAAATATCTAATATATGAATATATGTATGTAATATTCATATTTTTTTATATCAGCTCAGTATATATACATAATTTTATAAATAATAATAATAATAATTATGATTATTATTATTTAGTAAACTCTGAAAAAGTTGAATATTACACATTTCTGACATGTCTATCAGAGTGATAAATGGATAGAAACAGAATGTAGTGAGTATATGTCATATGACTTCTGTCCAGCTGCAGTTACTCACTTAAATTATTGCTATATGTCTCGGTTTACTCACTTGTAACCACTTAATCTTATCATTATCTGAATCCCTTTGTACTGACTGCCTTGTTATATTATTGTTAAAGAATATATACGAGTCTGGTCCTATATGAATACACACCGTACCTTCTAGCTAATTCATCATGAATGTGGCATTACTGTTAACCTCTTTCCTGTGAGACTTGCATGTCCGCTGTATGTGATAGATCCTATTGCTGTAATTGGCATCTGGAAAGCTGCATCAATTGCTACAGTATGTGAAGAATGTCATGCCAGGATATCCTCTCGCACAGCCAAACTAATCAATGGTTTCTGGATTCCTGCCCATTAGTATCCAAGCCACCAGATATCTTGGTCACATGCCTTAAATTACAAGCCTCATTAAAATGCTAATTCTCATAGATCCCAGTGGGATGATGGGGTTTTCTGGACAGAATGCCAAAAGAAAAATGACAGAACAATTGTTTCCAAAATGCCATCATCCTCAGTCCTCTGTAGGACAGAAGATCTGCTTTCAGTACAACATCCAGGTAATAAGAAGATGCTATAAATAAACAAATAAGATCCAGCAATTAATAATTTGTATTACTTTTTGAGTTGGATCTTGCACTACTTGTTCAGCACGATTTTACCACACAACTGTGGTCACATTATAAAGCCAAACCTGGAGTAACCTACATTATTCCCAAATATGTGTATTTTGAATGAAATTAATTGTGGCTATATCCATAGGCTGCTTGGAGTTCTTCCGGGCTCTCGGTACTAAGGGGGCTAATTCAAAGCTGAAGGGGGCATGGCCACACCAACTTTGATGCATGGCTGGGCATCCCTGGCAGGCCTAAGCTCCCAGACAGGCCAGTACAGATACTATGTGCCCGCCAACCCATACCTCCTTGCATTTACAAATGACAAATGAGAACAAAATAAGCCCTATCCCAGATTCACCCAGATCCTTCTCCAATCTGTTCAGAAACACCACATTTTTGCTGAAACCCACGAGGACATACTTTGTAAAATCAGAACCATTGGGAGTTATGCTCCCCAAGGGCACCTGTCCATGAACACTATTTTACGCGGCATTGATTTCTGTAATTTATGTAAATTGATGCCAACACCTACTGCCTACATTTGATTTCTCCCCTGATGAAAAAGAACAGAAGGGAGATGCAGCTGGCCACTGATGGCAGGGCCAGATGCTTCTCATCATTAGGCCCTGCCCCCTCGCAGAATAAGGGCAAAATGATGCGATTATACTACAACTGCATATTTAACCCCACCCTCTATTCATAGACCAGTTACAAAATTGAAGATCTTTGTTCACAACCAAAACCAAAATCCATGGAAACCTGACACAACCTTGTTATAGCTTTTAACCACCACATTACAAACATTAGCTTAAACACATAAGAGGCACCACTGTCCACAATGAAACCATTCTTAAAAATAAGACACCTCTCAGCATGTGAAGATAAGGTAATCAGTCAGAAGCCAGAACTCACTCTCCTCTGAAAACAAAAACATTACAATTTAGGCCTTGTGGTTTTTTTTAAAGTAAAACATTCACATAAAAATAGTCCTTCATAATGGAACTTCAAACATGACCTTTAGGGGCCAATTTATAAAGCTAATTGTGCCCTAAAAAATTAGCAAAAACAGCTGATTTGCTAAGGGAAGAAGGAAATTTGCTGGAATGTTGGAAAGTAATAAGCAGGAGATTTCCTATGTGGAGTTTATGTAACAAGCTTTGAAAAACTTCTTCAGATGGTGCATTATATTGGAACCACTGGCATGGCAATGTTGGCAATTCAAATCTCATAATTTTGTCTCATAATTTTGTTGATTGTCCCCAAGAGACTCAGTAAAAACACAAGCACTCTTCAGCTAGGGGCCATTGTAGGGGCCATTGTAGGCTATATTGTTTAATTATTTATCTTTTCTTTTTCTAATGATACATCTGACTTCTCCATGCTATGTGTAGCATGGCTTGGTAAGCTCAGGACTTCTGGGGCCTCATTAATGCAGATATATAAATCTTAGCCTCAAAGTATGGTGCTGTTGATTAAATGAATTCAATTATTTGTATTGGATACGCATGCACAATTTCTGATGCATGCACAGATTACATCACTAAGTGTATACAGCTCTTAATGATTGGAATGCATGTGCAGTACAGTTTTGCACTGGTTGAAATTAATATTGCTTAACCAACAAGGAACATTAGCTGGTGATACCTTAACACTAGAGATGTGTGCAGACCCCATGTTTTGGTTTGGGCTCTAAATCATCATGTTTTGGTTTTGGCAAAACCACCCTCAAGTGTTTTGGTTCGATTTTGGATTTCTTCAAAAATAGCTAAAGTCATGTAACTTGGACCTGTTGTCATTCCTAAAGCATTTTAGCATCAATAACATTCATTTCCAGTCATTTGCAGACAGTTTTGACCACCTCACAGCACCTGAAAATACTGGGAGGGACTTAAATGCAATTCAAAACCCGTGGGATCAGGTTTTAAATCTGAGTTCTGAACTTGGAGAGAAAACCCATGCCGGGACTCTGTTCAACTCGGCACCCCAAAGTTCGGGGGTGTCCACTTTTCAGCAAAACTGAACCGCTCATCTCTACTAAACACAGGATATTCTTCTTTTTAGCAATTTACAGTGCTCTGGGGCGCTCTATTTAGCTTATGTCAGCCTGAAAGAATAGTTAAAGGAGTGCAATCTGTAAGACTATCCGCATACTGCTCAAGGAAAATGGGCAATTAATTTATTAAATTAATGAGACAATCAGAAGAAATCAGATGAAAATTCTAATTTATACACATTCACTGATTTCTAATCGGCCATTCTCTATGAAAACTCCTCAGAGTAGCCACTGCACATTACCCAGTGCCAGTGCATAGAAGTTACAAAGTAACAATGTCTTAAGCTGTCACCTCTAGGATCATTCCTGACATAATTATACTATGCCAAGGAAGTGCCCATCTGTAAAGAAAATATACCCAGCACAGTCAGCCTAGCAAGCTGCATACACAGTTTGCTCTTTGCCCATGGATCTAGACACATTTCTTGATTATATCAAAAGAATAACGAATACTTCAAACATTTTATTCTGTTTGTAAAAATGCTTCTGAAACTTTGTTGCTAAAATATACTGTTGTCTTCTTCATATTTTTGTCAAAATATATATTTTATGCGACACTAAACGATTACTAAAGTAAGAGGATTTAATTTCAATACTGTAAAAATATTATTTACCACTTTTGCAATTAATACTGGAATATTTAATAATGATAAATTTGCTATAGGACTATGCAGCAGACTGGCTTCATATTTACTGATGTCAAGACGTTGGTTACTGGACAGACCAGAAAATACAGGGATTCTGGAGCTATCTAGGGCCTGCTCTACCATCTAGGTCTGTGGTTCCCAAACTGGGTGCCCTGGCATCCTGGAGTGCGGCAGGGCACTTGCAGGTGTGCCACAGGTTGGTTGTCCAAGACTAAATTAAATAATTTATCGTCAATGTGATAGGCAAAACCAGTGTTGGTGACTGCCAATTATAAAATTTGTGGACAAGCAGAAGCGCATTACTGTGTACCATCACATACTGTAACGGAACCCAAGGATAACAGGTAATTACAATGTATATCATTTAATAATTTTACTGCATTTCTCAATAAGAAACTTTTGCCCTAGGGGTCTTGTGAAATAAATGCTAATACTGTAGGGCGCCGTGACTCAAAAAAGTTGGGGAAACCACTGACCTAGACGGATATGTATAAGCAAATGTGTACATTCTGATTTATTTTTGTAAAATGTATTCTCATATGTATGAAGTATATTTAGTCAGGAATAACAGAAAACTCCCTGAAATGTGATAACATTGCATTTTAGTTTTATGATTCTGATATAGAAAAATTAACTGTAGATGCCCTGCTTGTGTGTTGGACAATAACAGTGCTTCCATGTTGGTGTCTTAAGGGACCTATCCATTAGAGGACTTTTTGAACGATCCGACCAAAACAAGGAGGTTTTGGGCAGAACTTTCAGAAAGTCAGCTAATGGATAGCCGGCAAGGACCAGCGATGCTTGTGCACGCTGGATTCTTGCCGACCTCGACTATCTGTGGAAAATGCTCGTCAACCTGACGACGATCATCAGGTTCCACATGTTCAGATAGTAGGTTGCGATCCTGCACTGACTGACGTTCAGTGAACACCGTTCAGTGCGGGCACTGCTAGACGTTCAGTTTTTCAGGTCGCCTAATGGATAGGCCCCTTTAGGCATATTAATGACCAGACAGATGGTTTCCTCTCCTCTCCTCAATCCATAAATATAAATGTTATATTGCAATACTATACAAATAATGAAATGACCCTTTATGTAATTGCTGATGAAAGAGTTCACTAAGAAAGAGTGGTTCAATGGTGAAGTACAGCTACAGAACATATTTTGTTACCAGGAAAAAATGGGGAACTGGAGGTAATATCAAGAAAAAGACACAGAAAGGGGAGGGAACTAATGCGCAGAATTCTGAAAGATTATTAGTTCCATATCCTATTTGTGCTCAAGCCTAAGGTAAGACTACAGCAGAGAGAGGAAAGAGGCCCCCAAACCACTATGGCCCGTATTCAATTAGCGGCGAAAAAGTGGGAATCCACGAAAAAGTATCGCGGATGATGTCAGTTTGCCAGGCGGAAAATTTCCTCCATATTCAATTGCAAATACTTTTCACGTACATGAAAACACAATGCAATGTAATAGGCGAAAAAGATTCGCCTATGAATAGGTGTCAGAAAAAAGTGTAAAATCACTATTTTGGGTGCAAAGGTGGGGAAACCACTCTGCACCCTTGGGATAGCCCCCAAAGACTAACTGCGCAAAAAAAAACATCTTAAAAAAGTGAGGAACACCCTAAAAAATGTCTTGGAAAATGGGGGCAAAAAAGTGCAAAGTCGGGATACAAACTTTTAAACTAGCGAAATAAACTTTTGGGGGGTCTGCAAGTATGGGGGAGGTGTTTTTTGGATTGCAGGTGCATGCTTCAGGTTGGTTTTTCAAGATTTTTAAAACTTCACTTTAGCGACTTTAAACCATGCTTGCACCCATTTGAAAGTACCCCAAATTTGACAGGACTACTTATTTTCGACAAAAATTTCAGCAAAATGCTATTCTTAACCACTTATGCAAAGACACTAAATACAAGCAATTGACACTACTCAATTACCCCAAATAGCTTCATTAGGGCTATTCGGGGACATCTATATTGATCCCCAATATTAGTGCATCTTTTGGAGGGGGTCAGGTTAATTTCCCCATTTTTGACAGCACTTTTCGACTGTTTAAGTTTCGCCGGGTCCTGTTTTCGCATCCTTTTGAATTGAATACGGCGAACACGCACGATAAGTTTCCACGGCTAAAACACGCAAAGTCGCCGAAAAGTATGCCATGCGAAAAAGTATCGTGGGTGTGAAACTAATTGAATACAGGCCTATGTTGCCTAGGAACCTATAGGTTCTTAATCAGCCTCTGAAGTGATTCATAAAACTTAGGGGGAAATGTATCAAACCAATCAGCTTCTAGCTATTTACTACTAAATTCTAGAAAATTATAGATCAATCTGATTGGTTGCTATGGGCAACTTCTCCACTTGTCCTTTTTTAGAAGGTTTGATACATCTCTCCATGCATCACATTACGCTCTCACCTAAGTTCAGATATTTAATAATTAATAAGCTCTTGAACAAGCCTAAGAACAGAAGCGTTTGCAGCTGGGAAATCTAAGACTATTCCAGTACGCTCTCTGCTTTGCTATCTTCACTTCAATATGTCACTACATTATTTTGCAAAAAGCCTTCTAATTTCCCATAGATCACAATATGATGAAAGAGCTGAGTCTTCGAGCCTCATTTTTAATAGGTGGTTCATAAGTTTAACATATATAATTTAAAAATGATAGTAAACACAGTAAAGGCAATACTGTAGCAAGGGAATAGCCTATTCAAGCATATCTAAGCAAGAAAAGTAACCCGTCTGCACTGACTCAATGCTGGGCCACATCAGAGGGAATGCTTGCTTAGCCGATCTTCTCCCCGAGCACACTGGAAAATCCAGAGATCGGCATTTGTAAAACTCAAGTATTGCTTCTAGTATTTAAAATATCAGCAGAAAATATTAATTACAGCATTTGTTCTATAGAAACAGTGCTGGAAGGTAGTGGAGAGGTCAAGAAGATAAGGAAGGTAGGCTTAGTCTACATGTATTACCACTACTACTATTTTTATTATTATTATTATTATTATTATTATTATTATAAGAAAGTTACCAGGTAGTGAAACGCGTATCAGCAGTTTTTGCTGGTGCTCTGTATACACTAATATACCAGTATTATCATAAAGTACTGCCACGTTGCTATTAATGTACCCTGTTTTGATACACTAAGTTGGATGCTGGTTTACCTGAAATGTAGATTAATGAATGAATGCTGTACGAAGGTACAAAAAGTAGCTAACCGATCAACTGGCGTTGTTTGACAGAGTGGTACTGTAAAAATACCGTGAAGTAATACTAAATGTCTACATTGTCAGCATTATATTATGTTATAAAGAGTGGTTGAATATACTAACCGGCATATCGGAGACAGAGCATTGTTATAATCAAACTCTCGGATATAACTCTGACCGTTATTATCACAAACGGGATACATGGGGTACATTATATAGTATAGCGTGATGATCACTTGTAAGAAGACTTCCTTATATAGTAGTTGAGATAGATTTACTTGATAAGATCTGAGAAGTATTGAACATAATACATAACATATCATCTGATTATATACCCACATTAGCTGTCATATGCTATAGACAGCGGCAAATGAATAGCATACTATTCTGATATTATAACTCACTATGATGACACTTAAAACAAACATTGTGTCAAGACTATCATTTGCTAGCAAGTAACCACAGACCGTGTTGCAATATTGCAGCACGGTCTGGTATGTTTAGAATCCTTTGGATTCTATGTAATGAACAGATAACATCTAGTAAATAATCAGAATATAGCATAGACCTAACACAGCTACAGTGATACTGTGCCCGTTACCTTCTGGGACATACTATAACAAACAATGAAGATATGCACACTGAATATAGGAACTGAATAATCGTGGGGCAGCAATACCTTCTAGCACTGTAACAAATTGACACAGATATTATTATAATTGGTAAATCAGAGGATTCTCTGAGCTGGGTATATAATTGAGGAACCAAATATTATAAACAACAGATGTGGCATAAAATAATTTACAAACAAAAATATAAATACACTAGCAAACAAACTCTTTTAAAACACATCTTTATTTTCTTCATATACTCTATTTTATTTTTATTTCACTATGCTTCCCAAGTGCAACACATTGGATATGAAAGAATAAAAAATATATAAAAAATGTTCTCAATTTTTATGCAGTAATATATTAAACAATACGTTTTAATATTATATGTATCTGATCACCCGAGTGCACCAATAAGAGACTTCTGTCCCCTCTTCTCCATTTCCCGTCATAGGATATAAAATCCTCCATCATCCGTAATGGAAGAAGTTCGGATCCACCAGGACTCTTCCTAGAGTTGGCCGGCCGTCTAAACTGAGCGATCGTGGGAGAAGGGCCCTTGTCAGGGAGGTGACCAAGAACCTGATGGTCACTCTGTCAGAGCTACAGCATTCATCTGTGGAGAGAAGAGAACCTTCCAGAAGGACAACCATCTCTGCAGCAATCCACCAATCAGGCCTGTATGGTAGAGTGGCCAGATGGAAGCCACTCCTTAGTAAAAAGCACATGGCAGCCTGCCTGGAGTTTGCCAAAATGCACCTGAAGGACTCTCAGACCATGAGAAACAAAATTCTCTGGTCTGATGAGACAAAGATTGAACTCTTTGGCATCAATGCCAGGAGTTATGTTTGGAGGAAACCGGGCACCGCTCATCACCAGGCCAATACCATCCTTACAGTGAAGCATGGTGGTGGCAGCATCATGCTGTGGGGATGTTTTTTAGCGGCAGGAACTGGGAGACTAGTCAGGATAGAGGGAAAGATGAATGCAGCAATGTACAGAGACATCCTGAATGAAAACCTGCTCCAGAGTGCTCTTGACCTGGGGCGACGGTTCATCTTTCAGCAGGACAACGACCCTAAGCACACAGCCAAGATATCAAAGGATTGGCTTCAGGACACCTCTGTGAATGTCCTTGTCCTTGAGTGGCCCAGCCAGAGCTCAGACTTGAATTCTGATTGAACAGCTCTGGAGAGATCTGAAAATGACTGTGCACCGACGCTTCCCATCCAACCTGATGGAGCTTGAGAGGTGCTGCAAAGAGGAAAGGGCGACACACTGCCCAAAGATAGGTGTGCCAAGATTGTGGTATCATATTCAAAAAGACTTGAGGCTGTAATTGCTGCCAAATGTGCATCAACAAAGTATTGAGCAAAGGCTGTGAATACTTATGTACATGTGATTTCTTTTTTTTTTTTTTATTAAATCTGCAAAAATCTCAAAAAAACTATTTACACGTTGTCATTATGGGGTATTGTGTTTAGAATTTTGAGGACAAAAATTAATTTATTCCATTTTGGAATAAGGCTGTAACATAACAAAACGTGGAAAAAGTGAAGTGCTGTGAATAGCTTCCGGATGCACTGTATATATATATAATATATATATATATATATCACCAAATGGGAGTCCACAGCATATATACTGCATATCCACAGCATATCCGTAAACTCATGTATACATTTTAGTTGTGTAAAAAGAGCTGCAATCCATCATATGTTATTATTAGACTAGAGATTAGACTCTAAACTTGAAGCATAGAAGGTAACCTAGCCTCAGAGAGCGCTGAATACTAATGTGTTACTTGGCGCTAATAGTTATTTTTTTTGTTCTTCTGCCTCACTAATATATTAAAACATACCATTATCAAAATATTCAGTTTTTAGAACTTCACCAATGTTAAAATACTGCAATATTTGTTGTTATTTATCTTCATAATACAGAGTTGTACTGTACTAGAACTGCTCAATGTTGTATTGTTAAAACAACTTTTATGAGTCTAAAGGGATGCATGTTTTTTATGAGATTTTTTATTTTATTTATGCCTGGAACAGCACCTCCTTTGGACACTGTGGGCATGCACCTGCAACCTGTACAGCCGCCCAAAGCGTCCTAAGGAAGCAGTGCTTAATTTCCTGGTGTCTGCGGCCCCAGAACACATGACAATGTGATGTCACACTGAGGGACGGGCCCGGCACAGGGTGCAAAATCTCCCTGCTCCAACACTGCAGTGGATACACAACAGGAGCATTTGCGTGAGCACACCCCCTTACTAACTCTTAATACATGAAGACGCCTCTTCCCATCCCAGTTCCACCGCTTCAGTCAAAGTCGAATTTGCGTGTGTTCGTTATCTGAGCATGTGCAGAGAGAATTGTCCTAGATAAGCTACTCAAAACCAGTTCAATTCACATCTGCCCCTCACTGTGTATTCAATCATTTTATTCACAGATAAAAAAATAAAAGTAGACAAAATTTCTATGGACTCTAATAAGTTGACAATAAATAACTACAGCTTATCTCTAGAAAGCACTCTGCTCTTGTTTGTCCGCATAGGAAAGTTGGCGGCTGCACAGAAAATATAAAAAATTAAATCTTACGCAATCCCTGCATATATTGTATGTATCCTGAGTAATTATGCTCATAAAGCAGTTTCTAAAAAAAAACAATAAAAAATGAATAAACAATTACAACAAAAAATCTGACAGCAAGATAATAATAATAATAATAATAATAATAATAATATAGGAAATTATCTCTTATTACTATACTTTATTTGGCACAGAAACAGTTAATCCTGAGGCTGACCATAAACAGTCTCCAAGCGATTCCATTTTATTGTTTTGGCTTTTATTCCATTTACAACAGTGACCACCATCAGCAGCTTCTGATGTACTGGGCACCTCCACTGTTATCCCAGCATGCTTATGGCCTGGAGGACTTCGAGAGAGACACATTTCCATATCAAACCCAATTTAGATGAAACGCCTTGCTTTAAAAAAAAAAAGAAAGAGAGCGAGAAAGGGTAGCGAAAGCATCAATAGCCCCTTGATTAGATTCCATCTCTTGAGCACACAAATATGAATATTTATTATCATGAATGCAGATTTCTCTTCGTCCTATTACCCCGGACTTGAATTCTACTGCTGTCTTTTTCATGAAAATTTGGGCAATGCTGTGTTGTCAAATAAATTGACAGTTCTCAAGGTAATCCTGTTATTGTTTGGAAGAAAGTGATTGTATCCGCTTATTCATGTGTTAACTAGGAATTACATATTTTCTCTTTCCTCACTATAATCTTAGATAGGGGGAATTAATAGGTGAACATGTTTTGCCAAGTATAGCAAAGGAAATGGTGTTTGACTCATTTAATAAATTAGCAGCAAGACAGCAATAGCTTATAATATACGGAGCGGAATGCACATCTCTTATCATAGAGATGTAGGGGTGGGTGTTTTCTGGGCCACAAGAATAAAAGCAGTAATGAGCATGGAGTGAAATATTCTATACCCTTATTCCTAGCCTTGATTTAGTATTGTCAGAAGTGTTAAGGACACTTGAGTCCAATTCTACGCCTGCATGTAAATCAGTAAATAGGATGGTTGGTTCTATTATACATACAATCCAGTCACTGAGAAGGTGAGAATTAGCTCTGCAGTATTGAGGCACTGCAGGTTCCTTGCCAGCGTTCTATAAACCAGAGGCTATTTAAAGTATCAATGTATGTCTCCTTGTGGGCATCAGTAATACAGGAACATTACCGGAAGTCATCCAACCACTAATTCAGATTCTTTAACCTTTCTCTATCCATAAATACTACTGTGTATCTCCTCCATGGAGCACAGGTGAATGCAGTAAATCAGGCATGTCCAACTTCCAGTCGGTTGTGATCTACTTTTACATATCTACCACACTTCCCACCACCATTCCTAATTTTAACCAAGTGTATTCATCTGAGCATTCAATAAACAATTTAAGCGTTTATTTGTTAAAACAGAAACTAATAAGACCTAATACATGTTAAATGAATGTGTGCCTATATCACATAATAATGCCACACAGTGCCCAGAATATGTGTTAGTGGCATGTAGTGCTGCTCTCCACACTGGGATGGAAGCAAGGGACAGTCTACAAACTACTTGCCACTACACATAAGGACAGTCTACAAGCTACTTGCCACTACACATAAGGATAGTCTACAAGCTACTTGCCACTACACATAAGGATAGTCTACAAGCTACTTGAAATGGCATGAGTGTATTCAATGCAGTATTTGAATACACTTGTATTGAGCCAAGGAGTTTGGATACTGTCCCTTGCAGTAGTGCAGCGATCTTCTACATCAGGCCATCCCATGATCTGCTGGTCAATCCCGATCGACACATTGGACATCCCTGTAGTAAATTATTGTGAGACTAATTATTCCACCTGTGCCATTATAAGGAAATCTACAAAACAAAGGCTCATTTTAAGTAGGATGCAAGGCACGTCTTTAAATGTGAAGTATCAATTATTTTTTCTCCGCATTCACTGACTGCACATGGGAGCATATGCATGCTTGCCCTTACAGTGCCACAAGTGTGCACTACTGTGACTATATATAGTGCCCCCATAAGACATTAACAAGTGTTCTACTTGTCATACAATATTAATTTACCCCTCAGCAATGAAATAGTATTTCACTATAATCTATATATATAGAATCCTAACATGATTGATATACTTTGCTTCAACTAATAAAATCCTTATAAAATGTGCTGTTATTTTATATTGTGTTGTTATTATTGATTCTTAAGTCAGTCCCAGAGATTGCTATTTATTTGCTTTTGTACTCATCTAGCGCTGAATATGTACTGTATATCTGCATTTTATCTCATCTGTAAAAAACAAGCCACAGCGTGTAGCTTTATTATTGCTAGCCTTTCCAAATATATTATCATGTTTGTTTCTCTCTCTACAGATGTTATGTAGATAGCTCCACAGTGTGCATACCATGCAGCCTGTATGATGCCTACTGTATGCATTATATCACACCACTTTCATTATAAAAGGCTGACCAGTCTGTGACACAATGGCCTATGGCTTTATAAGTGTAGGAACTTGGCCTAAGACATTAGTCTCTAGAAGACAGATATGATGAAGGGCACCAATCATCACTGAGAAGTCACAGAAGAGGTCATTATAATAACTTAACTACTTAACACCGAAGTTGCAGTGTTACTTACCCCAGCTGGATATGCCCAGTGTGCTTGCCTCAGTGGCAAATGCAAGATTTCTAGAGGGGGGTTTCCAACTGCGTGATTTTAGAGTGAGTGTGGCCAGCCCATGAAGAGGGTAGAATTAGCACTTAACCAGCTTTAATATGCGTCATACAAAGTGTATTGTGTGTCATAATTCCAGCATATACAGGACCATAGATCACAGTAAGCCATTAAATGCGGCATTAGGGCCATCCTGCCTGAGCTGAATGTTTTTATTTTAGATGTGGGCACCATTCCAGATCATGGGAGCAAGTCTGGGGGAGCAGCAGAATAACCTAGCACTGCCCTGGACATATACGTACATATTGAGCTCTATAGCAGCACATCCCTAACAGTGAATGTTTTCCAAATCTCCTAGTTGGTGCACAGGTGTACTTATTACTGACTGATACATATTAAAAGAATCACAGGTGGTGCTAATTATTTCATTTATGATACTGTGAAGAACATGCAGCACTAGTAAAATTCTATTACATTATTTATATTGTGGTCATGGTGTGGGTTGGGGAGGGGGGTTTCCAGGGGGTTTCGTTTGCCTATGCTTGCCTGACCTGAGTTCATGCATGAGCATGGCCGTAGGGCACACAGTGGAGAGTCTGGGTCTGTTGGGTATAAGGTAGCTGAACAGTAGACGGCCCCATCGGGCCCCTAATAATGAACAGGCATGTTATGGGACCATAAAAGATAACGAATAGGCCCATAGAACGATATTCTTCTAAGCATCTGTCCTGATCATACATTTAGAATGCAATATCATTCCTCTTAACTTTAACCAGTTTATGAGACTGATCCCTGTTCCTGTGGTTTGTATACTTGTCTGAAAGTTAGGAGGTATATTTCTGGTCATGGTGGTGAGCAGATGCCATATGCTCGTGTTTTTATCAATTGCTGGGGGCATGGCCACAAGTTGTCATATGGTCCTGTTCAGAGGGATCATGACTGTGTCCAAAGTATTGGAATTTTAATTGTTAAGAGGTATGCATTATCATGTCTAGCTCCAAATAGTTTTAAAGTGGATCTCAAAACTGTTCTAAAATTAATACAAAATTATGATAAATTCACAAATTTAAAGGCTTAAAAAAAGTAGCTAAATTTGAGTAAAGTAAAGAAGTTTCATTACGGTTAACAAGGTTCAATCATGTTCGAGCTTAAATAACTAAATTGTATAAAAAAATATTATTTTCTGTGCAAATTTTGAACTCTGTTACTTTTACTTACAGTATTTAAGCTGAAATGGGCAGCAACAGGAAACATTTTTTTTTTTATCTTTTAATGCGAACTCTTAATTCGAGCTGACTGCTTAGCAGCTACAAAATACGCAACATGGTGATCAAGGCAAAACAGAATTTCAATATTTTCAAGATTGGTTTGATCAAAAGTTTAAGTTTGTTGAACCAGGAAAGTTCAGTTAAATTTTGAACTTGCTAGAATATTTTGAGCATCTCTAATCATGTGTCTTTCTGATCTCTCTCTAACCATTCGTTGGATGTGACAATCTCACATACTGACTAAACACCACCAGTGACTTGCCACCCCTTACATCGCAACTGTCTGACATCAGGATATGTCATTCTGACATAGCAGCCCCTTCTGTTTATGTAGGAATGGAGCTGCTGCATATACTAGGCTAATAACAACTGGATCTCAAGTGCAAGAGTGATAACCTGAAGAAAAGGAAGCAGTAATCTCAGAGTTGTCACAAGAGAAGAAGTAATTATAATGATGTAATGATTTTTCCCATAGATTCAGCCGCACCAGACTTCTTTGAGCCCTAACAAAACCCTACTTACTTATGTTGTTTATGTCACAAGTGTAGAATCAATATCACATCCATGTTCTGTTTTTAATGTCTTCAGCCACACAATGGAAGTAATATCTGATAATACCGGTTGAATCCAACACCAACGATCCATAAAATCAGAAAATGGTGAAATCAGTATAGACAGTGTGATAGTCTCGATAGTGGTGAGTAGGTACGTTACATCGGCAGCAGCATCTCATACCAATGATACCGTATGATTTAATTCAACCAGATCTGTCCCAGCACTCATAAAATTATTTCCCTGCTTAATGCCATCTCCAGTGTTGGGAATAGCAGAATGGGAAATGTGATCTGCTTACTAAACAAATGCGAATTAAAGGGCTTGGAGTAGTTTTTCACGAAAACTGCTCCAAAAGTCCTTTAATACTTTTCAGTGAAACTAAAATAATGTGAAAATGGGAAAACACTAATTTTCACATTACTTTAGTAAAAAAAAGATTGATAAATAGAGCTATAACTGTAACCAACATTGCTGTCACAAATTGCTGGATTCACAACACTCGAAAACCATGAGTACTGTACATCAGTATGATAATATTCTAAGCTTTTGCTTAGTTTTAAAGAGTAAAGAAGACACCTCACCCTGCTCGGTTGCAGAAGATCCCCTGCTTTTTCCGAATGGGCCATAAAAATTGTCTGAATCACTGAAGCTGAGAATCATAGTACAAATACATTTTGTAAAATGTAACATTTCAATAAACAAGCCTAGGGCTCCATACATACAACTTTTTATTTTTGTCTTACCATTATGTAATGTAGAGGTAGGCTTGTCTGTTAAGAAGCCTACTAGGTCAAGATGTAATTTGGCTGGGGGGGAAATTATGAGAGTTGTAGTCTAATCTAGTCTTACTTAAAAGAAAATAAATGAACATCCCAGGTGGTGGAAATTATGAGAGTTGTATGAGAGTTGTAGTCTGATCTAAATTAACATCTCAGGTGGTGGATGTGTTGTATACAACAGACTGATATAAATGTAACTGCTAAAGCTTTAATAAGACTGACCTTTAAACTTCAACAATATCTTTATGTCATTTCCTTTCTAGTTCCCTTTTTAAGTTGAATCGTTTTTTTTGTCATGTCGCTACTTAACTGCCTACAAGAAAGTGTACCCACTAGACAAGGGTTAAATTTTAGAAGAGGAAATGTATGGAAAATAACTTGCCCTGGGGTAGACAGGTCTTGTGGGTGTTGATAGTTGGATAATGGTCAATTCAAGAAATATAGCCATTGGAAGCCAATTTCAGCAGTCACATATAATGAATGGGTAATAGCCAAAGTACAAGGTTAAGGGTCTTGATACAAAGGAAATCAATACACATACAAGGCTCTGAATAAGTGGACAAGGTTCGGTCTGAGATGGTTCAGCAGACCAGGATGTCTTCATTCTTTTCATTCTCATTCTCTTCTTGAGATAAATAATACCATTGAAAGTACTATAGCGCAAGCTAATATGTGACTAATTAAGCAGTTGATGTCAACTGATTACACATTAAGCCTAGCAGATGGATGTGTAGGGATCCTTTTAACTTTTTTTTTTAAACTGAATTTTATTGGAATTTTCAAGAATTATAATAAAGAAGAGTATCACAATGATTGTTGAACATTTAGGCAGGTGATAATGACATAACATGAGGACAGTATATCAGGCCACTTACTGTAAGAGCAACAGAGTATGACAAAGGGATCTCATTAAATTTTAAAGATAGTCTAGGGATTGTGTTTTGGTCAATATTGCACCTTTTAATAAAATAAACAAATACAATAAATCAAATAAGCAGGATTTATCCTTTAAGCAAATACAAAACTTATAGTTAATATAAAATGTATTTCTAAACAATAAAAACAATTGTAATAATCATGAATATAAAAGAACAAAAAAATAGGGATTGACAGAAAGAGGGATACTATAACCATCATTAAAAAAAGTTTTTAGAATATTATTAATTATATGCAATACGCTGCACTGTTTTACTTGATAAGTAAAGTTGCAAGATGTAAAAAGTACCTATTGTAAGTTTGTTAAAATAAAAGTTTTCATAAAATCTTGTATAAAAAAGTTTTACACTGCGAACTATATAAATACATATAGAAGTAATGGAGGAGCCTGCAGCACTCAAGATAATACTATGTTATTGGGGCTGTGATGAGACGTTACACATAGAATCTAAGCACTAAAGGATCCTAGTGGGCTATTTATTTGCTTCTTCATTTCTTAAGCAGAAAAGGATGATATTTTCTATCCCGATGGATCGTTAAATGAAACGAAAAACAGCTTCAATTATTGTTGCGGCCCAACGTGTTTTAATTACCTGGCAAAAAAATCTTACATTGAGCTGAGTTACTTAGAGATCACTGATCTCTACAGAGAGATGCTCCTACAGTGCAATCAGGCATCTCAGCAAGGCGAATGGCAGAGCAAGGATGATAGACAAGAAGAACATGCTCCAATCCCTCATCCGCATTATAGAGATGTCAATGTGCACTGCTGTCACACCATAGAGATCAATAATCTGTATATGAGATTCCGTCTCCCCTCCGTACTCCTGTTACAAATGGAGGGGTGAAAACAATTACCTTTAGTCTGCGCAGGGCCTAAAGGTGACTTTTGTTGTGGTTAGATTCTGTACTTATATAGCAACCATAACACAACAACAAAAACAATTACAAGTCTGTTTTATTCAATGATAAGATTGCCCATGAGTATAACAACTCTATCACTTTTAACGACTTCTTCAATATAGTGTTCAATGACTGGACGGACATAGTTTTCAAACTCTGTCTATATTATGTTAGATTTTTTTACTATCATGTTTAGGCGTCTTATGTACTAAGCCCTGGAGAGAGATAAAGTGGATGGAGATAAAGTACCAACCAGTCAGCTCCTTGCTGGCACTTTACAGGCAGTGTTTGAAAAGTGACAGTTAGGAGCTGATTGGTTGGTACTTAATCGCTCTCCAAGGCTTAGTACACAGACCTCTTAATAATACTTCCTTACACAGTAGCACTGGCGAATCACGCATGTTTGTCTATGCAGAGCATATGAAAGGATGATAATAGAAGGTCCTACCTCCGCCACTCCTGTCTGCAGGATCCTCAGCCCTGTGGATTTCTCAAGCTTCTCCTTATTGGCAGCTAGAAATAATAAAGAAAGCAAAATATTATTTGTTTAGTTGTTCTATTCCTCTTGTGCCTGCATTCATTTATAGGTACACTAAACTGATTTAATAGTGACTATCAATAAACTGGACATCCCTATGACAGATAATAATCCTAATTATATTTCATTCTAAAGGTCTACTGCTGACAAAATATAAGTCATATTTTTCCAGCCTAAAACAAACCATCAGCTTGATAACCAGCCAATACGATTAGCATGTAAGGAAAAATATACATCATATCTGAAGCCATTATGGTAACAATACCTACATGGCAGCTGTGTCAGGCCATTAGCATCCTCTGTACAAAAATACCTTTTGAGGCAAGGCATTGTATGGACTTAATGTATAGCAATGACAGCTTTGCAAAGCTTCACTGAAGCTGACTTCCCATGTTAGGTAAACTGGCAGACCCTTCAGACGCTAAGGAAAAGTTTTAGTGGTGACACCAGACAAATATTTTTCATAGTCTCTCAAACCACTAAGTGACACGTAGGTACAATACATCACATATTGCATCTTGACAGAGCAGGTTAACACTTTTTTACGTGAGTTTCACAGTTATTAGTGGCTGGTTTGTGCTTCCAGTTGTGTTTTTGAATAAAATGGTTGTGGCGTGCTGGCCCTGAACTTGGTTCCCATCACTATATTGAGGCAGCAATGGTGCTTATATAGAGCAAGCCTCCAATTATATGACAGTGGTATCGTGGTTAGAATTACTGCCTCACAGACCCAATGAGTTCAATTCCTAACCAAGGTGCTATCGGTGTGGAATGTGTATGTTCTCCCCTCTGGTTTCCTCCAAAAACATACAGGTAGGTTAATTGGCCCCAATGCTTATGTGTGTCCATGTGATAGGGAACATAGATTGTAAGCTCTGCTGGGGCAGGGACTGAGATGAATGATTAAAATATTCTCTGTGAAGCGCTGCAGAATATGTGTGCGCTATCTAAATACCTGATCAGAAATAAATGGAGCCACATGTGACAATGTTTGCGATAATCTGTTTGCCATTTGAGTTCGTCTGTTACTGTCTACCATCTGAATGTCAGTACTATAGAAAGGCTGCGCTGCCTGCGAGTAGCATATTGTATGACAATAAAACATGACCAAATTCGGAAGCATTTATAAATCCTGTTTTTTTATTTTATTTCACTTTTTAGGGATTAAGCAAAAACCAAACTATATCTCTGAGATTCTCATTATTTTTAAATGAAATCTTTCCCCTTTTCATATTGCCTTTCTACAACTTATCCTGAATAGAAAAATATACATTTTAGAATTTAATTTATTTTTCCTAATAAAAGTAGAACTCATTTGGAACATTCAAAGCATTGGGCAACATAAGACCTCTTTTTGTATTTGTGTGAAACAAAGGGTTTTGAAATATAAAAATGAAGCCCTTCAAAATTAAATTCATAGATGAAGGATATGCAAATAACCTGAAGAAGCGGAATCCTATAATGTTCTGAAAATTCTGCAACAGCCTGTTTAATTAGTATTTTAATTTATCAGAATAATTCCTTACACTTGACAATTCATTCAGTAATCCATATAATTAAGCACGTTTCTACACTGAAATAATTTAGTCTGCACCCTGAATTGTAACCTCTGGGAACTTCGGGAAGCGTTTGTGATCAACAGAATTCAGCCTTTGGCCTCTCTGCCATGTCTAGTGGTTCCAGCATTGAGGGGCAGAAGGGGGTCAGGATGACACCTCACTGGTGCTTACAGCTCTGACAAAAAGTAATACACATTTTATAAACCATGAAGACACTGCAGAAAATAAGGGAACGTATTAATGATATAATCGCCTGTGTATGTAGATATATACTGTATATACAGGCATATTTCAATAATATACTATTTCTCCACTGGACAAGGACTTGCTGGTTCATATAAGTAATACATATAGGAGCTTATGCAGAATGAGACCTACCCCATTTAGTGTATGGCGAAATGCGTAATATCCAGAAAACTGGCTGCACACATGAGCACATGAAGATTTGCATGAACCTTACACTTAACCCTGATTGCGCCCGGAGTGTGATGGGTAGGAAATGGTTAAACCTATCTAGGCCGGGTACAGGAAGGGCAAGTTTCATGCGTAAATGAAAACAAATGCAGTCAAACACCCATATAAGCATGTCAAAGCCCTATCATTTGTTATTAAGGGCAAGTGCAGATACACCGTGGTGACATTGATGTAGACCCACACATACTGAAGTCATTATTGCTTTTTAGTCATTACTTGGACATTCAGAATGTTGATATGGACAAAATGTCAACAGTGAAAATGTCGAAATTCACAATTGGTCTGATTCAGAGTTGTATGCAAACCCCATGGTTTGCATACAATTTAGATGGTTCCTAAGTGGTGCATGCACAGGATCTGGACTATGTGCCTATGAGTGTCTGCGACGTAGTACCCCCTAAGCCGCAGTATGATTGACATGCTACAGCCTTTTGGGTGCAGGGAAGGTACAGCAACGGCAAGTGTCCCGGGAAATGGGGACGTCGGCCACGCTATCTGGGCATAGAGAGGCCAGTGTCTGTTTCTTCCGACGCAGCTTCATTGGCCCAGGCTGTGTGAGTTTCATGCCCATCCTGAGTAACCTGGGTGTTACTCTGATGAACAATGGTCACACAGAGTGATTGATGCCGCATCCTCGAACACAGCAGCGGATCACAGAAGCTGGCAGGAGGTGTCTATTTACACAAGACGTGTCCTGCAGCATTAGCATACTATTGCACAGCTGCTGTGTGCAAAGTCGCAGCGGCTATGCATTAACATACAACCCTGAATCAGCCTCAATGTCGACATTGACATAGTATAATTGAATAAAACACACCCCCATAAACTACTTTCCTGGATGCCGAGAGGGAGGCGGGTACGAATTACCCGGGCCCGGGCTTATTGGAGGGGCCTGGCGGTGGCCCAGGTCCGTAACCGCCCCACCCCCTCCCTCTTACCTCTGAGCAGCAGCAGCAGTCTCCCCTGCCTGGGGGGGGTGATCATAGTGATTGAACCCCCCTGGATTTCTGTCAGGCTGAGGGTCTCACAGCTCCCCCTCCCCAGTGCGAAGCTGCGCTGCAAAAATGTTATACATTTTTTTCCACGCCCCATCCCCTGGGCCGGCTCTCTACCCCCCTGACTACTTTATCATAAAGTAGAAATTCTCTTTTGGTTCTGATCTCATGTGTGAGAAAAGAAAACCCTTAAAAGATGACACAGAATGCTCGTGATGAATGTTTGTTGATCAATGACGGTGACCTGAGGACCGCTTCTCAAATGTATTTGAAAGCACCTTTACATACAGTTTGTACTTGTATTTTTTTACTGTAATGCAGCACTAGTGGGTAACTAAGACACTCATGGTGATAATTGCGGTTTAAGGTTCAAACCACATATCCAGAACCTTTCACAGTCCTGTCGTTTCCATCTCAAAAATATTTCTAAGCTCAGACCCTATCTCACCCAGGATGCTACTAAAACCCTCATACACTCACTGGTCATCTCCAGATTGGACTACTGTAACCTCCTCCTATCTGGCCTCCCCAAATCCCATCTCTCTCCTCTCCAGTCTATCCTTAATGCTGCTGCACGGCTTATCTTCCTCTCCAAACGCTCTACATCTGCCTCCCCTCTCCTACAAGCCCTCCACTGGCTCCCCTTCCCTTTTAGAACCCAATTTAAGGTTCTCACACTCGCTTACAAAGCCCTCACCCAATCTTCTCCCATATACATCTCTGAACTCATCTCCCTTCACTCTCCTCTCCGCTCTCTTCGTTCAGCTAATGCACGCCGTCTTTCATGCCAGCTGATTACTTCCTCCCACTCCCGCCTCCAAGATTTTGCCCGCACTGCTCCCCACCTCTGGAACTCTCTCCCACTCCCCATCAGACTCTCCACCTCTTTGTAATGCTTCAAACAGGCTCTCAAGACCCACTACTTCATCAAAGCCTTCCAGCTATCATTCTAACTCCCTGCTACATGCTCCTTCCCCCCCATCTACCCCATCTGTGTCAAACCTGTTTGTCTTCCCCTCCCTTTTAGAATGTAAGCTCTTACGAGCAGGGCCCTCTACCCTCTTGTGCTTCTCCCTACTTTAGTTTCATCTACTTCTTACTCACCATTAGGACACCTAACACTTGGTTGCTTATGCTCTGTTGCTTATCTGGGTGTTATGGTCGCTAATGTAGCAATACTGGTAATAGTAAAGGAGGTGGAGTAGGAATACTACTGTCCCAATCTGTTACATACACAGTTATTCCATAGGTACTATCCCTTACATTTACATCATTTGAAGTACATTCTATTAGGACTTTCACTCCTTTCTCTCTGCGCATTGCTGCTATCTATCGTCCACCTGGACCACCCAATCAATTTCTGGAACATTTTTCTGCCTGGCTCCCTCACTTCCTATCCTCTGACATCTCCACCATCATCATGGGTGATTTCAATATCCCCATTGACAGTCCACAATCCCCTCATGCCTCCAAACTTCTCTCCTTAACATCCTCTCTTGGCCTCTCCCAATGGACTGACTCCTCTACTCATCAAGATGGCCACTGCCTTGATCTTGTATTTACCAGACTATGCTCAGTCTCTGATTTCACTAATTCTCCTTTCCCTCTCTCAGATCATAACCTTATCACCTGCACACTCTCCTCCATTACATCAGCCTCAATGCCAAGCAAATCAACCAAACCTCCTCAAACCCGCAGAGATATTAATGCTATTAATTTTGAACAACTATCCACCTCTCTGCAACAATCACTCTTACCTATTTCTACTTTCACTTCTCCTGAGACTGCTGTATCACACCTGAACCAGACCCTAGAACCAGCCCTTGATGAAATAGCTCCAGCTACCCATCACATTCCGCGTAGACTTAGACGTCAGCCGTGGCATTCCAAATTCACAAGACACCTACAAAAACTCTCACGTAAAGTAGAACGTCAGTGGCGAAAGTCTCATACTCCAAGTGACTTCCTCACGTATAAGACAATCTACCACTCTTATCGTAATGCACTGGATAATGCCAAACAGATATATTTCCAATCTGTTATCTCTGCCCAAGCCTCTAACCCCAAGCGACTTTTTAATACATTTAAATCACTTCTTAACCCTCCATCACCCAACCCACCTGCTACTATCAGTGCACAAGATCTTGCTTCCTATTTCAAAAACAAGATTGATAATATCCGAAATGAAATGGTATGCACTTCCTCAGCCAGGGTCTTGTTCAATTCCCTACCTGAACCCAATGGCACATTCTCATCATTTGACCCCACTAATGAAGATGAAGTAGCTACACTCTTCTCATCCTCCTACTCTACTACCTCTCCTCTTGATCCTATACCCTCACAAATCAGTAAAGCTCTGTCTCCTGTGCTCATTCCACACTTAACTAAAATCTGTAATCTCTCTTTCTCTACTGGTATCTTTCCATCACTGTTCAAGCATGCAGTGATCACTCCCATTTTGAAAAAACAAAATTCTGACCCTAACTCTCTCTCAAATTACCGTCCTATCTCCCAGCTATCTTGCCCCTCCAAGCTACTGGAGAGACTTGCCTACACTCGCCTCGCACACTTTCTTAACACCCACAACTTATTGGATCCACTTCAGTCAGGCTTTCGTTCCCAACACTCCACTGAGACAGCACTGGCTAAGGTAGTAAATGATCTGGTCACTGCCAAGGCTAAAGGCCATTATTCACTTCTAATTTTTCTAGATCTCTCAGCTGCCTTTGACACTGTTGACCACTCTCTTCTCATACAAACACTACAATCCATAGGTCTTCAAGACACAGCCCTTTCTTGGTTCTCATCTTACCTATCTAATCGCTCTTTCACTGTTCGCTTTTCTGATTCTACCTCCACTTCGCTACCTCTATCAGTTGGAGTACCACAAGGTTCAGTATTAGGTCCTCTGCTTTTCTCAATATATACCACCTCTCTTGGCAAACTAATCAGCTCTTTTGGTTTTCAGTATCATCTGTACGCGGACGATACTCAAATTTACCTATCCTCCCCAGATTTGTCACCATCTGTGCTGGTCCGTGTCACTGAATGTCTCTCTGCCATTTCATCTTGGATGTCATCTCGCCACCTCAAACTTAATATATCCAAAACAGAATTAATTATATTTCCACCAGCCAATAGCAGTTACCAACCTGATATCTCTATTACTGTTGACAACTCGACAATCTACCCCACCCCACAAGCTCGCTGCCTAGGTGTCATCCTTGACTCTGAACTGTCTTTTGTTCCCCACATTCAATCTGTCTCTAAATCCTGTTACATACATCTAAGAAACATAGCCAAAATTCGATCATATCTTACGCAAGACACTGCAAAAACTCTTATACACGCACTCATAATTTCCCGCATTGACTATTGCAATAGTCTCCTTATTGGTCTTCCCAAAAACAGGCTCTCCCCACTACAATCCATTTTGAATGCAGCTGCGAGGTTGATCTTTCTCACCAAATGTTCAGTGTCTGCTGATCCACTCTGTCAGTCCCTCCATTGGCTGCCGGTCTTCTACCGTATTCAATTTAAAATACTTACACTCACACATAAAGCTATTAACCAAACCACACCAACATACATCTCTTCACTTATCTCAAAATATCTTCCAACCCGACATCTCCGTTCTGCACAAGATCTGCGTCTCTCATCCCCGCACATTACTTGTTCCCATGCACGGTTACAGGACTTTTTTCGGGCTGCACCCATCCTGTGGAATACCCTCCCATGCACAATAAGACTTTCCACTAGTTTCCAAACATTCAAGCGTTCTCTGAAAACTCACCTCTTTAGACAAGCTTATCAGATTCCAGGACCGCCCACCTAACCTTTTATAGCTCCCTATCTAACTCTCTTCTTATAGTAAACACCTATCACATCTTCTCTTTCTTCAATTGAACATCCTCCTAACCCTAGGCCAACTTTCCAGTGTGATTGGATTATACAGCCCACCAAGAATATCTGCAATTGGGCTGGACCAATTTGCAATAGCACCTCTCCTTGTGTATCAACACCTATTTCCCTATAGATTGTAAGCTTGTGAGCAGGGCCCTCTTACCCTTATGTATGTCATGTATGTATGTCTTTTACAACCCAGTATAATGTTAATCTTGATTCAAATTGTAAAGCGCAACGGAATTTGCTGCGCTATATAAGAAACTGTTAATAAATAAATAAATAAATCCATGTCCTGGTCCTGTATTGTATTGTTCTGTAAGTTGCTTGTCTACAATTTGTTTATGTACTTTGTAAGGCGCTGTGGAACACTTGTGGCATCATATAAATAAATGATAATAATAATAAGAGTTTTTTTTATAATTAGAAGTGTTTTTATTATTGTTGGGAATAAAATAAACATTATTTATGGATTATATAGATATTTAACACATATATGCTTAAATATCACTGTTGCCGGACCTTTCCGCCACCTAAATTTGGATATTCATGTAATAAAAAGTCCATTCACACAAGGGAAAGTATAGTATCAGTACAAATTAATAGCTCTGTTTTTGGCGAGGCTGCATCAATAATAATAATAATAATAATTTTATTTATATAGCGCTTTCTAATAAAGGACTCAAAGTCCACAACCATATAGCCTAAAATGCAAAATTATTCCTATAAGCAGCTTTTAAGGAATAGAACGCAAGACAGATTCTTATCATGAAATGAAACACACTGCAATAGGACCACTCTTCAGTGCGAAGCAATATTTTATATTGAACAGCCGTATAGGGATTTGTATAGAAGAAACTACGTCTGAATAAGAGAACTGTGTAGGGAATGATCAATTTTTGAGTTGTCAAATGCTGTTTTTATTGTAATTGATTTATCTGTTTTTTTAAATATCACTAGATTCTCAGTAATTGCATATACTGTAGGTAGACTTGCCTTATCATCCCTTTAATTCAGTTCACATATGAATTACAAATAACCCTTTTATATCAAAATCCCAGATTCAACCTGGATTATTGAACACGGTTTCAAGCCGTGTCATAGCTGCTGAAAACGTGTTCACACCCCCGGCTGGACCCGGGTTATTGCAGGGTCGCCCCTTTTCAGATTGCACATGTGTGCAGTCTGCCTGATCGGCTGGCGCTTGGAGATGGCATCATCGCCGCTGATTGACCTCTCTGGTCCTTTTAGCGTGACCCAGGTCAGATAACCCGAGTTGTGCCGCTCACACAGCAGGTTACCCAGGTCATTACTGTGTTTGACCCTGGTAGCTACCAGGGTCGGATTCCCGGGTAACACAACCCGGGTTGACCCTTTCACACCAAACCTGGACGCAAGTTGCCACGCAATAACCCAGTTTAAAAGTTTGCTGTGAAAGGGGTATAGAATCTGTGGCTGACTGATTTCAAGTGTCCATTTCACCTGGTTTTAATCAACCACAGAACCTGTGTCCTGAATTAAAGGGATGATATGACAAGCCTAATTCAGAGATGTAGGTAAATATCAAGTAGATATTGATGAATGGTGTATTACATATGTTGCTGTCAAGAAGGTAAATAAGAAGCTAGACCTCAGCATAATAATCAATAGAGAGCCTCAAATAAAACATGGACCTCTGTATTCTGTCTATAGAAGTATATATTCTACTCTGTTTTGAACCTTCTAAATCAAACATATACTCTAACTGTGTGAATATTTAGGCAGTTAAAATAAACATAACACATGGAACAGTAATATAGCACATGGCTTATGTATGGCGGACCATTATAGTAATATAAAAAACAGTTGTTCCATCACTGTATGATTACTACACTGCGAGCACTGGAGGATTGTGGTTGAATGTACATTTAATCACATTAGATATATTTATTTCAAAATATTTATATTTCTTAGAATTAAGGAGCCTGGTGCATTTTGGAGAGCAGTCTTTGGTTTCCAAAAGTATATATTCACTGAACAAAATTTATTCCAACTCAGTTATTTTTTTCATGGTAATCAAATGTAAAATATATCTAATTTGCCCTTGACCACTGTTCCTCTTCTAAGGAGAAGATATTGATTAGTAAACATTCATCATTATCATTGTAACTTAAAGCCACATTTACATAATAAAACAATTGTCTGTGTAGTGATGGCGTGTTAACAATGATAATAAATTCTAGCGACTATTTTTATTTTCCTAAAGCTATAGTTATGGGACCACAATCCAGAATGGCTGGTATCTTAGTCTCTTTTCCATCATGCTATTGTGACTAGGGACGAAAGGAAAACAAAGGAGAGTCAGGCTCCAGAAGCAAAAGAATACAGTAATAAACAAAAATGTAGACGTCTTCAGGATGCTCAGTGTGGAGTGTGGACTAAAGATTGGCAATATATTATAAAACCAGAGGATGTAATTACTTGGTGACATGGACAGGACACTGGGACAAAACCGTTTTGTAACTGGATGACTTTCTTTACACTTTTGTCATATTTTCTCTCTTTATTAATTCTATTTTTCGTACATAAATACCTATTAACTAAGCCTGTATATTTATCTTTACCTTTATCTGTTAATAATTCTCTTTAGAACGCTATGTTTTTATGCCCCAAAAGCAACAATATTATTTTACTTAATCCGTATGTGCTTGTCACTAACCCGTTAGAATGCTGTGCTTCATTTTACAGCATTGTTACCATTACATGGCTTTATTAGGGCAATTATTGGTTATATTGTTGGCCTGTATAGTATAATCTTCCTTTTGTCTATGTTTAATATAAGCCTTTTATTGTTCAGCTCAAGGCCTGTATTTAAGATCCTTTTTTGTTCTTTGTCCCCACACTTTTGTGCTATTTCAATTTCAAGTCAATTATCAGCCATTCCTGCTCCAAGATAATTAATGTACGTATTGAAAATCAAAGGTGCAGACTGTGTACCTATCTCGTGGCTCTTGGGCGAAATTATCAAAGCACATTACAAAAAACTCATTTATGGTTTTTAATTTCATTTCGTTTTATGCATTTTGGCCCAAATTGTTTGCATAAAGCAATATGACACAGCAAACACTTAAGCACCTTATTTCAAAAAGAAATGTACTAAAAAATTTTACACATTTTTCTTTAAAAAAAAAACTTTTATTCACAATACGAACAGTTCAAAGAGAAGTGCCTCCTTTGGTGTGAGACAAAATGTACTTGGAAAAAAAAAGAGATGTCTTCATCAAAGTAAGTCTGGCCATTTTGCAATACAAAATGTAAATTTTTTTTTTTTTTATTATTTATTTTAAAGACTGTTTTAACTCTAAAATATTTAGAAATAGAACCAAGCTTACCAGAATATTCATAACAAACTGTAAAACTATTTTGCGATGGGAAGTCCAGCATAGCACTAGAATCAGAACTTGTAAAAGAAAAAAAGTGTAAAAGCCACGTAACATTTTTGAATTTCACAAAAAATATAAATAAATATTGTAGCATGTGTGTTTGGGGTTGGATATGATATCCCAGCTGTCAGGATGCCGCTGTTCAGAATTCCGATAGTGGCATCCCGACAGCCAGAATACTGACACCCATTGGAACGCAAGGTAAGTTTTTTCCCTACCCCTACCCTAACCCTCCCTTCCCAGTGCCTAAACCTAACCTCCCCCTCTCCGCACCCTAAACCTAAGACTCCCTCCCTGGGGTCTAAACCTAACCTCCCCCCTAGTGCCTAAACCTAACTTCCCCCTCCCCGTACCATAACCCTAACACTCCCTCCCTGCTACCTAACCCTCCCCCTAATGCCTAAACCTAACCCCGCTACCTAACGCTACCCTCCCCGTGCACCCCAATACTTACCATTGGATCCCAACCTGTCATGATTTTGGCACCAGTATTTAGACCGTCGGCATCCCGCATGCCAGGATGTCGACTACATCCCATGTGTTTGTCCTCAAATACAAAACAACAAAATCAAAAGTTGGGTGAATGGGAAAACATTTAATGGCTAACTAATAGAGGAAATTAATTAGCAAGATGTTAAGACTCTGTGGTCCTTTCATAAGGTGCACATGTAACAAATGATGCTGAAAATACATGGGATATACATCGAGTGGTCAGATTAATATGACCACCAGGAAATTTTGTGTAGAGTAGTAGTTCCTCAGAGAATGCTGACGAAGGATGTCTGAATCTGTATAAGAACGAAAAAGGCGAAGGACTGCAGAGACTAATGAAGTGCATCACTCATGAAATAATGGATAAACAAGACGACCTGACAAACTTTGAACATGAAATGATTGTTGGCGCTCACAGCTGCGGTGTGAGCATCAGCAAAATTGGTGTACTGGAGAATTGTTCACGGGCGGCAGCTGGTAAAGTGTACACAGAGAGTGGACCAGCTGGCAAAAAAAAACTGTCTGAGCGCATGGCCTGTAATCATAAATAGCTACTGGATGCTTGAGCGGAACGGAGATTGGGCAGAGACTTGTTCAATCCCACAATTGGGTAACAGTGCATCAAATTACAGATAATTTGAATCAGGGTCCAATTCAGATGGCCTCTCAATGAACAGTACAATCCACATTAGACTGTATGGGCTACAAAAGCAGAGATCTGTCTACGCCATTGCGATTTGCTGCAAACAGGGTGAAACGTCTCTAGTTTGCTCAGGAACATAGGAATTGGACAGTAAATGGTCTGGAAACAGATCATGTGGTCTGGTGAATCATGTTTTTAATTACAACATGCAGATGTTAGGATGATTATATCGAGGCATCGTTACGGAGATGCAGTTCATCGCACTTGAGCTAATACAGTATTCCCCACAAACATATCGACGGTTAGCAGAATCCTCCTCCCCCTCTCTAGTGCTCTAGTTGGTTCCTCCTGTGCACTTCAGGATTGATAGAGGGTGCCACCCGATGCCGGAGGGTGGGTCATTAGTTATTTATTGCATTAAGTATTATGGTGGCGGCAGGTTGGTGCTGGGTCCCCTAGGACCACCAGGCCTTGGGCGCCCACCTGTACTGCCTTGTTGGTTATCTGGTTGTGATTTGGCCACTCAGCGTAGATACAACCAAAAAATGGGACCTACACTTGTTTATTTAAAGGATCATAGCAGAGGAGTTTGGGATTGTGGGGCCAATTTATCAATGGGCAAAAAGCTCTATATGTAAAAGGTTAGTGGTGGTGATAAAAACTACGGCAAATCGCATGAATAGAAGATACCATAGCACAATTCAATATAGAATGTCAATCCTGGTTGTGCAGAATGGAAAGTGCACCTACTGTATCTGCACGCAAGACATTTACTGTAAATAAAGCTGTGTATATGTTGCAGTATATAAGTGATCCTAAGTAAGCTGCCGGTAATCTATCCTAGACCAGGGTGGTGACATTTTCAATATTGTTTTATTTGGGCCTTAACGTGTTTGTAGCCTAGGTACAGTGTATTTTTTAGACCTGTTTAGCCTCTTTGCTGTGGATGGCCAGTAGGATTTGAGTGGGACAATGAAGTCTCACACATTGCCTTCACCGCAACTTGAAATGTCAGAATCATTTATTTAGTTTCTTTCAATTGTTCGGGATGGCTACAATAAACTGGTAACTTGAAACACAACTTAAACTTCAAAATGACAATAATGAAATGGTTAAAAAGGAAAATAACATCCACAGGGCTTCATTTATACTAGGTGAGCAGGAGATTAATTTTTCATGAACAGCTTACACCATCCTCAGGGCTGCTGAAAGGTTGGACTTAGGGGATGTCTATTAGTATCTCATGTCAGTAGCCATTGGATATTGTCCTCTCTATCATTAAGCAACATCTCTGCTAGGAGCCTCCAGGGCAACATGTTATCACTGGAATTCAGGTGCAGTTGATTAGTTATATTACTAGAAATGAATTATATGTGGCTAAAAACAAGAAATATCTGTATTTGAACTCTCTAGCGTAACACAGAACTGGGGAGTGGAATAGATGAAGGCTCTCCGAACCCCTGACCGAAACAACACCACGGGGATATCTAAATGTAGATATTTAATGAAGGCTTTAGGACCATTGATGCAGAAAATGCTTTCAATTTATAATGATGTATTATTGTGTACATACTATGATTATCTGCATCAGCAACTACCAGTATAGGACTTTTTGTACAAGCAAGTATGTCCCTTCATAATTACTGAGGGCTCTATTCATGAAGAAGTGTAAAGCCCTGTTTCACTGATAAAAGGGCTTTTCTCCTCTTCGCTTTATTCAGAAAAGGGGTTTACCAAGAAGAAATCTAAGATTCCCCATACAATAGAGTGATTCATCTGTGGAGTAATGATGGGAAACAAGTCCCGTTGTTGCAGAAGAGCAGTGAAATTTTAATATCTCTTTAACTTCTCCCCTTACTTGCCACTGGCTACGCCCCCTTTGCGCCCTTTGACTTTCCAGAATCGCTGTATTTCAGTCTGCACACCGGTTGGATCGCGAGGGGGCTGCTTATCGGAGGAAAGGTCAATATTCCTGAATGTTGCGCTAATACCAGTATATAGTGAATCTATATGATGCAATATAATATGAAAACTGCTATCCTGCACTTCCTGTTCTACAATACACGATTAGAGCCCTGTATGTTGAATTGATTGAGGGATTTGAGACCACCCACAGCTTTAGCGAGTGGCCAGGTGAAGGTCGCGATGGTCCCTATGGTCCCGACCATCGCGACAATTTTGGCTTGCGACGAGACCCTTGTGGTAGGATCTCGTCTGCTGCAAGCCCCAGTGAGCTTCCGGCTCTAATAGAGCCGGAAGCTCACCACTGACATCACTCGTGATGCCAGTGGGGCTGCCCCCAAGCGGCAGGCGTTCCTTCGGGAATGCCTCCGTTTCACAAGCCACCCCCCGACCAGCCTACAAAACGGGGCGAGCTGTCAATCAACATTGACAGCCGCCCCATTTGTAGCGGGCCCCGGAGCGAGTGAATATCTCACTCGCTCCGGGGCTCACGTGCGCACTGCCCGGCCATCGACCCGCTTGCGAGCGCTATGCGCTCGCAAGCGGGTCTGAATCAGGCCCTTTGTTTCAACTAGGTCCTGCTTTTTTTATATTTCAGAGATTAATTTTTGTGACAAGGTCATGATGTGTTTCCATCTGACAGCTCTTATACGTGCTGTGGACCTGTGGACACTACTCTGGTGTCAGCTAGCACTTTCTGCAGGTCTTTTGCAGAGATGCATGGTTTCTGCTTAACAGACCTGACCGATTTTTTAAGGAGTTTTACCAAAAACTGGTGTGGATCTTCAATTTATTGCCTTTACTTCAACAGTTCCCATTAACTTCCATCTCTTCATGATATTTCTAACATCGAAAATTCAAGGTATTCAGATAATCTTTTATTTTTTATAGAACCAGTCCATTACCTTTATTTTCAAGTGTTCAGTCAAATGCATAGAGGAGCCTCTGGTGGTTCAGAGTAGACTCAGCGTTCTGAGAGGTTAGAGGGGTCAGAGTATTTATTCACCTTGGGAACTATCTTCACCTGCCTTAATTGAAGCCATAATGAGTTAATTAAGTTTTGAGTTGTTTTTTTTTTAAAGTAGTACTTTAGGTAACTACCCCTTTATCGTTCTGTACATGACTTGCTATACTGTACCTAAATTTTGTTTTTGCCAATTGACTGTTTTTAATGTGTACAAAACTTCTGTACTCCTTTAATACTACAATAAATATTGTTTAAAAAAAATTGTAAATAGAAAAAATTAGAAGGGGGCCTAAAAGCCCATGTAACAATACTTTTTTTAATCTTTGTCGTTCAGCAAATAAATAGTTATAGTGAATTTAAACACGCACAATGATGTCAGTTCAATTTGTGGCGATGCGCCTCAGTGTACGCATGCATATCAGCGGCAGCAGCATTACCCTTAATTGAATCAACCCCAGTGTGTCATGTTTCAGTTTGCACACTTTAGAAAATGTGTTAACTTCCTTTTAATTTGAAATACGGAATATTCCGAAATACAGATTTTTTTTTTAGCATGACTGAGATAATTAAACATTTGCTTTTTGATGGTTCAATGTACACCACAAACTTTGTTTAAGGCACACGAATATTAAAATATTGTATAAAATTACCTTCAGGCTTTGTGCATAAAGTGTATATGAAACATAAATAAATTTCATGTATGTACACAAACTTTGTTTGAGCCAAAAAATTGTTGAAAACAATGTATAAAATTACCTGCAGGCTGTGTGTATATAAGGTGTATACAAAATATAAATGCATTCTGTGTTTAGATTTATTTCCCATTCCCAATATATCTCATTATGATATGCAAATATTCCAAAATACGGAATATTCTGATATCCAAAATACCCCAAGCATTTTGGATATGGGAGACTCAACCTGTACCAGTTTAAGCAATAAGATATGGCATATTTTTATAACATTGTATGTGACATCCTATTTTACAAAATCCCTTTCAGATTTCAGTTGTCTTGAAAAACAAAAATATAAATACAGGGATATTTTTTTCTAGTATAATGAACTAAATGTTCTGACCTCACTGATCATGGCATGGGGTCACCTATGTCTAATAAATAATACATGACAGGAGATTCTTTATATCATATGGCGGTCACAACTACTCCCTGTATTGTACTGTATGTTGGTTACTGATGCTCTCTCTATTATATGGCGGTCATTGGTGGTACCAGTATTATATGGTCATCACAACTAGTCTCTATATTGTATTGCATTCACTGATGCTCTCTGCATTATGTAACAGTCACTGTGATTTTCCCTGCATTATACAGCATTGTGATGTTTTCTGCATTATTTGACCACTGCGATGTTCTAATTAGTATATGGCAGTCACTAAAATGCTCTATGTATTGTGTGGTTACTGATGCCCACAGTATTATATGGTGATCAATATGAGTCTCTGTATAATGCAGAGAGTCACTGATGTGTTCTTGTTACAATACTCTGTATTGTATGGCAGGCACTCTGTATTATATGGTGGTCACTGATGCTCTCTGTATTATATGGCAGTCACTGCAATGCTCTGTGGTGGGTGAGGTACAGGCAGTGACCCTTACCTTTTGAGTCTTGAGACAGTGCACAAGAAGACACAAGAACAACAGAATAAATGCAGCAGGCGCTGTCATCTTAATGTTATGGGGCTAATAAAAGGTTTTGCCTTCACGCTACAAATATTTCAGTCTTTACAATGTTGACATCTATATTCATGCAAGCCAAGGGTAACTACTATCTACAGGAGAGCATCTCATTGGGTATTTACACCAGGTGTCAGAAAGCCTAGATTCACCCCAGTATACTCATAAGGAACGTTATCTTGATACATGTTTTGGGTATGGTAGGCTTTGCCTTTTCACTCTTTAGTATTAAAGATTTAGCATGAATAAAATGCTGATTAAAGATATGGAATTAATGGGAAAATAAACTGTAATTTCCCCATTATAGAAAAGTAAACTATAATTAAAAGGAGTTGATATTTATTAAAATAGAATCATCATCACAATACAAGTATGATATGTTTTATAGAATAAATGTGATTAAAGTTTGCAACTTAATCAGAGGGGGGAAAAAATAATGTTTTTGATATTTTTCGTTGTCTGGTATCTTTTTTAGAGCCTGAGGGTGTTCCTACTATCACTGCTGTGAACAGACAGCACCGAGCTAAATCAGAGGAGTGTTATAACAAGACTGTCATGTAATGAAAATTAAATGGAAAATCCACACTCTCTGTACATAACAGGATTTGCTGATCAATGCTGTTCAATGTTCTGCTGCGTACTGGTGGGGAAAAATAAAAACATATATTAAGTTTATTACTAACCTGTTTACTTGTGACATAAAGATTTCAGCTAACCTATTTAAAAAAATAATCTAGTCCCCTTCCACAATCACAACTACTGTTACTTTTTTGCCATTATGCCATCACTATTGCAGCTCTTTCTCAGAGAACAGAAGAGTAATCCAATGTTTGCAAATCATCTTATTAGCAATTCGAAAAGGGGCTTATAATGAAAAAAAGAAATTTGAGACACTTGACAAAGAGCTTTAAAAAGCATATGATGATTTGTATGGTAAAGGTAATGGTTGTTCCATTGTGACCCATTTGTATGGTTCAATTCAGTATAGAAAGACAGCTTGAATGAACAGTATATGAGGTCCAATCACATTCCATAGCTAGGCTTGTCATTGTATCTCATATCAGCATTTTAGCTCAATGTGCAAGCAACACTAGTGTCAACATTACGGTCATGTACCAAAATATGATACATGAGATAATTAGAGGCAATTCTTGTAGAATAATATAAATCATGAATACCTGCGCTAGATATATTAGTTTTTATAAAGAGTGTTCAATTGAGCAAGACCTTGCCCCTAATGAAATATATACTAGTACCAAGGTGATACAAAAGGTATTTATTATAAATATAAATCAGGTATACAGTCAGGTGCATAAATATTGGGACATTGTCAGAATTTTCATATTTTGCCCTCTATTCACCACCACAATGGCTTTGAAATGAAACAAACAAGATGTGATTTAACTGCAGACTTTCAGATTTAATTTGAGGGTAATTACATCCAAATCAGGTGAACAGTGTAGGAATTACAACGGTTTCTATATGTGCCTCCCACTTTTTAAGGGGCCAAAAGTAATGGGACTATTAACTCAAAAGCTATTTCAAGGACAGGTGTGGGCTATTCCCTCATTATTTCATTATCAATTAAGCAGGTAAAAGGTCTGGAGTTGATTCTAGGTGTGACATTTGCATTTGGAATCAGTTGCTGTCGACTCTCAATATGAGATCCAAAGAGCTGTCACTATCAGTGAAGCAAGCCATCATTAGGCTGAAAGATCAAAACAAACCCATCAGAGAGATAGCAAAAACATTAGGTGTGGCCAAATCAACTGTGTGGAACATTCTTAAAAAGAAAGAATGCACCGGAGAGCTCAGCAACACCAAAAGACCCAGAAGACCACGGAAAACAACTGTGGTGGATGACAGAAGAATTATTTCACTGGTGAAGAAAAACCCCTTCACAACAGTTGGCCAAATCAAGAACACTCTCCAGGAGGTAAGTGTATATGTGTCAAAGTCAACAATCAAGAGAAGACTTCACAAGAGTGAATATAGAGGGTTCACCACAAGATGTAAACCATTGGTGAGCCACAAAAACAGGAAGACCAGATTAGAGTTTGCCAAACAACATCTAAAAAACCCATTACAGTTCTGGAACAACATCCTATGGACAGATGAGACAAAGATCAAATTGTACCAGAGTGATGGGAAGAGAAGAGTATGGAGAAGGAAAGGAACTGCTCATGATCCAAAACATACCACCTCATCAGTGAAGCATGGTGGTGGTAGTGTCATGGCGTGGGCATGTATGGCTGGCAATGGAACTGGTTCCCTTGTATTTATTGATGATGTGACTGCTGACAAAAGCAGCAGAATGAATTCTGAAGTGTTTCGGGCAATATTATATGCTCATATTCAGTCAAATGCTTCAGAACTCATTGGACGGCGCTTCACAGTGCAGATGGACAATGACCCGAAGCATACTGCAAAAGCAACCAAAGAGTTTTTTAAGGCTAAAAAGTGGAGGAAAAATGCTCCAAGAACAAGCAGGAACTGAAGACATTTGCAGTAGAGGCCTGGCAGAGCATCACCAGGGATGAAACCCAGCATCTAGTGATGTCTATGTGTTCCAGACTTCAGGCTGTAATTGCCTGCAAAGGATTTGCAACAAAGTATTAAAAAGTGAAAGTTAGATTTAGGATTGTTTAGTTTGTCCCATTACTTTTGGCCCCTTAAAAAAATGGGAGGCACATATAGAAACCGTTGTAATTCCTACACCGTTCACCTGTTTTGGATGTAATTACCCTCAAATTAAATCTGAAAGTCTGCAGTTAAAGCACATCTTGTTTGTTTCATTACAAAGCTATTGTGGTGGTGAATAGAGGCCAAAATATGAAAATTCTGTCAATGTCCCAATATTTATGCACCTGACTGTATATTTTGGAGCAGATAAATTTAGGTTCTCAGGATAGTCACAGTGCTAATCTTATCCCTAATGTACCTGCAGTGGTGAGGGGTATTGCGAAAAGGAATGGGGGGGGGAGTTAGTGTTGGGGTAAATGGGATTATGCTTAAAGTTTATCTTCCTGATCGGAAGGTGGTGAAATTGTCCAGGGGTATTGCGTTAAGGCACTGATAATATATGCTTAGAATAGAAATAGCTGTCGGAGGTAACTGTCTCGAATAGATGTGAAGATCTGGTAAAGTGCAGATACAAATGTTCCAGGTGTTGCACTCTGGAGTGCACTAAACGCATAATTTCCTTCAAATCAACAATGACAAAGGAAGAATTTAACATCAGGGAAAACATCACATGTGATAGATTGTAAGCTTGCGAGCAGGGCCCTCTTACCCTTATGTATGTATGTATGTCTTTTACAACCCAGTATAATGTTAATGTTGATTCAAATTGTAAAGCGCAAAGGAATTTGCTGCGCTATATAAGAAACTGTTAATAAATAAATTATCTGCCTGGCAAAGTGCCCCTGCGGTCTCCAATACGTGGGGAGAACCACCAGGAGATTACGTGTGAGGAGTGCTGAA